>CANSGD010001469.1:2325000-3525000 GCA_947645195.1 Patellifolia procumbens | reverse complement strand
TGCAAAACCCTTTTACCTTAGAAATAATTTATAAAAACCACATCCTTTATTGTTATCGAACTCTATTTCTAAGTACTAAATCATTTTACCTTGAAAATATTGTTTAAAAAGCGACATTAATTCACTTTTCCCTCACATTCACCTTTATATAGTTTTTAAGAACGCGCCACCCTCACACAACTTTCTCTTTGCATCTTTGTTATCGTACAACTACCACAATGAGAATCATACTCTAGAATCGCCACTACCAGCATTTTTAGAAAAAAATAAAAAAATAAAAAAAAAGATAATATGGTAAAGAAATTCTGAAAATAATATTGACGCAATAATTAAACCAATAAAAAAAGACATTAATTAAGAAAATGTAACATATCTTATGAATTTTATTCAGCTTATGAATTTCATCAATCGGTACTTTTTTACAACACAAAGTCTTATAAAAGACGGTCTTACATTAAGCTTAATGTAAGACCAGTCCATTAGGCCCAATAGGCATATCCCCAACCTATTTTCTTCCCACTACTGTCATCCTCTTCCACTCCATTTGCCCTAACCTGCAACCACCAGAATTCAAGCTTTAGAAGGTAAATCCATGGTGTTGTTCCATCTTCTACAAGAATCCTCGCCGGAGAAATCGAAGACGGAATAAGAGGATTTGTTGTTGTTGTTGCGATAGTTAAGTTTGTTGTTGAGGTTGTGAGTTCATCAATGGCGGTGATTTCTGTAAATTTTTCGAACAAACAAATCGCAACCATCGGAATTCAAACTCAGATTGTAGATCTATGGTGTTGTTTCGTCTTTTACAAGAATTGTCACTGGAGAAATTGAATCCCTCCATCAATGGCGGTGAATTCCTCAATTCTTCCTACTCCATCAATGGCGACGGTTTTCGGAGTGGGAGAAGGGGGCGAATGGGACGTTGATGGGGGCGGTGGAGGATGGTGGGAGAGGTGATGTGGCGGGGTGAAGAAAGTGTGGTGTTGATTGATGAGAAATCTTCAACTGGGCAGCAAAGGGGGTGGTGGATGGGCGGAGGAAGGTGATTTGCGATGGTGGTAGTGGCTAACGCCATTGATGTCCATCTTTGGAGCTAGTTTCAAAAGTTAACGTTTTAAGTTCAAAAGTTAAAATTTTTGACCCATTTGTTAATATCATAAGTCATAACCCATTTTTAATTTATTAAAGTTAATGTTAGGGTGAAAAGTTAATTCTTTTCGCTTATAAGTTAAGATTTATTATGTTTTATATATGTATATTCCAAAATCTAAAGTTGATGTTGGATTTAAAAGTTAACTTTCAAGGTTTAGAAGTTGATATTTTAAGTCTATTTGTTAAAGAAAATAACTTATGTTAATATTTAAAAGTTAACGGTTTTAGGTTCAAAAGTTAAGTTTTTAAGTTTAAAAGTTAACAATTTTAGCCTATTTGTTAATATCGATTCCACATATGGTATTAATTATGGATTTTTATGCAAAAATTAGCTAATATTTAAAAGTTAATGATTTTTGGTTCAAAAGTTAAGTTTTTAAGTTTAAAAGTTAACAATTTTAGCCTATTTGTTAACATCGATTTCACATATGGTATTAGTTATAGATTTTTATGCAAAAGTTAAGGATTTATGTTGAAAAGTTAAAAAACGCAAAAGTTAAGGTTTTAGGTCGAAAAGTTAAAAAATCGATTTGTGTGGGACAGCTCAGCGTGTGGTACGTGCATAATTGGGCTTATTTAGGCTGATCTGAGATTAAGGCTTAACCTAAGACCGTCTTATAGTAAACCTACTCTTTTTACAATCACGAATATCTTTAAAAATTTACAAAAATATCAAAGGTGCCTTGGTTGGTTTATCCCAAATGTCCATTATAAAAACAATGTAAACAATGAGTAGGCCGCCTTGGTTGGATAGCTGCCCTTTTGTATTAGGCTTACGATGAATTTTGTTCATGTTGATATCAGCCCAATAAGATTACTCCGTGTTGGATCTCAACAAGGAACACATATTTTAGTAAACACGAAGACCCTTTCGGCGTTTATTGTGGGCTTTTTATGGCTCGGAGTTCTCTAACGTTTTTCTTGGTGAATGGGAGCCACAAGAATAGGATAAAAATTGATCCTAAAATGTTTAAGGATTAGGAAAGATATTCTAACTAAATGAGCTATCCTTCAAACTTTGATTATTATGAAGCATGCAAAGGATTAGGACAAATTGTTGCGTTCTGAAAACATTATAGAGACTTCTTGCTCTGTAGAAATTAGACACGTCTATTTCTCGTTTTGTTTCGTATTCCTTTCGTCCCATGTAATATAGATGTGTCGCCGGTTTGGATTGGGGTGAGAGATAGGGTTTCTGATAGATTTGTTTGCATACATGTAACTGAATTTTCTTTATAAGCACGAGTATACCTAGCAATATTTGGCCCCACCTGAGTAACCAGACAAATAACGAGAGTTAGACCCAAATAGCATAATTTGAAATTGACCACAGACTTGAAATGACCCGAATCAGACCCGAGTACCCTGCCTACCCTAATTATATTTTCAACTATGACTCCCCGTTACAAAATGAACCAAACATAATTTTTATTAATTTGATGCACTGTTATTTTATTAACTTCATACTTTAAATTTTTTTTCCAAATTTATGTATTGACTTGTCCTGAAATAAATCAGACTCAACTTCATAGATCCAAAACATGCTGATACAACCCGGATAACCTACAAAAACAACTTGAAATAACTTAACTCAATATGAACAAAATGACCTTATTTTTTTTACCTCTAAACACCTTAGCTAAATTTGCTAATATATGATTGAGTCTCATGCTGAGAGTATTTATCATATACCTAGGTGTACCATGAGATTGGTACACCCAAAAACTATTTTTTGCTCATTACTCATTTGAACAATTCCAAATGAGCAAAAGTTAAAAGTTCGAGAGAGCAATGAGTAAAAAAGTAACCTTGGGTGTACCATGCTCATGGTACATCTGAGTGTAAGATAAAAGTTGTACTCATGGAGTCATGCTGTAACAACCCGGATCTACAACCAACCTAATTAAGACTTAAATGCAGCGGAAAATCTAATCCGGGCTATTACCATCACACTCACCACGAGTGTGGAGCTCAAAAACCTTGACTTTTTAAAACTTCTATATTGTAATGACTATATTAAAACCTTTAACTATAATAAACTATATTAAGTGATCCTAAAACACTCTAAACAACTAGATTTGTTATTAAAAATTCTACTGAAAATCCGGCAGAGTTCCGTTTGTAAAACGGACCGCCTAAAACTTACTTTAGGACTCGCGTCCACTTATAAACTTGTATCCTCAAAATTCAGCAACCCAAACAAGTCTAAACTTAACAAACTCAAATTCTTTTAATCTAATTACAATTTAACTATTAGTTTAACTATTACAAAGTCGATCGTCCTCGCCGCAATACAAACAGTAGGGATAACACATTCGAGACTTCTTCAACAATACTACCTTCATGTACCTGCATATACCGGCACGTACTGAAAAGCCAAACATATATGCAGGTAGGATATATATTAAATATATACATCCTACAAATCAGTTTCTTTCAAAACCAAATAATAAGTAACTTTATAAAACCTTTTTCCATATTTCTTTTTATAAAACAAAACCGTTCTTTTTCTATTCCCAAATCAAATCCTTTCTATTGCTTTCTTTAAATCAAATCCTTTGTTTTTCTCTTTTTTCAAATCTTTCCTTTTTCCTTCTCATAACCAATCCTTTCTTTCCTTTTTCTTTCACGAAGAAAGAATCATAAATCTAGGGAATGGAACGAACATTCCTTTACCTTTGGGCTAGCTAGGCCCTCCGGATAACTATAGACAAAGACCCCTAGTGTGCACACCCTACATACTGCCAAACCGCAGTAGAAGATCAAAGTCTTGAGGTACTGATCAACATACCCCCACAACTATTCTATTCTGTATCTGTAAAGCTGAGACAAACTCGACCAAGTTCCAATTCCTTGAGATACCACTTAGGTAATCCCCACAACTTTGAAAACATAAAACTATTCTCGTGGGATACCACATAGGCAATCCCATCAACTTTCAAAACATAAAACTATTCGAAATATCTTTCTATAATCTTTCCTTCAATGGAGGTTCGGAAACCAACTTTCTATATTTGGAGAAACATCCTCCCATTCAATCCATTCTCAACAAAACCGAGATAAAAGCCTTTTAAAACACTTCTAGTAAACTATGCAAGATCCTTTCAAAACTAAACTTCTATCTTTTAAAACATACTCAACCAAAATGAGTTTAAAACCTTACAAAACTCTTCTCGTAACTATAAAGTTTTCAAATCTTACCTTTTAAACTTTTTACGCAGGAAATCTTACTTCTTTGAGCTTTTAACGTAAACTGTAAATATCTAAATATGAAATCTTACCTTTTACGAAGCCCAGCAAAACAACTATCTTAGTCCAAACAGCTCCTCAATTACCAAAAGCCATTCCTATGGAAGATTAGGGATGAAGAATAGTTATCAAATCGCCCCTCAAACGAGCCCTAAACGCCCTAAAACAAACTAGAACGAGCCTTATTCCTCTTTCTCCTTGTGCGCCATCTTTCTCTTATCCCTTTGTGTGCTTATGTGCATCTTCCTCGACACTTTTGACACCATAGATGACTCGCCGGAGCTTCGTGGTCGGCAAAGCACCACCACCACCCTTCCTTCACTTTTCTTCTTTTCCTCTTCCTTCTCCCTCTCTACTTTCTCTATTCCTCTTTTCTTTTTCCTTCTGTTTTACTGTCGAACCCCTCTCTTTTGTTTTCTTATTCTTTCCATTAAATTTAATATAATCTACCCCTTTTAATCTAATATGTCTAATTACCTTAAATTCCTCTACTTCTACATATATCTAAATACAAGTATTTACCTTTTTAAATATATAATTTCAATATTAATACAACTTCATATAAAACAATAACTCATACTCGCTAAAAGAATTAAACTCAATATTTCTTGAAATTATTCCATTAAAACGTCAAAATAATTAACTAAAGTAATATAATTAACTTTTCCATAATTCTATAATCAAATCTAATTTCCTTTAATTAAAGTTGAGGACTATTAATATACAATCAGCCGAATAAATCATACTTAGCTATTAATAAAATATTCTTTAAAAATAGGGGTATTACACATGCTCATGTCCTTTTATGTGTAACCTCGATAAGATGATTGTAGTGTAGCTATCCAACATAAAGAATGAGGCTCACCTCGTCACAAAATCGAATATATTAGGTAATACTTGATTGCATGAAAGAAATAAATGTTTCTAAAAATATAAATTTCTCATATATTTCTTTTCCTTGAAGTGTAAAATCTTGTCGAAATATCAATGGAAAGTAGAAATTTATGGGAAGTTCATAGGTAATTATATTCCTCCATTGCGTGGGAATTAAACTTCTTAGAAATTTCTAATGACCATGTTATGTCAACCAAACACTACAAAATCATTCTATATCATGGGAATTTCTGCTTCCTATAATTTTAAAGGTAAACTAAACAACACATTATTCTATACATGTCCTTTTATATAAGTCGAATATCAATGTAGTATGTGAACATATAGTTGTTGTACAAGGCCCTAATTTGGTCGTGAGGTAGGGGTGGGGGAGGGGGGGTTGGCTTCTAATGAGCCTCTAGGTGGGGGGTTATGTACAACGGTAGATTAGCTAATTTTATTCTTACTAAAATTTAATCTCATTGTTAAAAATAATGATTATATTCAAAACAAAATATAGTTGTTAAGAGTTCTGTAAAATGAAGTTCTTGATTAAGTGACTAAGGGCATTTTCAGGACATTTTGGTGTGCGATTTCCTTATCCTTTCTCCTACTTACAAGTTGTGTGAGTTTCAACAAGGTTGGAGAAAGTCCTAATGGTACAACCACGATCCAAACTCAATTCACTAAAACAAGAGCGAGACTTAAGAAGGACATCATATTCTTCCTATCCTCGTGTATATTAATCCTAGACTTGGGCACAAGTCGGTCATGTCAATCCATGTGTCAAGTCAATTGGTTCCGTGCCATTAGCATACGTGTTTGGAACGGGCCAAGAAAAATTTATGTCGTGTCAAACTCATGCCAAAATTTCACGTATGCTAATGACGGCTATAAGGTTTGGTCGTGTCGTGTCAACCAGATGTCCTTTGAAATTTTATAATTTTGTCATTATGGTTGAGAATGAGCACGCTAAGAAGCTGACTGCCCCTTTGTGCTCTTGCCAAATTTTGATAAAACATGAACGACCTACCGTGCACCAAGCCCATGTCAGACTAGGAGCGGACTCATGTCGGGTTTTGCTAAACTGGTGTTCGTCGTGTTAACCCTAGTTTTGGCCCGGACAATGCCCAACTCTATAATACGCCTATAGCAAACAGAAAAAATTGCTCTTTTTCTTCGTTTAGAAGAAAACTTATGAAATGCAACGGGGACTAAAGACTATTTTGTCCATTCGATGTAAGTAGAATTTGTTCTTGTTTCTTTGGCAAATGTATACGTAATTTTTTTAATGAAGCGTACATTTGATATAGAAGAAACAATTGCTTGTGTTTCAAAATTGTATGGTTGTGTTACTTGTGTGATCTATCCCTAGTTCCCTATAAGAAATTAAAGGAGTATTTGTTTATAGAGATTGTAGGGAGGGATTGGAATGTTAAATTCTCATGGGTAGTAATCTCATATTTGTTTGGAGGTATTGGGATTTTTCAGGGGATTGGAAATGGCATTAAATAAATACTCTTTAATCCCACTAAAACAAGAGATGGGGACTAGAATTGGGTAGTTATTAGTGGTGGGATTAAAATTTTGTTTTAATAAAAAAAGAAGGTGGAGAGTTAGTAAGGCCGTTCAAGTAGCTTATTCTCAACTTATACAAAACAAGGGATAAACATTACTTTGTCCTTATTCCAACGACCAATTCAATCCCCACTAGAGGCACTTTAAGGGTAGAGATTCCCTTATTCTTTCCCCTACTCTCAAGTGTCTGACTCATTAGGACCTGCCCAGGTTCAGGCCACTTCTTACCCAAAAAAAAAAGTCAAACTCCCATTCTCACATGCCAAACGTGAAACGCCCCCGTAAGGATTAGGTTTTTTCTACTACCACGACTCTTATCTTAATTTGCAAACGGTTTAGACCTTATTCACTTCACCTTTTTTTGATGAATTAAAGTTATTTTTAGTGAGCTGAAGATATTTTTAGTGAACTGGACTTACGCCTGTTTAGATTTACTGAAAACAACTGAACTGAACTGATTGGAGCTAAACTGAACTGAACTGAACTGATTGGCACTGAACTGAACTGAACTGAATTGAATTGAATTAAATTGAATTTAATAAATATATAAATAATATTTAAACAATAATAATATGAATTTTAAATAATAATAATGATGATAGGTAATAATAATGAATAATTATTCATGAATAATAATTGTATTTTAGATATTTTTAAATGATAATTATAAATAAATAATATTAATAATCATAAATTAATAATAATAATGATTAATAATTATAATGATAATTAATAACAATTATTTTTTAGTCTTTGTATCAATATATTAATACCTGATAATGATTATATTAAAATAATACTATCTAAGAATTCAATTAATATTACTACCTCCGTTTTTTTTAATATGCGTGTTTGCTTTTGCGCGCGGACCAAGAAAAAAGTGCAAAAGTAAAAGAGAAGGTTAGTAAAAGTAAGGAAAACGTGAAAAAGGTAGAGAGAAGGAAAGAAAAGTAAGAGAGAAGTGTAATAATTAGGTGGGCCAACCTTCCATTTATGGCAAAAGGTAGAAATGTACCAATTAAAAAAAATACCTCAAAATGGAGAAATGTGCATATAAAAAAAACGGAGGGAGTACTATTTTATTAATTAGATTTAATTATATATTAATATTTAGTAATAAAATAATGATTGGATCCGACCGTGCAAAATTATATCATAAATTGTTTTGACGTGATTTGGTTGGATTATGGGCTGAAAACGCCGGTTTAGTTGTGCTTTTAACCTAAACCATGTTCCTCCCTAATGATAATAGTAATAATAATGAATAGAGTTATAATAAACAAAATAATATACAGATAATAATAATGATAATACTTAATAATAATGATATAAAAATAAATAATAATAATAAAAATATATAATCATAATAATAATAATAATAGCAATTAGTAAAATAAATTAGACCAAATAATATTTAACAAAATGGTTATAAAATAATGGAGCTGAACTCAATTGAACTGAACTGAACTGATTGGAGTTGAACTGAACTGAACTGAACTAAACTGAAATTAAGCTGAAATGAACAGACCCTTATCTATACTGGATCGAACTCCTTTTTTACTTAATATTATTATCTCTCTACTGTACTTATAATTACTGATTTATAATGAACTAAATTTATTTTTTCTAAATTGAACTTATTTTTACTTAATATTATTATATTAAAGTGAAATAAACACGCAAACTTAGAAAATTTTAATTTGATAAAACACTTCTTCATACCATCTAAATAATTAATAATTTTATTTTTCTTTACTTATTAGTAATTACTGTATTTCTCAAGTTCGTCATTAGTCATTTACTCATTTCCTTCTTACCGCAAAATAAATGATAGAAAGATTGTAGTACTACAAAAATTCACCCCTATTTCTGGTATTACTTAACTTTAGTAGCAAGAATACGTCATGCACGTGACTTCAAAAGGAAAGGGAATCTCAAAGATTTTACGACAAAGGTGAATCTTGTGCAACGAATAAGAAAATGGAGTAAATAATATTTTAGCAGTCAGTGCTTGCCTGCGTGGAGAAAGTTTGGCTACTTTGCATAATTACATTATTTACATACTTTAATTAATTAATTAATTAATAATTTTATGATAATGGCTCATTAATATTGTGATGCAACCATGAAATATGTCATGGATCTTGTTCCCATCACAATGTGGTAACACCACTATTCCAGGAAACCGAATCAAATATGGTCTACTCCTCTATATCAACATTAGGAATTTGCCCCCTTCTTCTCTTTGAAGATTTTTGACCATTGTTGCTTGGCTTATTAGTTACTAGATTTCTATGCACGCATCATAATTTTATTACGAAATTTTATAATCTACTGTAGATAATTTCATGGATAGTCGCATTTTACCATTTAAACTTTTCATGTTTTTAGAAACTCCCACCTTAATGATTTTTTTTAGATTCCACCTACCATTTACAATTTTATTAAAACTCCCACCACTTAACGGTTCTTGTCAAATTTCATTAACAAAAAACCGTTAAGTGGGTCCCACATATACATTTTGTTATGGAATTTGAAATAGCTGCAATTCTTTCCAAATTTGCTCTAAATTTGTTGAGGATTTGGCCTTAAAGTGATCAAATTGACATCAATTTCAGCGTAAACTAATAATACAATGCATATGTGGGGGCCACTTCACGGTTTTGTAAACGGAATTTAACAAAAATCATTAAGTGGTGGGATTTCTAATAAAATTGGGAATGATAGGTGGAAATTTAAAAGAAAAATTCATTAAGGTGAAAGTTTCTAAAACATGAAAATTTTAGGTGGTTTTGAACAAAAAAATCCTTATTTTATTTGCATACTATGTGTGTTTTGGCTACTGTAACATGATAAAATATGAAGGTACACAACATATTTTATTTTCAAGCTAAAATCATTTTGGCTCTTTTTTCTTTGAAAACATCCCTGACTCCCCACCATCAACGACAACCTTTGTTATATAGTACCCGGTAAGGTATTTTTTGCTCATTGTCCAAATGATAAAAAATTCAAAAGTACTTGATATACTTTATCATATTTCTCACTCATGCTAAAATACTTTATCAGGATCAATTTGATCAAATGTGCCTTCACTAATGAACAATCAATTATTCATGTATTTCAAAATAAAAAATTTCAAAAGTATAGCAAAGTGGGTGTCTATCTATAGATCTCAAGAAAATATAATTGTTGATAGTTTTTTTAATTGTTTTTACTTTGTAGGTTTGTAGATATTTTAATTAGAAGTTATGAACATCTTTTATTAAAAATCTAATGGCTAAATTTGGAAATAAAACTTAATTACTTAATAAACTCATTGATATATTTAATTAATTTTTCCTTTTTTTCTTTTTGGTGTCCACCCCCACCTCTTCACTTATATAATAGAGATTAATTAATTTGGTTTATATGGAGCAATTAACAACAATGCATGTGTATAGTGATTAGTGGGTCTATAAATTCAATTTAGTTAAGTTTAAGATTAATAAGCAAATTTTAGATTTTAGTAAATAAAATTCTTGCCAAGTAAAAACATCCTCATTACTCTAGATTTTATGACGTTGGCATCATATTTTATTTGGAAAAAATGAGTAAAAGTACATACATTGCATGTTAATATCAACCCATCATAATGATAAGGGTATTTTCACTTATGGTTAGTCAAGACTAATTAAGTTAGATTTTAGTGAAATTTAAGCCTTTTAGGTGAAATGAAGATATTATTACTCTTAAACGATTTCACTAAAATCTAAAATTTGATGCCAATGGACTATTTAGTTAGGGCCTGTTTAGATTTACTGAAAACTGCTGAACTGAACTGATAAATATATAAATAATATTTAAACAATAATAATATGAATATTAAATAATAATTATAATGATAAGTAATAATAATGAATAATTATTAATGAATAATAATAATTGTATTTTGGATATTTTTTAATGATAATTATAAATAAATAATATTAATAATCATAAATTAATAATAATAATGATTAATAATTCTAATGGTAATTAATAAAAATTATTTTATAGTCTTTGTATTAATATATTAATACCTAATGATGATTATATAATAACAATAATATCTAAGAATTAAATTAATATTATTATTTTAATAATTAAATTTAATTATATATTAATATCTAATAATGAATTATTGGATTGGACTGTGCAAAATCACATCATAAACCGTTTTGACGTGATTTGATTGGATTATGGGCTGAAAACGCGGGTTTATTTGTTTTTAACCTAAACTATGTTCCTCCCTAATGATAATAGTAATAATAATAAATAAAGCTATAATAAACAAAATAATATACAGATAATAATAATAATACTCAATAATAATGATATAAAAATAAATAATAATAAAAATAATAATAATATAACAATAATAATAATAATAATAATAATAAGAGCAATTAGTAAATAAAATAGACCAACATAATAATATTTAACAAAATGGTTATAGAAGAACTGAACTGAATTGAACTGAACTGATTACTGAACTGAACTGATTGGAGCTGAACTGAACTGAACTGAACTGATTAGAACTGAACTGAACTGAACTGAACTGAACTGAAATTAAGCTGAAATGAAGAGGTCCTTAGTCCATAAATTGTCATAAAAGTATTTAGTCTATAAAACTACTCGAAATTACTATAAATTTTAAGGAAATTCAACCGCCTATCGTACTATTTGTCAATTTGTCCATAAAAGTTGGTATAACTTATAAGTATGATTTTTATCGAGGTGATTTGCCTGCATAAGCACTTCCATCGTTCTCTTCCTATTACAACATAGGGGCTGAACACAATTTTTAAAAATGGGATTATAGTATTGAAATTGGACAAAAAAACACTACTACAAAACGCGTCATTTCTCGGCGCTTTTTAGGCCATATCTCGGTGCTATTAGGATTAAACTTTATGGCCTATTCAATTCACCTTTATTTTAATGAACTGAACTTATTTGTATAAAACTAAGTTATTGAACTTAATTATACATTAAAGAACTATTTATATTGAACTGAAATTGTTTATACTGAAGTGAACTATTTGTATTGAACTGAACTTAGTTTCACTAAATCTCTTTTGTTTTTCTTCTTTATAATTACTGGTTTTGTTGAACTTAATTTATTTTACTGGATTGAACTTATTTTACATAATTGAAATTATTTAACAGAATATTATTCTTTGGTAAAATAATTTACAAGGCCCTGGAGGAGAAATAAATGTTTGTTTATTAAGCACAATCTAGTCTGTTTGGGTCTGTATTGTTACCGAATAGAAAAATGTTGCTATCGATATGAAAATACCAAAAGGGACACACTTCCTTTCTTTCTTTGTAAATGACACAGTTTGACTCCCATACTTGTCAATGCATAATGTCAACTGTTTATATCTTAGATCATCTACAAGCTATTAAAAAATATAAAAAATTGATTTAGGTAAAATCTGCAATGAGAGGATTCTAACAAGAATCTAAATGACTATATTTAATCTTAAGTATAAATCACAAAAGATAGTAAAAGTAGAGTTTGTGGATAGTGCCAAAATCATCAAATTGTATGTGTTACTTAAAAAAAAGGGAGGAAGTATGTTATAATAGAAGAAGAATGGAGAAATTATATGGTCAGATAAAATTATGGTCAAAACCCGTTCTTGAAAACCGTGTGAAAGAAAGTAAAAAGAATAAAAAAGGAACAAAAGGAATATAGGATGTTTTGATTACCTTTAATTTGCTAGGATTATCACCCTTCTTTTTTTTACAATTTTTATTATATACCCGGGAGTATCACGAGCATTGTATATCTAAGGCTATTTTTTGCTAAAATAATTTTGTGTGTACCATACCCATAATACACCTGGTGTATGATGCATAATCTCTAGCTAGCTTTTTTCAAGATAAGATAAAGGACCTGCCTTAAAGAGAAATCCAAAATGTGAGCTTGATGAGAATTTAATTAACCAACTACTCAAAATGGCTTTTCCCACAAGGCCACAACCCAAATACCTATTGTGTATCAGAACTCGAACTAAACCAAAATAACAGTAACACTTTATTTTTTAGGGATGTTTGAGAATTGAGATAATGCATTGGTTAAGTCAATAACAAGCTTCTTTTTTGCTTTACCAAAGTGCATATCATCAAAGTCTTCACAGAATCGTACTTAAGATTATTGATTTATGTAAATTTACACACACTATCTTAGAGTTATATTTGTATATGGTCCATGTCCATCGCTTTTTATATAAACCAAGAAAGTTGCTTTTGAACCCATCAAACCTTCATTTCATATAGAAGTAGGAAATTAGCTTTATATATATCTACATGCACGTGATCTGTACGAAAGACTATGTTAGAGAAATTACACTGTTGTCCAAACTTCAATGTAAAATGTACACATCATTTTTCCTTTCTGAGCTGACATATCAAAGTTGCAATTATTACGAAAATTTCCAAAGGTCGGACAAATTTAAGAAGATCCATTAAATCCTTGGAGGTAGAATTTTTCTCACCAATTATTTCTTCTTTTTGTTTTTATTTTATTAAATCATAGTTTCCTATATACTCGTTCTTTTTTCCTATTGTATATTTGTAGTTTATGAGATATCCTAATTTGCTATTAGCAATAAACTTCAAAAATATAAAGTGTTCATATTTAGACAATATACATTAAGAAAAATTCAAAATATTTTAGTTGCTAAATCGTTTTTATTCGATAGTCAAAATTATCTGAAAAACTAATAGTATAAATAGTAGTATAAAAAAAGTCAAAATAGGCCAATTGAAAAAATACAAAGGAAGCTTATTGTATTCCAATCATATAATATTGGGCTAATTTTTTAACAATCATTGAAACTCAATTAATCAATGTAGGATTACTAGGATATAAAGCTTTCCACTTGCCAGCTAATTAAACTTCATGTCCAAGTGTGCCAAGGTGGCAAATCTCCTATCTGATTACTCTCCACTTCATTTACTTATTTAGCTGTTGTTCCACTAACCAGTAGTCCGATAAACATTTTTAAATATTATTGAAACTGCAACATGTTGCACACTATGCTATAATACCAAAGGTTGAATCTCAAATTATAATTTTTTTTGAAAAGGAGAAAGTTGAGCAACGCTCTCGGAACATTGGATAAAATAGTTAAAAGTGGAAATATTATATTAAAATATACATTATATTGAATTGATGATTGCCGCATGATTTTGACATACAATCCAAAGTTAGTATATATAGAATGTAAATTTCACTCTTCAGATGCGTTGATAAGCAAAATCCTTCAGAAATATATATAAAAAGTTACTCTTTCCACACTGTAATATATTGGTAGTTTATCTCTAAATATATAGTTGTTTCAAAGAAACTCCGCATATATTGAATCATGGGTTATAAATAAATCCCCTCGGCCTCCCAACACCCGGGTAAATGGAGTCAAGTATGTGACCCGGAAAATGCAAAAATTTTACTACATAAACAACTACTTAAATGAGGAGTATTTTCCCTTTAAAAAAGGAGTGTTTTCTCACTAGGTATGAGAAATTGAGTAGAAAATAAATATATATGCATGAAGGCCCTTAATCAGTGGTGAAATTAGGGTTTATTTTTGTTAAAGAGGCCGAATTTTATGTCGTACTTCATTTCACTGAAAAATACTTCTAATAACTAGAAAATTTACCTTCGAATTCCCGTGAATATAGAAAATAATAAGCTAGGGAAGACCATGACTTACGTTAATTACAAATTTATCCTATATCTAGGTGTAGGATGTTTATCTAAGACGTGGGTGTAAATGCTCATCTAACACCAAGGCTAATTTTTTTGGGAAATTCTAAATGGTATACCAATCAAGAATTGGAAATTCCATTTGGTACCTAAAAAATAAGTTTGTTCCAAACGGTACCATTGAATTTTGATCAAAGTGTAAAACGTGACATTGTCTTTAGTGTCGACGTTGTTAATAACTTAGTTTAACTCTCATATTAACCTAATTATAAGCACGCAAATCGAGGCGAATCTGGTCTGTGCAAACTTCAAACTCAAATTTGATCTTTTTGAAAACCTTACCCGAGCTTTACTGCGGTTGATATTTGCAATAAAACGATCAGATTCGCCTCGATTAGCTTCCATTACTTTCCCTGTCGAAAATTTTCCCTTATAATCGGGTTTAAATGAGGATCAAACTAAGTTATTAACGTATAAACTAACGAAATGTCACGGTTTACACTTTGATCAAAGTACAATTATACCGTTTAGAATAAACTTATTTTTTGGATACCAAATGAAATTTTCACTTCTTGAGTTGTACGAGTACCATTTAAAATTTTCCTTTTATTACTATTGCTCATTTAAAACACTTCAAATGAAAAAAATTCCCTATAGGAAGAGATCCAAATGAACAAATGAGCAATAAGTAACTTTGAGTGTTCGATGTTCATTCTACACTACCAAGGTATAAGATGAATAAACTCTCTGCTTCCACCACTGTACATAATATAATATGAAAGTATTGGGTCAGACTCAGCGAGGTAATCACGAGCCGAGTTGGGTCGAGCTTTGTATAGCTCGACTCGTCTTAACTCGACTCATCTCGTTTCAATCTTGTCGAGCTCGATTCGAATCAGTCCTAAATGAGTCGAGTTTTGTCCAATTTGAACAAGCTCAATCGAGTTTGACTCTAGTCAATTTCGAGCTATTTGCGAGTCTTCCAGTCGACCATAAGATATATTTTATATAAAAATTGAGTCTATTAATCCTACAATATATCATTCGAGTTTGTAGAGAGTATTCGTATCAACTTTTATTATGTATCTCGACTCGGTCTCATTAGAGTCTTAAGTCGAGCTATAGTTCGATCAGAGGCTTCAGAGCTAACTCGTATCAAGCGTTGATCGTATTTTGACCAAGTTCATCTCGAATAGCTCACGAGATGTCTCAATTAACACCCTAGTCAGAGTGTTTGACCCAAACATTTGGTACTAAGACAATTGTACTACATACTTATCTTAAGTTGTCCTCAATCCCAGATTATCATCGCTCAAGCTTCATTGAATTTAATGCCCGCACTCTATTAGTGATGCCAATGCAGAAATGCTTTCGAGAAAACTCTAGCCAAGGCGAAGTCCTTCTGTTGATATCGAATAAAAGAGAAAGAATAGGGGTCAAAGGTGAGGAGGCAGACGAGAAAGAAGCAAGCGCGGTCGAAGGTGAGGAGGCAATCAGCATGAGAGAAAAAAGGAGTAGAAGAAGATTTGGTCATTTTTCCTTAAAGGATTCTCAGTTAGTATTTGAGAATTTGTTATTAAACTACTCCCTTCCTTCCCAAATGTTGTTCCCATTTGAAATCGGGGAGAGAATTAAGAAAATTGAATCTTAGTATAACATTATATAAAGATTGCATGTTTTTGGGTTAATTATTGAATATTTTATCTTACCAAAGCTTAATAAATGTTAAAGAATCATTTAATGTAAGGACAACACATATCACTATGCAAAACAACCAATAAGATTGAGAGTTTATAAGAAAATATGTTGACTTTATGTAAGTTAAATTTAGAAAGATTCCAAATGGGAACAACTTAAAGAAACACTAATTCGGGAAATGGGAACAACATTAGGGAACGGAGGGAGTAGTATTTAGGCCCAGGCGATGCTCTGGGATATATATGTATATATATATTATACTTTAGTACTTTAATACAATTAAAATTTGATGTAGAAAAATGTTAGAAAAAAGTCATAGATTAATAGTTTTATTCATAAATAAAATTAAGATATTGTACCTTAATTATTGTTTTTCATTGAAAACATATAATATCATTATTAATATTGATTGTAAAGAAGGGAGAGTGACACGTGGCGGATTGCAACGTGTGCTTACGCTTTTTAATATATACTGATGACAAACATCTATATATATAAAAAAGCCTAAGCGAAGCTTCGAACCCATGACCTCGAGTAAGGAAGATAAAAGCTCTAACCATTGTACCACTACATTATTGTTACTTCTTTTATCAATACTTATAATGATATTAAATGTTTTAAATGAAAAACAATAAGTTACAATATTTTAATTGATTCTATGAATAAAATTACTAAGTTATAACTTTTTACTAACATCTTTCTACACCAAATTTTAGTTGTCAATGACTAAAGTATAATTCATATAAACTCCAGAGCATCGCCTGGATATAAATACTAGTTAATATTTAATTACACACATAAAAATATGAGACCATGCACCGTACACCCGGGTGCACCGTGCGCACGGTGCACCCGGTGGCATTTTGGTGATTTTTGCGAACTTCAGTAAAACAGCTCTAATACTATTTCCTTCCATTTTACATTATTAAGTGAAAGCTACCTCAGTGGTTGGGCCTCTATGCTCTCTCCGCGTTAGAGGGTCGCGGGTTCAAATCCCCCTTCTACCACCCTTTGTTGTTGTTTTTTCCTCCTTCAACTCATTTTTTATTAATCTTCTTTTATTAGTATTTTTTTAAAAGAAATATATTATTGCTCATTTGAAAGTTACGATGCTCATTTAGTTATTTTTCAAGTTCAAGTATAATCTATTTGCTCATTCGAAAACAATATTGCTCATTTACTTATATTATAACCGATTACTCTATTTGGTATTTATTTTAACACATTAAAAAATATATTTTCTCATTTTAAGATATATTTCTCATTTGAAATATATAATGCTCATTTTAGTAATATATTCGTCAATGTGAAACAGTATATACATGTTTACTAATCAATAAAGAATTATATAATTGCTCATTTAAAAGATATATTACTCATTTATTTATTTTCCACGTACCAGTGTTAAGCTACTACAAATTAGAAAACAATATTGTTTGTTTTCTTCTTTTTTATGACTATTTATTTTTTATTTTAAGACATTAGAAATAGACATTTAATTTGCTCATTTAAGATACATCGCTCATTCGAACTATGTATTGTTCATTCTAGTGATATATTGGAAGCTTAAACATTAAAGTGAATTTAAAATAATTATATATTCTACACCGTAAAATAAGACAATGTTTGCTCATTTTAAGGATGTTTTACTCATTTCAATTATTTTTTGCACTATATATATTCAGTGGTATTGTTAATAATTTCATTAATTGAGCAATCTTCTAAGAGTTTTTTGCTCATTTTAGGACCTTTTTGCACTAAGTAACATATTTACTCATTTCAAAGCTATATGTCTTATTTCATTAATTTTTCAATGGGTATCTTATTGTTTGTTTTTTTTTTTTCTCCACATTCAAAAAAGAATTGGAAAAAGTTAGAGAGTGGAAAAGAAAAGAAGAATATAATAAGAAAAAATTAAGTCATAGTAAACATCTCATTTTGTGAATGAGCATATTTATTACCTCACTCAAGATCAAAATGTTTACTGATCTTCCTGTGTAAAAAAGATTGCTCATTTGATCAAATGAGTTAAATAATACTACTCATTCGATCAAATGGGTAAACTAAAACTGCTCATTTGATCAAATGAGTAAAATAAAACTGCTCATTTCTTAAATGAGCAGATTTATTCTAACTCACTCAAGATCGGATTGTAGACTGATCATCCTGTGCAAATAAAGATTGCTCATTTGATCAAATGAGTAAAATAAAACAGCTCATTTTGTGAATGAGCAGATTTATTTCAGCCCACTCAAGATCAGAATGTTAATTGATCTTCTTGTGCAAAAAAGATTGCTCATTTGATCAAATGAGTAAAATAAAACAGCTCATTTGGTAAATGAGCAGATTTATTTTACTTCACTAAAGATGAGATTACTGATCTTCTTGTAAAAAAAAGATTGCTCATTTGATCAAATGAGTAGAATAAAACTGCTCATTTTGTAAATGAGTAGAATGAAATTGCTCATTTTGTAAATGAGCAGATTTATTTTACCTCACTTGAGATCATAATGTTTACTAAAAGTTGCTCCTATATTTGAAGATAAAGTTGCTCATTTAAAACCCAACAAAAAAAAACATGTTGCTCATTTGAAACCCCTAAAAAAATTGTTGCTCATTTGGAAACAAAGTTTCTCATTTGAAACTACTCAATAAAAAATATTGTTCATTTGAAACAATGTTACTCATTTAAACATGTATTTACCAATTTATTTGCTCATTTGAAGATATGTTACTCATTCCAAATATTAATTGCTCATTGAAAGAAAGATCATATACTCATCAATGGGTAACCTATATACATATTAATTGAGCATAATATTTGTACTCTAGAAATGTCACATATTATCATATAAATGCACACAATAATAATTTTTACATGAGAAAATGAGCATAATATTTGCACTCATTCCAAAAACATGTTGCTCGTATTATTGTTCATTTGAAGTTATTTTGTGCTTTTTTTAATTAACTCACAGGTGATCCCATTTCATATTTATCTCGATTCTCCATGATTTTCTCCACTCATTTGCTTATCTAGAATTTTTATTTGTCTTAAATTAATTTATTTTTCGAGTTTTAAAAAATAACGTAAAAATAATATGAAAAACATAGGAAACTACTAAAAGCGAATTTAAATTAAAGGATAAACAAAAGGCTCTAAAGTTCAAATGGTGGAAGAAGAAAAAAAAATTAGCTGGCAAGGGTCAAATGTTGGAAGAAGAAAAATATTACAAAAACTGGTGGGGATGGGGTATTGAACCTGCGACCTACACAACACACATGCTTTATTGGAGATCGCAGGAACCAACTAGGCAAGCTTCAGTTTTGAATATTATCACGCGTGTGTGGTATATAACTGTAGGTAATTGTATCCGGGTGTACCGTGCGCACGGTACACCCGGGTGTACGATCCTATTTGTATAAAAATATCTATTACCAGACTTTGAGTATCTGATATTAGATGTTCAAATGCACAAGTCAGATTATAACAAATATGTTAGATACTCGATTGTGTACGTCAAGATGATCAAAGTTTTATATCCGAAAATCAAAATTTTAATGTATTTTTTCATATAAATTGTATATTTGTCTGATTATAAGTTAGGCTCAAACGAATTTGACAAATATCTTCTAATTTAATTAGCGAAAAGAATATGTACCTTCATTCATACTCCAGCAAACTAATAATCCTTCCCATAACATACCTTTTCCATAAACAGAAGAGCATGCGTCTTTCATTAAAATGGGAGTCCTCTTGAAGCTTTATGCATAAAGCTACTAAAGTCATAAAGTGGACTGATCTGACTAACCCCAAAAACCCTAAAAAGATTAACCCCCCTAAAAAGCCAATTCCCATATTTGTTTTTATTAAATTTGCCAAAAGCTTATCTTACACAAACAACATACGACTGTCCTAATCCACTTTAAGTATTCAAGATTAGTACCACTACATTAATTTAGAAAGTACTATCTTAATGTAGCATCAAACTTTCTCTTATACCTCTTCTGTTTTTTATTACTTGCGACACTTTTTATTTTGCGGAATTTTAGACAATATGTGAAGAGAACATATAGAGAAATAAAAGAGGAGGCCTATGTAGTAGAAGAGAGATATAGAAAGAAATATCAAAATAGAAAAGTGTCACAACTAATTTAAACTTCCTTATATAGAAAGTATCACAACTAATAAAAACAGAGAAAATACTAGATATCATATGGTCTACACTCGGTACACAAAATTTGTTACACTTTGTATTTTGATATTATTCCTTCACCTTAGTCTTGTGTACTTTATACATAAGAAAATATATACATTTAAATAAATCTTATTAGAATTATATATATATATATTTTATATCAACTTATTATAATTTTTAAACTTAGTGTTTGGTTGGTTGACAAACAAATTCATGGGAATTGAAAAATCCTGGGAATTACAATATTGATAAGTTGTTTGGTTAACCAAAACACAGGAATTTCTACTTCCTTGATAAATAGAAATTCCTACAGGAATTACAATTTCCTGCATTCAACCAAACAACTTTTCAAACTTCTTAGGAATTGAGAATTTATGAGAATTGCAAATTTGTGAGAAGATTTACTTCCCACATACAACCAAACAATCACTTATATTAAGAGTATAAATTTAAAAACCTTTATGAATCCGGATAAGTATTAGTTAACTTAAAATTTTAAAAATTACTTCCTCCGTTTTTATTTAAATGTGACACTTTTAGATTCACGGACTCCTAGGCAATTTTTGGGAAGGAAAGAGATAGAGAGAAAAAAAATAAGGGGACCCATATGAGAGGAGAGAGATAGAGAGAGTTTATTGACCAAAAAAAAGTGTCATATTTAATTTAAAACTTTTTAAAATAGAAAGTGTCACATTTAAAAACGGAGGAAGTACAAAAGATTGATCATTTAACTTTCTGGTCTTTGTCTCTTCGGCCTTTTTTTGCGAGAAGCCGCGAAGCTGAGTCACGCTTAACCAATTTGGGAATCAGTTGGTCGAATTTTTCAAACTGTGGGGGCTCGCATTAGTATTGGAAAATGGGCCCTATAGGTTTACAATATTTTTTGAGCATAGTAAAATGCCAATAATTGGTGAATACTGTAATGATCATCACAATTATAACGGTGAAAGTCAAAAACCATGGAAGATACAGAATACTAGTACTTCGTTTCTTATAGGTTAGGCATTCGAAAAATTGATTTAGACGTCCTTTTTATTAAAGAATTTTCTTGTTTTATTTGTAAATAAGAGTGTCTAAATTATGTTTTGGAATGTTCAATCACTAATTTTTCTTATTTATTTTTACAATGATATTATATTCGTCAATGTATAAGTTTGATTATTGATTTTTTGATTATTTTTAGCACACAATTATTAAAAACCTAATTTTTTTTGACAAAAATACAAAAATATTTTAGATTACAATTTTTTTTGGATGTATCTACCCGATTCACCATTGGAGCTAATCCGAATTTGGGGATCAATTTCGTATGGTTAGATTTTCTCCCTTTTCAATTGTCGTTACAAGAGATCGAACACACGATCCTCCCTACCAAGTGCACCCCAATCATCTTTTGCAGTTACACCAACTACCAATTGGTAGATTACGAATATATGACGTTTGGTTTTGAATATTTGGAAAAACCATGTGGTTAACAAAATGTGTGGATAGTTTCAAAATTTTAGATGCAACGGGCGTATACAAACAAAGGGATGGATGTGTAATTTTTGTGCGTCGGCTGTTAATTCCTTAGTGAAAAATGTAAATTCTTGTCATATTCAACTAGTACTTGTCATTTATTTCTTAGCAAATAAGGGTCCGGTGGGGTATTGTTTTTTTACATACAAAAAAAGATGCATTAAAGTTTAGGGAATTGTTCTGTCAAAATTGAACTAAACCTATCTAAATTACTAATTTTAGAAAGGTCATGTAGTTGGTATTTGATGATAGTATTTGGGGAAATAGTCTTCAGCTAGATTGACTTCTCTAAAGATGGAGATGTTCGACAATTGGCGGAAGAATTTTGTTGTGACGGGTTTGACTGACTGTTTAGAGTGGCTTGTTTAAACGGCTGTATAATTATTGACTGTTTAAGAAAGTATTTGGTTAAAATGCTGATAGTGTTGGCTATCAATTAAAAAATAGAAGCAAAATCCAAAAGGCACCAAAATAGCTGGTGGAAGAAACTATTGGCTTTTGGCTTGGCTTCCAGCCACTCTAAAAGTCGTTTACTGAACACTTTTTTGGTTGTTTGACCACAATAAAAGCCAGAAGCCAATGAAAACTCACCCAAAAGCTGTTTGCCAAACACCCTCGATGTGAACCAAAGTTTAGAAGAATAAGAAGCTACTAAGCAATTGCCTAATATTTGAAATGATGATATTAATGCACGGAGCTCTGTGGTTGTTTCAAGGCATTGATGAGAACCAAGTTGTCTACTTAGATTATGATATCTCTATCTGGTAGTTTTTTTTAGCTTGGAGTACCTTGTTTTTAAGGGAAACAACTTCTGCTATAAAAGGAGACTTGGGCTATTAAATATTGGGGTGCTGGCACTCTCAAGTTTAAGAAGTGGAGTATCACAATTTTAAGAAGAAGTATCAATCATTGAAGAAGTGAATTATGCTCAATTATGAATTTATGACTAGTTGTCTAGCTTGTGTCAAGATGGCCTAGACCCGGCCTTAAAGAGATTAATCGAGAAGGAATGAAATAGGAGAAATTAATTGATAATCATTTGTTACAGCACAAGCAAAAGCTAGCTATAACCTAGGTCGTATAGTCATATAAACATAGTCATATCATACGTTTCAACAAGTAAAATAATTCTTCGAGTAATTATTCTAGAGAGAGAAACTCTCTCTTTTCTCTCTAGTGAATAACGGATCTCTTGTGCTGCTTCCTTCCTCAGCTCGAGCTGGCGCCATGGCAAAAGGTGGGAAGACAAAAAGAGGTACCCATTTGAGATCTTCTGGGAAAGGGAAGAGTAAGAGGGGTGTGCCACAAACAGGGGATGCGAAAAAAACAAAGTCAATGAGGGAGTTAGTGGGAATCCCAATGACGGAATGGACGGACTCTGCATCATCGGAGAGGGAATCGATTAGCTCTGCGTGTTCATCATTGGATGCCAGAGTGCATTTGCAATCGATTGAGGCCCATAAAGCTTCATCCAAACAGTTTAATGATTGGGTTGCCAGTGTTAGAGTTTCTTCAATGCAAATGGCGAGTGCTCAGGTTGATGGTGGGATGATTAACACTGGTGATGGGAAGGACAAGCCGGAATCATCTTGGTCTCAGCGTTGTATTGATCACATTAGGGATGAGGGGCTGGATTTGATGAAATCACCTCAAACAGGTAAATCTTCTGTTCAAATTACTTTTGATGATATTAATGGGGAGGTTGAATATTGGCAATCTGTTGTGGTGTGCTATGTGTTGGGATTTGTCTATCCTTTTCTTGTTGTGAATGCCTTTGCTAGGAGAACGTGGAAAACTTGTGGTGTTGAGAAGGTGGCTATGTTAACTAAGGGTGTGTTCCTTGTTAGATTTTGTGATGTTGTGGGTAGAGATAAGGCTATGACTATGGGGCCCCAATTTTGTGATTCCAAACCTGTTATTATGAAATGCTGGACTCCTGATTTGAATGTGAATGATATTAATGTGAGTAGTGTTCCTATTTGGATTCAACTGCCTGGTTTGGATATTAAATATTGGGGTGCTGACACTCTCAAGAAATTAGTTGGCATGATTGGATCTCCTATTAAAACTGATAGAATGACAGCCCAAAAGGAAACGTTGGCTTATGCTAAGATGATGGTTCAGGTTGAAGTTAATCAGAGCTTGCCTGAGTCTATTGATTTTGAGAATGAATATGTATATGTTGTTACACAGAAGATAATCTATGAATGGAGGCCCATCATATGTTCTGAATGTAAAGGTTTTGGACACAATGGTGTGGAATGTAGGCAGAAAAATATGGAGGTGCAGAAAAGAAATGTTGCTATGAAACAGAAGTAGATTTGGGTGAAAAAGGTTGTTCCACCTGCTGAGAAACCTGTTAATATTGATGTTAGGGATGTTCATATTGATGTACCTCCAGATGATGGTGTGATTGGATGTGTGGATCATGAGGATCATGTTGTGGAGGTGATGAATGTGGAGCTGGTGCGACATGGGGTGGTTGTTCTCAAACCCCCTGATGGATAGTGTTGGATTTTGGAATACTAGGGGACTTAATAGCCTATGGAAGCATGGTGATATTAGATATTTCATGCTTCAACATAGAATTGGGTTATTTGGTCTCCTAGAAACAAGGGTTAAGGCTATTAACTTTGTTAAAGTCTTCCCTAAAATTTGTGATGATTGGAGTGTGTGTTGTAATTATCAAAGTCATAGAGGTGGTAGAATTTGGGTTGGTTGGCAACCTGGGTGTTTTTCTGTGGATATTTTGTGTGTTACTGATCAAATGATTCACATGAAAATTCTACATAACTCTTCTAAGCAAACATTTAGGTGCACTATGGTTTATGCACATAATGATCCAAAGCTTAGATTAGAGTTATGGAAGAATCTTGTAGATTGTAATAGAGGTTGTGTTGGTCCTTGGGTTGTTATGGGGGATTTTAATAATGTTCTCAACCTTGATGAGAGGTTGGGGCAGGATGTTACCTTGAGTGAGGTGTTTGAGTTTAGAAAATTCTTAGAGATGTGTTTGCTCTTTGATTTGAAAGTGAGTGGGCCTTTCTTTACTTGGTGCAATAAGCAGCTTGGTGGGGCTAGAGTTGCTTCTAAGATTGACAGGGTGGTTGTGAATGAACATTGGATGGATTTATTCCAGTTTTCTGAGGCTGTTTTCCACCCTGAGAGGCTTTTTGATCATTGTCCTTTTGTTCTTCAGCTTAATGAGCAGACTAGGCTCCCCAGGTCTACTTTAAAATTTTATAACATGTGGACTTTGGCACCAAGGTTTATTGAGGTTGTGCAGGAGCAATGGCATGCTAGTGTGAGTGGTGCTCCTATGTTTTGTGTTGTGCAGAAGCTAAAAGCTCTTAAGAAACCTCTGAAGGTTTTAAATAAGGAATGCTTTCATGAAATTGAAACTACTGCGACTTGGCCAGAGTGAGATTGTCTGAAATACATGCTCAACTGCATGTAGCTCCTAATAATATAGACCTAATTCAGCAAGAGTATTCTGCTAGGGAGGAGTATTTGTTAAAGCATGCAGCCAGACTTAGTTTTTAACAACAAAAGGCAAAAATAAGATGGATGAGAGAAGGTGATGCTAATACCTCTCTTTTTCATGCTTATTTGAAAAAGGCAAGAAATACTACTAGGGTTTTCAGAATCCAAAATTGTGTTGGAGAGGAGGTTATGGGGTGTGATCAGATTGCTGGTGCCTTCATAGATTATAATCAACAATTGTTGGGATCTGAGCTTCCTCAAAGGAAAGATGTGAAGGTGAGGGTTGTTAAGAGAGGGGCTGTACTGAGTAATGAGCAGCAAGATGAGTATCTGTAGGGAGTTTTCTGGGATGGATGTTAAATCTGCACTCTTTTCTATTGATGATTCTAAGGCACCGGGACCTGATGGTTTTTCTAGTAAGTTTTACAAAGTTGCTTGGCCTGTGATTGGGGATGAGATTGTTGCTGGTGTTTTGAATTTCTTTCAGATTGGGAAATTATTAAGGCAGATTAATGCAACTAATCTGGTTCTTATTCCTAAATGTCCACAACCTATCAAGGTAAGTCAATTCAGACCTATTGCCTGCTGTAATGTGTTGTATAAAATTATTAGCAAGATGATTTGTGCTAGATTTAAAGAGGTGTTGCCTGGTATTATTTATGAGGCTCAGGGAGCTTTTGTTGCTGGGAGACAGATTATGCAAAATATTTTGATGCGTCAGGAGCTGCTTAGTAGGTATGGTAGGAGGAATCACACTCCTAAGTGCACCATTAAGATTGATTTGCAGAAAGCTTATGATAGTGTGAACTGGAATTTTATTGAACATATGCTACTAGCTCTGAATTTCCCTTCAAGATTTATTCAGTGGGTTATGATTTGTGTTAGATCTCCTTCCTATTCTATTAGTGTGAATGGTGAAATGCATGGTTTTTTTTAAAGGTGCTAGAGGGATTAGATAGGGTGATCCCATGTCTCCTTTGTTATTTGTGGTTTGTATGGAGTATCTTAGTAGGATACTTGAGGTTGGGGGGGAGCAGAAGAGATTTCTCCTATCATTATAGATGTAAAGAGCTTAAAATCACCCACTTAGTATTTGTTGATGATTTATTGCTATTGCAAAGGTGATGTGCCTTCTGTGATGCTGCTGTTGAAAGCTCTTTCTTCTTTTGGTGCTGCTTATGGTCTACAAGCAAATGCAGAAAAAACTGCCATTTATTTTGGAGGAGTAGATACACAGATTCAGGAGGATTTATTGCAAGTTTCTGGTTTTTCTTTAGGTTCATTGCCTTTTTGGTACCTTGGGATCCCTTTGAATGCCAAGAATCTTAAAATGGCATATTGTGATATGTTAATTGATAAGATGATGGTTATAATTCAATGTTGGAGTTCTAGGAATTTATCCTATGCTGCTAGGGTGATTTTAATCAACTCTGTTCTCATGAGCATCAATACCTATTGGGCACAAATCTTTGTGCTACCTAAGAAGATATTTAGCAGGATTATTCAGCTGTGAAGATGCTTTCTTTGGGATGGGAGATTGAATTCAAACAAACGCCCACCTGTAGCATGGGATTTGATTTGTAAGAAGAAAGCTAAAGGTGGTTTGGGCATAAGAGATTGCTTGAGCTGGAATGTTGCTACCATGGGTAGATATGTTTGGCAAATTTCCCAAAAAACTGATTTACTTTGGGTTAAATGGATTCACCATTATTACATCCAAGATAAAGATTGGTGGTCTTTTGTGCCACCACAACATGCTAGTTGGTGTTTTAAGAAAACCTGCAAGATCAAAGAGCAGTTGAAGAGTGGTTTTGTTGCTGGTTCATTGGGAGTCACAGGCAAATATAGTATTAAGAGTACTTATAAATGGATGCAGGTTGCAGTTCCAAGAGTTAAATGACATTATTGGGTTTGGAACAAATTCAATGTGCCAAAGCATTCTTTTATAGCTTGGTTGGTGGCTTTAGATAAGCTTAAGACTAGAGCTAAGCTTATGAAGGCTGGGGTGATTCAGGAGGCTGTTTGTTGTTTGTGTGGTGATGCAAATGAGAGCTCTCATCATCTCTTTTTCAGATGTGCTTTCAGCAGACAGTGTAATGAGAGTATATGTGCTTGGTTGGGGCTTAGAGCCCAACAGATGGATTGCATTCATAATGTTTGGAAGAAATGGTGGAACAGAAAAGCTCAGAGCCAGAGCCAGAGGAAGGTGAGGGTGTGTGCCTTAGCTGCTTGTGTCTACACTATCTGGAAGGCTAGAAATTTTTCCCTTTGGAAGTTGTATGTCCCTAGGCCTGCTCTTGTATGTAATGAGATTAAAAAACTTGTTTGTGCTAGGGTTTCTTGTTTTGATCTCTGAGAAATGGAGTATAGATGATGTAACTTGGTTTAATTCTGTAAACAGAGTTGGGTAGTTGGTTGTTAGGGTTGGTTTGGCCGTATAGTTGGATGGGTTGCTAGGTTGTAATCTTCTTTTAGTTTCTTCAATATATGCTTACTGTTTACCTAAAAAAATTCTTCGAGTAATTATTTTCATTTCGTATTGTCCATTGTTTACTTCACATAATTTTTATCGAGCTGGAATATAAATGCTACTAATAGAAAAATATATAACTCTAATGAGTTTATATGTTATTTCACTACTCCTCTAAAAAATGTTATTTCAGTAATCCTCTATAGAAAATGTTATTTCAGTAATCCTCTATAGAAAATGTTATTTCAGTAATTATTAAGCGGAGGGTGGAGGAAAATACTAATGAATAGTTTTGGGAAATAATGCATTGCACCAAGACATAAATGGTGGGAACATGTACTTTGTTTCATGTCAAAACAAACTACTGCCTGCACTATTACGGAAGATATTCATCCTACGCAAACAACCATTTTATGTTTTTCTATTAAAGTACTCCTATCATTTGATTTTCATCACATGTTCAACTCAAATAAATTTGTCTTTTATCCTTTTTTAAGCTTGTGCGTAAGAATGTGGCTAAAAATGGAGAAATGTTTAGTCTTTTGCCATTTTCACATCAATTTTTTTGGAGTATAAAGATTTGTGTGCGAAGGATAAGAATAGATCTCAAAACCTATTAAAGTCATAATAAATGCTCTAATTAACAAAGCCATGTTAATAGCTTTTTGTATAAGGTAATGATATAACCCTTAAAACTGTATATAAGCATTAAAATAAAATAGCATTAAGTTAGGAATTTATGAAGAATCACGCGTGAATCGATATTATTAATGTTTCAAATTTACTTAAGTTTCATTTTTTTGACTCTTATATACCGCCTTAAAGGCTGTATTTATCCTTCTTTTTTTTGCATATTAGCCCTTTTATAAATCTCATCAAGAATAAGCTACTAACATCAGAGCAAAACCAAAACATATAGAGTATCAAGATGTAGCAATGCAATTGGTATTGATAATTTATCTGAATTCTACTTATTTAACTTTCATGTAACATTAGAATATTGACTAGATATTTTTGAGTTTAAGAGCAAAGGCTCAAATGTATATGAAAAAATCTTAAGTTTTGAACTAAAAGACAACGATAAGCAATATATCTCACTAAAAATATTCTCAAGTATAGAATTCAACATCTCATTTCGTTTATAGAAATTTCAACATCTTATCTGCAAATTGAAAAAAAAAACTAGAAAGGAAATTCGTATTAGATAAACAACGACGACATAATAACGCGTAAAAAAACCTATTGTCAAATTGTCATACGTTGTTTACTTGTTTTATCCACTTAACATTAATTATTGCACCAATCCCTTTTTTTTAACAAAAACAAATTCCAAAAAAAAAATCAAAAAGGCATTTTTTTACATGATTAGTTTTTCTTGTGAAATTATTAGTAAGTAGATAGAATAACCTTCCCCACTCTACATTGTGCGGTGTTCATGCCTAAAAAAGAGGCGAAATTTTACAAGTTTTAAGGTTCATTTATGTAAATTTCACAAGTATTGATCTCAAATGATTGCTATCCTATTCTAATTAGTAATTGATCTAGGATCATACAACAGTGTTATTGGTCCATAGCAAGCTAACCATGAAAATGCACGTGTATATTAATACCCTATTAAGTAGTAGTAACTATAAAAGATTCTAAATATTTTTCAAACATTTCAAAGCGATTGTAATAGTAGTGCGTTTTTTGTGTTCCTGGGAGCACGGAGCATTGTGTTCCGGGATGACGTCGGCATCTCCAGCACTGACGTCATCCCCGGTACAGCAGCCACGAAGATCCAAAACTTCAAACCCTAACATCACTCAAAGAACATATAGTAAACATTGAAGGAACAAAAAATGAAAAGAACATTTACTTGAAACGAAAAGAACATAAATCAAAAGAACAACATACAAAACTTCAAAGAACAACATACTTTTGTGTGAAAAACAAAATAGGAAATTTCAAAAAAAAAAGAAGAAATTATGACAGTTTTAAAAGAACATTTACTTAAAACAAAAAGAACAAACTACGAAATTTCAAAGAACAAAATTACTTTTTTTTACAAAGAACAAAATACAAAATTTCAAAAAACATATACTAAAATAATTTTAAAACTATTAATTTCAAAAGAACATTTCCTTGAAACATAAAGAATAAAATACGAAAATTCAAAGAACAAGATGATTTTTCACATAGAAGAATAACCACAAAAAATATAAGAATAACCAAAAGAACATAACAAGTATTTTAAAAGAACAAAACAAATGACCTGGAAGAGCATTAAAACCAGATCTGCCAGAACATCATTAAAAAATTCGAAGAACATCTGGTCCAAGTTGCTCATCGACGTTGCCGGCGTTAATGGAGGTCACATGAAGTTTTAGGGAAGGAGGAGAAGGCGAAGAGAGCGCGGTGGAGCGTCGGAGCTTTCGTCGATTGGGTGTTGTTGCCGAAAGTTTTGTGGAAGGCGGAAAGGAGAGAGAGAGAGGTTGACGGCCGACGGGAGGCTAGGTGTTGCCGACAACCGTCAATTTTCCCTAGCCACGTCACCCCCGGTGCATGGAGCACCGTGCTCCGGGGAGATTAATAGTTAGCACAGACTCACGGTCTCTTATCAGCAAGGCAATTTGTCTTGTAAGAGACCGTCTACTTTTAAATTAAAGTTAGGTAGACCTAAGTGTAATATTAAAAAAAAGTAAATTATCTTTCCAAAATTAGTAACTAGTTTTATCCATTTTGTAACTAGTTTAATTCATCAGTAAGTCTGATGTTTTCTTTTTAAATGTTATGGTTCGAGACCAAAAGTGAACTAAAGAAATGAGAAGAGCAGAGATGACTAGATTGATATGAAATGTCCAAGAGTAGTGTCGAATTAGAGATAAATGAAATGGGCTTGTTAAAATGATTGGGTTTAGGTTGGTCTAATTTAAAGTTAATATTAGACCGCCTCTTTTACATCTTGTTTGGATAGCTAAAATAGGAGGGAAAGGAAGGGGAGGGGAAGGAAAATGGCAAAAATCCATTGTTTGGATAACAAGTGAGGGGGTGAGGGATTTGGAGGGGAGGGAAATGGAAGGATCAATTTATAAGAAATTGTTCCCTCCAAAAATGGAGAGATTTGGAAAGAAAACTCATATTTCTTTCATCCCCTCCCTTCCTCTTCCCTCCCCTTCCCTCCCCTCCCCTTCTTTTCCTTCCCATTTTGTAGGGGTGTTCAAAAAAATCCGATCCGATTGATCCGATACGCGATCCGGTCGATCCGATCCGAAATTTTTCGGATCGGATTCGGATCACTCTTTTGGCTTTTTCGGATATCCGAATTATCCGAAAAATGTTTAAAAAAACGGATATTTTTTGGATAATTATCCGATCCGAAATATCCCACCCGATCCGAAATATCCGTAATTTTTTCCATTAAATAAATTTGATTTTAAACTTTTTTTTCACATAAAAATCGGATAATCCGGGTATCCGATCCAAAATTTCAGATATCCGAAAAAATGGGTATCCGAAATTTCCGGATCGGATTCGGATCGCACTTCTTCCGATCCGAAAATTTCGGATATCCGAAATTTCGGATCGGATCGGATAATCCGAAATGAACACCCCTACCATTTTGTATCCAAACACACTGTTAATGATTTGTGTTAGCAAGGCGGGGCATTAAATGTCTTATCAGTTCCTGTTCTTTTAAACCGGATAGTTGAAAAAGATTTTAGTTCAGTTTAATTTAGTACATCTTTATTAATTTCAGTTTATTATAATCCAGTTCAGTTCATTTCTGTTCAACTCCCAATTTCAGTTTATTATAATCCAGTTCAGTTTAATCCAAAAGGACAAAGCCTTGTAAGGGAAAATGTTAATTACAATTTTGTGGGCTGTCATTGACTCATTGTTGCTTATAAGAAAAAGGGAAAAGTTAACATATATTTAAGTATTAATATCAATGCTAGATGCGTGATTTTAGCATAAAATTTCCCGCTTTAAAAAACATGTTCATTTCACCCTATCTTATTGAATTGAACTTAATTTTTTTTATACTAATTTTCTATTGTTTTCATTCTTCATAGTTTCTGATTTTTACAGAGTTGACCTTGTTTTTGCTGAACTGAACTAATTTTTTTACTGATTATTGTAGTTTTAAGGTGAAACAATCAATTCCTCAGGCCGTGTTCAGTTCACCTTAAAATAATAATATTCAGTAAAAATAAGTTCAGTTCAGGAAAAATAAGTTCAGTTCAGCAAAAATAAGTTCAGTTCAGTAAAAATAAGTCCAGTTCAGTAAAAATCAGTAGAGCAAAGAAGAAAAAACAACATGAATCAGTAAAAATAAGTTCAGTTCAGCAAAAATAAGTTCAGTTCAGTAAAAATAAGTTCAGTTCAGTAAAAATAAGTTCAGTTCAGCAAAAATAAGTTCAGTTCAGTAAAAATAAGTTCAGTTCAGTAAAAATAAGTTGAACTGAATAGGGCCTTACTAATATCATTCTAAGAAATGTATTTAATACTCACATTCAACTTTATTATCATAAAAATACAAAAAAGGGTAAACCAACATATATGAAAAATAACATTCAAATATTAATAACACCAATTGACGCTTGATATTGTAAACTACTTTCATACCATTTTAAAAAGTACTCCCTCCGTCCAAAATATATAAGTCATGTTTTATTTTGCACAGTCTTCAAAGCGCACTCTTAACCTTTTATATCTTCAATTTCGTATTAGTAAAAAAAATAGAAAAATAATATTATGAAAGTATATATTATGACGAATTTAATAAAATTCCACTTGGGTATGTTTTCTTGTATATATTAAGAAGAATAATTAGTCAAAATTTTTAAAGTTTGACACTAAAATAGACTGAAAACGAAACAATTTTCTCTAATGTTGAATACGACTAAAAAAAAAAAGGAGCAACACTTTCAGCAAGTCTGACTGCTTGCATGCTTCATCCAGCTTTCACAGAAGCCATATATGGTTAAAGATTCCCATATAATTTTCAAACATTAAATTCAATTGATTATATTAATTAATTGACATAAATAAAATAATTGTACTATTTACACAATATCCTAATTCATCCATTTCTGTTTCAAAGTCTTCTCTTTTACCCCCCCCTTTAACTCCATCCATCCATCCAAACACCCCATTATTCTCTCTCTACAAATAAATTCTCATATAATTTCTCAGTTGAATTTGAGACAGTGACAATAACTAATTCTTACTGTTTTTCTCTCTCTCTTAATTCTTCTAGTGTTCTTCTGTTTCAGAATTTGCAAAAGATAAGAACTTTTTGAATTTTTTTGTAAGGGATTGTTTGGTTGAGAAAAATGACTGTAGAAAACAGAAGAGATGATTCCATTGATCAATTTCCAGTTGGTATGAGAGTTTTAGCTGTTGATGATAACCCCATTTGTCTTCGACTTCTTGAAGGTCTTTTGAGAAAGTGCCAATATCATGGTATGATTCTGTAAACTTTTTTTTTGGGTATTTTTTGTGTCTTTTTTAAGTAAAGATTCATGGTGTTTTCTGGGTTTTGTTAGTTTTATGATTTAGCAACTTCATAGTTTTCTTGAAGAAGTATTGTATTTGATTCGGTTAGATTTGTTTTGGTTCGTATTTGATATCTTTTGTAGATGTCGTATGACTTTGAATCAATTAAATTCCGCTTATAATATGACAATTAAGCCTTATTTCCAAAAAAAATTAAGGTCGGCTAGGATGAATCATCGTCTGAAACCGCTTATGTATGTGAAAAAATATGTACTCATGTTCATATGCTAGATTCATTGTTTTTGTTTGGGTTCTAAATTAACTGAAAATTGATGCAAAGGGGTTTGTTCAATTATAGTTACTCTTCATTTTTCATTTGGGTGATCTCAATTGAGTAATTTGGAAGGCTTATGTAATTAAGTTGTAAATTTTTAGCATGAATTGATTTTTTTTGTTTCATGAAGAGGTATCTGTTCTTAGATTTGTGCTTACTGTATTTGATTGAATGGGTTCGATTCGGTTACAGTGATTGAATATTGATATGTGAAATCTGTTGAAATTTGGGTTCTTTTTTGATGACTTCTTCCATGACCATGAGCAATGAACTTTGACAATTGAGATCTATGTGCACGCTTCAAGTGGATATTGCTGTCCTGTCTCTAGATTTTGTAAATTTTAATGCAAAACTGGAGTAACAAGGCTTAGTTTCAACTGCGTAATCCGAAATTCGAAATACTTTTGGTAGAAGATGGTTCTTATGTATGAGGGTTTTGAACATTGTAGTTACGACAACGACCCACGCGGTTGCAGCTCTGAAGATGCTGAGGGAAAACAAGGATAATTTCGATCTTGTTATTAGTGATGTGCACATGCCGGATATGGATGGTTTCAAGTTGCTTGAGCTTGTGGGGCTTGAGATGGATCTGCCTGTCATAAGTAAGCCATGAAACTCATTTTGTTCTTGATTTTATTTCTGTTATCAGATCGTATAGTACATCCTCTAGTTTGACATAACTGGCGAGGTAGTATTCACTTATTTTTGCTGATAAGTCTAATTCCAATTAATGGTATATATCATCAATGATGTAGAAATTTTAATTGATTGGTTTGATTTGGGAATGGATTCTGTTTATGGAAATTAATCAGGCCTTGATTTTGTGCATTCTTGGTTAGATGTTTCCTGATTTGATTGGATTCCTTTTAGACTCATGAAAGAAGCTGGTTAGGTTAGGTTAGGTTAGGTTAAGGCCACATGCACCAGGACGGGCTGGTTTGGACTTTGGATCATCTTTTGGGCATTCGATCAATTTTAACTAGTTTTAGTGGCTTGAGTCAGAAAATCTTGTTAAAACCTTGAACGTTCGGAGTGGGCCTGGTGTACTTGGGTGGGTCAACTAAATTTCTAGAGAATGTCTCCTATGTGGGTTACTAGGCGCAAATGCGCAATACTCACTCCATTTCTAAATATAAGGCTTACAGAAATTTGCTTTGACCACTAATATCTCATATATAGATTTCAGATAAATTATAACAATATACCATTAGATTATCTTAACAAGTACTCTCATAATATTATTTTTATAATTTTTATCAATATGTATTGAGAGTAATTAACGGTGAACTTTCATCCTCAAATTCTATTTTTCTTGGTGTTTGGAATGTATTGCTCGTATTTGACTTTCTTTAGTTTTGTAATTGATATCAAAGAGTTTTAGATCGGCCATAAACCTTTAGATCATACAAAGTTTTTCGATCCAATTTTGCAATTGTATGATCTTATAAGAAGAACCAGAGGGGCTAGATATTATTGTTGGATGGTGGCTCGATGTTAAGGTTACACGCTAAAAGTGAATACTTGATTTTTGCAGTGTTGTCTGCTAATGGCGATCCCAAGTTAGTAATGAAGGGGATTACACATGGAGCTTGTGATTACTTGCTTAAACCTGTGAGGTTGGAGGAGCTAAAAAATATCTGGCAGCATGTGATCAGGAGACAGAAGTTTGATTCTAAAGACCGAAACAGCTGTAACAGCCTGGACAAGAGTTGCAGTGAAGAAAATCGAATTAGAGGTGCAAACTCTGATCAGGACATTAAGCTGTGCAGAAAGCGGAAGGACCAAGATGGGGATGATGATGAAGACCAAGATGAGAATGAAAATGAAAATGAAGACCCTTCTTCTCAAAAGAAACCTCGTGTTGTTTGGTCAGTGGAGCTGCATCGCAAGTTTGTTGCTGCTGTTAACCAGCTCGGTCTAGAGAGTATGTTTCTCTCTCAAACTACTTATGTAGATTTTATCTTGATTTAATATTGGCTTTTTGATGACCATCCTATCCTTTGAATCATCTGTAACTTGTCCTTTAGAATTAACTCCCGCTTTGGTTCAATCTTAGCCGATGACTATTGAGAATTATCACAAGTCTCAATATCTACTACATAAATATGATAGTATCAAGTTACACATGAGGTGACATTATTGCCAGAGTAGTGGTTTTGTTAATCAATATGACTATTATACTATAGCATTAGTTCTATGTTACGGTGAATTCTAGGATTAAAAAGGACAAGTATTTCTTGTAGCATTAGATACTACTTTGCTTCCATTCTTTTAATTATAGCACGGTGTTTGTGTACTTAAGATGCTCAGTATAGCCCGTCATATCAACACTGAATAAGTTTAAATCTTAAATCCAGAAGCTGTACCCAAGAAAATCCTGGAGTTAATGAATGTCGATAAGCTTACCAGAGAAAATGTGGCCAGTCATCTCCAGGTATATTACCTTCAACTCCTTTTTTTCTGTTGTTTTAAAATTAATTCGTTTACAAGATTAGGGTTAATTACTAACTTCAATCTTTGTGTTTTTAGAAATATCGGCTGTATTTGAAAAGAATCAGCTCAGTAGCTAACCAGCAAGCAAACATGGTCGCTGCATTAGGGGGCCCGGATTCACCCTATCTCCGCATGAACCCCGTAAATTTCCATGGCTTCAACAGCAGTCCACAGTACCATAACAACTCACTGCGATCCATACCACCTCCTGGAGTTCTGGGCAGATTGAACACTCCAGCTGGGCTGGGCCTTCATGGACTCCCCCCTCCTGGGCTTGTCCAGTTGGGCCAGCCCCAAATCCAAACTTCTTCCATGACGGACACCAAATTCCAGCCCAACCTGTTGTCAGGGGATCATAACGGGACTGTACTTCAAGGGATGCCGACATCATTGGAATTCGATCAACTTCACAAAAATAGTACCATGCTAAGTGGTTCAAGCAACTCGATTCTCAGCCTTCCTAATAGCTCATTGACGATGCAAGGGCGCTCTTCTCAAGAAAGACAAAGTCTCGAAGGTTTTGGTGTAACCTCGAACTCTGCCCCAAACTTGATGGATCACAGTAGATGTAATAATAACAATTGGCCTGCAGCTGTCCAATCACAGTCAACTCATATGAACCCCGTGGGGAATATGGTGCATGACACTTCACCAAATATCTCGATCCCAACCCGGTTGCAAAACCCGAGCTTGATGAGTGAAAATATGATGCAGAACATGAGTTATGTGACAAAGCAAGTTTGGGATGCAGATTTTCTGGATGGCTCGATGAACCCTTCGGTGGCTTGCACTCAAAGTGGGTTTGATCCGAGGAGCACGGGTTCAGTTTTGCATAGGGAGACAGGTCTTAATTCAATGGCTCAACCGAGATTTGATTCCTTTGGCCCACAACATGATCAGATGCTCCGTCATTCAGGCATAGACATGGCAATACAAACGAAGCAAGGGCAGTTCATGGAACAAGGAGGGCGGCCTTTGGGTAATTATATTTCTAATAATGCTGCCGGTTCCTTGGAAGATGTCGTTACTGCAATGTTTAAGCATGTATGAGTTTTCTTTTTTCTTGTGCAGGTATTTGCTTCCTTAAATTAGGTCGAGACCCTTAAAAGTTGAATCTGATGTCTAGAAAAATTTCCTGTAAATTTTATGCTTCACTGTGAGATTTGAAGTAGCAGCTGAAGTAATTGTTTTTCTTGCCATATTTTCTACTTTTATTCTCTTAAAAGCATGTTTGAGTCTTTAGACCTCTCCTCTAAATAATTTTAAGAGATATTCATATTGTATTGAAATGAGCTACACATTCAGTTTAAAAGTTGTTGTAACTTATTTTAATGCCTTTCTGTTACGCCGCTGATTTGGTTAATTTGATCCAGGAGCTAGATGGGAAGACATTGAAGAATGGAGATTATGAATCTGACTTGTATTCCTAGTTAGCTGAGCATTGTAAAATGGTAGAAGGTACACTGAGAAACATAGGATAATTTTAGGAATTTCTTATTTGCAATTTTACTAGACAGTTTCCATTGTTCTAGGCTATCTGGTAAGAGATGATGAATCAATAATAGGTAATAACCTCTCACAAGGACTGTATTCGAATTAGCGGTTCTTGCTAGTTCATTCTGCGTTTTTGCTGTTTGAGAGGTTATTGAACAGACTGCCGAATATTTGTTATTGATTCATCATCCCTCGCTATATGGCTGTAGTTTTGAATAAATATTGGGAAAATAGAAGCTTGACGTAGTATCGGAATTTTCATTTCATTGTTACCCCTAAAAATCTCAACATGAGCTTGACTTTTTCCAATTTTTCTTAGAATGCCCTTAGAAAAATCCTCCAAAATGACTAAAAATGCCTTCAATCCACTACTGATATGAAGTATTATGAAGGTTCTTAAGGTCCGAAGGGGCTGGGCCGTGGGGTGAGGGCCGACGGGCTGTTGTAATGGATTGGGCTATTCTTGTGATAGGATGGCCAACTGGTATTGAACAACGTAAGGAAAACGGCTGAAAAGCTTCAGGAGATCCAGCGATCGAGGGGCACTCCACTCCTAACTCACTTTATGAAAATATTATCCCTATACATATTATATATATATATATATATATATATTGAATTATAAGAAAATAGCCACTCCAACTATATCCCGTATTCTTTAAACAATTTCAACTACTCCCTCCGTCCCCCAAAAGATTTCCCATTTGCTTTTTGCACGGTCTCCATTGCACATCTTTGACCGCTTATATCTCCTATTATTTATTAATAAAAATGATAAAATGTTGATATTTTAAATGTACCTATTAATACAAATCTAACAAGATCACCTATGACAATTATTTATATTATATATTAGTTATAATTTATGGTTAAAGTTTACAAAGTTTGACTTCAAGAACAGCAAATGGGAAATCCTTTGGGGGACGGAGGGAGTATTAGTTATCTTGTAATAGTCCCAAACTTTCAACTTATTAGCGTTTTTCTAAAGCAGTCTTGTAAGGTTATAACTCTATATAAATGTTATAAAATTCCTTCAAGATAACTATTAGGAAAAATTGTCAGAAAATACCAAGATTTTAACACTTTTTCAAAATAAATACCAAGAAGTTGCGAAATGTAAAATAAATACCAACAACTTATGTTTTTCTTAGAAATCCATACCAATTAACAAATATCCGTCTATTTTTCGTCACTTTCTCTCTCAAATTTAACTCACCTTAGATTTTCTGTTGTTCAGAGATAAAGCAGAATGAATTTCTGTTAGTTGGTATAGATTTCTAAGACGGAAAAATGGACGGATATTTGTTAGTTGGTATGGATTTCTAAGAAACATAATTTGTTGGTATTTATTTTACATTTCGCAACTCCTTGGTATTTATTTTGAAAAAGTGCTAAAACCTTGATATTTTCTGACATTCTTTCCCGACTATTATTGGCTTTTCTCTCTCGTTTCTCTTCTTTTGGTTTGTCTGCTTCCAAATGTCCTTATATCACGCTTTCTAGGAACCTAATGGCATTGGTACTAAAAGAAGATAGGATGAGGTAATATCCCATTATTACTCATCTGTCAAGTAGATGCAATTGCTATCCGATCTCTGAATATTGTGAACAAGATAAGGACTTTATAGCATAAATTAACAAAGACAAGAAAATTTTGTACCATTACCTCGTATGAAAAAGACATCTTCTTTATCATTGTCAGAATTAGCTTTCAACAATACAATTATCCCTTAATATCCATCAAACTAATAATGCTAAAGTACACATTCAGGCCAAGTATCTTGTTTTTGTCACCTTACAAGTTACATCTAGAGTTATATCATCATCGTATCGGCTATTTGAAGAACTACTATTATTCAACAAACATATGACGAGAGACATTTTAGTAAATCTACTTGATGTAGGCCTGCTCTATACCAATTCCTTTGGCCTTGATCACAATTCATTTGGCCGTTCGCGCTACAATACATGTCTGGTTATATTTAAAAGTTCTCAAAATTATACTGTAAAAGTAAATTATGATTAGAAGAAGAAAGAAACCCTTAATAAATTAGTTGGTTTTATAATATATTGAGAAAATAGTGAGCGAAAGCATTGAGGATTGGTGAGTTTAATCCAATCCTGACATCAATGCCTTTGTCTTCCTTAGGACTTTGCATGAAATATGCAACTTGTGGAACAGGAGGAGCTAAAGGGCATACAGAAGCACCTACATTTGCATGAGAATGCATGAAGTTAATCTTGTGAAAGGGCGTTCTTGTCCAGTCAGAGACTATGGTTAGCTCCTTTAGAGGAGGGAGTGCATCCCCGGACCCCTCTAGTGCCTCGAGATACGTGCCAACATAGTCGTTATCGACGGAATTCTTAGCCATTTTGATCTTGTTCACTAGGGTTTCGTAGCTTACGAGCTCGAGTTCACCGGCAGTGAGGGCCACGGAGGCTAGGACATAGGCGTTGCCACTGAAACCTTGAGAGAGTTGGGGTGTAAGTCTGGTCCTTGTGTCTACTGCAAATTGGAGGCATACCATTCTCTCTCTTTTTATCCCTAGTGCTTTTGTTCTTGCCTGTATTCATTATGCTATTAATTAGTCCATTAAAACTTGGGAATAATGTGGAATAACAAACAGCATGGATTAGATTATTCTATGATGTCACATTATAAGAAATTCATTTGCGCATATAAAAATGGAGCAACATTTCTTTAAGCAGCAGGATAAGATATTTGAACAAGATTCGAGATGTCTATTTGCATGTAGTAGATCTTGTATTCAACGCGTTATTCCAGATCCCTACAATTACAAATGTATTGTTTGGTGAAATAGTGTTTGAGGTAATTTTTAGAAGTTGAAGTTGTGTTTACGAAAAGGGAAAAAAAAGCTCATGGGGCTGGAGGGAGTTTTTTGGAGTAGTTTTGTCTACATAGTAAAACATTCTCTTTTTTCTAATCCTTATTACAACCAAACACTACTTTTAGAAGCTACATATATACTTTGACAGTTAATTTCTATCAATTAGCACTTAGTACAAACAATTTACAACTATATGCTAATACTTACCTCTACAAGTCTACAACCACTTTTACGAAACAAGTCCTATGTGTATAAGTAGTGTTAATGCATGTCTACTACGTGCTGAAGTACATTTTTTCGTGATGATGAGACCTATAATGAATAGATCTATTATTTCGAAAGTTTTGTTGTCCGAGAACTTTTGTTGCTTAGATCAAGTTCACTAAAAGAAAAACCAATTTCACATTCATATTATGAGATTGGTTGTTTTGTTGATTAGAAGAAGACTGATTTCCTTTTTTCTTTGTTTTGTTTCGTATATCGGAATATTTTATGTCTAATTTTTATTTGGAAGGAACCAAAAATCATTTCCCTTCAAACAAAAAATAATTTATATATTTGTTTAGTTTCTTTATATTGTTTTATGGGAAATTTTTACCGGCCCGGAGAAGGTAAAACCCCTCATATTAAATGAAGATAATCGCAAAGAAACTATAGTCATTCAAACTTGAAACTAGAAATTTCTAGCCCATGATTTGAAATCGCGACAATGCATGATTGGGATGAGGATCAAACCCCTCAACCCGATGGTTCCAACTTTCCAAGTTCCCACTTCATCCTATTCCATAGAGACCATATTATTCTGCATAAAACTAGGTCATAGTTCTAATTCAATTCCATTTATGATAATATGTGATCATGTTAGCTTCAAAGCACACATCTAAAACAACAATCAAATAGAACTACCACAACCAATGTTAATTATCTCAAAGATCAACACTTACCTTCCACAGATGTGCAGTCACAATCTCAAATGAAGAACACAAAGATGACGAGTAGTTATTGCTAAGGCCATAAGTTCTTCTCTTCAAGCTATCGATCATTGACGAGCTAAAATTAAAGGTCTTAAGAACACAATCTTCGTGTATCGAAGGAACAAACATCTGAGGATTCTTAAGCATGATACCACCAGTAGGAGCTGCTTGTGTGATCAGCTGGTATAAATGTTGGATTGCTGCAACTTTTGTTAGAGCAGCTGATGGATTAACACTATTATTTGTATTAATCTTACAGTTGGTGGTTAACTGCAGCAATGTTTCTCGATCATGCATAGGTTTATGCCATTCAAGTCCTCTAATTGGTTGCTTAGTATGTGCTTTGGAAGCCCATGCTGATAGGAAATTGAAGGTTGCTTGTCCATCAAAGAGTGCATGACTTGTTCCTACCCCAATTGAGTATCCTCCACATTTAAATTTAGTCACCTGTATTTTCATTTTATTAGTCTTACATTCAAATCAATTGTGTTGGGATATATAGGGTTGGAAAACCTCATGTCATACTTAAAACTAGGGTAAGCAAATCTACCTGAAAATCGGGAGATCGATCTGATAAACGGATCCAGATTCAATCAGATTTCACGGTTATCCAATCCGAAAATAAAAAATTAGGTTTGAATATAACTCTCAGGTTGGAGTTCAAAATTTAATTATAGGCTTAAATAATTTCCTTAAATTTATTAGTTAGGAAAATCACAAAACAACCTTATATATATCGAACACTGGGAAATAACTCTCAAATTGTATTTAAGGGTTTTCGAAGCAACGTGCTTATTAAGATTTTTTAAATAAATTGTTTCTAAGGGTAGTTCAGTATCATTATCATATCATAGTTTTTGGTTTTAACATGTGAAAGTTCATACAATACAACTTGTATAGTAAAATTAAACTTAGTTATGCTTCTACCAATCATATTCTTTTAAAAAAAAAATCTAACAACGGGAAGATTTAATTATCTTGTTTCCATATTTCCTTTTAGTTTTTAGTTGCTGAAATTCTAACACAAACAACTGAAGCAAACATGTCATTAGTTCACTTGATATCTCAAAATAAGTTATGAGCATCATAAAATTACAATCCTCTTAGTCCTAGCTACCTTATGTATGAAAGTTCTGTGTTTTAAGAACATGGAAAAATTGTTTCAATTTCCATCTTAATCTTGAGTGTCAAAAAAACTATAATATGCCTTTTATAAGAGATACAAGCAAATAGATGTGAAGTATAAGTTTAGCTCGTCTATCTAGAGGTTGGGATTATATCTCCAAACTATGATTCAGACTTTTCTATATCTCCCCCTATGCTTCTCCTAACTAAGATCAATAGTTATCAAAAGAATTATTCAATATCGTCACTTTTGGATAGATGATCATAAACACAATTATATAGAAATTATTATCATTTATCAAGTAAACTAATTTACAAAACCTAAGAATTAATAAGGCAATAATCAAGCAAGGTGGGAGAGCTAAAGTTCACTTCATCAGACTCAACACATGATGATCAAGAACAAGCATGCTATTCCAAAGTAAAATAATATCCTAGTACTTCAATATCTTGCAATGGATTTTCATCAATTCATGCCTTTCTAATGATTATTTTGTTAACCTTTACTTCCTTTGATTTTGTTGGCAATTAAGATATTCAATTATAAAATAAATGAAAAAGAATAATTGTATTCTTTCAGATCTATCCTTTAAGCAAAACATATAACCTTCATGCTACTTGTATAATTTACTAAAAATTGCGCTTAAGTTCTTCTTTTTAGGGTGTGTATAACTCAACTGATCTTGACTTCTCCGAACTTATCTAAACTTATTGAGTTGAGCACTATGTTAATCACAACATATTGAATTTTAGATATCAACTAGGAAGAATGGTAATTATATACCAATAATAGCATACACATTATTATAATGAACATAATTTGTATTTCATACATGTAAAAACTAGCTAGAAAAAAACATGTAAAAATGTCAAACTTTAAAGAATTCTATGTTCTCTTTTTGGTGTATAAGGAGAAACGGAGGTAGGATGAAAAATAACATGTAGTACTACTCATAGTAAAATTACCTGAGCAACAAGAAGTGGCATCTCAGCGATATTTCCATGATTGCAAGCAGGCTTATAAACCAAGTTCTCAAAAAACTCATTATATTGAGAGACGTTACCGAGCTCCGAAATCGTAGCTTGTGTAACAGCTTCAACCATAACTGCACCACCATTGTTGCACCAAAGATCAAGCTTATTACCATTATTAGGGTTTATACTTAATCTCCCTGCAGCTGGATACCATAGCGATAGCGTCTCCTCTAAGGCGAATTTCAGGCTACTAAATACAGAATTATCATTACTATGACTATGATTATGAGAAGGATTATAGAAAAAGACTAAGTACATAAGTGTAGGACATTGCCTATCTAAATTGGATAGCTTCATAATTTTGGTAGGTTGCATGGTTTTTGGATATACATTTACCCTTTTTGTTACAAAAATACTAGCCATGGATTGTGTTTTTTTTTGGGGTTAAAGCTTAATTAGGGTAATTATGGAGTATGATTAGTTTGGTTTATGAGACAGAAGAATAAGGGTTTCTGACATATATAGAGTAGAAGAGAAGAGAGTAGAGGGGTAGATTCCTAGGAGCCGACCTCTATGTCTTTTAGAGGGATTAATATAATGTAATGAAACTTTCTAATTTAATAAAATAATTAATCAGATGGATTAAATCCTGTTTTTTGTTTAACTTTGAGAAAATTCATTGAACTTGCATAGTACTGTTCATATGAAGTATATTTGTATTTTATATTTGTAGTATAATAAAATAATGTATTGGCAAGTGTAAAAGTTAAATTATTGCAAATTTGATAAAATTTGAGGTGCAAATAAACTTGTATTCAAGAATTCACACTACCAAGAAACATGAGATCAAATACTGCCTACAAGAAACACTGATTTTAGAGGCCAAGAAAAAAATACTACCTCTACCTCTATATTACAATACATGCAACATTAAATTTGAATTATTTATATATTAATTTTGATTGGATTTCTATACCAATATATAAAAACAAATGCTAATATGCTATCATATAAGTAATATGTTGTTAGATTAGTTTAAATATGTATTTTGATCGAAAAAACTTATAAATAAACAATTAGAGATACTTCCTCCGTTTTTATTTAATAGGGACACTTTGACTTTTGGTACTATTGATGTTCTAATCTAATTTTAATCTATAAAATTATAATATCAACTTTTTATAAATTTTACTCATGTACGATTAGGAATATTCATGGCCAAAGATTTGCATTAGCATGCGTGAGAAGTAAAATTGTCCCTATTAAATAAAAATAAAGGGAATATCAATGGTTAAAATAATGATTCGACATATGTAAAAGTCATTACATATATTGCATTGTGAAACGAAACAAAGGTGATATAGTGTATATACTCATGTCTCATGCATGAAGTGTAAAGACATGCAGGACTGCCAGGGTAGTGTTTTTGTAAGGGATCAAAGCATATGGTTGTGAATGGAAACTAATTAATGATAAAGTTAATTAAGTTAATGGGAAACAAGTGCAGTTGTTAAGGCAGAAAAGAAGCAAAATAAGAGAGACAAAGGTCTTGTAAAAAGTGTTGATTCTAGTTACAGCTTTGTTTGATACTGTTTTGAAGTGTCCAAGAAATTCTGGTAACCGGCGTTCTCTATAATTTTTCTTCTTTTCTTTTCTTGAGTAGAAAATCTTGGTCACCAAGTTGTATGTCTATTGCATAAGTCGAATGTATGTCGATCATGCACAACTAATAGTCATATATATTACTATTAAGATATTTGAAAAAGATCGTGATTTCTTATTTTATATAGCTCTTTTTTTTTGTCAAACTATGTCATATTGATCTTAGTTATAGAAGATAATGGTACAATGTATAACTAATTATAGTGACATTAGCCATAGAGCTTGTTCGATAAAAGTAAATGTTATGGTACCTTTTAACTATATTAGTCGTTGTTAGTGTTATTCAAACTATGTCATATATGTTAACTGCCAAAATTAAATAATTTTGGATTTGACAAATCTAGTTCCTGTTTAGAAAAATATAAAAATGAACTCTAGTCTCTAAGAGAGCTAATTTTGCCACAGAAGTATTTTTTAGATTTTCCTTCATACTGCTTCAACCACTAAAAGTTATATACTTTAGAGTTTAAACACTAACTTCACCCAACTAGATTTCACCATTTGTAGAGCTTGAAGTCTAATGTCTTAAGCTAACTTGAATTATTGTTCTCGAATACACATAAATCTATTTTGCCTTATTATCAATGATTACTGAAGTACTGTATATGGCTAAGGTCTAACGGGCCTATCAGTCAGTAAACTTTTTACATGACATTTTTTTCAAAAGTTAAGGGTTTACTCTTTTTAATCGATTATTATGTACTCCATTTGTTTCAAGTATGTAATTAACGTTTTAGTCTAGTTCATGTATTTAATTAGGGAATGGTTTGCTAAAAATAGTTTTTATACTCCCTCCGTAATGGGTTTAATGGCAATAATTGGTTTTGCACGCATTTTAAGAAAGAAATTTAAGGATGTAAATGAATAAAATTAATCAAAATATTTCAAGGTTAGTAACCTCTAAACTCATTCTTGATTGTGTTAAAACCATTTTGATTATTTTGTTTATTTACACCCTTAAATCGATTCTTGAAATACGTGCAAAACCAATTGTTGCCATTAAACCTTTATGGAGGGAGGACTAGTTATTAGTCGTGGTACGTAGTATTTGTTAGTCATGGTCCTGTTTGGTACTTCGCGAATAGATGATTGTATTAACTAATTTGACTAGCTAATTACATTAGCTATTTTGACTAGCAAATGATCGTATCAAAGTATTCAATAATTTTACTGATTAATGTTGATAGTTATATGTTTGCATGAAAGTTCCTCAAAAAGCTCACAACCAAACAGGGTTAGTAATTAACCATTTCACTAATTGTTAGTCGTTCTTCGTTGCACTAGTTGTTAACCATTAGATGTTAGTCGTTGTATAATTGTATTAAGTGTTAGCTATTAGTTGTTAAAGTAGCTATTAAAATAACAATTGATTGTTGGTTGTTTTACTTGACTAACATGACCAATTGTTTGCTGGTTATTTGATGTTGCTTGTTTATTAACGTGTTTGGTAAAATCAATTGTTGGTTATTGGTCATTTGGTAAAATAACCTTCGAATAAAGTACATGATAGTCTTTTACTTATGAAAAGGAAAAGTCAAAAGTTGATAATAAAAAACTAAGGTTTTTTTTTAGTCTTTTTCGTGTAGATAGCAGTGGGCATTTAGCCTTCTTGTATCTAATTTTGAGTGATCTCGACTATGCAGAACGTCAATTATCAAACACTTTTTATTTGTTTGATCACATGAAAAAAAAAAACTAAAAACGACGAAAAAACCATCAAAATATCAAGGGATACCTTACCAAAAAGCTCCTACTTTAAAACAAACCTCAACTCCAAAAGCAGTTTTAGCGACTTTTTTAAACATTACCTCAACTACTAAAAATCCCCTTAGACATCAGAAGTTCACATAAAACGATTTTTATTATGTTTTCAATTGGTCAAAAGTGTGAACATTATTTCAAAAGCTATTGTCCAACATGGTTTTACATTATACTTGGTGTATGATGCCAACAATATTATTTTGCGACCTCAAAATGCTAATTCAATAAGTCATTCCAACAATAGAAACTACCAACAGTTACTATCGGAATAATATACTGGCCTTTTTGGTGATTAGCGGATAGATGATTAGATCAATTGATCTGACTAGCTGATTGTAGTAGCTACTTTGACTATTACTTGATTGTATTAAAGTGCATGGTAAAATAACTGATTGGTTATGGGTCAATATTCAACACACTCTTTGAGATGCTCCTATAGGTCCTTTTCCAAATTAACTTATTCTATCCAATCCGCTAATGAAATGTGCTAATTACCCGTGCTAAAATAGCTTTTTGAATAAGCCAAACCTATAACATTTTGTAATTCCCTAAAAACTTACCAAAAGCTTAATATCATACATGGCCGCCAACTTATTTTAGAAGACAAAAAAGTTTTCCTGTCTGAAATAATTCAAGACAGTTTTACAAATATCATTAATTTTTTAGGCAAATGGATACATACATAAAGTTTTGGAGTGTTTAGGTTTGCATGATGATGAGATGGTGCGAAGAAAAAAAGAGCCCACTTTTATACTTTAGTGAAGAAGGTTGGGTTAGTTTATAAACTCTAATATTCAGGGATTCTGTCTGTTCGTACTAACATGGGTTTTTGTACACACTTTTGTACCAAAACAATTAGAAAACTATAACTATATCAAGTAGACTTGTCAAAATTCGACCCGACCCGAAACCCGACCCAAAACCGACCCGAAAATAGTGGGTTTTGAACACAACTTTTTGATCCGAACCCGATTGTGTCCGAACCCGGGAAAACCGTTTTTTACCCAACCGACCGAAAAATCATTATATTTTTAGAAGTAATATGAAATTATGGGAATTTTATTGCTAAAAATAGCTTCAACTAGAGTATTTGGTTCCAAAAATGAATTTTGTTAAATGTGGATTTATTTTTAATGGTTGAATTCAACTATGAATGACTATATTTTATATAACTTACTATTTCCAACGTATATTGTGTATATTTTATTACATATATGACTAAAAAACCAAATGAAAGAAAGAGCAAATACAAATCCCTTAACCCGTTGGGTCGACCCGAAACCGAACACAATGGGTCTTGAACAAGATTTATTCGATCCGAACCCGAGAATATTTTATTTTGACCGACCCGTTTGACAGGTCTAATATCAAGTAGTATATGGTGTGGCTTCCCGACTTTTCATTTCATTTACTAGGAGTCAGATTCCGTTTATATCACTTTATAACTGTGACTGTGATCTCTATACACTAAAAAGTAGTACTTAAACTAATGGTAAAATTTCTTAAGATCATTAGATCGAATCAAACTCATTAGAGACAGGCAAGCAGCGTTAACATGCATAAGGTTGCGATATGAGATAGAACAATTCTCCCTATCAATATTTTTTAAAAATAGTTTGCACACAACAAAACTAAACCAGTAGTCTACAAAAGAGAACATCTACTACAAAAAGATAACTGTTATACTATTAATTGCATATTAGTACTAATAATAGTTTAAGGGGTTGTTTGTTAAGAGGGGAAAAAAGAGAGGTGGGAAATTGAAGCAGCAAAGTTATGTGTTTGATGGAATAACAGGTTGGCAAAGAAGAGGAGAGAGAAAGGTAGGTTAAGAATTAAGATGAAATTTTAGTGTATGAAGAAAAAGGCATGCGTGCATTTGAAGCCCAACTTGTCTTTCTTTGGTTTCCACTTTCCCAGCAGTTTGCCGTATTTCCAGTCATTTTCCTTTACACCTTTTATTTCCTTTCTTGCTTTTCTCTCTTCCTTTCCTCCTTCTTAAATTAACTAATCAAAATTAATTAGTATAATAATAAGGCCTTAAGCAGTCCATCTCTATCTTCTATTGGGTTATAATTTCATCTTATCTTAAACTTTGATAAATCTATCATGAAATATAATTATCCTTTTTGGCAGACAAAATGCTTCATGTTCATGTTTCACAAATTAGTGGTTGTTTGGTTGAACATGAAAAGTGTAATTTTCTTGTGAGTTTCTACTTTCCAATACTAATGAAGTTATGTTTTATAGTGAATTATTTGGCTTGATTCAGAAAGTAGGAACTTCCATAGAAATTTTTCACTTGCGCTAAGGGTACTAGTCGACTAGGTAAAGGAACCCATTCAGTTTGTGGGAAGAAGAATATTTCGGAAGGTGTCACTTCCATTAATTTTGCCAAATAAACAATCACACGTTTCAAACTTTCAGAAAACGTTTATTTTTAATTATCTTTATGTCAGCTAAACAAGCACTTGATTGTTACATATGAATAATAAAGCTTGAATAATTATTACTCTTTAAGCTAGTTATTTCTATTCATCAAATAAGTTAAAAATGCTACTATGCTAGAACTGTAGAAAATTTTATGGAATCTTATACCATATAACCTTGTGATCTAGGATTTTTCACAGATAATTTGCATGTTTGCACTGTAAATTATTCTGTGCACCTTGAATCACAATGACTTGCGTGATCCACGGTTGAAACGATAACTTTTTCTTACTATGCGTGCTCTTTTTTTAGTCAAACTCGCAACTCCTGCTCTCTTCTCCGACCAAAATCGTTGCTCCTTCTCTGTTCTCAAGCCATTATTTCGAACCCATCCTTCAATTTGCAGCTAACTAATACCTCTAGAGTTTCAAATGGCAATTACTTTACCAACGAAATAAAATCACATATGTCTGATTTCTTTTAAATGCTATAAATTGGTAAAATTCCCTCCTCTGACATTAGCTTTGTACAAACATCAGAAGTGATTTTCATGTTGATGCTACCGAAGATCATATCACCCCTCCGCTTGCCACATCCAAGACCGTTTAAACATATTAGATGCAATGTGCCAATTGTTAGAAATACTTCTCAGAGTTAGAATTATTACAATTTTATTATACACCCGGGTATATCATGAGCATAATACACCCAAAATAGACTTGAGATGTATCATGCTCATGATACACCTGGATGGATAATATACCTTCAAATTATGATACACCTGGATGTATAATACATACCCTCTAAAATTATTGCCTCGTTGACAGCCCTGATTACACATAACAACACAAAGTTGCCCATATTCCGACAATAGCTACTAATCTCCATCCCCTCATACAACTTCGTGATGTTAATTATATAGAGTTTTAAAATTTGCCTCATTGACGGCTGTGACTACATCTAGCAGCACAAAGTTGCCCGCCAAATACGGCTATACGCCTCAACAATAGATAGTCATCTTAAACCCCTGATGCAACTTCGCAATGTTGGCTACATAGAGTTGACAACCTTTGGTTTTTCTATTAGTTGCATAATCATACCAATAAGATCAGGTTACTGAAGGGAATTCATCATTGAGGTTAGAAAGATCCTGCATTGTACAATATTGATGTACAGAAATAGCTTGGCTTCATACCCAAAAGGCAGAAACACAGCAGTTTCTGGGTTTACGTTGTTAAATAACCTTTGATTAATGTTAGAAACCTGTGGTTTACAGAGATGCCGAGTTCATCCAATAATACACTATATAAGAAGGAAATGAGATGCGCAATAGGCTTAATTCTTAGCCCAAAACAACTAAACCCTATTTTCCTTCTCTTTGCATGGATTCATCAGTTGCTAGTCCTAATCCTATGTCAACCTGTCTTTGCATTTGCATCAATCTCTGCTTCAGCCATCTCCACATCACTGGCAGCTTGGCCAGATAAGGTACCGGGTTTAGTTTCAGTTTCGAGATTCTGCTTTGTCGCTTGCACCTCCATGTTCTCCGTTTTAGAATGTGGGCTAGGATCAGATGCCTCAACTGTTCTTTGAGCAATACTCTGAGGTTCATCGTGCTGTTTCTTGTCCTTCGGTGCAGGTCCATGGACAGTATCATTCTGAGGTACGGTAAAAATTTGGTTCACCTTTCCACGAAGATCTTCTAGCTGGTGAAGTGTCTTGCCCAAATTTGGGCCAGCCTCATTTGTCACACAAGCTTTAATGGACTCTCTTTCGTTTTCAGCCAATATCTTGCACATCTGTGCACAAGATTGACAAGAGTCAAAACTAAATAATTCTTAGTTCCATGCAATAACAAGGACAACGTGACCGAAATATTAGCAACTACAAGTTATCTCACAAAATCACAACTATCATGTCCAGTAATAAAATTTCACAAAACGGATTCCACTGAAGGGGCAATGAGGCGAGGCGCCCTAACTGGAGTCTGGGATCCGACGACTGGGTGACTGGAATCCGATGAACTATGGCTTAGGTTAACAAATTTCCAGATTCCCAATTCAGTGGAATCCGATTGGAATCTGGAAATTTCACAATTCACTCAAATTTCCAGATTCCCAAATTGGAGGAACAGTTAACAACACCGAGTGATTAGGATTAGGTGCTAACTAAACTTCCTTCGCTGAGACTGGAAACTCGGATCTTCCAAACATTTGAAGTTTGTATTTGTTTAACACTAATTCGGGTGAAGAATTTAACATTTGATTGTTTATTTGTTGAATTGGTAAGCTCATAGAAAATTGAGATTTTTGGGGTTTAGTTGAACTCGCTGATGTATCATACTAGTAGTTTATGCAATCTAGACTGGTTTCAGAGGACAGTTAAATGGAGGAGATGCAAGATAAGGGTCTATGGAGAGAGAAAATGGGAGTGGTAAGTGGTGACTAAATTATGTTCCCTGATTCATTAGGCATTAGTTTCAATGTTTGAGAGTTAATTGCAAAGGAATCTGGAGATTAACTAATGGTGTAGATATAATATCTAAATTGTACGGTCTTGATTAAAAGATTGGTGCGTATGGGTCACTGCTCGGGATGAGAATCGATCTCACAACTGTTAATTTCCGGATCATTTGAGTGTTTGAGGGACTGATATAGTTATAATTATTGAATTCCAGTTTAATTTTATTATATTTGTTGCATACTTGAATTGTTGAATACTTGAATGTATTTTTTAGTTTTATTTCGTTGTAATATGAATTATTAACTTTTTTCTTTTGTGATGAAATTTATCACAGTGCTTTCGAGAAGAAAAAATTTTGATTTTTTAACGTGATCGGCAATTGATAGTGAACCACCATCTATATAATCCTGTATCCGCCACTTATCATGTCTTCCCAAAATGCTACTACACGACTTAAAACCGCTTGTATAAAAATTTATTTTAAAAAAAAAAACATATTTTCCTCTCTCGTTTGCCTTGCCCAGCGACTTCTCACCCACCTCAGCTCTGCCAAGCACATCTTTGCACCTGCATAGCAACACATAACCCCCTGACCAACCTCATCGAAGCAGTGGCCCATCCATCGAGTCTAACCTGACCACCAACCTTCCACACAGCCCTTTTAGCTTCTCTTGTATTCTCACCAAGATGTACTTGTCACAAATGGCGGCAAGTAAGAAATCCCAGTCAAAGAAAAATTGGACCCCAGCTACCTTATTGCCTCTCTTGTAATCACAAACCAATATGGAAAAAGGTTACATGCCTTTCAATTTGCAGCAAAGGTACGAAAATCAAAGAGACAAAAAGGTGAAAAATTCCTGTTTCTATGACTCCCACAGATCAACTGGAGGAAAATGAGGGCTCTGATGCCTGTGCACAACATATATGGAGACGACATCTAAAGATTAAGATGGCTAAATTGGGTAGGGTCAAGGGTGTGTGGATCAAGTGGCAATGTGAATTGTGATACTCGTAAAGGAGGTCAGCTGGCAGTGGGGAAGAGAGAGGGAAGCTACAGGAGGAGAAGAGGGGTGAAGCCATTATTAAAAAGAATGCAAGAAAATTGGAAAGCCAATTTAAAACCACCACGAATTAATTCACCGGATCATTTTTTGAAGGTATCACCTATAGTTGGAATTATTTCAAAATAACGCATACTAGCGTTATAACAAGCAGATGCTCACAGTTGAGATCATTGGTGATAATTATATTAGAAAAAACTAAAAAGATAGCCTTTTACATCAGCCAAAGAAGAAAATATTACCTTTTTCGTCCATATTGCACTACAAAAAATACTAATTTGATAGGCTATACATGTTAAACTCACATTTTGCCAACATGCCGACTGGATTAGAGAGAAGCTATAGCTTGGAGATCTTTACCTGATTATAGTGTTGAGCCAGCTGTTGACGTTTAGGATCAGTATCGTAACTAGCAGAAGATGCTTCTTCTACAGCTGCACAGGAAAGCAATATAGGCATGAATTTCTTGCATAGAGATATAAATGATAGGAAAATAGGGCCGTGCAGAGAACACATCATAGTAGTTTTTGTTTTGGGGTACATCAGAAAGTTCCTCACACGTTTCTTATAGATAATACAGCATAGTAATTCTTTTGCAGTAGAATATAACACACATACTGGAAAATGCACCAACTACAAGACTTGCATGAACTGTAATCTTCATGAATACAGGCCAACACCCGTTCAGGGTTCAAAAAGAGGTTAACTTGACAGGCAACAGGAGCCATATCTAGAATTTTATATCCAACCAGACAAGATAATATAATCCATACAAATATAACAAGACTCATGAGTAAGTGAGCCATAAAGGGAATGCATGCATCAAATTTTTAACACGTTTTACAAATACTCCAGAATATCTAAGGAGCTGTACACATCAATTTACCACTCACAAAGACGTTTCATTTTAAGAGGAACAACGAAGACTTACAAAGTGCAAACACGTCATAGATTTCACAGTCATGACTCTATACTAATAGATAAAAAGGCGTCAGTCCATTTAGAATTCATCCAAAGATCTAGAGGATAATATGGCTCTCAATATGTGAACACCGAAGGGGCTGAAAATACTTTAAAATCCTGGAGCAGCTCAAGCTATCATAATGGTAGTAAAAAGAAACTGAACACTTTTGTACCATTCAACATAAAAGATGCTAAAAAATTGTTCTGTAGATGTCGTAAGCAAGCACAGAAAGTTCTAATTAGCTTGAATAATTTTCATGCCACCCCATGATAATACATATTTTTCTTCCATGTTTCAGAAATTAATAATAAATATTGGAAGCATCATACCGAGGACTTCTATACGAGGAAGCTTGTCTGCAAGTCCAGCAACAAGGTCAGCAGTGTTAGTTGTCATGACTGCCGCTTTGTTTGCATTTTCAGATTCTTCAGCACAAACACCATTAGACTTCCCATCACCCTACATTACAGTTATTGGAATGAAAAATTAAATCAAGAGTCTGTATAGACTATAGAGCGATCAAGAGGGCATATGCAAAGTGACACTTCAAAAAGCATCATATATGAGAGTCCTTCATTACTTTCTGTCACTGAGGCAGCTTTTTACATTCCAATACCACCATCGTGGACCCTGCTAGTAGCAAGGTCTGAGGTCAAGGTATAAAAAGCCTATAGGTTAAAATCGGGTTGTTGGGTCGGGTACAATGCAGGTCATTTTGGGTCGGGCTTGATTCAGTCTTAGGGTTTGCGTCACTTCAGGGCGGGTCTGTTTCAAGTCAAGTCCATATCTAAATGATATATTAAATTTTAAAATATAATAATAACTAAAATAAAATACTTTGAATTAACCATTAAAAATAGCTACATATATGACTAATGTGAAAGTAAATAACAAAGTACTAGATCAATAAAAACGAAATTTGGTTTATTTTGTATTGGGGAATTACAGTTGATTGTATAGGTCGGGTCATTTCTGATCGGGCGGGTCGCATCAAGTTTGGATCTGCCAATTTTGGGTTTGTATCTGGTTGGGTTCGTTTTGGCACGTCTCACTTCCGATACAGAAAACTATGAACCAAGGACTTTTTCATATTAAACAAGTACCAAATAGCAACCAGTGACATAACCTTACACTTCAGTTTAGGTGGGTGGAAAAAATAAGGGGGGTTGTTTTTCATAGGAAAGAGCACCAGCACACAAAAAAAATACTTCCTTTGTAACATGATAGTTGCAATAATTGAACTAGGGGGAATTCCTAGGTAGAATATGGTAAGTATGGATAAGGGAGGTTGATTAATAGAAGTAAGAGAGCGAAATCACATGGGTTCAAGAGAGAAAGGAAGGAAAGAAAGAAAACAACAAAAAAGAGTACAAAAGTGAGTGGCGACCAAAAAACACATCATCATTTCATGTGATAAAATTTACCAAAATAAGAAAGATGGAAAATTGTTGCAAGTAATATGTTACACCCATTTTAGGAAATTGTTGCACCTATTAAGTTACGGAGGGAGTAAATTTAGAAGGTAACATTATCATTATTAAGTTCATTACTAAACTTTCTAAGTAGATGGGAGCAGTACACTTGCAGGGAACCATGTCCGATAATACGTGAATCTAAATCTAACATAAGCACTTGTCCAAATACTTACATAACATTAATGCAATACACCTAAGTTACTCCGACAACTTCATTTACCTCCGACACGACAAGACACTTCACTTAGATACTTCATTTTAAACTAAACACTTGACTTTGTTCTACAAATTAGCCGAGTCGGACACTTGGACACCTGTATCCAAGTAGACACTCAAAACGTGTCTGAGTAACATAGCAATAAACAAATGAACTTACAAAGTACTCTTTCTGGTATTCAGCATTTAAGCCCTTCTCCAAAAGCAGCACCCTTTTCTTAATGAACTCAACTTGTCTTCTCTGCATTTCTCTGAACTGATACAATAAAGTGGTAGCATCTGTAACCCCTGCTGCTGGCTCAACAGCTGAGCCATTTTGACTTACAGTACCCTTCATCAAGTCACCAGATGGTTCTGCATTAGCCACTTGCGTTTGAGCCTGATTACCTCCAATGCCAAGGCTCGAAAGATTTATCATTTGAAGATTCAATTCCTGACAGATAAGTTCCTGAATCCTCAAGTCTTTGTCATCAAGAATAGCTTGCCATCTTCCATACCCATGCCTTCAAAATAATAGAAGTAAAATACTTGAGCATGACAAACTTATCGGTACCGCAATATTATTTTTACAAGCATATAGCACACTACCAAAATGAAACAAGGTGAGAATTAGAATGCTCCGAAAAGGGTCTCTGAGAAAGTTCCTTCAACCAGGGGCAACCGTATATACAGTTCCGTAATGCCCAAATGTACATTAGGCTTCAACACACTAGTTATAATCCTAATTGGTGACCCAACCTGACTAAGCAGTCAATTCAGGTGTTTGGACCGGCTCAATTTTTTTGGATCGAGTAGCCTTAGACTCAGGTTAAGTTTGGTTAATTTGAATCTACCCAACTCAAGTCCGAGGTCTTGGGCCTTTCAAGAGCTTTTGGAATATTTCAGGTTTCCTCAGGTCGGGTCAAGTTGAATCGGGTCATTTATTAAATTATGACAATAACATGTCATGTCGGGACAAATTGGGGTTTTGGTTGGCAGAGGTTCAGATCTCAAATTTTAAAGTCATACCAGGTCAGGAGAGTTTGGTTTCCATTGACCACTCAATAGGGTCTAGGCTCAGTGTCAGTTCATTGGGGTGGATTGGCTTTACACATCTCTAAATATTGCTCCATACGATACTTCTTCTGTAGTGTAAGAGAAAACATGGCTTAACAAGTGTAAAAACAGATCCATTCATGTTTAAGAGAAAATATGTTGATGACCACAGATTAACATAAACATTTCTGTCCCAGGCCCGGATCAATAAACCATAATTAGGCAGGTATTCTGATCTACTTTCCAAGACAAGCATTTTGGACATATTTTGCACCATTCGACAGCTATCATACTACCTTCTCTCATTGAACACATGCTAATATAACTTGATTGCTCCAAGCAAAGGGATTAATTTTTGAAAAGAAATCCTTGTGGAGGATTCGACAAAAAAAACAAGCTCTAATGTTACAAGTAAACAAAATTAGAACGTACTTCAACACTGCTCGCAATAGTATTAGGTCATGCTCTCTCTTCCAGACTCTTGCACCTTTTAAAGTTGGATAACGCATGAGCACATCATCTGTAAACAGAGGATCATCTGGGCTTCCTGATGCAGATTTCACCTATGTGGCAAAAGAATTTGATTGGTGAAAGGAGATAACTGACAAGTGAACACAAAAATGAAGCAGCGAACAAAAAATAGATATAGTAAATCAGGATATATGTGCCCAATGTTCAGGTGATGAATCAGATTGAAATCCTTGAACTTACAGAAGAAACAGCATTATAACCAAGGTCATTGACTAATCGCATTCCAGACCATAGCATTAGGCATGAGGATTAATTTGATAGCATTCCCACTCAGCAAGATCAACTTACAAATTCGAAAGCAAGATGTTACTAACAATATCCACTAGTAGCATCTGTAACTTCCTCTGACACAAAAAGACATCAACTATTCCATTTTGGGAAGTCTCAAGTAAATGTCTACTCGTACAAAGACTACCAACTAAAAAAAGTCCATGATATGTCTGCCCTACGAACTTTACTTCCCTGTAATACCCCTTACCTTTTATTATTGAGGGAATTTTAATCAATACCCATTACCTCATCAGGCTTAACTATTATACTAGTATCTACTTCCCCATATCAAAATACTTGATACATAACACTTTGGCACACGATTCTAAGAGCATGCTAGGCATGGTAAACAGATGGAGTACTAAAGTAAATCAAACGTGTAAAGAGTGATTATCTTAACCTGTGTTCATATTATTTAATTAACTCAATTGGTTACACTGACCCAAATATGTTATGAAACCAAACTCTTCTTATCTTAATTCAAATAAGTTCGTGACCTAAGCGACCAGCGGCAGACCCATTAATAGCCAAAGATAATCACGCAGCATATCAAATTTAACACAACAGAGTTACCTTGTCCCTAATCAAGAGCAAGACAGCAATTCTGACAAGAACATCTTGAACTCTAAGTCCGTCCTTTGGAACACCATCTGTGATCAATACGAACAAGAAACTAGGGTTGAGCACATTGAAACTGACGACCCAAAAAGAAAAAGATTATCTTGTTAAACAAAGATCAAGTCCTTATCAAAATAACATCTCGGCATACATGGACAAAAGCAGAAGCAAGTTACCTGAAAAGTTTGGTGACTCGTTGATTTCCTCTGCAAGATGAGAAAGAAAGAGTGTCCCATATCTGTATAGAAGGTGAATATAGAGAATACAACACACCATTAATCATTCATTATGAACAGAAACCCAGAAAATCAAAGAAAACAATAATGATTGACGAAACATTTAGGCCAAATGAGATGTCCACATCGTAAGCACTCAAGCTAGCAGTCACAGACTTGGTGTACCCACTTGCGGCAGGTATCATACTTTAAGGAAAAAAGAGAATGGACTAAAAGCCGGTATATAATAAAATACACATACAAATAAAAACTTGCACCAAACCCGACCGAAAAATTAAAGCAAAGGAGAAATTAGGTCTTTAATAAAGCTTTTTACGCGAGATTCCATTGTTTCTTCCTAGATGCATGTGGCATCAGTCCAAATCTGCCCAATATGTATGCAAAACAGGAACAACCGTAGGAAGACCCAGATTTACCGGTCCAAGAAAGCATGATCAAGTACTAGGAGTCTAGGACAATGTCGCATGCTGATGAGTCCAGCAGATTTGACACTCAAGAACCTAATAAGTCAATTAGGAGCTGTTCAATTCTCAGACAAACATGAGCAATCAAGTAACATTATGTTCAGTTCATCGAATATTCCCTACTACGGTTTAGAACCAAGATTGAAAGTTAACGGACAAAAATAAGCCTAAGAATAGTTATTTTTTTCTCGTCGTGCATACGATGTTCTAATCTGTTATTTGCAGATGTTATGATACCAACAATAAATACATAATCTGATGAAACAACCAGGTCACAATAGCTTTTTTCTGATGAGTGCGAGAGCGCCTAACAAGTAACCTTCCCCACCAAAACAGTCAGAAGTCCTGGAGTTCATGAATGCCCAGTAAAGGAAAATCAATATAGCTGAAGTTATTCTTTCTCAAGGGACCTGGCTATACCATGGAATTAAATCGTGACTATGTCAGTTGTCACTACATCGCGACCGCAATGTTAAGGTTTTAAGCTTACCACGACTACGATATTACACCACAACAACCGCAAAACATCTGCATTGCCTGAAAACGTCAATCCACTACCGTGATCATGACCGTATCCAAGATTTAAAACCACGTGCTAGACTGACTGACATTCATACAAAGTCCACATAATCACATATAACAACAACAACAACTAAGCCTTATTCCCAAAATGATTTTTAAATCCACATAATCACATAGCGCACAATTTTTTAAGTGCATCTTACTTCTCAGTCACAGTTTTACATTCATCAACAGTTTCACATCTCTCGCCGTATAGCCAAGGTGAGTTCCATAACTATCTTCCTATGTCTGACCAAGGATAATAGTCAGACCCTTCTTGTCTAAAGAACAGACATACTTAACTTTAGAGTGTCAAGTTTATTTCCTTGAGGGAACGACAGCGAAGCTCTATATTTATCACCGTTACTCAACATTCGTACCTCCGCAACTAGTCTCACCGACTTCAAGAGATGTAATATGTTCTCCAGGTAAAGCCGACATCTCTCGATCTAGCAGTACTGATCCATCTAACCACATAAATCAAACATGCCAACAAAATTAATAGGTAAGCCGACCATAATTTTCATCTTTCCTATATCTTATAACCTAGGTCACACGGAAATCGAACCATGAACAAGACAGGAAAATTCTGTCAAAAACTAGGGAACAGGATCACCTGGAAAAAGGGACCAAGATGTCTTACCGACAACTTAAAATGTACTACATAACCATAACACATCGGAATATGCAGACATATCAAAGGCTCATACCAACAAGCTCATACTATCACTTTCTCACAAAATGAAATTCCTACGTCTAGAGCGCGAGTGTCATGCTCAAAACTCCACCTTTACAACGACAAGGCATTGGTATGTGAGAATGGGAGTTTTTTTATTAGAGAAGGGCATTGAGAGCGGGAATTGGTGATTGAGAATTCACAAAAAATATTACTAATAATTTTTTCTAGCTTTTGATGGAAATAGATTGCGAAATTCGCTACCATAATCTTACTAAAGCCTCCTCTCCTATCATTATAGCAATGTCTTCTTTTTTGGCCATTATATAACTTTAATACCACCACACACACACACACACACACACACACACACACACACTCTGGTAAAGGAATTTTGGGAAGATGGAGCTTTTAATCCTATTCTTAAGCCCATCTTTGAACCTGTTCCAACCAAACAAGCATGGGCTTCTGGTTTTAGCATTACATCTCATTCCTCCCATAAACTCTCGATAACAAACAGCCTGTGAGAGAAACAACGAGAAAATGAAAGGAGATAGATCACGAAAAATACCAACATCACACACAGGCCAGGCTAACAGCTACCGCGCACACCTTTTCCTACTAGAGCACTGCGAGAGGAGAGACAAAAAACACTTGACAGCCCACAAGAGAACGGAGATAGCACATAAAAAATTGGCCTACAACGACACCTTTGCCTAGAAGAAAAAAAAGCTCCTAAGACGACATGCTCAGCAAAAGACAAAGCCCACAAAGGCATATAAAGAGCATCTAATGAGAGTGACTAATAAGGAAGAACAACAGCTACCTGGAACAAGGTTTTCTCGCTTAGGCATGGGTAAGTAATTGAATTCTTATCTAAATTTTCTTTTTCCAGGGTTCCTAAAACCACAGAATTGGGCTCCAAAGCATTTTTTTTGCGCTTACCAAAATATTTCTAGTCTAGGCAGCCCGTTTCCCACACGTCTTTGCGCTTTCAAGCGTTTCATATTTCTAGAAACAGTGGGAGACAAACCCCACCCAAACATTTTGGTGCTTTATAGGTTGTAACAACAGCATCTTGTGCAAAAGAGGAGAGGACTAGTTACTTCAACATCCAATTACTGCAACCATCAATAGAACTTTGTTTAGTAGGCCCCCAAGACTTTTAAAAAAAAAACACAAATCAAATACCTCCATTTTCTCATAACCTCCTAAAATTTACTTGCATAACCCAATCCCAACATGTACACTCACATGCATGTATTGCATTTTCATGCATACATACATCTGTACAACTAAAATTTCTATGTTGAGAAAATATCACATGTGAAGACATATAAGGCATACAAGTATGAGAAGGAACCTGAATGTTCTCTCTAAAGACCAATGGCTGGAATTAGAAATTTGGTGATGATACTATTTAAAACCAAAAGGGAAATTAACACGAAAGGAGATGAGTTTGCTGTTCCTTCCCTCAAAACTCCTCTCCCCCACTGGCCACCTCAGATTGCACATTAACACTACACTGAGACACTGGTGACAGTGACAAATGCAGGAGTCCTCACCAGAAGCTGGTATCACAGGCCAGAAATGAAAATTTCTAGTAGGACAGCTCTCTTCAAACATTAACAATCATAATGTCAGATGCCCAGATATGCAATCATTTCTGGCAAGACAATGAGACATACACCATTGCTCTTCTAATCTCTCCAAAAAAGTGTGACCACTTCCTTGACAAGATTGACCCATTCCTTCTTTCCACTCTTTCCTCTAAAGATTTTCATTAAACTCTACAAGTGCAGCCAACTAAAAATCGCATCACCAGGATAGAAGTGGCAGAGAATGATGGCTAATGGAGGGCCAAATAAGAGTAATGGCAATAGAAATCACATTGTTCAATATCAGAAATTCCTAAATAATTGCACAAAACCTCTCATCAATTAATCTCAATTCTCAAAGACACCAGAAGAGAACACTAGATAATGAGCATGGTTCCTCATCATTCTTAGTCCAATAAATGTACATGAGCAAATCAAAGTAAAACGCTTGTTTTGGATCTTTTCCCTTTGGCAACAAATATCCAAATTATGAACTTAAGGCTGTTTTCAATTTCTGCCACGCCACTGATGGCCTTGATGTCAGTCTTAAAAGGATGGAAAAATATTCTCACTAAATGCATGCCATGGCCTTTGGGAGAGATAGAAGACAGAGAAAAGTGTACAAAGAGGCAGAACAAGAGAGATCCACCACCAAGAAAATAGAGAGACAACAAAATTTTAGGATATTGGGTCTTTAAAATCCCGTAGACAAATTCAGAGGCAGGGGAGAGCATTCAGTTCTCAATGTATATATCTATATAAAAGGGGAACTCTAGTGCACCGACTAAGAGTGCAATGACATGATGTAAAATACCAGTTTCAACACTAACAGAGTTTTAGAGAAATTAAAAATACAGAAATAAGAGTTCGGAAAAGAATAAAAAATATATCATAAACTAATGGAGATCATTAAGTTGAGTAAATTAATACACTTCAAAATGTTATAATTTAAGTAGGTGCAATTACTTTGCGAAAATACTCTAAAACAAGATCAGATTATAATATACTAGCTCCATCTTTTAATTATTGCTCCAGCTTTCACGTTTGCCTTTGCAAAAGGCCCGACTTTGACCGTTGACATCTTTAATTGTTTATTAGTAAAAACAAACAAGCCTTAATGTATTGAAAATATATATTAAGACAAATGCGATAACTTTTTTTACTTAATATTTGTCTTTATATATCGGTAGAAGAAATATGCGGTCAAAGCAAGATGTGAATAATGCAAGTCAAAGTGAACACACTATTACGGAACTTTTTAGAAATTCACAAATAAATTATTCCAAAGTTCATGAAAATATTAAAACTAACAGAATATTCAGCAATGTGTTTTGATCACCTGATTCAACCAAGAACTTGATGTGATAGAAAATTTCTTGGTTTAGAATACGATTAAAACTAAGATTTTATATTATATTAGAAACTTTTCAGGGATACTTTTAGTTCTATATAGTTTTAATTGATTACAATTAGGAGTAATGGACACCTTCACAACCTCAATGTAACCGTCTATTATCTATTTTATCTGTGCATTGCACAAGCTTGAAAGCTAGTTCTCAATATGACAAAATAGGAGGAATAGAAGGTCCTTCTCTTTTCAAATTAAGTACAATCTGATACCCTAATGTTATGTAAAGTACATAATCGCCATTAATGATGGCTCGTGCTTTCCCTATCTAATCTAAACTGACTACTTTTAGAGCCATGGTCAGTTACCCTTTTCATTTCCTCTCTGTTAAACGCCTATTATTATCTGAGCTCTGTATACATTCATACCACCAATACGCACAAACCTTTTAAGGAAGGGGGGAGGGGGGGGGATTTCTTGGCTCAAATCACTAGCAAACAAGAGGAATCTCAGGACATCCTAAAAATAGAAGTTGAAGTAGACACATATGAGTTTACAATTTCAGTTGGGAAGTACAATCATTCAAAAGTAAGTGGACCTTATATGGGTCGCACCACTTTCTGTGAGAGGCATTTCCCATTCACACTTTGAAAAGGCATCGTTACATACTCTTTGATTTCTTCATAAGTCTTCTGCTTTAACCGTGGCACAAACTCGGCCCAGTCGAACTCACCAACCCCAAATCTAAAGCCAAAGACAAAAGTTGAAGTCAATCAGGCGGAAGGATGAAAACTTTAAATTTACTACAGGGAGATGTATGAATTAACTGCAACCTCATCAAAACTTGAACAAATACAGCTCTCTGGCTTTGATTGAAACCCAGTACTCTAAAGGATTTCCCTTCACCTTCCATCAGAGGAAAAGCTTCCATACCATCAACTACAGTGAAAGTTTTAGACATAAGCCACTTAATCAACCGATTAAGAATCCAAAATTTGCAGACTACAGCTATATTGCCTATACATCACATACCTCGAGCTCTCTTCTTGTAAGGCCTTCTGCCGGAGGGTGCTCCAGTTGATGTTGTCTCACTATCAGTCAACTCAGCCTCATAGTTGTCATCCTCACCATCAGAACTGACATCTTCTAAACCCGCCAAGTCATCATCTTCAACAGAGACCATCTGCATATGGGATATATCATAGCAAAATTCTATCATCAGCAAGTTGTACGGTCAACCTCACTCTCATCTCATGCATATACTCAACAGTCAAACACACATATACATTAGATGCACCCCTGAAGGAGGAAAAAACACAAAACTCAATAGTATTTTCCAAGGTGAAACTTGAAACACCTTAGACAATTAAAATAATTTTACAATATTAGCCTCAGCTCATGGTTTTATTAATTCGAGGCCGAACCGTGACGTAACAGCCAGTTTGTAACAGGTTTGGAGCTTACCGAACAAATATTTCCCGCATTGCCAAGGGTGTTATCAGTAAATATGACTGTTATAAGGCCGTTACCGCCGATACTAAGTATGTTACTGGCGATACCAAGGTTGTATGGCCCAATATTGGGCTGATATGACCGATATCAAGGCTGTTACAGCAGATATAAGGGTGTGAAGCTAAATAAAAATCACTCCACATAAATCGCGACAACACGATAAAATACACATCTTCAATACGCTGCCATATCAGCAATCTTGACCACAAATGAGAGGTATGGTGGAATGCACTATGCACACAACTTCATGGAAGATCATGCGCTGAATGCGGTTTAGCCATGACAAACCAATGTTTTGCCAACTTCAAGAAAAAAATCAGCACCATAATTTTGTCATATGAGATCTCACTTTCCCCAAAATTGCTATGAGGTGGCTTCATTTATATAAAAAATTATAAATCTGATAGGTAGTTTGTATTTTAAAATGATTGCAATTTCAAGGTGGTTTCAGAAAAACACCTCCACCAACATATTTTTTTTTAACAAAAGTAACTTTGTACAGAGAGAGAGCGATGAGTTCAAGTGAGAAGACTTCTTTGTGTCAGAACTTAGAAGTGAGAAGAATATAACTCCAATGAATAAGTGATATAAATCTAAAGGAAATGATTTATAAAAAAACCCCAAAAAGAATTATTAAATATTTTTTTTGGTATAACATTAAGTAAGAACTAAGAAGTGGTATAAATGGATCTAACATTAAGTAAGACTTCTCGCTTCTAACCACAAGGGCCTTCCAAATGGATCTTGACTAAATATATAGAGAGAGAGAGAGAGATGAGTTCATGTGAGAACATTTTTTCGTGTGAGAAGTGAGAAGAGATATAACTCTAATGAACAAGTGATATAACTTAAACGAAAAAAGGCAAAAAGAAATTATTCTTTTTGCATGAAAAGAAAATTTCTTTTTGGTGACTCGGATTTTTTTTTTGGTATAACTCTAAGTAAGAAGTGTTGTAACTCTAAATTCTTCTCACCACAAACGCCTTCTCACTTGATCTTGACTCTATATGTAAGTATATATCAATACCTACTAGGACAAATTGAAGGACATACTTAGCAAAATTTGACAAAGGACAAGTGTGGCTACAATTTTGTAATAGGGATATTCATTCAATAAATGTGTAGAAAGGAAAGCTAATTTAAAATAAAACGACTCCAAATGACAAATAATGAAGAGGAAATTAAGATAAACTGCAGATAAAATTCTAGTCGTATGAGTATGCTTTGTCAAGTTCTAAACTAGTACACCTAATCAAGGTAAAACCCAAGCAAGCAACTACAGCCACGCTCCATAGCCATCTAATTCCAAGAACTTCTATCCACCTTCACATAATGATATCGAGCCTATAAAGTGAACCAAACACCCTACTAAGTCCAACAATTAAAAGCACTAAATCAAGGCTGATTAACAGATTAATGTTCGCGAAACCTCAAAAATATGAACTAAAATGACACTGAAGCAGTGAAAAGATATTAAAATGCCACTTTGGGTGCAAGGTAATAATATAAATGTGCATGATGTGTTAAAAAAAAAAATTTAGCTTACAAGTCGCGAGCAATACCTGCTTACGGCTTCTCTTTCCTTTTCCCAGAGAATTAAACTCCTCTACTTTGTGCACCTCATATTTATCCTTTAACAAATCCTCCCAATAAGTGCTCTTTTCTGAGCTGTTCACGTTTTTGGTCTCAGCAGCAGCCTTTTGTGCCGCTTCCTTTGCTGCGGCTTCAGCTTCATCTATGTACTTAAAATTTGCAACCTACAGAGGTATTGTACAATTAGAGATGGACAACGACAAACCAAATTATAAGCACAACCCATGGTGACTAAGCAACAAATATGTAAATCGCCACCCTCTGTAACTAAATGGTGCATTCTTTATAAAATACTAACCAAGACCAACGTTACTTTACTGCTTCAGAAGAAGCTCTGTTCTAGGCAGGACAATAGAAATGATCATGGTTGCAGCCTTACCCCTCTCTGAGAAAGAGGCAACTACTACTTGCTACTTCACAATAAATAGGAAGCAAGAGCAATAGAGTGAATTCAATTTAATTCAAGTTCTGCAATCCAAAAGTCAAATAGAGGATCGTTGACTCCATTAGAATATACAAGTTTCTTTTCCTTTCTAGAAGAGGATTCATTAAGGGCCTTCTTTTCTTTTCTTTTCTCATCTTTTTTTTGCAACAATGAGGTGTTTCAAAAGCAAGTTCATCTATTTCTGGGAAAATCACAACCAAAACCCATCAGGGATATACAACGTGTTCAGACCAACTTTAACCAAAGATAATGTAGTTTGATCCTTTGAAGTCTGAAAACAGCAACAACATAGTGACACTAGAAGCAAACAAAAACGAACACATGCCAATAGAACTCACTGCATCACCAAGTTACAGATTAGAGAGCCCACAAGAAAATAGCTTTTCTTGACATTACCAGGCTGATACAAACTACATCAAATTCAAGTCATGATAAGCCTGCTTTGGGTCAGAAACTGGATCTAATACAAACCTTAAATGCTTTTAGAAACCCATTGTCATCCACTTCATCTGGGGTAGTCTCTTCATCTCCAGCACGCTCACGATCAAGTAATCTACAAAAGGTAGCCTTACACATCCAACTAGAGATATTTCAAATCTATGAAAATTACATTGACAACCAGATGTGCTAACCTATCTATTGCAGCCGCATCGTAATGAATCTGGCGGGCCTTTGCCTCTTCAGTTTCATCAACAAACAGCTCCTTTGAGCCATATCTTATGATGTCATCTAGCTCTTCCTGGTAACAACCATTTATTAGCACCAGCAAAGAATCCACAGAAACCAAAAGCAGTTAACTAAGCTGACAGCTAGCAAGATTCAGACAGTAAACTATTAATTTTTAAAAAAACCTTATATATATTGTATCAGCTATATTTTCTGGGCATACAACGAACATGAGAGAATCATGAACTCTATTAACAGCTAGCAAGATATAAACAATTGTCAGTTTGATATAGTTGGCATACTAAATTGGCTAAAACTACCTGTGTAGGGTCATTTGATAGAGCGGCTTTTGTATCAATTTATCAATTTGATCCTATCCCCTTATACGATAGGATGTCACATATGATTTGGATCCCTTCAAACTTTCTTACAAAAATTGACCATTTACAGGCATTTTGTTACAAAAATGGATCATTTACAGGCTCTTATAATACTACCTCCTAAGCCTCAATTCTCAACATAGTCAAGCCTCACCCAGCAATAAGATGGCAATGGGGCGGATCTGGACCGGATCCTGTTGGATCCAGATCCGTTTCACCAGAGATAGATCCAGATCCGACCCGGATCCGCCGGTTCTCAAAAATAAGGACCCAGATCCACGGATCTTTGCCGGTTCTTGAACGGATCCTCTCTTTTAGTATTTAAAAAAAGTTGATGTATACTTTTTAGATAATTATTTGTACTTTTTATACGAAAAATTCATATACATAATTTTAGCGGGGGTAAAGCAAAACATTTACCGTATTTTTAATCGTTATATGAATGTATGGGAGTAACGACTTTATTATAATTGTTAGCTATTTATTGTGTGGTGGTTCACTTAATATTTATTCTCAAAGTTATATATTACATCTCAGGATCAACCTTAGGACTTCTCATCCTTGAGTTCGGAGATGCAAGTCTCCCATTGGTTCGAAGAAAATAATAAGATTATTACATTATTATCTTATTTACATACTATCTATCATTATATTTTTTAAAAAAGAATTTTAAAATGGATCTGGATCTCAAGATCCAGATCCAGATCCGTTTGCAAAACAAGGACCCGGATCCAGATCCGGCGGATCCAAAAGATGAAGATCCAGATCCGTTACGGGTCCAAGATCCATTGCCATCTCAGCGATGCTTATTTATTTTGATCTTAAGACCAAGCAGCAGGACAATTTAATAATTTGGTCTTATGCAACTCGGCTCAAGCCACGATTAGACAAATTATACTCTTGTACAGGTGAAATACACCCAATTCTCCAGATTCATAGATGATATGGCAGCATCCCTGATCCATAAACTCGTCATGCAAAAAAAATGGTGAAAAGTTGATGGATCAATAAGCTTAAACTGGATTCCAAGAATTGCAACCAAGTGAATCACAAAGCCAACGTGTTCAGGCAAACAGCGTAAGATGACCAAAGTAAAATTTAATCTTGATCGAAAGCAACCTACAATAAGCAACAATCAGCAACCTAATCAACTAAACGTTACATGACTAGGTCAGGCCTATCACATAGCATAAACTTGATCGATGTACTCTCATAATCCATAGAGACTATTTCTCCAATACTACCTCCGTTCTACATCTATTGCAACATAGAGAGTTTTACGCCTCCTAATGCACTACTTTAAACGTTAATATCTATAATTTTATTTTAGTAAAAATTATAAAAAGTTTATGTTAATTAAGCATATACAGAAACGAATCCAACAAGATCCTACATGACCATATTTAATCTAATGTATAAGTCACAATAGAAGGTCAAAGGGGACTTGTAAAAATAGTGTAAAAGTCAAAGGTCGCAATAGATATGGAACGAAGGTAATATAATCTACCAGTCAACCAAAGATGGATGACTTATCATCCTGCAACCAGCTGCTTTTATTAGCACATACTTCCACCATTCCATATTAGTTGCAACATTTACCTTTTTTATAAGTTTCAAATTAGTTGCAACATTACCTTACTTGTTAATAAGTTCTCTTTATCTCTTTCCTCATCATGTCGGTCCACTTTTTTACTTCTCTCTATCTCTCTCCTCTTCACATGCTCTCCTAAAAAAATATGCCCCTCCCCCATATTGCTACTAAATCAGAACAGAGGAAGTATATACACACAGTGAACATATTTCAGTACAATATCTATCACAACTAGGGTTAGGAGATTTACAATTAAAACATCTGTTAATTTTTGGTGCGCGAAAGTAATGAATTGACCCCTCTAGTTTCTATTGTAGTGTTTAATCCCCAAAACTTTACTAAGAGGTGAGTATAAGCCCCATCACTTAATTTTCTCCGATAAAAAATACAGAAAAAATTATACAACAATAATACCATAATTACGTAGTTAATATAATTTTTTCTATACACTCTCTTCTAGTCATCTAGATGCCATTCTTTCTCCACCTGGCGCTTGATGAAGAACTGAGACAGGGTTGACCAACTGTGCCAAAACTTAAGGTATACTTGGCTAAACTTCCATTAACAATGCCAATGTTACTTGCCCACACGTTTATTTGAAAAACAATGATAAATCTCCTGGTAGATCTATTACTAAAGAACAAAATGAAAGCAAATCACCACTTCACTGTTGTTGATCATCCCCAACTTAAAATCAAAACCTAAGTAATTGTACAAAATTCTACAATTGATGAAGTTCACAATTGTTGTAGGTCATAATATTACTTTTTGCAGTTTTGCTAACCTATGCCTTTCATTGTCACTCTCATTACACCTTGGACAAACGACAGCAGCTGCAGCATGAGTAACGTCAACAGCGGCTTCAGGGACAGCTGCATGGCATTGATGTCGAACCAGCGTAAAGATACGGAACCCTAATCTGCTTCAATGTAACATCCGGATCTTGAACCACAATTGTAACCTTAAATCGATATTTTCGCCGCCAAATTACATGCAATCAGTAAAGAATGACAGTCTGTCTCGGTGCTTCAAACAGATGATTTGTATAATGCGTGTAATTTTAATATTTTAATTCTTAAAAGATGAATTTTAATTAGTATTGTTTTTGTTTAATGAAAAAATTCATTGTATTGAAAGATGGGGTTTATTTTCACCTCTTAGCAAAGTTATGGCCTTATGGGGGTTAAACACTACAATAGAAAGTATAGGGGCTTAATCTCACGTTTCGACAAAGTTAAGGGGTTAATCTACCCCTTTTGCGATTTTCGGTGTATTTCTGCAACTTTCTAGATAAGTTAGCAAGAACTCTAATCTATTTTATACCTCAGATATAAACAATTCAGATAGGCAAGAACCTGATTGATATTTTGTGTCTTCAGCTTCCCGACAACTAAATGTTCCAGTACCATCTTCTTCTTAGTCAGCTGCATCATTCTTTCTTCAATTGATCCTCTTGTTATGAGTCTGTAAATCATGACCTGCAGTAATGCAAAATTAACATAATTCCAAGACAAAAGTTCCAATCAAAAATTAACATAATTTCTGCCAGGTGTTCAAAATGGTTTGGGTGAATATGGCCAAAAATCACATGCCTATATGGCCACTGGAGAGCCCGTAAAAGATCAAATAAAAGCTGAAATTTACCTTATTAGTTTGCCCCAGGCGGTGAGCTCTGGCCATTGCCTGCAGATCAGCATGTGGATTCCAATCGCTACATGAGCAGAAGAAGAGAATATTAAGAGCACAGTCCACTGACCAAACTCAATGAATATTAACTCGAGACTATAGCAGGCTATTCAGATGAAAAATTGCTAGTCATGCAGAAAACCAAAGCGTGATACAAACAGTAAGAGCAAACACCAACTGGTCCACAACAAAGTATCCAATCCCAAGAATCCTCAGATTTGCTGTCTATACAAATTAGAACATAGCACGGTTGAAAATACCCACTAAAAAAGAGAAAGCATATTACTTGGACTCGAGTACTTTCAGACACAGGTATGTGTCCAAGTGACCTTCTTGGCAATTTGATGTAATATTTCATAATTTCTGCCCAAAATGAAGTGTCAAAAGGCAATACCCATGTTTTTGTGTCAAGGATCTGACACGTGTATTTAAGGCTAAATGAAGGTCTCAATAACATAGAGAAACATTTAAACAGTAACCTGTCATAGATGATAACTGTGTCCGCCGTCGCAAGGTTTATTCCTAAACCTCCCGCTCTTGTAGATAGCAAAAAGCAAAATCTGGAAGAGTTCTTGGCATTGAATCTATCTATGCGAATTTGTCTCTCAGCTCCGCTGACCTTGCCATCAATACGTTCATATTGCCATTTCTGGACAAGAAACATAAATTTCAGTTTCAGTCTCAGTTAGGTTTGATGGACTGAATCTAAACTTATCAAACACCACTATTAAAAGACCATTGGATTTCTACGTTCCTGTGTTTCTTTGATTTCTAAATGGTACCTCAACCTTTAAAAGCCTCCATATTGTACCCTCAAACTTGATTTTTTTTTAATGCACAGTGTCTAATTAGGCTTCTTTGATTTCGTTATCTTTATGTTATTTAAGTTATCTTATACCTATCTTCACAGTGCCCTCGCCGATTGTTAAGTGTCATAGACTACAAAAGGCATCAATGACGCCTAATTCGCAGCAAGGACACAAAGCACAATCCATTAGGAAAGGTAAGTTTGAGGTGGTGTATAATATTTAAAAAGGTTTGTGTACAATATAGAAATTAAAGAAGCACAAGGGTATAGCAAAGAAAAACCAAAGACTACTTGTACGGAAAATAATGTTTGACCTGGATAAAAAGGTATTTTGAGTATGAAAAATTACACGAGTAAGTGATACAGTATAAGAACCACATAAAGTTGTATACTTCCTTATCAAGACATTTAATTGAGCGGCAACGAAGAAACAGGAGACTGCATGAGACAAATAGTCATGGGAACAGAAAGATGAAACATGGTTATGCAGTATAAGGTCATGAAAAAGGTCTAGACCTACAAAAAAAAGTGTTCACCAATTACATACGACAAACTATAGGCCTCGCCGGTCAAGATGAAAGAGTTACAGGTAACAGAGAAAATTACAGAAAGCGATGATTTCCACACCTTGTACGTCATGTAATCTTCAAGTATGTCCAGCATGTTTTGGAATTGAGAATATATAAGAACTCTGTGCCCTTGCTCCTTGAGCTTCACCATCATTTTGTCCAACAACTGCAGTTTTCCAGAAGATTCAAGAAGCTGTCTGTCATACAGAGGAGATAAGACAATTAGCAATTTTTCAATATTGAAGGTAAGCCTCTAATCTAAAGATGATGCAAATGGAATAGAACATGTTTAAACGCAAAACAAACTGTTACTAAAAACAAGGTAAAAGGTGCCTTAAAAATCATAGTACGAGAAATTACTTGAAAGACTCATTTGAATCTGGTATCACTGGCTCAACACCCTCCAGCATGTAAGGATGATTACATAACTTCCTCAACTCCATAACCACGTTGATAAGAGATATCTGGAGAAATTAGCACTCACATGTTAGATACTCTTCAATGGCCGTCAGAGCAGAGATATGACAAAAGAAGTACTCTCACCTGCCCACCACCCTTACGAGTTAGAAGCTCATAGTTACGAGTTAAAATTGCCTTATAGTACTCCTTTTGCTTACTACTTAGTTCAACACGTAAGATGAGTTCTTTTTTTGGAGGCATGTCCTTCAACACATCTTTCTTCACCCCTGAAATCACATCAAAAATTGACAGCCACAGTTATGCCTAAAGGCAAGACCTTTCAAAAATCAATCGATGAAATTGTAACCCATCTCACTAAGAGCATACAGCATCCCCATCACTTCGCAACAAAGTTTTCATGGAGTACTGGACTCAACATCTCGCAATTAAGGCTTAACCAATAATATGAGCTTCAATTGGTTCTTTTCCTCTTATTTATGTGGAGGGAGGGAGGGAGGGAGAGATAGTGTAGCGGAAACAAAAGAAGTTGGTAAAAAGGCTGTTATTAAACTAAAATACTAAAATTATCTAATAAGTATCTGGAAAAAGTAGAAAGGCATAAGATGTCAACCACTAGTAAGATCCAAAGTCGAAACCCAAAACTACACTCCAGTAAAAAGACTAAATATAAATATGCAAATTAATAAATAAACAAACTCATATTTCTAATTGTTTTCTATTTTCAGGCGATTTATACACGTTTTTAATTTTCGTGTAACAATTCACACCTTATAACACCAATATGAACTCGAGCGATATTGCAGGGGAAATAGGCCCTCTCCCTCAGAATAAAAGGGGAAAAATAAGAGTAGGGGAAGGAAACATATTTAGAAAAATATGTTACTGAAACACAGGATGTGAGAATGGGAGCAAAACCTTAAAGACAATGAAGCATTAGCCAAATGAACAAAAGAAGAGAGTGCACATCATCAAAGAAACAAAAACAATCAACGCAACTGCAACTTCAGAAGGTCTGATCAGATATGAGCTACATATTGGTGACTCAAATATCTCAAGCACAGTGAGAATAAAGGTTGAAGACTCGTACTTCTAAGAAGGTGAGGAGCCAACATCTTATGAAGCCGTGAAATCTGCTCCTCTTGATTGATATCTCTAAACTCTTCTTGGAACTCCTCCAAGCTTCCAAACTACATATTATACAATAAGTACGGATATAAATTGTGACCCCTGAATACATTCATAAGCTCCTCAAAAAGTACAGAAAAAGGACACTCTAAAAGCTCCATATAAAAAACTGACCTTCCCAGCATCAAGAAAGTGCATCAGCATGAATAGCTCATCAAGGTTGTTCTGGAAAATTCACCACAAGCTCATAAGAAGGATACTAGTATAAAGTGAAGAAATTCCACAGGCCAATTCAATCAGGGTAGACAACATGAAATTGACCAGCCAAAACAGACACACAACTAATATAGTCGTACAATCTTTTTAATACATAATATGGGAATACAATCGTTTTCTCAAACAAAACAATATATTAATTTTTTCGCTATAATGTGAGGAAAATATGACGTTGGATAGGGAGAGTGGAAGGAGAGAATCTATGCTGATGACATGTACTTATTTTCTTCGTTTTGACTCCTTTTAATTTACTTCATGTATTTTGTAAACTTTCTAACGATTTTCTAAACATTTTCATTTGTTGATTTTTTTCACAATTGTTCCACTCCTTACATATTTTCTTAGCCCTATTTTCTCAAGCTTTCTCAAACTCAAGTGAAATACCTACTTCCTTTTTTTGTGTTTCTTATTACTTTCACTTTCTCACTTTTCGTTGTTTACTCTCTTTGAATTTTTTCTTTACTTTCCTTGTTCCACTCGGAGACCATACATCATATCCTGTGAAGGTTCATCTTAGCCAAAGCCAAATTATTTTGTTGACTAAAGCATTGTAGTAGTTGTAGTAATAGTAGTAGTATTCGTAGTAAGGGACAAGGTTCCAGAATGGTAATGGGCATCGCTACGCTACCTAGATATGTTAAATTAGCCGAAAGTTGCATGTAAAATTTCTCCTTTTTGGATCAGACTATCAGAGTCATTTGTTTTTTTTGTGTGTGTGTGTGTGGGGGGGGGGGGATCTGCCAACGATGAGACATTAGCGTGGCATTTAAGTAATTTATGCTATGGAAAAAAGGTATTAAACGCCAACATGAGAACAACTCAGCATCTTAATATTTAACATCACTGCATTTCAAATGGTCAAAGAGGGAAAAAAAACTTAGGGATAAAGCAGATATTATTGGTTGTGTTTGGTAGATAGAGTTTTAAAGGTAAATTAGAGTTTTAGACCCCATTCAGGGGTTTGGCTAGTTAAAACTCAAAACGGGGTGTTTGCTAAAAAGAGGTTTGCATAGAGGTTTTGACACCAAAACTCTAAAAATGAAAAGGCTGCATATTGCTACTTTTTATTCAAAGTTTTGTAAATCAGTGATTGTGAAAGACCATCTTGCCCATTGTTAATTCCAAAAAGTATGTTTTATTTTAGCTCATGTCTTTATATGTCATTTTACTGAAAATCAGCTATAACTATATGTTAATCTTACCTAACACTTTTAAAAAAACAGTTATACAAATACTTGATCAAATCAATCAATTCTACCAGCTAGTCAAAACATTGTGAAACACCATCTTGCCCATTATTGTTCCAAAAAGTATGTTTTATTTTAACTCATGTCTTTATATGTCATTTAACTGAAAATCAGCTATAACTATCTGTTAATCTTACCAAACACTTTTACAAAAACGGTTATACAAATACTTGATCAAATCAATCAATTCTACCAGCTAGTCAAAACATTTAATATATCCGCCACCCGCTATCCACTGAGCACCAAGCACCACCAAACAGGGCCTAACCCTTTGCACGTGGGAACTATAATCATTGAGGAAGAAGAGATCAAAGATATTGTCCACAACTTCCATTACGATTTAAAATACTAAAACCCTCAACGTTTACAAACAGAACTAAAATGATTAAAGAGGTTACGTAAATCCACTCTATAACAGTTCTCACTATACAACCTTGTCTTCCTATATGGTTAGTCTCACAAGACATTGTCTAGAACTTATACCAAAAAGATACGACTACAGCGCCACAAATTCAGAGCAAGAAACAAGTTCTTTGAGCAAAGAGCTGCTTATAGTTTTGATAAATAACTAAATTTGCTTTCGAACATTTCTTTACAAATGCAAGCAATGGACAACTAGATGTTACTGAAAAAGAGAGAACTAAGAACCCACCCACCACAATCTCACATAAATAAGAAAGATCAATACAATATTGATTACACTATAGTAGGCTTCTTACATCACCTAATAGGAAGTGAATCGAGCATATCAGTTGTCAAACTATAGAAAGCAATCAATATCACAAAGAAGCCATATGAAATGGAAGTGCACTTGCATCTTTGAAATAAACAATAATATGGCCAACTAAATGTACAAACATAGCACCAATTTCAGGATAAAATGCTGATACCTGAAGAGGAGTTCCAGTTAAAAGCACACGATGCTTACTATGATACTGCTTCAACATAAGAAATAGTTTTGAATCCTTGTTTTTGAGGCGATGACCCTCATCTACAATCTACGGAGAAATTGAAGACAAATTGAAAGAAAACAAACCATTAGTAGCCTTTACCTACTATTTAGATATACATACAGAAATCGCAATGAATTTAAAAGCTGAAATACGGCAGACGACAAAAAGGTATATTACCATACACTCCCATTTAATTGGCTTTAGAGATACAGAATCTAGGTTGATCATTTCATACGAGGTAAGAAGAACATCAAATTTGATTCTGTCCTGTTTGCTTTCACTGGAGATATGGCCAGATTTCTTTTTCTTAAACTTCGCAGATGCAGACCTTTTAGGATAGTAAAATTCATAGTCACGTATAACACCACGAGCTTGTGAAGAACCAACATACATAATCTGCATTGATTAACAATCATTAAGCAAAAAAAAATGCTCAATTATACAGAAGAAAAAAAATTACACTTTTCTTTATTGAAAGAGAGAAGGACCAATTCCTCAAACAGATCCACATTATATGTCCCTTCATGTATCCATTTTGCCACTGATTTTGCCACCTCATCAGTCTCAATGAATAATGGTTTGTCTAGCCTGATGAAGTGGCAAGATGGGTATGTCAAGGGACACATGATGATTGATGAGACATGCAATGGGACAGAAGTCCTGTACTTCCCAAACCGGGGTCACAGTAACAACACTCCAGGATATTGCCCCGGCAATCGGTCTAATATCAAATTATCATTTCCTCCCAACCTTATCCTTTAAGTTGAGAATACATACAACATTCATATGTGGTGCCCAAAGTGCAAATTCACGTTCCCAATTACGAAGCGTTGACAATGGCGCCACCACTAAATGGGGATAAACTCCTTCTTCGAAAAGAGATGCTAAGAAAGCAATACTCTGAATAGTCTTGCCTGCAAACCTCAAAAAAGTTCATACATTTAGGGCGAAACCACACGTACAGCACACACAGTTTCAGATTTTATCTATATTATGTTTCAGCATGCATGTGTATGCATAAGCTTACAGCACAAAATCACAATAAATTACCAAGACCCATTTCGTCAGCAAGTATCACATGAGTCTGCTTGGACCATGAAAAACGCAAAAAGTTCAGCCCTTCGAGTTGATAAGGATGCAGTGAACCTTCAATTTATGCAAAATCAAGCTTTAGAGTTCAATTCAATGAAATTGATTAAAGGTGTAAATTACCGAAATTTGGAAAGAAATTGACAATAACGAAAAAGGAAAAGGGTGAAACAAAAAATCTACAAAAATTTAAAACAACCATATGAGTTACCTCCAGTTAGATATTCCGGACTCTGTTCATAGTGTTGAAATTCTTTCCGTTTCTTCTGGGTTTCTGTTGCATCATGTTGGATATGTTTCAGCTTATTAGAATGTCTACGACGCCTAGACTGTATTCTGTTAAATCTTTCAATTTCAGGCTGAAAAGCAGATATATCCGACTCGAATTCCCAAGAACACTCATCATACTGTAGCTCTTTCCACTTCACGAGATACTCCTTTTCCTCATCTCCTCTAAAAAAATCAGAAAGCAACCTTAGACCGTAAACCAAGACATAAAATCATTCTCTAAAGATAAAAGGAAATGCTACAACAAAGAAATAAAGAATTTACAGGAACACAAGATGTCCGCAAACTACAAAACGTCTTTTTTCATCTTATATATATATAGACTACCAAAAAGGGCAATAAGCAGAATATTCAGCACTTACCAAAATTAAAGATTTCAAATTCATGAGCGCACAAAACTGGGAAGAAACCATAAACCATAGTTAACTAGCAGATGTTTTCGTAATTATAGAGGCTACCATAACCTCAATCCACAGAAAAGAAACAAGCATCCTTCCTCCTACTACTATCCTTCCTCCCAAGTCATGCCACTCAAAAGGTTGAGAAGTGCGAATATGACCACATACAACGCAATATCAACAAATCCACCAACATAGATTTATCAACAAATCAACAGATTTAGGCAAGAGCTCCTCACCCCTTCCCCAGGCATTGTTCTTAATGCAGCCCTTGATTTGTAGAACAGTAGAAGAAACGAAAAACTATATACGCATATAGACTTACATATACAGAACAAACAGATGAACATGTGGGTATAACCGTCTGGGAATGGAGTTGTGCTTCTGTGTGTTATAATAATAGGGGAGGGGGGGGGGATACGAGTATAAAATAGATTGTCTCAAACTTCCTCGTAAGTTAAATTGCTGATTGCCTTACTAAACCAAAATAGAGAAGTATCAATGGCTATCCTCCCGTAAATGTTCAGCTTATCCAAATTTCCAAACTCTGAAGCAAAAAAAATATTCAGATAACTTAATCTACGTAGTCTGTACAGCACTATCGAGCTTCAATACCAAATCTAGTCTGTAGTTCTGAATTAACATTGGCCATATAAATTTTCCAAGGAATACCGAAAGAATCAAATGCCCAAGCCCAAATATTACACATTGAGAAGATTAAGTATCATGATTGAAACAGATATTAAGGTACCAAAAAGGAAAGGTAATAGTGAGCAAGACGTGATTTTCGAAAGTGCACAAACAGATTTGCTTGAGTGGTGCCTAAAGAACAGCATGAATATAACCGATGGATTAGTTAATCATTTTTTCATATATATTGAAGAAACCCACATAAGTCAACTATGAAAACATCTCAAACTCAAGCTTACCCACATGCCAATTATTAAAGTATGTAGACAGATTTTCAAAATAGATATCCTATGCTACAGCGAGGAAAGCAACCCATATACCATTGATGGCAGGGCTTCAGAAGGTCCTACATCACTCCGATTTGGCCACAAACATGTGTACGTGCACCCGGCCGTGCAGGTATCACACTCAGCCATTCTATGAAAAGATGCAAATTTTGATCTAAAATGATGTATCAACTATTGAGTATCCGTACCCATTTTGAAGTATTAAGTATCTAAGAAGTCGAATGAAGAATCCGAGATATGAAGATAATCGGAAGTGGTAGAGACTCCAGAGGTAGTCAACAAAAAATAGCTTGAGCCTTGCATGCGTGAAAAGCTATTAAGACAATGAAATGTGAGAAGTTTCAGGAAATATATTTCACTTCTCACAGAAGGAAATTTTCATTTCCATATGCGGAAGCCTGACTTCAAAGTGCATTTAAAGGTAGATTCTATAAAAGCCACAAGATTTTGCTTCATGTCTATAACTTCATATGTAAATACGAATGATATGCAGCAGCAAAAGAATGTTACGCTCCCATAAAAATTATATACCAGATTACCACATGTCAATACTCAACAGCACTTTCCAAGCCTAGAGATGGAGCAAAGTAATTTAAATAAGAAGAAATGGAGAGCATAAAGTTACATTCATCACTAGAAATAAGAGTCGTTCACAGAATAAAACCTGCAAGCGAGGATCCGATCAACAGTTGTCCACTCCGCTCGAATAGCAGCAAAGTCATCTTCAGAATTGTTAGCTGATGACATTTGCCGATGGAAGTTGTTGACTTTGGTCTTGAGGCGAGGAAGGGTTTTATAGGCTTTTGCAAATTCTTTCTCAGGCACCCTGCCACGTAAAACAAGGAGACGTACATGAGAGTCAATTTCAGACGCAATATGCAGCAATGAGGCAGCATAAGAAAGAAAAGGAATCATATATATATATGTTTTCAATAAATATTGACTACCATGTGCAATGCAGGTAGGACAATCCCTTCCACTTCACAAGATATTGCTTGACAAATATTTGCTTCGAACCCAGTGTGGAGGCATCACCATCCTCAGCTGCAGTAGGGCGCATTTCATGATCCAGTATCTTCTCAATTTCATTCAGGGGGCTAACCTACAAGGCCAAAAATATTTCAGATGATGTATTCACCAGGACCTTTGAAGTTAATACAAGCTGCTCAACCATACAAAGAAACATACACATTCAGGACACTTCCAACCAGCAGGAGAAGGTGCTTTCAGTGGGACCACTAAGCACTTAGAGTGATAAGCATAAGTACAAGTTTCACACTCAAGAAGATCTCCACTTTCTCCACATAATTGGCATGAGTCGTCTTTCTGCACCAATGTAACACTAATATATCATAAACAAAGGAAATTTACAGCAATTGTCACGAAAGATTAAGATCAAAAGGTTGTAAATCTGAAAAGGCTAGATCATTTCTCGTACCCCACAGAATCCCTGTCAAAGAATGGCGTTAACTCTTTCAAAACAAACAGGATCATTATAAAGAAATGAGTCCTATTGTCATCTTGTACACAATTCGATATAGAACTAATCACCAAAAACTAAAATAACTCAGCTCTTATACCAGAACATATGATGTTGCTCCCTCCAACAAGATGGATGATATAAGATATATATATATTAAAGAGTGTAGGCAAGAGTTGTTGTCCGACACGTGTCACCATCCCTCATTTAATAGCATTCTATCCAACAACATTCTCAGATATTAAAAAATTGTCAATGTAAAGATTCGAACCCTCAGCCTCAAGTATGGAACGAAGAGCTTCTACCACCACTCCACAATACTATTATTGATGATTTTATAAATAATGATGAATATATAAATGAAAACCAAAAGTGAAGTTGTCTCAATGAGATGACTTATTTTCCCTTTTTTATGATATTTTTCACACTAGATTACATTAGTTATCGCTAGAAATGAGTCCTATCGTCATCTTGTCTAAAAGTGAAGTTGTCTAATTTGTAACTTTGGTTCATCAAATAGCAATGTGAAGCCAGGTGAAAATTATAATTATCACAGAAATCTTGGTTGGTATGCTGGTAAACATGTAATGGCGAAAATGCCACAAGGCCCAGCTTTCTGTATAGTTGGCAGTTTCCACTTGGTCTTACACCAAGCTTTGTATACAGAAACGATCAAAACAAGCTGGGATAAATGCCATCATTTTCCTGAACTACTGACTGCTGACAAACAACTCCAAACAATAAAAAAAATCTTTATTCTATTGAATTCTATTAAATATAACATGATAACCCATGAACCAAGAAGCAAAAAGCTTAAAATTATCCACAACTAGAGAGTAGCTATATCAATATAATTCTAAACAAACATAAATTTGAACAAGTTCTAGCATAATGCAGGGGTCCAACTTCGGCGTAAGAGCAAAATAATACTATAAACTTTCAATCAAAGTAGTAGCAATCACAAACCGTATCTTCTCTAATTATCCTCTCAGGCTTTTCTGCAGAAAGACCAGATTTTCCAAGTTTAACATCAGCCTCATCATCTGATACATCGAGGTTGTATACCGGCCTTCGCTCCGACCTCACACGGAGCCTCTCCACCAAGCTACTCATTTCTGTAACAAATTAAACTCCATTATCATTTCTCACATTTCTCCATTCAATTCACAAAACACAGCTAGCATTCAGTACATAAATCACCAAGGGCGGATTTTCAGCCCAAAATAATCAAATTACAGCAAAATAATACAGTTGCAGTTAGTATTGAAACTTTGCCCTTAATATACTTGCAGTTTGGGAAGCTCAATTTTTTAAAAAATTGGTACTGTGAGACTTTACAAGCAGATATCTCTAAGTGCAGAAATTGCGTTACAGATTGAAAAACAAACTTACCAATTGAGGCGATCAAAGGTTTGTTTGTGCAGAAATTGCAATTGCGCTAGGAGACCAAACCTAACCTTGAGGAGCGAGGGTTATGAACTATGAAGGATGTGGAGTTGGGGAAGGTTTGTTTGTTTTGACAATAGATAATTTGGAAGGGGGTTAAATTCTAAGGTTTTTTTTGGTAAAAGTTCTAGTCTAAAACGTTTTTCCGTTTTATTCGTTGTTGGCGTTTTTACCGTTTTTTATATGTATATCTAAGAATCAACTAATTAAGTGTAATTATAAGTAATTTAATTGGGGCACTTTGAAGGTAGGGATTTCCTTTACCCTTCCCTCTGCTCTCAAGTATCTGGCCCAATAGGACCCGAGCAGGGTCCGGGCCACTTCTTCTTACCCAAAAAAAAAATTTTAATTTAATTATTTTCTTTATTTTTTATTTTCTAAGAAATACTAGTGAAAAAATAAGTTTAAAATATTTATTTTTTTTCTTGTAATATTGGTTAACTAAGGAATAATTGTAGTATTCATACTAGTATTTATACCCGTGCAAAATGCACCGGAAATTATAATATTCTGGCAAATTATAAGTACACATGATACAAAAAGTATTTTTTAGAATAATTTTATCCCGTAAAACTCGATCAAGAGTAAACAATTGTGATTTGAGTATTTTGGTTCACGTTTTTAAGTAAATCCATGACAAAAAAGTTTCAATACATTATTGCCTAGTTATGTGATTAATAAGTATGGACCGATACCCCCAACGTTTTTATTATTTAACTCGAGAATTTAAACTCGCTATTCTATTTTTATAATCCATGTATTTACATGAGAAAAACTTAGTTCAAAAGTTCGCCCAATAATATTTTACTACTATCAGTCTCCTAAACCTTTTCCAACTTGTCAATTGTGTTTTTAATCGTTATGACCCGTGACAAAAGGGTCTTTTAAAAAGTTAGCTAGAATCAATTGGTCGGATTATCTTATATAATGAGTTGTTAAGAAAAGTAGTCAAAATTGAAAAATATACTCCTTTACGAATAGGGACATTGATATTGTGTACGTTTGCTGATGTATATCATTGATCACGATTATCTCTAATTGTACATGAATAGAAATTATAAATAGTTGATATTATGAAAGTGCATATTAAGATGAATTAAGCAAGATCCACATAAATATGTTTTTCCTTACATAAAAATAACACAAGATGGTGAAACAGCATAATATGAATAGTATAAAAAGTCAAAACATCTCTATTAAAAGAACCCAGAAATCTGAAAAGGTAAAGCAGCCAAAATTTATTTAACATGCAACACTTCTAACAACCACAACACATTAAGCAAAGCCGATCCATTAGGATGAGATACGCATTCTGCCCCACATATGTTTCAAGCTCCATAGGAGCGGCTACTGATTTGTTAACAACAAAGCATCATCGCTAGAGTTGAAAGTATGGACGCGATGCTCGGTGGCCTACGCTAGGATGTAAATGGACAATGTCACGGCAAGACCAAATAATGTATGGCTATCAAGTGGCTCAAAACTTCTTTGCACCATATCCCAACAACCTTGATTGGTTGTGCTACCCCTTACCCAACCTTTATCTCCCTCATCGGATGGGCAATAAATCAACTTTAACCGCCTCTTCCCTAGTGTCACATATTACATCTCTAAGACGATGTTTAATTATCTTAACCCTAGGGGACTTGTATATTAGAAGCGATTAGGAGTCATGCTTTCTTCTGAAAATTGGTGATAATGTGTGTTGGGATTGTTTCTTGTTGTTCTTTCTATGCATTTGGTCCATTTGGTCCATTTGATTGTGGTATTATCCTTCGTCGTTGGTTGGGCTTGAGAAAGAACTGAGTTGGTGTTGAAGCTTGAGTTTGATGATGAAGTTTTGATGATTAGGTGAGTAAGTTGGTTGAAGTGTGTGCTGTCAATTGAAAAATTCAAATCTCTTAGAGGTCATATGTGCGATTTTTTTATTTATTTTCTTTCTCTCGTCTGTACAAAAATCTCATTGTTTTCTTTCTCCCCTATTTCCTTTCCCTTCGGGGAAAAATGGAAAATTTGAAAAAAAATGGAAAAAATAAAATCCCATTTTAAAAAATTCCCTAGGCGAAAGTCTTCAATAAATATTTATGGTGGTCCAAGCAAGCAAACAAAAGTTTTAAATGTTAAGGCGTAATGTGTAGATTAGGGAGTTTTAAAATACTTTGTTGTATTGCCCTCGGAATACCCTCACCAGACTTTACTCGCTAGTAGGATCATCCTATGAGTTTAAAAGGCTTGTTGCAGTCCTAAGTGCAACCGTGGTTCCTATGAAAATGGATTTTTGTTTGTTCATTGTTGAATAACCTTTAGTTTCTCGCACGATATTATATTGAGTTGCTTGAGGACAACCAAAAGAACCTTTATTTTTATTTGGTCCTAATTACGAAGCGTTGACAATGGCGCCACCACCAAAATATCTTCTTTTTAGTTATAAACTAGTGTGTGGCCCCGACGATGTCTGGGGTTTATTGAGTTAGAATAATATTCCTCATAGATTTTTTTTAATATTAAAATCTTAATGGTATAATTTAAGAATCAAATAAACAAATTTAAAGGAACATGAATTTTTTTAATGAATGAGGTCTCTTTACTTTTTCCCAAAGCATAATCAAGGTAAAAGGAATTCTTAATTACAAGATGACAACAAAAAGGGATGTGGTTTGGTGGTAGAGCATATGACATTACAACTAATAGGTCTCTTACCCAAGTTGCCCAAGTAAAAAGAAAAGCTCTCCCGAGCAAACCAAAGGTAAAAGAGTCTAGAAGCTCCTCACTTGGTTGCTTGCCAGAGCATTACTATTCCCTCGCATGAGTAGCTGCCCCAAGCAATATTGTTAGCTTGCCCGAGCAGTTTTGCTCCAGAGTTCTGATAGGATTTAGTCGTGTCACCTAATCAAAAATAAACCTAAGTCCTCTAACAATAGTAGTCAAGGGAAGTAGGGTCGAATCCACAGAGAGACGGAGTTCTAAGTTAATATTCAGCTAAAAAGCTACTTCAGACAAAAATCAGATAGAAATCAGCTGAACTAATAATTAACTACTAGAAAGCAATATAAAGATCTGAATTTAACTACGAATTAAAGGTCTAGGAAATTAGTTCGGTCCACCATGCTTATACCAATCAAAGGATCAAACAACTATGAGAACCTAGGTCGAGAATCGATAGATTAGAACACGTGTCAAGCTATGGTTAAGTCTCAACGTCCATAATTCAACATATGCAGCATGTTCACAAACATAATCAGAATTACTGGTGTGTACTAGGCCTTTAAAAGTAAGACGGATCTGTGCAAACGATTATTAACCTCAAGTAATCAAAGAAACTGCGCAATAACGTTAATTACTCAATAAGAACAAATCACACCATAACCTATCTCATCAAACCCTAGAAACTAATAGCAATTCAAATAATCATGGTATAAACATGGCTTCCCTCTCTAAATCCCTAGAAATTGAACTACTCACTCATAATTGAGTCAACGATAAACAATCTGATATGAAACCCTAATAATTGCATCATGAATAATTGAATAAATAAACTAAGCAAATGAGAATAATAAAAGAGATTAGGGCAAAGAAGAATACCAATTGACAGAAAGCAGGAACTTTTATTGAAATCGAATAGGTTCAATCACCTTTAATCTAATCTAAAGTGTTTAAAAACTAAATAAAGCTAAACTAAGAACTATGGAAAAACTAGAATAAAAAGATGTCTCTAAAAATATGAGGAATAGCTATTTATAATAGCCCCAAAATCTAATAAAAAATGAATAGAAAAAGATAGAATTTCGGGAAAAAGAGCTGTCCGTGCTCCAGGCCCGATCGGGTCAATTCCCGCCCGATCGGGTGGCTAAACTGCAATTCTGTATCAACTTGCGAAGGCCGTATCTCTCAAACCAGAAGTCCGATTGGGGCGTGTGACCTATCATTGGAAAGCTCTTGAAGTCTAGAATCCAACCCAATTGGAATTTCTTGATTATCAATTTTATATCAAAAGTTATAATGAAAATAGTGAAGGTGTGTCAGTTTTGGCTTTTGTTTCACTAACTCTTTGCTTCATTCCAACTCAAAATCGTCCCAAACGGAAGCATTGTGATCCTTGTGCAAGCTACCTTCATCTTCAATGATTAATAGGCTATATCCTTGGTAGTCATGATCACTTTGTATCATAATAACCTGAAAATCATCGAAACACACAAACGGGGAGTAATAGAGCACAACTTATGTAATTCATGTCATTATGCACCTAAATGCTCAAAAAGGAGTTCTAAATGCAATCTAAATGCATCTAGAAACTATATATAAATGTGATACATCAAACTCCCCCAAGCTAAACCTTTGCTTGTCCTCAAGCAAATAAAACATGAACATGGAATAAATTGCCTCACCCCATAGATAAAAACAATCAAAGCTCAAAATGTTTTCAAGACTAAGAATCGTTCAAGCAGGCTAAATTCAAGTTCGGCTAATCAAATCCATCCAACCACCGATCATCCAAGCAATTCATCAAATTTTAGCATCCACAAGTTTAGAATGGCCTGATGTGCTTGCTCAACCAAATCCTCCACTTCGACCAAACTGTAAAGTTTAGAATTTATCTCCCTTTTTACCCTTACTTTCACAGGTTGTATAAATATTCTGATTATTGCAAATTCTTAGCCTCTGTTTAGCAATTTAAACCTTTCTCTCATTCATATTTAAAGCTTTTGTGGATCCATTAATGGTCATTCCGGCAAATAGCAGCAATTGGTAATTCATTGAGATTACAATGTGTGTAAAAGTGCAAACACCAGCAGAGAAGTAGAGCAAGTGAATTTTTCTATGCATTGAACATGAGCCAAGTATACAGAACAAAATGAAATTAAGTATACACCACGAGCATCTAGCAAGTAAAACTCTTCTTTCCACTCCAAAAGGAGTTTGCTATCTTGACCTAAGATCCTATATCGCAAAGTAGATTTCCTCTTCTCTTTTTTTTCTTTTGCATGCAAAATTGGGTTACAAGTTTGTATAAACATGAAAATTTCAAGGGTGTTTAGAACTCTATCTGTTCAATGGTTCTAACTGAACTTCCATTCTGTCAGACAGATGAGCCTCTTTCTCAGCATATGTGCCAGTAGGGCTCAAGAGATCAGCCGAATCATCTTCTTCGTTGCCCAACACCCACTTGCCTCTTCTCGAGCTTTTATCACCATGTTGCTTCTCGCGATATTCCAAATATACGATGGTCACCCCACCAAACAAAAACCAGCATATCAGAGCCCAAGTAAGTCTTCGGACGTCCTCTCCGTACCTCTCCCCTAAATGTTTCATTCCTGTCAAAAGAGCAGCCATTCCTATGATGATGGCTGATCTGCCAATGATTACATGAGAGTACTCCCATATTACCCTTTTCAAAGAAGGAACCTCCTCGCCATTGGATGCTTTCCTTGGCCTTAGTGATGCAATCATGGGTTGAGAACAGGCCAAAACTATAGCAGTCATTCCGAGCTTCACGTGTACAGAGGTCATAAACAGGCCTTTAAGCTCAGCAACAGCAAAGAGAAATCCAAGCAGCACAATTACCAACCCTGAATATTGGAGATAGACATGGATTTGAAACCAACCATCGCCTTTCACATGTTTTAAATACCTTGCAGTGAGTACCCCAGCAGGAAGCAAAATTCCCCATGCAAGGAACATCATTAATCCATGGACAGCTAACACGGGTCTCAAGTCCTGCTCTACTTCTGCTGAACCACGATTCAGCATCACCCTGACAGGGCGACTGCTATGAGCAGAATGCATGTTTTTCTCAGTCAAATGGTCATTGGACCATGTAGCACCCATTGCCCAGATGATTTTCAGAGGGGAAGTGGCGTCTATGATGTTTTTGCATTCAGGCCTTTCATCCTTCTTAGGGCATGATGGATTAAGGGGACGAGTAAACTCCAAAGTAATGACACCATTCTCAGACTTGCATCTCACATATGTGAGATTTTCATTGGTTGGGTGAACGTCAGAGGCACCTGTACCATCAATCCAATATGAATCTACCCGGCCTTTCCCGTCATCATCAAACCAACCCACATAAGCAAAACTATGCACCATTTCACTGCCAAAGCCAATGGCAAGATACCCACTTTTTCTCTCACCCCGAGCTGCAACGGATATCGAGTTCTCAGACAAAGTCCAAAAGAAACTAACTTGCTGGTCATCCAAAAAAACACTGTTGTTATACATGTCTGGTAAACCCCCATCGACCACTTGAACCTTCCAACCCATTTTCTGCTCATATGCTGATTGATAATAAACTAGATCTGGAGTGTTCCTGTGAGGTGTCCAAACTAATTCTTTCGGACTCGCTGGGACACCTTCAAGTTCAGCTCCCCCAGCGTATATAGTCTCCGAAACATTTCTCTCAGTTGCATTTCCACCTAAACAGTCCGACGTTATGTAAAAGGGAACATCGTGCCCAGCTTGCACCGAGAACGTCACTGGAACCCCTCTCTCCAATCTCAACAGCGGAGCTTCTTTCTTATTGATGTAAAGAACTTTTGAGGGATTAGGGGGATTTGGGTAGCGCAAAGCAGCCCCAGAAGTAACAACAAGCGGTGTATTAGCATCTGCAATGACAAGATCTTGATCTTCTTTGTCCTCTGCATCAAGAGGCCCCATACAATCATTTATATGCTCTGATACATTTAGGACCAAATATCCATATGTGTCAAACCGAGGCCCCCCATGATTCTGGGGAAGAGAATAAGGTCGAAGGTAATCTGGCGGCTTTATCCTACCCATTGCCCATATTACAGTCACATTCTCAGCTTGCTTCACTGGGACATCATTCTTCGGGTCATTTGCTTTCAGTGGTCGCTGGTAGCGGATGAAAGACACACCATCTTTTCGGTGACCATAAACTAAATTTGTATTATTAACTGAATCAGACCCATTATACAACGAGTCAGGACACACACCACGAGCAACATGATTCTCATCCACGGAACACTCACTATAATCAGAAATATAGTAATCCTCCACAAAAGGCATACCCTCCTCAGTAAACCCAGTAACAGCAACATCAGCATGAAGCATATACCCCGAAGAAGCATTAGGGTTTGCCCACCCAAACGCCAGATAATTCTGAATCCCAGTCACTGCCTCCAACCCAATATCAATCGAATTATTATCCTCGCTCAAGGTCCACCGAACCCTATACTTAGGTGACAAAACCTTACAGTTCTCAAACATTGTAGGCTTTTCATAATGCCATTTCTTCACACTAGTTACATTACTACTACTACCATCACCCCCCGGTGCAGGTGCTGGGGCCGAAACATCCGACCCATTAACCAAATTAGGAATCACAGCATGCCCAAAATCAGAGGCAGTGATAGTATCCCAAACAGCAACTACTTGTATCTGATCCCAACTAACATTACTCCTCAAATGAACAACAAAGCTATCATTCTTATAAGTCCTACTCAAAGTATCATCAGAAATAACAAACCCATTTGTTAAATTAACAAAACTATCACCTACAGCACCCCACCAATGCACATGATCAGACCCAGGAAGCATATCAAATTCGCTAACCCTAAAAGAACAATTATCAACAATAGTAAAAACACCCCTCAATTGATGTTGAAGCATTATAAACTCAGACTGTAAACCAGCTAAAGAAGTCTCATTCGAGCAATTCGAATCCGAAACACCCAAAACACAGGTGAGATTCAATACTAACAGGGACATTAAAAGGGGTTTTAGATACCCCATAAAGATCAAATTATATGACATGGGAAGGGACGATCCAAAATTAGATCTGGGTACCCCTCCCTCCCCCAAATCACCCCCAACAAAATTTACCCTTTTCAATTGAACATCAAAATTGAAGCAATCAAGGATTATATGATGATGTAACACAGAATTAGTGATTACCCATCAAATATTTTGATAAAAAGATGGGATTTTTAAAGGGGTTTACCTTGAAAAATAGAAGTGATTTGATGTTGCTTCAATTGGGTGATCGCAGCAGGAATTGGGAAGAGAGAGAAAGAAGGGAAAGGAGAAGGAAATGTGGAAAAAGGAGATTCTTTGTAGGTTTGGGGAAATAATAGAGTGATTTTGTGTTGTATGATGCTTTGGAGTTTGAGGAAGGTTGAAGTTTTGTGTAAGGAGGGGGCCAGCAATGTGGCCGATTTCATGGAAATTGGTCGAGGGAGGACGGAAAGAGCGACGAGGACAGAGATGTTGCGCAACGTTGACGACTACAAAGAATGGTTCGGTATCACGGTCAGATTCCTGTTTTCGATTCCTTTGTTCGGTTTTTATTATTTTGAAATTATATGATATAAGTTATAGAAAAAGAATAAAATTTTGTCGTACAGACTCTAATTATGTTTTTTAAAATTGACAATAATAGATTAATTACCACTTTTCTGATTTTTTAAGGTATTGTTTTGTTGAAAGATATTTGCCTTAGAATTAGAAATTTTTAGGAGATACAAATACAATATAGTGTTGTGTTTGGTTGAGATGAAACGGGAGAATCATAGGCAATATAAATTATGAGAGAAATAGAATTTCCTATGTAACGTGGGAAATCACTCAGGACACTCACCAAGCCCCTTATGAGTTGTATGGGGTCTGCCCAGCAGACTTCCAGTTGGCAGCAGACCACTGGTCCTGCCACTCCACGTCAGAGCTCCAGGAGCAGAGCAGACCTCCTTAGGCAGACCGCTCCAGACATAACCTCTAGGCTGGAGTTTAATGAAAGCCTTGTTCCACCTTGGCCCACTTCCAAAGAGGCCCACTCACTTTACTAGGTCAGTTGCAAGTCCACGTCTCATATAAATACCCATGCCCATGCATGGGTAAGGTACGTTCAATAAAACACTCACAAAATACTTGCACTTGATACTCGTTTTCTCTCTACTAGAGATCTTGTGCTCAACTTGGACTGACTTAGGCATCGGAGAGGCGATCCTCGGAACCACCCCCGAGGTTTCTCCTTGTTTTGCAGGTAACCACCACCACGAAGGACGTTTGGGAGCCACGTTCCACCAAGTACCCACCACCACATACACTGTAGCTGTCTTGGACAGAAACATGAGTAATTTCCTAGGAAATGCAATTTTCTATGGTGTAAAGTCTGTGAACCAAATAATTTTACTTCCCATAGAAGGTAATTTTCCATATGTACCAAACGAGGACTTATTTTAGGGTCTCTTCGGTATCTCTGTCGATTTCCATCTTTGATTTTTATGAATTTATAGTATGTCCAGGGTCACTGTTGATTTTCAGTTTTGGTTTTTATGATTTTATAGACATGTGATGTATAGGTATAATTATAAAGTTAAAATAGGTCATACTTATAATAAAGATGCTTATTTTGAAAACTGGAAGTTACTTTTCTAGTTTTCAAACTTTGGTTCTGGTTTTCGAAAAAACTGAAAATGTTAAACAGGTTACGATAATGAACATGCTCTTAATTTTTAGTTCTCGTTAAAACTAAAAGTTAATTAAAAAAGTAAAAATAGGCCCAACATTTTGGTTTGGCAATCAGCCAACCAATATTTCTAGACGCGTTCGGAAATATGGTTCGTCATTAGTTTTTGCCAGAGTAATTTAAAACTTAATTAGGTTGTATAATAAATTGATAGATTCTCTTTTAAAAGATAAGATATTCATTTAGTTATGCTTATATTAGTTAATTTTGAAAATTGGTCATAGAAGATTCATTTAGTTATGCTTGTTAGGTCTTCAAAAGAAAACTGAAAAACCAAAATTCTAAACCAATAATAAGAGACATTTCTTGGCGATTTTTGGTATTTTCCATTTGGAATGTAACTAAAATTAATAAGTTAACACAAATTAACAAGGTGATAAATAAAATTGGTTTCCTTGAATTGGAAAAGAATATGAATGTATAAGGAAAAGAAAGATTTAAATTCCTTACTTTTATTAGCTACTAAAAGTAGCATATCATTTCCTTATGCAACAAAAAGTAATATATCATCATAAAAAATTAAAAAATTATTTCTTTGGTAAAGAGATAGAAGGATGTTTGCGTGCAAATCTCCACGCGAAATCTGGATCGGATCCGGGCTCGTAGCGACCACAACTCGTGCAAGACTTGTAGCTCTATTAATGCTCCATTCGTTTTTTGATATCTTGTTGATCATAAGAATAATGTCTTGTCATTATTAGCGAGATTTCGTACATACAACAAACTTGATTTCTAACTTTCATTAGTTCCTTGATTTCAACATCTGTTATTTCCACTTCCTTTGAATTCCTACAAAGTCATCCCCTTGTTTTATGTTCCACACATAGAAAATATACGAACACACTCTCTCTCATTCTTTGTTTTGGTCATATTGCTAACCTCCATTCGTTGGTTGTGACTTGTGAGTATACATACGAAACATCAAAGCTTAATTAATTCTTGAGCTCCATTAAAACTCATTATATCATTCTATTTTTAGATAAAAGAAAGGAAAAATTGCCTAGAATAATGCAACCTTTTGCCCATTCGCAGATAATAATGCAACTTAAAGATTATTCTGGAATAATGCAACCTTTATACCCCATTTATTTTAAATGGGGTAAAACCGGATATAACCTGAATAATAGGTTGAGTGGGACACTTGTCGGCTTGTCATTGGTCCTAATAAATTAATTTATAAATTAATTTAAAAATAAAAACAAAAAAAATACAAAAAAAAAATAAAAAATTCCCACCCTCCCCCAACCCCCACCCAGAATACCGACCCCCCACCCCACCCCCACCTCACAGCCACCCACAACCACTGCCACCCCACCCCATTTTCCGACCCCCAGCCACGGTGTAAACCACCCAGAAACCCCAACACCAACAAACGCCCAAACCACCCAACAACGACCCCTCGCGTGAAAACCACTAAGCCTCGCCCAAGCAACCCAGCCGAAAACCACCACATTCCCTCGAAAACGCTTCACCCCTGCCCAAAACCACCACATTCAAGTGTTTTAACAAAAAGGGGGAGGGAGGAGATTGTGGTGGCGCAGCCACGAGGAGGGGAGGGGAAGCGAAGGCGAAGGGGAGGGGGTTTTGTCCGGTGGTGGCGCAACGACGAGGAGGATAGGGGGAGGTGGGGTTGGGGGGTTGATCGAGCTTCAGGGTGGGGGTTGCGGTTGTGGCTGGCGTAGCAGGGGGTGGGGGGGTTTGGGGTTGGGGCTGGCGCAGCAGGGGGGTGGTTTTGGGGCTGGCGCAGCATAGGGGTGGGTTTGGGGTTGGGGCTGGCGCAGCAGGGGGTGGGTTTGGGGTTGGGGCTGGCGCAGCAGGGGGTGGGTTTGGGGTTAGGGCTGGCGCAGCAGGGGGGTGGGTTTGGGGTTGGGGCTGGCGCAGCAGGGGTGGGGGGAGGGGGGAGTTTGGGGGGTGGGGGGGATTTATTTAATTTTTTAACTTTTTGTTAATATATTAATTAAAATTTAAAGTTTTAAATAAAAATTACCAATTGTTCAGGTAACCGGTAATTTGTCCTATTTAAAATAAATGGGGTATAAAGGTTGCATTATTCCAGAATAATCTTTAGGTTGCATTATTATTTGCGAATCGCTAAAAGGTTGCATTATTCTAGGCAATTTTTCCTAAAAGAAAAGTATGTTAACTATGAATGTTAAGAAGACTAGGTTGACTCTGAATGTCAGAGGAAGTAGCAATGCAACTATCCAACCCAAAAACGTAAAAATCTCTGAAACATCAATTCCAAGACTTCTAAATTAGACGGATACAAATTTAAGCTTTGTTTGATTGGGTGCAAAATATTTTCAAGGTAAAATGACTTTCATCAAAGACAATTTACAATGGATAATACAATTGCAAAATTAGTTTTCCTTGATTGAGTACCATGTAAGAAATATGACGGGAAAAAGGAAAATGATAAAGTAAAGAGGTGGTACCGAGAGTGTAAAAAGGAAGGTAACGGAAAAGAAGGAAAACATTTGAAGGAAAAATGGTTATTTGTAATGGAGAATTTTATTTTACTCCAAATGAAAATAGTTTTACACTCTTTTGCAACGAAACAATGTAAAACTGAAAATAGAGGAAAATAATTTTCCGTGAAAACGTTTTACACCCTACCAAACGGAGCCTAAAAGACAATCATTAACACCTAAATCTTTCAAAAATCATATACAAAGTATCAGCAAGTAATTAAATAGTAGTCCATCAACTTTGAACCGAAACAAACTTAAGCTACGTTCTTTTCCCATGAATTGCACAATTTGTCTATATTAATTGAAATTTGATGGTACTTTATAAGGAAGAGAATGATCACATCTCTACTCTCATTGTTTCTTGGTTCAGTGTTTGCGAGACAGGTGCTTAAAGAGTATGGGGGAAAGGCAAGGAAATTCCGGGAAGTCCCAATCTGAAACACCACTGATGGGGTTTTGATCACTTGAACATCTCAGTAAATTTTGGAAATTTACTGGAACTTATCTTTCCTCTACCTTGCTTTTCATTAGAGAAAGACCTTTGTTTCCTCATAATAATTTTATACCCAAAACGGCATCCCCTCTCAAACTGAGAGAATTTCGTTCTTCATTTATTCTCAAACTACAGATGCTAGAGAATAAACTCTTCCATTACAGCATCATCATCATCTTAATTTCCCTGAAATTTCTACACATGTAATTCCATGCTCAAAGCATTAATACATTCTGCTTCCTATTAGGATATCTCTAGCTCACATGAAATTACTAAAAAAGACAATTCTTTCGAAAAAATTGATCAGCTAAAAGAGTAAACTCCTAAACATTAGCTTTGATCTTCAGTTTCTACTCGCTTACTAGAACCTCTGATCTCCAATAAGCAGTAAACCCCATAGTTTCTTGCAGCAAAAGTCACTCCTACATAACGAAAGATTCGTATAATTCATTGGGAACTACTTCTAATATGTAAGTTCACCTATCATCACCTAAGTAAGCACTACTGTTTAACTAATTTATCCTCCCAAACAGCTGGTCTCAGCAATCATCCCTGTATCTGCAGACTGCACTCATGGTAGAACAAAACAATCAGCCACGGGACGCCTGCAGAAGAGCTAGCTATCAAATATTTCAATAAAGCACACAGGCCCTAGCATAAACAAACTAAGTTTAAATCGTTTAGTATCAGTTTTAATCAGCAAACATCATTTTTAATCAGAAAAAGTATGGAAACAGCATAAGTGAAAACACTAAGAACCAGCAAAAACCAGTGTCAGTCGTTGAATATTTCATTAGTAAAAACCAGCTGAAGATGCTGTTAACGACAGACAAAGAAATAGAAATCAACGATCAATATTCAAAAACATAGTTTATGGAGAAGCCTCTACAGCCCTCACCGCAACTTCAGAGAGGGTTCTTAGTCAAACTACAAGTCAGCAACACACAAAAGAAACCGGATCTAAAAAGGAAGCAAGAAAGATCAGGTTCATCGTCATACTGCCAATGGCTAAACCTCCAAGTACAATCAAAGAGAACAGCCCCTGATAAATAGCAGTTTGATGGACTTCAAGAGTAAAGGCTGCATAGCTATAGAGGTACACAAAGGATAAAAGTTTATGAGCAACAGCCCAGGAAGGGTATAATAACAAGATCACATCTTACCAAACCAGCACAACTAGACCAGCCAACGGCTAACCAACCATACCCTATCCTACCCTACCACACGCAAAACAAAGCACGTCTTCATCAATAGTTTACGCCCATTTGTTTGAAAAGGGTTGATACAGCCTGTATAAAAGGTCGTGTACAATTGACTTTTTAGCTCGAACAAAACATGGTTTAACCCATTTGTAAAATGAATGTAGTAGTTGGAAAAGAGGATATTAGAGATGTTAGACTCTTAAAGCTAGACCTTGTTCATAATAAAGACCAGGTGATGTGCTTTCTATATATATATATCAATATTTCCCATGATCAATTCAGCCCAATAATTAACAAGATTCTGGCTCGTCAAACCCTATTTGTGAGGGCTCTAAGGTGCGCAGCCTAGCACGGGCCGAAAGAAAGCTAATTTTAGCCAATCTAAAACCAAAGATACCGCAATATGACAGTATAGGTATAAAATAGAACTACGATCAATTCATAAAAAAGTTCCCAAATTGACCATGATTCAACATCCTTGTGCCTTGTAGGAGAAATGATAAAACCATAACGATTATTGGACAGCCTCTCCAATAACCGGTAACAAAGCAAATGTTTACTTACTAGAAAGGAGATAAGTAAATGTTATTTCTTCTCACATTTTGGCGACATCGAATTACATAATGCCAACACTATATCTGTGACTTCACCAACACTATACAACTTTTTTTACTGGTTACTGGAAACGCTGTCCAATAACCGTTATAGTTTTATCTCTTCTCTCACTAAAAGCCCCTTCATTACTTATTAGAAAGGGAATAAGAAGCTTGTTTCTTAGTCTGAGACACAAAAAAAAAACTTGGGAGATATCATTTCATACACGCAGTCAACACAGGAACATATGAAAGAAAACTCGTAATATTTGTTAATGATCGGGAACTAGTGAAAAAATTAAGAACACATTAGACAAGTCTGCATATTAAAGGTCAATTTGTATCTGTGTGTTCATAGATGAACAGCATCAAGCTCCTCATCTAGTGAAAAGGACATAAGATGTTCTTTCTCATTAAACCACACAGAATTAGTGCCATCAATCCAAGAGAGACTTACAGCATCGATTAGCAGGTTGCTGATTCCAGGATTCTCTTCCAAAAGCAAAATTTTCTGACCCAGACAATATGCGCCAAACGTCAGACAACAATTCATTCTTAATGATCTCCAAACGAAGTTCAACGATATGCAATTTCAATCACATCTGTTCCCAAAAGGTTTTTGCGTTCAGAACTAAAGCCACTAATTCTGCTCTTAGGAGTGCACGCCATCCAGCAGAGCTTTGCCTTCAACCTTTATTGAGGATATCTTATACCTGTTAAGATTTAGTCTACATATTTCTTCTAACAAAAAGATCACAGCATTATATAAGGTTAACGTAACTTTGCACAGCAAACAGAGTCAAAGAAAAACTCGAAGAGGGAATGTTCCACCAGATAATATCAATAGCTAGGTCAGCTATAACACTGAGCAACAAAGAGACATTAATTGAATGTCCGCAATGTCCACTCTTGAGAGAGTAGACTTAGTAATCTCTAGCCAAACACAGCGTAATGCTTTAGTCGACCATGCTGACAGTGTAGTATACTAGGATAGTATGTAAAAATAGATGCAATGCGTAGTAGCATTAGCTCTTGAAACTTGCATAATAGAGAAAAATTGAAACAAATTACACCCACGGAAAGCTGCAACTTCATCACAAGGACTCCAGATGGCAATACTCGAAACAAAGTATCAAGCACTCGACAATTAGTCTCATCAACTTCATTGTCGGCAACATGGCAACTGTTAAAATATAAGAGCATCTCTGTGAAAATGTCCAAGATTGTCAACTAAATAACGAAGATTGCACAGAAGTATAAGACAGCAAATTAAGTACCACAGGTTCACAGCTAACGGATGAAACCGGAACAATATATAGTGAGGGCCAGAAGACAACAGTTAATTCATATGTAAAATAACCGAAATGAAATATTGAGCAATGGATACTTCATATCACAATCGTTGGAGAGAAAGATATCGCATTTGGATATACATAAAGAGGAAATTACCGGAAAAAGTAACAAGTATAAGTTAAGAAACAGAGGAGCAAACATGTTGAAAAGAAGGTAAGCATGATTAGTTTCTTGTTGATACAACTGACTGTTCTAATTTACAGAGACTCATGCTCCTAAAAGAGCAGAGGTTTCCGTTACAGTGATTATGATTGACATCTACTACACAAGCTACAAAGCGACCGACACCCTTCTTCTTATAAGCTTAACAACAACAATACCTTTCAACTAAATTGTGTACAAATACAAATGAGAAACTCCACAACAGACTAAATCAGACACAATAATTCAACAATGGCTTGGTTTTGGGTCAAGGTTATTTTTTTCTTTCAACTAAACAAAGTTAAAAAAAAGTATAACCCTAACCATCCTCGACGCCTAGGCCATAAAGAACACCAGCATACTTCTCAGTGCAGCCATTGAAGAAATTCTCCTTCAACTTCATAAATGTACAACAAGTAAGCAAACTATCCGACCCAGCCTGGTGACAAATCCCAATTCGTTCGACCTCCAACAACTCAGCAAGCTTGTTAAGCCCACCATGAAGGCTATTACAGAACTTCATCAAGTGCTTAATATCATACACCATAGGGAAATAGATATTGATCAAGTTGAAAAACCCGGTTTGCGTTTCAGGCAAATCGCGGCAAGTTAACAACTTTAGCAAGTATCCAAAATCATAACCACTATGGAAAGTAACCCATTTGATAGAATCATTCAACACAATCCCAGAAGACATAAGAAGCTCAGCAAATCGATTCGAGTCGATACCCATCTCACTATTCTTCTTAAAATCAATCCCACATTGTTTCAAAAGCTCAATTGAATCACTAGCATAAACATCTTCCCCAACATCAAACTCCCTAAAATTAAACTGCCAAATACAGAACTTATCAGTTCCACAAGTTGGTAAATTCCCTTTTTCATCAGAAAAAGTAAGACCCAGTTGGATTAACTTCAACATATCAACATTATCTTTAAGGGTTTTATAATTATAGTCAGTAATATTCTTAAAATTCCCAACTGGTCTTATAACAACACCAGGAAACTCAGAATCCATAGCAACATAAGGATAATTATCAACAATATCTCGAATCAAACCAAATTCTTCCTCTAAATTATGGTTCCAAACCTCCCTGATGTGGATCGAATCATCACTTTTTTCCAAAATCATCTTCTTTTAATCTTATTTTCCAGATTACCCAACTCAGTAGAGCATAATAGCAGCAGATCTACAAGATGATAAAAACAAACTGAGCTAAAAAGTAATCGAATAAAAACCCAGAAAAGATATGAATTTAAGTATAAGATCTGACCTTTAAAAGATGAAAATAAGGTGTTAGAGCATTAGATCTTAGGTGGGTTTGTGTTGTTTTGATGGGTCAACGATGAGGGCTAAGCTAACGCTTGAAGGAGAAGAAGGGTGGAAGAAGGATGAGGAAGTGAAGAGGGGAAGAAATAGAGAAAATAGAGGAGGGGAGGCGGCGAGGAGAGAGAGAAAGAGAGCGTGAATTTGGGGTAGTAAAATTAAATAATTGCTAGATTTTTGCAAAACTTTTATCCTAATATCCGAGTTATATGTCTAAAATTAATTTCTTAGTTATTACCCCATTTGAAATCGTCCAAATTCTAAATAAATAAAGAAAGAAAGAAAAAACTTTGAATATAAAATACTAGTGTTAAATGCACGCGATGTATGCAAAAGTATATATATAAAATGGAAATAGAAAGCAAAATTCGACAATTTATTTAAGATGTATTTTCAAAATGAAAAAGTGAGTTATAGAGAGAGATTTGTTCCATTTAATTAGGAATTTAAAAAAAGAATAATATGAACTTTTGGTGTCCCCTTACTTTTTCACTTATAAAATAGAGATTTATCCTATACACGAATGTAGAATGAAATGAATAAGCTCATATATGGAGGATCTGCAATAGGAGTTTTAAAAGTCTAAAATAATAATATATATTTATGTAGTTTATCGCAAAATTTTGTGTTCCCTTTTTTTTAATTAATCATATTAGTATTAATGTATTTTGTTCTTTTATATTTATATTTTTTCAATTTGTTAAGTTTAATTTAGTCTATAGCAACTTACTTCCTCCGTTTTTTTTTAAATGTGACACTTTTGGGTTGCACAAACTCCTAGGCAAAATTTCACAAAGTGTTATTATGAGTAATTAGGGGGAGGGGAACCATTAATTAAACCACAACCCACTCAGTGCCCACCACCAACCAAGGCAACCAGCCACCAAACGCCACCAATCACTACCGCACTCCAACATCTTTTATCTCACTCACCACCAGTCTACCATCATAACCGGCGAGTCCATCACCACCAAACCTTTACGTCCCTTAACAACACCACCACAGAACCCTAACAACCTAGAACCACCAGTCCACCACCCCCATCGAACCCTAAAATCAGAACCACTAATCCCAAACCATACCACTGAAGAAAGTCGCAGATCGAAGGAGAACCACCGACGCAACACCGATCAAAGTAGATCGAAGATCTGGATCGAATTCAGATTTGGAGAGAGAGAGAGAGCACAAGAGTTGAGCTTGGTGGTGGTGGAAGGGTCGATATTGGCGTTGGTGGCACAAATTGAACATCTTCTTACCTGTTACCACCGATCTTCGTCTGTTCTTTGCACAAATTAAAGTTGAGCAGTTGTTCTTGTTAGACTGCGAAAGGCGCGGCGGTTGGGCACGGCGGTGGGGCGCAGCAGTGGCTGCCGTGGGTCGGCGTCAATCTCAAGTGGTTGGCTAGTTGTTGTAGTTGGTGTTAGTAGTAGTGGTGGTGGTTGGTTGGTTGATTTGGGTTTTCATGGTGGTGGAGGCAGTGAGTGACTGAGTGTTAATGGTGGTGGAGGAAGTGAGTGCTGATGCCTTGATGGTGGTGGAGGAAGTGGGTAATGGTGAGATGATTGACTGGGTTGGGGGAGATTAATTAGTTTAGGATGTTGTAATTAGTTCATAACCATATATGTTAAGTTAGGTTTAATTTTTCAAGTAAGGGTAAATTGGTACATTCACATGCCAAAAGTTACTATATTAGGAAAGAAAAAAAAGTGTCACAATTAAAAACAAACACACCCTAATAGGAAAGTGTCACATTTAAAAAAAAACGGAGGAAGTAATTCACTTTACTAGTCCAAAAATGCGACATTTTATCATTCTTCCATCTCATCCTCCTACTAGTATGATACTAATAATTTTTTATTTAAGAATGATTAATAATTTATAGTTTTTTTTTTACTTCATGGTCATCAATAAAGTTGGTTGTATTCTCTCTAGCATATATGATTCTAATTCTATAAGCAAATAAAAATTACTCCCTCCGTTCCCTAATGTTGTTCCCATTTCCTGAATTAATGTTCCTTTAAGTTGTTCCCATTTGGAATCTTTCTAAATTTAAGTTACATAAAGTCAACATATTTTCTTATAAACTCTCAATCTTATTGGTTGTTTTGCATGGTAATTTGTGTTGTCCTTGAATTAAATGTTTCTTTTACATTTATTATGCTTTGGTAAGATAAAATATTCAATAATTAACCCAAAAATATGTAATCTTTAGATAATATTATACTAAGATTCAATTTTCTTAATTCTCTCCCCGATTCTAAATGGGAACAACATTTGGGAACGGAGGGAGTATATCTTATTTTGTATTAGTAAATTATTATCACTATATAATACCGGATCATATATAGTTATGATACGTGATTCTCACATAACTTTTCTGTCATTAACAAGTTTATGTGTTTCGAAAAAAAATTCATGATATTTTCTTCCATATGTACTAATGGAAGTTTGGGCAAAATTTGGTGATAAATTGAAATAGAACAAACTTTTAGGAGTGGAAGGCCTATGTATTATGCTACTCCTCTTTAGTTTTTATTTTAATTTAATTTAATTTTGTAATATTTTTTTTATGTTAATTAGATAAACTATATCATGATTAGATTTTGCTACCTTTTTTTCTAGAATCACATAGGTTTCAAAGATTTAAAATATATAAACAACTATGATATAAAAATCAAATTTTATAATCAAATTGTTTGGTAAGGATGAGATTAGGACACTTGTTCTTTTTTCTGTAGTTATTTTTTAATATAATAACTCTAATATGTTTCTCATGATTCCAAAAAATATTATTTTGTCTTATTTAACTTGTTTTTCCAAGTTGTGTATTCATATTCAGATTACATATTCAAAAAAAATTGTTACTCAAAATAAGATATCAAATAAAGTTTGCCACGTAGTTGTTCGCTTGTTCTAATCTTTACAGAGGATGATGTTTATACAGTTTCTTTTAAATTTTAGGTTTATTTGTAACATACATCAAGTGATTGTTAAATCATAAAAACCAAAAATTAGAAAACTAGCACGAATACCAAATCGCCCCTACATTAGCAACTTTGTTGTGTAATTTCTTTCATAAAACAAATTCTTCTAACAATTTATTTAGGAGGAGTGAGGTAATATTTAATAAATCAAATTCGTTGATTTATAGACCTCCAAGTGATGAACAGCGAGATATGACCGTCTAAAGCCGTTAATAAGGTGTTAAAGTACTAGTTCTTATGATTTTTTTAATCGTTTCGACCTATATTGAAGGCTAAGTTGAGTGTGAAGGAAAGCGTAAAGGGAGGATGAGAACGCGAAGAGGGGAAAATAAGTGAGTTTAAAGAAATGTAAGCGGCAAGAGGGGAAAGGGACAAAGATTGAAAAGTGTATGCAGTTTAATAAGGCTGGGCATTTAGTCATTTAGCTTGTGGCATACTGTAATAGGGACCATAAAGCGCACTAAACTGATTGAAAAAATTACGACATAGTTTCCATGGGAAAAAGTAATGAAAAGATTACACCAACTATGTAGCTTGTGAGAAAGCAATATATCATTCAATGTCTATGTCATTGTAATTGATCTAAAAAATCCAACGATAAAATCTATAACTTCGTTACCGTATTTTGTTAAGAGTTTCATTTGTTTTTTTGAATTAAAAACATAAATATGTTAACTAATCAAAAAATGTTGAAAACGAGGATGAAGACGAAAATGAAGACTTAACTTAATGACATTTTAGCTTATTTATTGTTTCTCCATTTAATACATGATTTTCCTTCTCTTATCTATAAGATTGGTGTTGAACCCTATGTAGTAACTCTTTCAACAATATATAATTTGGACTTTTTTGGATGTTGGAGTTTAGATTGAGTTAAGATTGTTAATATTCATATTTGAATGAATATTTTTGGGAATTGATTGTTACAAAGTTCTATAATTGATTATGGTCTTGATGAGGTAACATGATTTGAAATTTGTATATGATATATTATGACTACGTGTCTTTAAATAAGTATGCTTTTAACACCAATGGATAAGATATTTCAGTTTGTTACCTCTACAGGTAACAATTTATAGTTGTTGCTTCCCGGATAATAGGCAACACTTTGATATTATTAGTAACAAAGATAACAATTGGAAATCGTTGCATGCTTCTATATAGAGTGACACTTTTGAACTGCCACCAAAAATTGCAACCGTTTTCACTCGTTGCCTTAGATACTTTCAACCTTAACTTTTTAAAACTGTTGCCTTTGAATCAAAAAATGTTGCCAAAGGAATAGGCCACAGAAATAAATGCAATGCCTCAATTGTGTTGCCTTATTTTATTATAGTGAATTTGGCACACACATGAACATAATTTGACACTCTCTATAAACAGGATTAGAGAAAGATTTTAGTCCTCGTACACGTGCGTCTTAGATACGGGATACTATAACAATGTGCCATAGGATATGTTTAATGGTTTTTTTTTAAAATCTCTCAAATTATGATCTAAAAACTTGTGTTTCTATAGCGGCGTATTACCCATTTATTATATGAATTCAGGTCAAGGATTGTTTAGGAGATATAAGAATATCTTCTTAACCAAGCTTGTTCCATAAGATAAGGGATACTCCCTCCGTTTGTTTTTAATTGTTACGGTTTGCTTTGAGGGATAACCAAGAAAATTTATGAAATCTATGTAATGATTGTTTGGGGAATAGATAAAGTTGTATGGAGAATATCTATAGATAATGTATGAGAGATAATGTTGTAAAGGTATTTAAGCCAAGTCTAATATAGACCAGGTCTACACTAAATTTATTGTAGACCCAGTACAAAGCCCAAAAGTTAATATTTTGTAATTAAAAGTTAATGTTTAACAATCAAAAGTTAAGGTTTTGTAATCAAAATTTACATGTGATAAATGAAAAGTTAAGGTTTATTTCAAAAGTTAAGATTTAATAATTAAAAGTTAAGGTTTAGCAGTCAAAATTTAGGTGGTTTACACTATTTTAGCGTGGCCCAAGTCCATCCAAGAGTTTCTCAGGTATTTAATAGGAAAAGAAAAAGGAAAAGTGGGTCCCAAAAATATGGAAAATTGTGATATAAAGATGTGAAAATTTTCCAAAAATAGTAAAATTGAAAGTGTAACAATTTTTAAAAAAAAGTTTAAAAAAGAAAAATGTAACCATTAAAAACAAATTGTGGTTGTAATATCTTTCTATCTTATCCTTTACTTAAAAATTATCTTAATTTTTACAAATCTGTTTTCTTTAATAAATAAATCTTTTGAAATCAGGTTTTATTTTCTTGAAAAGATAAAAGATTACAACCGAAAATCAGATTTTATAGAAACCTTTTTCACCAAATATTTTCCGAATATTTCTTTAATAATTTTTCAAATATTTTTCAAAAATTATTTATTAAATATTCCATTCAAATTTTCGAAATAAATACGATCAATTATTTTTCTAACTCTAAGAAAATAACTAATAACCATCCTAAAATTATATTTTACCATTAGCACATTATTCCGATAAGTCAATTACATAAACAATGAAACTAAATGTAAGAAGACTAAGCTTCCATTTCTTCTCATCCTTAAGCTTATGAAGATTTCACTCACCCATATACTTAGATCTGTCATATAAGTCACATGTTACACAATAACGTGTTTATCATCAAAATCATAAAGACTTAAAGTCACAACAATATAAATTTATTCTGAATTTATACTCCATCCACTCTTGTCAAAATTCTCTATCTAGCGTAGCAAACCAAACTAAGCAAGGAGGAGATTAACTAAGTATACAAACAAGTTTATTGTACTTTTTTTAACAAGTGGGGTGATATTTGAGTGGGAATCTCTATTATATAAGGGAACGAGTGGGGGACACCAAAAATAGAAAAATAAAAAATAAAAAGCAATAACTGCTCAAGTGCTCAGTGCTCGACACATTTCCTTTCCACCTTCCCTTCCATTTCCCCACGTCTCCATTTCCTCTCTTTCATTTCATACCACTCTCACTTTCTCTCTTTCACCTCTCAGATAAAATTGTTGCTCCACTTCCTCTCTTTAAGCCTCTCCTCTCCATCCAAACCCTCCCCCATAAATTTCATCTTTTAATTTCATGAATTTGGCATTCTTCAAATCCCTAACCTTTTTTTTTTTTAATTTCACTTGTTTTAGGCCCGAAGGTTTCACAGCACAAAGTTCGTTCTAGAAGGCTGTAACTTCAAGCAAAATTGTTCTTATGTGTTTGGTAATTAATCTTTCTAACTTTAGCTTAAAGTGTTATATTGTATAGTAGTTGGTTGTTTTGTGATTAAATATCGTCAATTTGATGGTAATTAGTGTGATGGTCATTTACAATTTCAATTTGTAAAGTTATAAACCAATAATTTATTTTTTACTTTAGTAGCTTTGACATTTTCAAGAAACTCGCAACACATAAACACCACCACTCAAATAACAAAGAAGAAGAAGATTCACTCAATCGGTTGAAGGTCACATATATGGTGTCAATCAATCCAAATCCGACGCAATCGCAAGGGCTAAACCTAGAATTTTCCCTCGGCATGGCTCACCACGGAGTCAAATCACTTCCGCTGATGAATTCGCCGGTTAGCGGTGGAATTATTGTGGATGATCACAGTACAAAGGTGAGGAAGCCGTATACGATCACTAAGTCTAAAGAGAGCTGGACTGAGCAAGAACAAATATTTCAATTGTGAGTTTCTCTTTCAATTAGTATTCTGTTGAGTTGATTGATTGCGTTGAGTTGATCATATAAATTGTGCATCTTCAATTCTAAGTAATCCGATTATGTTTGTTTTTAATTCATGCATAAATGCATTGAGTAACGAGTGCACTCTATATTTCAATTAATTACAAATTATGTCAATCTTATAATAATTTGAATATCTTTGCGGGTTTTTCCTCCGAAATGACGCCACTAAAGATTGTACATCTTGCAAAAACAAATATTTGGGTGTTTATATTTCTAAACGATAAGTAAAAATAATAATATTAGGAGACTTTTATCTCGAGTGGAACTTCGTTATAATTATTTAGGTGTTTGTATGGAAAACTTTCAAAACTCTTTTGAGGTGAATTACCAAGATATTCAATAATTGTCCATATTTAGGCCCTTTTTATGTATATAATGGCATTGTAATCTACACATTTACTAGACGGTGTAGTGCAATGTGTCTATTGGAAAATTGTTGGAATTCCTATGCTAACAAGTGTTGGCTATGGGATTTACTTTTCTTGCCAAATCCCAAATTCATGTAACATTTCTTTAGATTAAGGGGGACTTTGTGTTGGAACATTTGTAAGGGTAATGGGTTTGGATTAATCACATATGGGGGAATTAATAGAAGTTGTAGAATTAATTCCGGAAATCAAAGAGAATAAGGGGGGCAGCCAGCTCGCGGGCCGCGACTTGGTTTCACGAGTCGCGACTGGGTACTGCCCCGTGACGCTTCAGCTTGCGATGTATCCGTTTATGTCCGTTGAAGCGTTTTTTCCAGTTTTTCATGGTTTATTGCATGGTTAAATGGCTGATTTATTATCTGATTTAAGGGCCTTATTAAGGAGCCTATTAAAGGTCCTTAATGAGGGCCCTTGCATGTGTGACTATAAAAGGAGGAGGTGATCTCCATCCTTGACACAACCTTCATTGCTTGCTTAAGAATTTCTGATTTATTTTCTTAAGTATTCTTCCTAAACACATCAAACACAAGTTCTTAAGGATTCTCTTCTAAGATCATAGAAGTGAATTGTTACTCCATTGTATCTCATTAGTTGTTTCGTGTAACCCGGTGAGCCAAGAGGGGCGAAATAAAACTAATAGGAAAGCGTAGTTTCCGTGCCTTGGAGTGGTGATTATCCGGTTTCCTCTTGTTCCATTGTTTATATTCTAACACTTTGTTATCTCCTTGCCATGTTATGTGCAGATCATTTTTAATTTAATACTTCCTTTGTCTTTTTTCTATTTTATCGCATAAAACTCACGTTTGGTAATGCACTATTTTAATAATTGATACAAATTTCAAGACTTTGAGATTTTTTTTTTTACATATTATTCAGGTTATTAGATGTCACTTTGCCATTAATTTACCTTTTTACGTATTTGCACACGTTCGCGTGCATATAAATATAATGTATATATATTTATATATTATATATATACACACACTACCCACTCTTTATTTATGCGTAATGAGTGCACTCTACATTTCAATTCGGCGCACACATAACGTGCATATAAGACTAGTAATATTTGTTAGAAATGGGAAATAAGATACAAAATAAGAATAAAGTAAAATTTAAAATGATCTTTCTAGACTGCATCTTGACTAATCCCTTTGTTGATTTACAACACCGACCATTTGTTTTTAAAACAATTTTATTATTTAATTTGAAAAATATAATTTTGAAATTAATTCTACACATAAATCTAACATTTTAAAGTATATAATAAACTTAGAAATTGTCACTCTTATATACTAGTAAAGTAGATTTTAGTTATTTGTTGTTTATCATCAAAAAAAACTTATACATTAAAACGAAAACTTTATTAAGGTTAATGATAAAAGTCAACTTTTTTTCATTAACTAGGAAAAGTAGATTTTTTTTTACCGTACAACCAATAAACAAGTAACATTTAAGTCTTATGAGACCCTTGTCTCAAGAGTGTACAGTGTACCTAAGCTGATAAAAGTCAAATTAACACTACGATGTAAAAGGAGAACCAAGGATAAAAGGCACAATTTTTATATATTTGTATCGTAGTATTAGCAATCAGCTCTCGTAGCTCAGTTGGTTAGAGCACCCGTTTAGTAAGCGGGAGGTCTTGAGTTCGACTCTCAACGAGAGCATTCCATTTTTTTTCATTTTATATTTTCCCACCGTTTTCATCTGTGTCATTGCATCACCGATATTACCCGATCCGATAACAAAACCCCAATTCGAGAGAGAAAAAACGAAGAAGAAGAAATCACTTTCAGAACTTCACAAGTTTTTTTAGAGAGAGAAAAAATGGCGAGTGATTCAAATACCACCACCTCAACGAAGCAGCCAAACCCTAAAAAAGCTAATTTGTTAGATCATAACTCCCTCAAACACCTTCTTGACGAATCTGCTACTGAGGTTTCTCTTTCTATCTCTCTAATTTCCTTCATTTTTGTATCGTTGAATTTTAGTTTCATTCTTTTCCGCTTGTTTTTCTCGATCTCTTGAGTTTTTGGTGCTGATCTATATTGAATTCTCTAAGTTTTGATATAAAAGGTGTTAATTAGGTCAATTATTTGTGATTTTGAGTAATTGTGTCGTTTTCACTGAATTCTGTTATCTGTAAGTGGAATTAGTTGTGTGAATTTTGCGATTTAGCTTTCTTTGACTTGCCGGAGGATTAGTCAACGCTCGAATTTGTGTCGATCTCCTTTGCTGTTAGATGTTCGGATTTCGGAGTGCAGTCGATGATGTTATTTTGTAGGTAGTAATTTAGGTTGTGGTTGGAGTTTGGCGCCGATGATTGTATAACCGAGAGTGGTTAGAATGAAGAAAACTACTTCCTCCGATTTTTTTTAATCGCTACACTTCTCATTTCACTTCACGGACTCCTAGGCAAAACTTCGGTGAGTGAGTAAAAGTGTGTAAGAAAAAGTTAGAGGAGAGAGATGTAGAGAAAAAGTTACTAATAAGGGAAAAAAAGGAGAAGTGTAGCAATTAATTTTAAACTTCCTGGAAAGGAAAGGGTTGCCTGAAATGTTAGTCTTTTTGAATGAAGACTCTGCCTACGGCTGGTTGCGTACTTGCGTATCACTTACTAGTCGGGATGTAGGATAAGTTTTCTCCCTTTGCTGATAAAATGTGTGTGCCGATGAGGTAGAGGCCTTAGAACCGACTGTATAATTTGATCAGTCGCTCTTGTACTATCCATTTGTCAGTTGGTAATAGGGATTGATTGGAAACCTTGGCCGGTTGCGTATCACACAATGGTCAGGATTTAGGTTGATTTTCTTCCTGTGTTGATTAAATGTGCATGCCGACGTTTTAGAGCTTTTAGAACTGGGTGTATTATTTGATCAGTCGCCCTTGTGAATAGGGATTATCCTTTTTTTGGTTGTAAATATGAATAAGATTATTAATACTGAAGTTTTCAGCTAAATTAGATTGCCACATTTTTCCTTTTGATTTATTTTTCCAGGTTGTTAAAGCTCAGGGATATGTTGAAGATGTGAGGCTGAGCAATGTAAGGTTGTTGATGGGAAGTGTGATCATAATCATTGCTCTGGTGGCGCAATTTTACCCTAAGAAGTTCCCGGAAAATAAGAACTTTTTGATCGGCTCTATCATATTATATCCTTTTTCTTAATTATTTGTGTGTTCCATTTGCACTAGCAGGCCAATTTTACCACTACTTTGTTGCAAGTTTGTATCTGGTGCTACTATTACTCATTCACTACTTGCCCTCTTTCATGTTGAAAGACTGAGAATAAAAAGTACCATCATTATATTTTGAAATATTTTTGAGATTAAAAAGTACCATCATTACATTTTGAAATATTTTTTCATGTTTTTTTTTTTCCTTATTTGGCTTTTATATTCTAAGTTTGTCCTTGGAGACCTTGAACTACATTAGTTATTACTTCATTTGGAAACCCCCGGCAAATCTTTATATATAAAAAACTTCATTTGAAGGGTCAGTTGTCAAAACAATTTAAGTTTCAATGAGTTGAAAGTAAGTTTGAGTTCATCATGATTTTTGTTCTCTCGAGAGCTTGCCACTGTGGGGGCTATTACACATTTACACGCTGTTGTGTAATGATCATAAGCAATTGCCTTTTCAAGACGTCTCCATATTTTGTTAAGCCAATGCTTTGTGTTGATGTGTTCTTTTCCCCCCTCGATACATGGATAGATTACGAGTGCTATTTTTCTGTGACACTTGGGATTATATGTCTTTAAAGCATAGAGTGTAGTTTCATGGTTGGAAAGATGAGGTCCTTAAAGCTTGTCATATTTGTCTTTAACTCTAGTAGTTATGGCGTTGGAGAAATTTGGGTGTTGGGCTTTTTGATGTGAGTTTATCAGGTTCTTTGAGGAATAATATTAACTGATTTGTCTTAAAAGTAGTTATTTTTCTTATCAAACTAACAGTAGAGCTTGTTGTGTCACAGTGTTGTTGGACATGATGTTCTTCCTTTGCTTGAATAATTCTGAGGACTGTTGGGACCAGGGCTGTGCATTTGCTTTTAGTAATAATTTCAAATTGTTGTGTCCTACCAGCCTTCCTTCATTGTCATAAACTTTGCATATGCATTTGGTGATTTGATATCAGTGTCAACTATGCTACAGTAACTATCTGCTGTCTAGAATTGTCTGTTTATGGAATCTTGTTTTATCCTTGACTATCGTTGCACATATATTATCTCCAATGGAATTCTGCAGCTGATCGTCTACACAAAGGAAAAGAACGCTATCATGTTTACCTATCCACCGTCGGTAGGTATCTAGAATCCTTATTTAATAGCGTTTGTTTCTTGCTATGATTAGAAACATTTGTCATGGAAGAAATCCCTTTCTATCCTATATTTTGATATGATTTTTTTAATGCTACATAGTTTGAGTATTATTGTTCTTAACTTTCAGATAAGAGTGATTTATGTGATAGTTAGTGTTCCCGCTAGATGTTGTGTGATTATATCTGCTGCATTCCTGATGTTTAGGCATGTGAATTATAAAGGGTGCACTTTTAATTGATGGAACCACTTTTTTAATTTTTACGAACTTTCGGCGATGACATGATGAGCTATGTTACTCGGACTTGGATGCCCATGTCGAACACGGGTACGTGTCCAAGTGACAAGTTACGAAAAATGCCGTTGAGTTTGGCGAAATGCCGAATCATTCACACCCATGTGGAGGGTTGAGGATCTGACATGGGGTACTTTGAGGTAATGAAGGGTCTGAATAACATAGGTGATGAGTTCAGAGCACTAACACTGGCTGTTCATTAATTTGGAGCTTGGACCTGCATTTAGGCACTTGAATCCTCAACTATATATGTTTGGTATACAGGAACGAGATTGGCAGTCTCATTTGCTAATGAACATGATCTGAATCTTTATCATGTTGATATCCCTGAACATGGCATCCAAGCCTTCATTGTGTTTGAGCAATGTTCAACAGTCTGTACTCAAGTATGCAGCTGTTGTTTGTGGCCCATGATGTAAGGGTAAAAAAGATACATGAAGAAAAATCATGTCATACTTGCACCCAAATTAGACAAAAGTGCCCAATAACAGTAACATCGTTGAAGACAGCTAGTCATTTCTCCTTTGTTTACTATCCTCATAATTGTATGACAATTCCAGTATCAAACTTGCGGATCAGTTACGCATGAATGAAGTTCTGATGCTATACATCTTACCCCTTTTCCCCCTCTGGTATAATTGTGGAGAAAAAGTTGCATTCCTTGTACAGCTTGTATAAATTAGTTTTATTAGTTTGGCCCTTGGGTGAAAAGAGACTTTGGTAAAGCACATGGTGTTGGATTCTCATTTCTGTTGGCTTATGCTGCATTTAGTATGATTATTGATCCAAGTGTATGCAATATACTTCTCGAGGCTATTGTTTATAGGAGGTGGAGTCAGGGATAAACATCTTTCCTTTCATACATTCAGTAATACTACTCACACATGCCTCTAACGAGGCTTGTGCGTATGTTAGGGTGGTATGCAACTTTGCCCGCCAGTCCGTAGAATTGCTTATCTTGCCATTTATGACTTATGAACTTATGGCCTGCAATGGCCACAGATGACCCACAATTTTGGATGATATTTCACATACAACGTGGCGTCGTGGCCTGGATTGACTTGCCAACCTGTGTGTTGTTCCTATTTGTAACCTTACTGTGTATCAGTTATATTTTACGTTCTAGTCTGCAACGTGTCCTGTATTTAGTGTATTTGTATTTAGTGTATTTTTGCAGGGTTAACTTGCTATATTTTCACACATATTGCAAATGTTCATTAGATCATTTTGTTTCCTTGGAAAAAAAGAGAGCTTCCTTCCATGATTTGGTAGATTGAATATCATGTAGATTGAATCAGAATTTAGATGTGTGTTCTTTTTGGTCTTTGTACAGTTGCAACTTGGAGGAGAGTAGCTGATTTTTTTTAAAATTCTCTCGCCATCTACCCTGTGTTGGCGCATGCATATGCATATGTGTTGTCACACAGACAACACTCTCAGGGCAATATTCTCTTTGTCAAGTTACGCATTGTGGTGGCTATATGAATTGGAATTTTGGTTACCTTTTGAGTGATATCTAAGGTTAATTTGCCATTCAAATGGATGTGTAATTTATTCTTACAATCTGTCTATTTTCAGGGATCGTACAATAGTACAGGCCTAGTTGTTTCTTCCAAGCTGCCTAGGTTCTCTGATATGTACACCTTGACTATTGAAAGCGCTGATCCAAAATCAATCTCCGCCAACAAACCTGTTGAGTTGACTAAGAGCGTCACCAAGTGGTCTCTCTCTAACTAGACGACATACAATTCTTGCATCATTTTCAGGTTCTTGAATTGTAACTTATTTGTGCGATTTTTTGTCTAATTATACAGGTTCACCAAGGATGGAGTTTTGGTGGAAGGTCTTTTCTGGAAAGATGTCCAGGGACTAGTGGATGAATATAACAAGGAACCTAAAAAGAACAAATGAGTAGTGGCATAAGACCTTTTTTTTGTACCAACAGAGATGAAATCATAGGAGACATCTCAGAGATGTAGAAGTCGATAGAATTGGTTGTATGTTCACATACAGTTAGACATGCTGCATATGCCAGGATTTTGTTTCTCGAGAGCATTCTCATATTTCTTGCTTTTGCCAGAATTTGGTAGCTCAAAATATTTTAACTTACTCACAGGTTATATGCAAATATGCAACACATTCAACTTCTGGGTATGCATTTTCAAAATTGTGGTGCTTACTGTTGAACGTGGTATATGGCTTGTTCTTCCTGGCTTATTTTTCATTTCAATTTAGTCCAACTTTGCAAAATACTTTTTTTCGCCATTCTTTTCAGTTCAGTTGTTTTCAGGTCTAGATTTTTTTTGTTTACCTGTCTTCAGTCGAAGTTTCGAAGAGAACAAGCCCCAAGTGGCCTACTATGCAAATGAAGGTATTTTGGAATTGCAGCCACAATTAGACCTACTATAGCGGAGAAAAGTTGTAAACCTTAACCTTGTCAATTTCAGCAAATTACTGTGTTCCTAATTCAATACGTTTGTTCGGTGTTACTAATTCAATGTGTATGAATTTTGATCTAGCAGCTAGGGAGTAACTTTAGGAGCTACTTTACAAGATTTTAAGTTCTTGGCATTGCAGCCTTTTGGGTCGAAATTAGTAATTTGAGCTGTAGCGTCTGTTCTTTTCGACTGAAAACAATTAATTTAAATTAAAATGAAAAAAAACAATACAAGACTGAAAATATTGTGCATAGTTGACTTGGACTGAATAAGGGGGAGAAGAGGACTGTGCTCGTCAAATTCTTTTAAATGTTTATCCTGTTCATCAATAATTAACTAAACTGAATTAAAATAACTGAATATGTTGGGGAGAATAAAACTGTCCTCGTCATATTTTTTTTTAATCTAAATTGGATTGAATTTTGCAGGAAAAGCAAAATGAGTATTAGAAGGACGAACTCTAAAAATTGAGGAAAAAGTTTACTAAACCGTTTTTAAAAAGTTACAAGTACTCTCAAATGGATTACTTAAATCTCAAATTTTGGGGATTAGGAGTGACTGAGTGAGAGTGTGATTGATGTTTCTATTGTAAGACAACATATCACTGTGACACAATGTAACGTTTGAGGATAGTCTGCAAAAACAAAAACCGTAAAAGCATACCACTTGTCTCTTAACAATAGTATACTAGCTTTATATGTATGCGGAATCATGCGAATTCTGCATAAAAATATGCTAATATTTAGTTTGTTTAGATGTTTTGTATTTCTTTATTCAAAATTTAAAAATGTGAAAACAGTTAATTATAGAGAGACTTCTACCATTTAATTAGAAATTAAAAAAAAAAGATAAATATTGATTTTTGGTGTCCCCTCATCTGGTACCATTAAAAACCATGACATTACACATAGTACTATTATAAATTAGTGCTAATTACTTCCGTAATCATCTGTTAACTGCAAACGTTTAATAACTTTTGTTTCACTTAAATTGACCTAAGTTAGCTATTTTCCCTCCCTTTTTCAAGCCTTCCCTCCATTTTCATGCTTCCCACCCTTTTCCCTCCATTTTTTCATGTTTATTAAAGCTCATCCCCTCTCTTTAAATTCTGCTATTTCCCTCTCATCTACCTGTGCTTCTCCTTTTTTAAATCCATGGCTACCTCTTGGACATCATCAAGGTCTGCCAACGCTTCACCAATTGTGCCGAATAATGAATCGAGGTGCTATAAAGTTATTCAATGTGTTATTCAATTTGTACTCTGAGTTTTCCTAAGTTCAAGCACTAAGTTATTCAATCTGTTTGGCTTCACCAATGATTCTACCCAAATGTTAATCTTCTTTTTTTCAGGTAGCCTTTCAAACATGGCCATCATTTCCTTGTCACTAGTTAAAGGCCATTGTTTCATTTTCCACAAATCAGCAAAATTAGGATACCTAGGCTATTGAAACCCTTTTCCCCAAGCTTTATCCTCATATTCAATCACAGCATCAAGTTACATTTATTAGGATCAACTGTAAGACCAACATCATTACCCCAGAAATTGAAAATTCAAAACCCTCATATCATCCCCCATTAACTGCATGAAAATTTTTGAAACAAAAACAAACAATACAAATCATGAACAACTGAAATCAGACTCTTCAGCGAAATTCAATGCAAAAAAAATCAAACTTTATGCCCTAAAATCAAAAACCATATTTATACCATACAGAAGAGAAAAAAACAAAATTGAACTACAATATATATGTTGAACTCAAATGCAGATAAATTATGTAGAAAAAAACGAACCTTGAATGTGAGAGCAAGCTTCCCAGTTGAAGATGAAGAGACGTTAGTGTGAGAGCAAAACAGAGAGAAGAAGAAGATGGATGATCCGTTAGAATGGCTTATTCAATACTTTATGTCTCATTTCATTTTTCTTTTTTTTTTGCCCAATTTTTAGTAAATTTAAGTTAAACAAAAATTATTAAACGTTTCAGGTTAATAGATGGTTACGAAAGTAATTAACACTAATAATTAATGGTACTATGTGTAATGTCATGGTTTTTAATGGTACCAGATAGAAAAGACAATAGTTCGATGGTACCAGGTACAATTTCCCTTATTTATAAAATAGAGATTCTCAAAATATCTTGAATTAAACAAGCTTGAAATTATCTATTTTTCCATAAGTTTGAACCGACTTAACCTAACCCAAGCCAACCGATGATCTCGGGATCGAGCCCATGTCGAATGAACTACATGGTTGCTAAATAAAAAGAGAAAAGTTGCGAAAAGAATGGACTACTTTTACTCTAATACGTTAGCATTTTTTCCGGTTCAATTCAGCTCTAATCAATATAGTTTGGTTCAGAAATGAGGCGAGGAGAGAGATGAAAAGAAGAATACTAGAAACTCCTGGATGGTTCTATTATATTTCTACGTCAATTCATGTACCTCTGTACTGGTCTCTCCAACATTCCACTCTCAACTCTCAATTCCTTTGATTTCCCCTTCTCCAAGCTTCCTTCATCTCTCTCCTCCTCTCTGCAACTCCAATGGCCGCTCGAGCCATCACCATTACAACCAGAAGAAAGCTAACAAGGTCCGCTTACGCTGCTTTTACCACCTTCAAAACCTCTTCTTCATTCTCTCAACATCACTCTCTCTCCTCTTCCACTCATTTCTCTACCTCAACTTCATCTGTCCCCTGCAATTCGAATCACTTAACCAAAGGTGTTTTTGAGAGAGAATTTCTAAAAAACTCCATTAATGGCGTCGCCTGCAATTCCTTCGTCAGTCGCCGCTTTTACTCTGCTTCCGCTTCTCCTTCTTCCACCTCTGGCCAGGTTGTTTTCCTCTACTTTCATTTTCCTTGATTTTTGATCATTTGTACTGTTCAATTTGTTGCATTTCGACGTCGTCAATGAACAGGACTTGTTTAATGTTTTTGTCTCGAATCAAATGCGGCACTTATCATGATCGTAATTGTATTTTTGATCAAACGCCAATTTTTTTTACCTATGTATAGCCAGTGGTGAACTCAAGATTTTAGTAGCTGGATGTCAAATTATAGGATTATGGATTGCTTACCTCGGATCACAAATAAGAAAATTAACACTAATTTTAATTTTGCTCAAACGCCTTTTTTTATATTTATTTTTACCTACCTATGTATAACTAGTGGCGGATTCAAGATTTTAGTAGCCGGATGTCAGGATTATGGATTGCTTGTCTTGGATTACAAAAAAGAAAATTAACACTATTTTATTTTATAGTTGTCCGATGAAGAAAATAATTTTAATTTGCAGTGAAACCCCTTGTCTCAGAGTAGGTCCTTCATTGTGTATATAGCAAGTTCGTTTGGATCATACGTTTGTGTTAGGTCTAATAAGTAAGTTAAGTCCATAAGTTCAATTGTAATTTTGATCAAACGCCATTTGTTAAATTATACCTATGTATAGCTAGTGGCGGACTCAAAGATTTTAGTAGTTGGATGTCAATTATAGGATTATGGATTGCTTACCTCGGATTAAAAATAAGAAAATTAACACTATTTTATTTTATAGTTGTCCGATGAAGAAAATAATTTTAATTTGCGGTGACACCCCTTGCCTAAAGTAGGTCCTCCAGTGTGTATATAGCAAGTTTGTTTGGATAAACGTTCGTGTTAGGTCTAATAAGTAAGTTAAGTGCATAAGTTCAATGTATTAAGGTGAAAGAAACATACTCTAGCTTGGTATGATCTTGAGAGACTTAAAGAGTATGAAGTTTGTTCATCTAGAAACTGGTAGTAAGTGGTCACGCTTTGACCTTGCTTTGGCTTGATGTTGCAATGTGGGGCGAGTAGTATTTCAGTGAGGAAAGTGGTTTTTAAACACCTTGAAGTGCTTTGAATGTGGTGTACGTGAGGATGTTTTGTAAAATGCAGTTATATATGCATAGGGTCTTAGACCTTATATAAAATACTTTTACGTTCACCTCGTGCAAGTGAGATAAGCCTGCCTGGTCATTGTTGTGACTAGATTTGCTTACTATGTTCGTGAGGATCACCTAATTGGTTTTCACGCTTTTAAGTGGCCATTTGTTGTTTTTTCAAGGTTTCTTCGGTTTGTTTGGTAGGTAATAATAAATCGGGGTTATAACAAGGAATATACATTTAGCTTTGCTAAGAAGTTCCATGTCAATGTTCATGGTATCGTGTGTCCACTTCCAAATATGTGTTTCTCCATTAATTTCTCAATGTCACTTAAGGGCCATGCTTTGAAGTGGTGATGGATGACAATGACATATATGCAAAAAGAAGAGATGTACGGAGAGGGGCAACTACGGGCAAGCCTTAACATAAAAATTGACATGGGACTTGCAATGCAGTATTATGCTAAAAGTCATTGCCACCATTTATATCAGCTTATCACGCAGTCCTATACTAGTTTATAAAAATGGTGTAAGCCTTGATTGAGGGAAAGGCAACAATTATGCTTAGCTAGGAGAGATGTAAAATGCAATGTTGATGTAGCATAAGTGTCAGTTATCTTTCTTTGTAATACTATCGCCTCTTAGTCAGAATTTATTTAGTCGGCATGATTTTGAAAGTTGTACGTTGCAGCATAGACCAGCTTCATTTTGGTTCTCTTCCATATCCGTTCTTATTATCTCCTAACATTTGCTTTCTAAGAGAACTGGTAACATCTGACCACATCTTTATATGACTGTTTGCATGAAGGTCTTCTTCCTCATGATGAAAAGATTAATGCTCAAAGATGATAATTAATCTTGTCATCTGGTTCTGTCTTGATGGTTACTGTTGTCAGATTAATCAACCAGAGTTTACTGAGATGGCATGGGAGGGGATAGTTGGGGCTGTGGAAGCTGCGCGACTGAGCAAACAACAAATTGTCGAGACTGAACATCTAATAAAGGCCCTGTTAGAACAGAAGGATGGTTTGGCTCGTAGAATATTAACAAAAGCCGGGCTTGACAACTCATCAGTTTTGCAAGATATAGATGACTTCATATCCAAGCAGCCCAAAGTATGTTTCATAGATTTGAATCATTTGATGTCATATAAAATGAGTTGTTTATGGTAAATAGTTTCTGATATACTGCAGGTAGTTGGTGACACTAGTGGACCTATTCTCGGCACAAACCTTGGTTCTCTCTTGGACAAAGCCCGGAAGCACAAAAAAGAAATGGGGGACGATTTTGTATCAGTAGAGCATTTGGTCTTGGCTTTTTATTCCGATCCAAGGTTTGGGAAGCAATTGTTTCAAAATTTCAACCTTAGTGAGAAGGATTTGAAGGATGCCATTCAAGCTGTTCGTGGAAGTCAAAGAGTAACAGATCAAAGTATGTTTGTTTTGCTGGAAGTTATATGAGGTTGTTGTATGCCATTCAAGTAGTAATACCAGCTTATTGAGTTTACACAAATCATATCACCTACAAGTAAATAGTTGTCTATTATTTTCTGATGCATTTGTGCCTGCTTATAATTTTTCTCTCTCATCTTCCTTTTTCAAGGGAAAGGTTAACAGAAACGCTGTCCTTTTATTCCTTTCTGTCTTCGTCTTAGTGTGAAGTTCTTTGTGTGGTGGGCTTGGGGCTTTGCGTTTTGCATGGCTGCATAATTTTTACACGTTCCTTTAGTTCTTTCCTTCTTAGATGAAGGTTTTGGAGAAATGAAAACTGCTGATGTCACTCTCTTCACATTTTATATATCTGCCTATTTCCCTTCTTTGCACACTAGGAGATTCTCAAAATTTCTCAATAAGCTATATGGAAAAGTTGCTATTTTTTTCCACTCTCTTCAGAAACTTCCCTGTGATTACAAGTTGGCCTTTTCTCCCCCTTTGTTCTGTCCCCTAAAGCTTTGCTCGTTCTGTAGATCCAGAAGGCAAATATGAAGCACTGGAAAAGTATGGAAGTGACTTAACTGAGTTAGCTAGACGGGGTAAACTTGACCCTGTTATTGGGAGAGATGATGAAATTCGACGTTGCATCCAAATTTTGTCGCGGCGAACCAAAAATAATCCCGTTATCATTGGTGAGCCTGGTGTTGGTAAAACAGCAATAGCGGAAGGGTAATGACCTCACTAAATCCTGTACTTTACAGTCAATTTCCCTTTTAGATGTTTAAAGTGTTCTTGTACAAGGACCGTTGTTTAAATGTGGTTTTTCTCTTTACATTATGTGTGTTCTTAGCGGAAATCTTATGCAGTAAAATTACTTCTGAATGTTTGGTTTATGGTTAAAAACCAGGCAGACTGGTGTTGATAGTGTAATTAGTGTTGTTGTCATTCGGTGGCCTATCTTCCAAACCCTTTTTCCCTTTACAAGGAGATCAATGAAAAATGAATATAAATTTATGATTTATATGCTTTTGTCCCCAACCTTTCTTTGATAACTATCTATCTTACTAGATGTGTATCTGATCATCTCTTATTGTGTGATAAGGCAGCTATCAGTATACTTTTTCTCTGGGAAAAGTACAGTTTTGTTTTTCAATAGGCAGTATACACATCTCTATTAGATGCTATTGTTTCACTCTCTGCTTCTCACTTTTGAGAATGCACAAATTATAAGTTTATGACAAAACCAGTACATTTACATAAAAATCTATCTATTTTTATGTGCTATTTAGCTTATTTATACAATATGGGAAAGTAGAGTATGTGAACAATGCTAAAGTCCAAGTGATGCAATTTTGAAATATTAGGGGAAAGGGAACCATAACTGTCTATAGCTGGATGCTCTTAAGGGTGTTGATATGATGAATGATTTAATACCCCTTTTTTTTCGTATATTGTCATGCTCTGTGGATTCAGCTGTCCTTTCCCGTCATGACAATGTGTTGATAATCTTGTTAAACTTTAATTGTTGCAGACTAGCACAGCGTATTATACGTGGTGATGTTCCTGAACCATTAATGAATCGGAAGGTGTGTCTCTGATTAGAAGTGATACTTGTTCAAGTTTTTTGGTGTGCTTGGACCGTATTTTCTAGTTAGTTTTGCTTCACTAATAGGTTTACATCAAGATAAGTTGTGGGTTGGGGCAAAGCAGTGATATGTGAACCTTATTCCTTAATTATCAATTTCTAAATTCTGAATATTGGCTCGCTTTTTTCTTCTCATGTTCTGATGTGTATTGTTTCGCGTTTGCAGTTGATTTCACTGGACATGGGTGCACTGCTTGCCGGGGCTAAATTTCGTGGTGATTTTGAGGAGAGGCTTAAAGCTGTATTGAAGGAAGTCAGTGCTTCAAATGGACAGATAATTTTGTTTATAGATGAGATTCATACAGTAGTAGGAGCAGGTCTGCTTCTTGCTCAGTAACATTTGCTTTAAGGCTTGGGTGTTGCTAACTTGCTTCCCTCTTTATCCTTCTTTATGTAACTTCTTTGTATGCCTTTCCATTTTGATCAATTTCATTCGCTTGACATGCTATAACAAATTAACAATGTTTCAAACATATTGCTGACTTTTTCTTTTTCTTGTTTTTTTACTGTGCATCAATTAGAAACATGTTCAACGATGGAGGAATACTTTTTCTCCAGGACAATGTCGAAGTTTTCCGTTAGGAAAACCTCTGATTAGATTGTCGTCTAGGATGCAATGCAACATTTTAGGTGTTATTGTTGATTGGATAAAATCACTATTCACAACTTCTCTATCCTGGACAACTTATGTATCCTTCCACATTCATCGGCAGGGGCTACTGGTGGTGCTATGGATGCTGGTAACTTACTTAAGCCAATGCTTGGTCGGGGAGAACTTCGGTGTATAGGTGCAACAACATTGAATGAATACAGAAAATATATTGAGAAGGATCCTGCTCTTGAACGGAGATTTCAGCAAGTGTTTTGTGGTCAGCCATCTGTAGAGGACACAGTTTCCATTCTTCGTGGGTTGCGGGAACGATATGAATTGCATCATGGTGTGAAGATATCTGATGGGGCTCTCGTTGCAGCTTCCGTTCTTTCTGATCGCTACATCACTGCAAGGTTTTTACCTGATAAAGGTTTGTAGTAGCTGTTTTCATAACTGGTTACTGTTTGCTGCTCTAGTTTTGGAAAGTCTGCTGTATTTGTTATCACATCAGATACCTTGCTTGTCCTTTTCAGCCATTGATCTTGTTGATGAAGCTGCTGCAAAACTGAAGATGGAGATAACTTCTAAGCCCACAGAGTTGGATGAGATAGATAGAGCAGTGCTCAAGTTAGAGATGGAGAAACTATCCTTGAAAAATGACACTGATAAAGCATCCAAAGAGCGACTCAACAAGTTGGAAAGTGATCTCAGCTCACTGAAAGAGAAACAAAAGGAGCTAAATGAGCAATGGGAAAGTGAGAAGGTTTTTATGAATCGAATCCGGTCAATCAAAGAAGAGGTATTTCCTTTCTCTGGTTGTATTCAATTTTGGATCGAGAATTAAGAAACTGTTGTAGTCGCCTTTTCTTTTGATCACGATGTGGTTATAGGCTTATAGCTCTCCATCTCATTTCTTCATTATTGAAACTGTTCGTTCAGATCGACAGGGTCAATCTGGAGATGGAAGCTGCAGAGCGTGAATATAACCTTAGTCGTGCTGCCGAGCTCAAGTATGGGACTTTGATGTCTCTTCAACGTCAGTTGCAAGAGGCTGAAAAAAATTTGATGGAATATCGAGAGTCTGGTAAATCATTACTTCGAGAAGAAGTCACTGATGTCGATATTGCTGAAATTGTTAGCAAGTGGACTGGCATACCCTTATCAAACCTTCAACAATCTGAGAGAGAAAAGTTGGTGTTTTTGGAAGAGGTTCTTCACAAACGGGTTATTGGACAGGACATGGCAGTCAAATCAGTGGCTGATGCCATCCGCCGTTCTAGAGCTGGATTGTCTGATCCCAATCGACCAATTGCGAGCTTTATGTTTATGGGTCCTACTGGTGTAGGAAAGACTGAGCTTGCAAAAGCTTTGGCTGGTTACCTCTTTAACACTGAGAATGCTCTTGTTCGAATAGATATGAGTGAGTACATGGAAAAGCATGCAGTGTCACGGCTGGTTGGTGCACCCCCTGGCTATGTTGGGTATGAGGAAGGTGGGCAGCTCACTGAAGTGGTGCGACGAAGGCCTTACTCTGTAGTCCTGTTTGATGAAATTGAAAAGGCTCATCATGATGTCTTCAATATCTTGTTGCAACTATTGGATGATGGACGTATAACTGACGCTCAGGGAAGAACTGTCAGTTTTGCGAACTGTGTGGTAATTATGACATCAAATATTGGGTCCCACTATATCCTGGAAACTCTGCGGAATACGCAAGATAGTAAGGATGCAGTTTATGACCTGATGAAAAGACAGGTTGTAGAGTTGGCTAGACAAACTTTCCGTCCCGAGTTCATGAATAGGATTGACGAATACATTGTTTTCCAGCCTCTTGATTCCAAAGAAATCAGCAGAATTGTTGAGTTACAGGTAAAAACAAAATGCTTAAAGCTATGTTCCATTATTTTATATGGTCATTTGAAGATTATCACCTTTTTTCTCTTATTTGATTTGTTTGTTGGAAAGATAGTATTAGCCTTGTCAGGTCATGACTTTCTTAAAACTATGTCAATTATTGGTTCTTGGTCGATGAACATAATCTGTAGGCAGCTAATCTACAGGGCATTAGATCAGGTGAAACCTAAAATATCAGTATGTGATAGTAATTCAATCGAAATTTTGTTTACATTGGCTCATGAGGCCTGCAATGAAGATCTTACTAAACATGGTTCTGCATGCTTAAAAATGAGATTATCTTGAACATTTGCCTTTTCTTTTTAACAAAATATACTTATATTTCGTTGCAGATGAATCGGGTAAAAGACAGGCTGAAGCAACAGAAGATTGCTCTTCATTACTCAAAAGAAGCCCTTGAGCTACTCGGGACATTGGGCTTTGACCCGAATTATGGAGCCCGGCCTGTCAAGCGGGTAATACAACAGATGGTTGAGAACGAGATTGCAATGGGAGTTCTGAGGGGAGATTATAAAGAAGAGGACTCAGTCATCATTGACATCGATACATCATCGTCATTCCAGTCTCCTCAAAATAAGTTGGTCATCAGAAAACTGGAGAGCAGTCCCTTAGAAAATGTTATGGTTGCTAATAACTAATATCTGCAACATAGACAAAAGTGTATATGGAAAAAGTATGTTGATGGTTTTCTTTTTTAGGGCTCTGTTGCTAACAGTTTTTGAGGTTAATCACTGTGTATTCTCTCTTGATTTCATGCTCATTTGCTGAATGCCAAACTGTACATTTTCTTGGTCATTTTTTAAGAGGGATTCAGGTGTTGTTGAACATGCCGATGTGGGACCATCAGGCCCTCGTTTAACTCGTGGTTGCTGGGATAGAAGAGGTTGGAAAAATATCTAGTCGGTGCATTAACTGCATACTGGTACGTAATTATGCACGTAGAGAGATCTCTGAGGGCTTGATTTTATGTTTTCTGGAACATGGAACTTTCCAGCCGAAATGATTCTCCATGTCTATAGGACCTATGGGCCCTCCATGGAGCGTAACTGGAATTGTATCCAGGCATAGCAGATTTCAATTGTACCCGAAATTAGATTATCTGATTTGACAGTTTTAACAAAATCTTTTAGAGATTAGAATGATTGTAGTGATTAATCTTTTTCATGATGAACTAATCAATTTTTGATACAGATATATCCTGTTTAACCTAACCTAATGAATTGAATTGAACAACTCATCGTTTGAATAGGGGCCTTGATTGAACATCTTGTTGTTTCTCTATTTTCTAGTGTAATTTGGACATAACGGGACTTCTAGTATATAGATTAACATGTGAGTATAACTGAATATAGAGATGGCAGGTGGGTAAATATCATCGGGTTGACATCTCTGTTGGTTGAAACTAGTATGAGTATGAAATTGGTAAATAATTGGTGGGCGTTGATGTCTAAAGTCACATTTGTCATATAAATATTCACATGTTTAGCAGTATATTCGCCCGCATGGCATAGTAATAAGAAGAGAAAACATGAATGGAAGTAATTGGTAAATGAATTAGTAACGTAGTAGGAAACGAAACTTTGTCACAGATAGATCATTTAGATGGATGGAGAGTGGAGCATCTTTTGTTAGATCTTTGTTGATGTTTTGGTTGATCAAATAAACAAACTTTATGAAAAAGTTAAGCGGAGAAGTGGCTCCCCTTAAATGTGGCAAATCTCTAAGATTCCTCCTTGTCTACAGGACTTAAGACAGATCTTTGAAGTAGGGAGTGGGTTTCACATCTTACCTAAATATATGCTTCTGTTGTCTGAGGCTATACTTAGCTCTCGAATAATCCTATGTCATGTACCTTACGAAGTTTTAGTGTTGTCAATATTAAAGAATGACATACGATGAAAAGAGATTTTAAAATGATGTGAAATAGCAAATTGAAGAATTATTAACTTAATTATCGTATGAGTTGAAACTTACTATATATTTCCCCCGTTTTTAAATAAGTGACACATTTGCATAGTATTTAGGGCTTGTTCATTTCAGCTTAATTTCAGTTCAGTTCAGTTCAGTTTAGTTCAGCTTTAATCAGTTTAGTTCAGTTCAGATCCAATCAGTTCAGTTCAGCTCAGCTCCCTTCTTTTATAACCATTTTGTTAAATATTATTATGTTGGTCTAATTTATTTTACTAATTGCTGTTATTATTATATTATTATTATTATTATTATTATTTATTTTTATATCATTATTATTAAGTATTATTATTATCTGTATATTATTTTGTTTATTATAGCTTTATTCATTATTATTACTACTATCATTAGGGAGGAATACGATTTAGGTTAAATACACAAATAAACCCGCGTTTTCAGCCCATAATCCAATCAAATCACGTCAAAACCATTTATGATGTAATATTGCACGGTACGACCCAATCATTATTTTATTACTAAATATTAATATATAATTAAATCTAATAATTAAAATAGTAATATTAATTTAATTCTTAGATATTATTGTTATTATATAAGTCATCAGGTATTAATATATTAATACAAAGACTATAAAATAATTTTTATTAATTATCATTATAATCATTAACCATTATTATTATTAATTTATGATTATTAATATTATTTATTTATAATTATCATTTAAAAATATCCAAAATACAATTATTATTATTATTCATTGATAATTATTCATTATTATTACCTATCACCATAATTATTATTTAATATGCATATTATTATTATTTAAATATTATATATATATTTATTAAATTCAATTTAATTTAATTCAATTCAATTCAGTTTCAGTTCAGTTCAACGCCGATCAGTTCAGTTCAACGCCGATCAGTTCAGTTCAGCTCTAATCGGTTCAGTTCAGTTGTTTTCAGTAAATCTAAACAGATCTTAGTCTGTTTACTATTCATAGTTTAGATTTTAATTAGCTTTGCTGATTTATATTTTAGGAAAAAAAGGCATGTGGGAACTTGTTAGATTTGTCTGAATGTGAAACTTTTTACTATCAACCTTTTATAATTTTACTTAGGAAAAATTGACTAGAATAATCCAAAGTATCACCATTCAGCCAAAAATAATCTCAACCATGAATTATTCGTGTATAATCTCAACTATTAAGTGGATCCGCCATAAATAGACCGTGACTTGAAAGAAACTTATTTAATAGGTAAACATGCCACATGTCATACCTCTATTCGTTGTTTATAATTATTTTTTGCTTTTTGTTTTTTGTTTGTAAAAATCCCACCCGCAGCCCCATTCTCTCCCTAACTCCACCTCAACACTACCACTTCCACTTCCACTTCCACACACACCTCCATCTCCACCACTTCCCCCGGACCAGCACAACTACGTCACTACCAGCACCATATGCACCACCACAACACCACCTCTCACCACCATTTTCAGCCACCTCTCACCACCTTCCTTCACCATTCTTCACCTCTAACAATGGTGAAAACACCGAAACCTACGAAGAAGAAACCCCCACCCAAAAACCCACATCCAAGAAAGCCCCCCTTTCTCTGCTCTTGCACCGCCTCACTCACCACTTGAACTTTGCTTTCTTTGAGAAGGCAAAGTAATAGGCCAGTTTATGGCTGGTTGTCTCTAGCCTGATTCAAACTCATTTTCCCTCCAAAAGCATACATGGCTTCTTCTTCTTGTTCAAATTCCCCTGTTTTCCTTCTCCTCTGTTTGTTCACCTTGTTCCTCCTCTGCAATGCCAACCCTTTTCAGTGCAGCAATCCACACAGAAACTTCTATTGCATTCTTGCTTTGCTTCTCACAATTGCAGAGATGCTCTCACCAAATCAACTCACTCCTAACCAAGGATTGACTTGGAGAAAAGAATTTGGCCTTCCCGATGGCGTAGATTTACATGTATCATGTATGCTGTCACATTTTCGTTTTCATTTTAATGGGTATTTTTTATCGAATTTTAATGGGTATTAATGGAAAAAAATAAAAAATGCAGGTTGATTTAGTAAGAGGATATTATGATGCAGGATATAATGTAAAAATTTGGATTTTCAATGGCATTCACCATTCACGTACACAATTTAATCATGGAGTGTGATTGAATTTGGTGGGCTCATGGTGGAAACTGGAAGTGCTGGGATAAAGGTGAAAGTGGTGGTGGTCGTTGGGTAAAGGTGAACATGGTGGTGGTGGACTGGTGGTTGGGTAAGGGTGGAAGTTGAAGGTGGTGGTTGGGTAGGGGTGAAAGGAGAGAAAGAAAAGGGAGATTAAAACCAAACCAAAAAAAGGGAAATTAAAACTTTTTCATGGAAAAGTAGATTTTTACCTAATTAACCGGTTTCAAGTCACCTGAGTGCATTTGTGGCGGATGTACCCAATAGTTAGGATTATACAGGAATAAGCTATAGTTGGGATTATTCTTGGCCAAACGGGCATAGTTTGGATTATTCCAGTCAATTTTTCCTTTTACTTATTGATAATTGTGTATATTAGTGTTTGAGATAATGTATTAACAAACGCGAAAACATGAAGTGTGTCATTTACGGAGGAAGTATTGCTTAGAATTACATTTTTTTAACAAAATAACTATGTTATACTTTGATAATAATATGAATTTTTCCATGTTTTTAGAAAGTTATTTTTAAAATGACTTAATGTTAACTGAAGTATGCATGTTGGAAATGCAATTATGTACATTTTATTGGTAATCATCTAAGATTGAAAGTAAAAGTACTACCTTAATGAGATACTCCCTTCGTTCTCATTTGATGTTTCCATTTAGAATATGGGGAAAACTAGTGCAAATTGAGGTGGATGAGAATCTTTTTAATTTTATATTGTATAGAGTGTATTTTGGTACCTTTTTACTTTTGAAAAAGTAAGGGAGAGAAAGAAAAATGGGCAACTAAAAAATAAAAGATTTTAAAGTGAGTCATGTGTAATACAAAAAGTAAAAAGTGAAAATGGCAAGAACTTTTTAAAAGATCCTAAAAAAAAAAATGAGAACATCAAAAGGGAACCGAAGAAAACGACCTAACATGTTGAGGAAACTTGAATGAAGACTATGTTTAGATACTTGCACATATAACTGTATAAGATATTAAGATGTGAGCTAGCTAGCCTTTGGAGGTTTTTCTTGTGAATGCCCATTTGATGTTGAAAGTTACTTCGAATATAGTAAGAGTAGCTGATTTATAATAGACCAATATTTGATATCCGTAAAGGGGCGACTAACCTTGGTTTTATTGTTTATATTACTCATTATGCGGTAATATATACTTCCTCCACTATTTAATACTTGCATCATTGAAAGGTTTTACGTTTTTTAATGTAAAATTTAAATGTTAAATATCTTTTTTTGTTATACATAAGAAAATATTAAACAAATTGAATATTAATAATCAACACATCGAGACGAATCTAACTAGATCTCACATGACATGACTATAATGTTCCTTACATATAAGTCACAACTTTGATTATAAGAGACATGTGTGAATAGTGTTATAATGAGAAATGATGCGTGTATAAAAAAACGGAGGAAGTAAATGATTGTCTTTTGTTATAATGTTAAGACCGTGTAGTGCTTAATGGCCTAAGGATAGGAAAAGAATCAAATGAGAAAAAGCCGTTAAGACACATCTAAATATATTCCTATATTAAACATATGAAATCAAATGATATTATAACACTAATATAAAAGTAATAAATTTGAAATCTACTACTTCCTCCGGGTTTTTTTAGCTGTAACAAGTGAGAATTTTTATGAGAGGTAAAAAATTCAATTGTTGCAACTAAAAAAACGGAGGAAGTATATAATTTCACACAAAAGTTAGTTAAATAATTTCAATGTTAGGTTGCTTAAAATTGAGAGGAAAGTTTATTTCAAAACAATTACTTTCTCCATTTAATTTAGGTAAAACTAAAAGAAAAAAACACATGGTAGGCGAAACTTTTATTTATTAAAGGTGGAAAACTTTATTCGAAACTTCAAATCCTCATTTTCCATCTATCATAATGAGAAGACGGACTCATTTTTTTTTTTACTTTCTTTGCAATCATATAAAGAAAATCAGGTTATAATTCATTTTTCATTTATACATTAATTTTTATAAAAAATTATTTCTTATTAAAAATATTTTCCGTCCAACCAAACACAATAGTCTAAGTTCTTATTTAGTTTTGCAACGTTGCATAATGTTGTCTCCTTAATGAAAGGATCTCTATGCCTTCCCTATATAAAGAAAATGGAGGATGGATGTGGGGCCAAAGAGGGTTTAATAGTTTCGTCGGTGAGATGAATATGGGCTGCATCTGTATTTTGGTCCCTGTAATATTTTTCTTGCGCATTTGGGCCAGAGATTTACTATTTGGGCGGTGTTCAGAGTAGTCATTAATATCTCATCAAACAAGTTTCAGCTGTTTCAAATAATACCAGTACTAGTACTAGTACTATTCATTTATGACATTGTCAGTTTAAGTCAATCTTGTAGATGAAGATAAGTAGTAAAATTAAATCTTGAAAAGTAAATGCAGGTGAGTGAAGACTTGAAAATGTCAAAGTGTATCAGTATTACGTGGGCTGAAGTGTAGATTCGGTACATTATTTTCGCTATATTAACTATATATACTAACTCCTTTTTTTATTAGATGCATCACTTCTTTTTTTTCCACGGTTTTTAAGTCAAAAGTTTGGAAGTAGTATTAGATAAAAGTAAGTGTATCTAGTTAAAGGGAGTGGGGACCATATTATTATGTAATTAAATGTGAACAACCACCACTACCCACCTTCACTACCACCACCAACCTGTCAACCCTACAACCTCCACCTCCACCTCCGCGCGCACCTCTTCCAATCCCACCCAAATCCACCAAGCCAACCCCACCGTCACCACCAAACAACTACCACAACCACCATACAACCACTACCAATAACCTTAAAACCACCGCCACTAACCCAACGAACCTACCGCAACCACCTATTCGGACCCAACACCGCCACAATCAAACCCATCAGATCCACCACAACCAAACCCAGCAAATCCACCACAATCACACCTTCAAACCCAACGAACCCACAACCACCCATTGGAACCCAGCACCACCGCAACCAAACCCAGCAGACCACCACAACCAAACCTTACAAATCCACCACAACCAAACCCTACAAATCCACCACAACCACCCATTCAAACCCAACGAACCCACAACCACCCATTCGAACCCAGCAACGAATTCTTTTGGTGAATTCGAGCAGATCTCTCGACGGCGGTGAATGGCGGTGAATCGCGCCCAACGAACCCACCCCATTCTTTTGGTTTTCTGAACCTTGGAGGTGAATCGCGCGAGTTGTGATGGTGGAGGTGGGCAGTGGCGGCGGGGGCGATAGGTGGTGCTAATAGGTTGTGGAGAAGGTGGAGATAATGGGGTGTGTGGTGGAGATGAAGATGAAGGGAAGGGAATGGAGGAGATGAAGATGAAGGGTTGCGTGGTGGTGTGGGGTTGGGGTGTGTGGTGGAGATGAAGATGATGGGTTGGGTGGTGGTGTGGGGTTGGGGTGGGTTGGGTGGTGGTGTGGGGTTGGGGTGGGTTGGGGTAATTTAGGTGAAATAATTTAGTTTAAAAAGTTTAGATTAGTAGTTAATGATACTTTATTAATTTTATTAAGTATTGTTAATAAAAATAAGTAAGGGTATGTAAGTCATTTAATAGGCTAAAAGTTACTACTTTAGGAAAGAAAAAAAAGTGTAGCAACTAAATGAGATCATCCGTTTTAGGAAAGTGATGCATCTAATAAAAAACGGAGGTAGTATATACTTTAGACTCGGGTTATTTGATAAGATTTTTCTTAGGTTTTAGAGGTTTTGTCTGCTCGAGATCCGAATCTAGAAAATGATGATATTATGGAGTAGGGATGGATGGAAGTCTCCTTACTCCCAAGTATTGAGCTTGTAAGAAATCGTAAGAGTTGAAATGTAATTAAGATAACTTGGACAAAATATTGATATCTAAATTTTAGATATTTAAAAGCCAAAGTCAACACCATCATATTCTTAAGTATGATCATTTATTTCGTGCTTGTCATTACTCCTAATCCATAATTCACAGCAAGAATATAATGTGGTTTTCACTATTTTCTTTAGACATAATTTTTTTTAGCTATTTAGTCATTTTCATGTAGTTATAGTCCATAGACTCTCTCCGATTATATAGGGTTTATGGTTGCTTAATTAGTAGGAAGCCACCACATCTCTATACAGGATTAACCTCTTTTTTCTTTAAGGGGGAGTTGATTAATCAAGGGATAAAATATCCTGTTAACGCATAAGGTGTAATCTCCGGAGGAAAATGATTCACCCAACAGTGCTTTGTATCAAATAGAACTAGCGTAGCAAGGTGGTGGTAAAAACATTATCATTCCTTTGAATGTACATGAGTAAAAGACAAAAAAAATATATAAGCAATTACATAAAGCGTCCTTTAAAATAGCATCTAAATCAGATAGGTAATAAACCGTTTTTTTGAGGCGAGACGCAATGACTTGCCAATCTGACTCGAGGATGACATGCTCAAGACCATAAATGCAACGAAGCTTGTTCGCTGAGGCTTTACACTTCACATCGCCTGACCAATGAGTGCTAACATGTTTCTACTATAAGAATCTGACTTAGCCAGATTTATTAGGTGGGTCAATGTTTTAGTAGTCAATATTGTTAAGTTAAGAATTCTAATACTTCCTCTGTTTTTTTTTAAATGTGACACTTTCTATTTTAGGAAGTTTTAAATTAAATGTGACACTTTCTTTTTTGGTCAATAAACTCTCTCTATCTCTCTCCTCTCACATGGGTCCCCTTATTTTTTTCTCTCTATCTCTTTCCTTCCCAAAAATTGCCTAGGAGTCCGTGAATCTAAAAGTGTCACATTTAAATAAAAACGGAGGAAGTAAAACAAAATAATGTTATGAAGACATCATAAATAAAACAAAATGTTAAGTTTAAAATCAAATTTAGCTCACGGATTGGTCCATTGTATCATACTTATTATATTTTAGGTTAATTTTAAGATATTTATTTTTGTGTATTAGGTCACTTTTTTTCAATTCTTTAAGAAGAGTATATTTATTTAACCACCAACAACAATTTTCCCCCTTCAAATTTCAATTTAAAGAGCCGTGCATGCATCATCAAATCTGGATCGCTTGCATTTAATTAGGTTTACTGAAAAAGATAATAAAAACATTGCATCTAGTGGTTAAGATGAGAATCAAAGTTGATTCTTTTAAAATAAAGTCAATGAGGGAAATAAACAATAATGGGAGGGAATAACCAAACAAATATGGGAAAAAATCACAATGATAAATGCTCATGCATCATAATAATGGCACGGGCTTGTAACCCTTATGTATTCGAGAATATGCATATCAAATTGAGATCTACTCGTGCAAAAACATGCTCATCATAGTATAATGCTTTCTGATACCATTGAGGGATTCGAGTCTCTTAGACAGTATGTTATGATTAAAGTATACAATAAAACTATATTATGCTCCTTCAGCTATTTTTTTTAATCTATACGTGTTGTATTTTTGGACTATTTTTATATTTTATTTGTAATTTTCGGTCAAACTTTATAACTTTGGCCACAAATTCTCACTATTATATATGAAAACAAAAGTCATCTAAAATTTTGTTAGATTCATCTCAATTGTAGTTTTTAGTTATCATTTTTTTAATATTTTTGTTCTAATAGAAACAAAGTTCAAATTTACAACAAAGTCCAGACTTTCAATGCCCTCGAAGATCCCACTTTGTATCTTTTTCTTTATCCCTAAGTATTTCTTGTACCTTTTCAAAATAATAATAATAATAATTCAACTAACAGGAGGAATTTAATAATTATGTGTTGTTTTGTTTAATATCATCTATGTATATATACGTAAGAAATAAAACTAAAAAGGCGTTAATGTTGATCTGCCCACCTCAATTAATGACTTGAAACCGAACATTTTAGACTAAGACCAAACATTTGTCTACTTGATATCGAAAGTCACACTACTAAAAGTTTAACCCCTATCCAAATTAACATAATTTATAACCATAACCATAACCATAATCATATCCATAGCCATAGCCATGACCCAATCTGAACGACCATGAACAGATCGAACTATCAAACAAACTACTTCCTCCGTTTTCAAAAGCTTGCAACAAAGGGGGATTTTTTGAGAGACATAAAAAAATGGTTTGTTGCAAGCTTTTGAAAACGGAGGAAGTAGATTTAGTACTAGGCGAAGTTTTCAACGCCCTTGCTCGCAAGCGGGCTTGACTACATCTACCCAGTGGGTAAGCTACCCACTACTAATAGAGCCATTAAAATATTATTATTTAGTTTGGTGGGGGTTCCACCATTACTACTTTTTACTCTAACAATTAAAGGTGGGTAATTTACCCAGTGGGTAAACAAAGTTTTTCCCCTCGCAAACTTGTTGTTGAAGACTTGAAGTGTGTACTCTAATTTGTTGTCCCAAATTCCTATGTCTCAAAACAATTATAATCACTTCCTTCAAAAAATAACAAATTGTATATTATATTCTCATCTTCTTTTTTTTTTTCCCTTGGGTGGTTACTTCTTTAATAAGCTCCCCATTCCCCACTGTCTCCCATGAAAAAAAAGCTTAGACACTGTTTGGCAGAGGGGACAAAGTACAAACGCCTCTATTCTCCTAGTTAAAACGAAAATACTTCCCATATGATCGATAAAACTAAAATGGGAAAATTCGTAGGTAGTCTTGAATTAGAAGTGTAATTTTGTTTGATGTATAAAAAAAATATATTGATAAATTCCAATGTTTAAAGCAATGCATAAATTTGCTTGATTGAGAGTGCAAGAAATATTAGTAATTCACAATTATCTGAAGTTAAACCAAAATGAACGGAGCTGAACAAAACTAAAATTAATGGAGCTGAACAAAACTAAAATTAATAAAACTGAACTGAAATTAATGAAATAAACTGAATTGAAATTAATTGCAACTAATCCAGTAAAAAAACTAGAGTGGGAAATATATATTACCAGCATGTTTGGATAATATTCACGCATCTAAATGGTTATTAAGAGTTATTACAACAATATGATTATATTTCTTTCTATTACACAATTACGCATGCCGATGAACTCCTTTAACCATAAATATCTCCAATAATAGTACTTCCTCCGTTTTTATTTAAATGTGACACTTTTAAATTCACGGACTCCTAGGCAATTTTTGGGAAGGAAAGAGATAGAGAGAAAAAAATAAGGGGACCCATGTGAGAGGAGGGAGATAGAGAGAGTTTATTGACAAAAAAAGAAAGTGTCACATTTAATTTAAAACTTTCTAAAATAGAAAGTGTCACATTTTAAAAAAACGGTGAAAGTAATAAAAATATTAATAAATAATAAAATTTCAAAAGTTGCAATGAATACGGAACGGAGGAGGAATAGCATAATAGAGACTTTTATTCTTAATTTTCATTTTCCATTCTTTCGCTTTCACTCCTATAATTAGAGACCAAACAAGCTGTAACCAGTAAATCATTTTCAACAAAGACCTAAGTTGTTGTCAGCTTAGCTAAGCACCCAAACACACCCTTAAAAACATTTTACAAATACAATATTCAATAATCATCTCCATTTTCCTTCCTCCTTCCTCTCTCCTTGCCCATCCCTCCACACTCCAAACTTCACTCCACTCCACTTAGCAAAGCTCCCCTCTTCCCTCCCACTCACTCTCTCTCTCTTTCTCTCCTCCTTTTAAATATCTCATTCCCAAACAACCCCCATCTCTCTTGTTTGGTGTCTTCTTATGCAATGCAGCATCATCAAACTCGCCGAATTAAATTCCGTTTAATTCCCGTCCCGTTTTTAACTAACTAACCTCGCTTCTAACAAAGTCAATACAAAAAAATGGCGAAGTGCCATCCCCCGCGAAACGACGTCGGATCTCTGATCCTGAACCACTCTTCTTCCAACCATCACCACCACCACCACCATTATCGTCTCTGGAATTCATTCTCTCTCCGCAAACTCATCGCCACCGTTAGCTGCGGTGGCTATTCGGCCTCCAAAACAAAAAATTTCAAGAGACCACCAGAGCCTAAACCCAAACCTCAGGCCAATCCCACAAGTGGGTCGGGCCGGGCTGAGTCGGGTAAGCTGGTGGATCTCCTGAACCTCTCTTCATCATCATGCTCATCGGAGCGAAGAGCGGAAGAAGAAGATGTCGAACAAGTGAGAAGAAAAGAAGAGAGATTAGAGGAGTTAAGATCAGCGGTGAGATTGTTACAGAGTGAGAGTAATGTGAAGGAGAGAGAAAATGGCGCGAAATTAGTGAGAGGTTTTGCGAAGGAAGATGGTGAAGCTAGGTGTACTTTGGCTATGCTTGGTGCTATTCCTCCTTTGGTTGCCATGCTTGATCATGATCATCATGATAATGATGGCGGCGACGACGGGGACAATGATGATGAGGAAGAATCTGTTATTCAAGCTTTGTATGCGCTCCTTAATTTGGGCATTGGGAATGACTTGTGAGTTTCTTTCGATTTTTCATGTTTATATTATTAAGTTCTGTTTTGGAATTTGTTGTGTGGTTGAATACAATGCATGTTATATTTTGGGAGTCAAAGTTGTAGATTTTGATTATTGATGTTTAGGTTTGGTTTCTGGGTTTATTTGAAGGGATGAATTTGAATGCATGTTGAATCTGAAAACAGATTTAGACTTCGATTGTGAGTTTTCTGATGAGTTTTAGCGGACTAAAAGGCATTTTAGTAGTTCGCCGATCTAAATAAAAAAATTAGTGTTTTGTGACTAGTGGCTTTCATTAGCGGATTGGGAAATATAAGCTTATTATTAAAGAGCTCGTAATAAGAGGATTGAAAATCAACCCATAATGTCATTTGTTTAGTTCTGGAAATCAAATGCGATCAGGCATTATCAGTTGATTTATCGGACACTTTAATTTTAAGCAGAGTCAAAGCAGCTAATACAATCAGTTAATACAACTATCTGTCCGCTATCCGCTAAGCATCAAGGAGAGTCTTATTTATTTTTTGGTTATAATTGGGGTAAAAGTTGTTCCAAATGGGGATGAATAATGGCACTGGGAAGTCAGGGGGGATAACTAAAAAAGGTAAAATTAAATAGATAAAGTGAGTGTTTGTGTTTAGTGGAGAGGTTTTTGTACTGTTCCATGGAAAACTCTGTTCTTTGGTCGTTTTCAATCTTTTCATTTAGTAAATTGAAGTTTTTGTTTTCTTTCTTTGATTTTTTCTGCTTTCTTGCTATATTCTGTGTTTTTAATGTGATGTGCTGTTGTTTTCAACTGTAAAGAGAAATATTTCTGGGTAATATAGATTTCACTTTTAAGTTTTGTTCTTACTTGTTTGGTAATTTCTCACAGGAACAAAGCAGCTATGGTTCAGGCAGGGGCAGTTCATAAGATGCTAAAGAAGATAGAATCCTCTAATGGGTCTCTGAAGCCGTCTGTTTCGGAAGCCATTGTTGCAAATTTCCTAGCATTGAGCGCTTTAGATTCTAATAAGCCGATCATTGGAACTTCCGGGGCAATCCCTTTTCTAGCTAGCATCCTCGAGGACTCGGAGAAAAAATCCAGCTCACAAACACGGCAAGACTCGCTTAGAGCACTTTACAATCTCTCGATATCTCCATCAAACATTCCCTTGATTGTCGAGACTAATTTGATTCGTTACATCATAAGCATGTTGGGAGATATGGAAGTGAGTGAACGAATCCTTTCGATTTTAAGCAATGTAGTTTCAATCTCGGAAGGCAGGAGAGCCATCAGCCGTTGCCCGGATGTTTTTCTTATTTTGATTGATGTTTTGAATTGGACCGACTCGCCAGGGTGTCAAGAAAAAGCATCCTATATTTTGATGGTGATGGCTCATAAATCTTACAGCGATAGGCAAACAATGATAGAAGCTGGGGTTGGATCAGCGTTGCTTGAGTTAACTCTATTAGGTAGCACATTAGCACAGAAAAGGGCATCAAGGATATTGGAATGTTTGAGGATGGATAAGGGAAAGCAGGTTTCTCGGAGCTTCATTAATGGTAAATCTAGCGCGGCTGTTTCTGCTCCTATATGTGGCTCTTCCTCATCAACCACCAATCTTAATAAGGAAGATGAAGATATGATGAGTGAAGAGAAAAAGGCGGTAAAGCAATTAGTTCAGCAGAGTTTGCATAGTAATATGAAAAGGATTGTCAAGAGGGCTAACTTGCCCCAAGATTTTGTTCCTTCGGAGCATTTCAAGTCTCTCACCGTGAGTTCAACATCAAAGAGTTTGCCGTTTTGAGATTATTGAAGATGAAGATACTATCCGAGCATTAATAAGATCGAGTTAGTGCTCTCTTACATTTCCTTGCATCAATGTTCATTTGCAGCTTGTAATGATAGCATTATACTGATAATTATATGTTCATATAGATTAGTTTATGTTTAGCACCATGTTTGGTTAGTGTAGTACTAGACTCGTTCGAACCTTTTAGCATTGGGGTTGTCATTTGTCAAGAGCCAAGAGGATCTTTGTATAGTAGTGTCCTTGTCAATTGTCATTAATGAATGACTAAAAGAATAAACTAAATAGCACAATCTTTCTACTTCTTGAGAGTGATATGCAAGCCTTTATCTTCTTTAGGTTTGTTTATATATGCACGATATCTCCGGGAAGCAATGTAAATCACCAGAATTCTACAAATTTGCTTTCAGTCAAAAGGGACCATTTCTTGCATCCTATCTAATATTAAATTTCTTGCTTAAAGCCGTTGAACGTCATTTTCTTTAGTGTGTAATAGTTGTCTTAGGCCCTTTTCTTTTGGACGGGTGGCTCAATGTAAAGTAATTTCAGTTCTGTTCAGTCCAACTCGTGTTGGGTCGGAGATTTCAACTTGTTTCTGTTCAAGCCAGTCCAGGTCAGCTCCATTCAGTCATGTGGATCTAAGGCGCGTACATATTTTTAACCGAGCTTATGATTTTGAAATGTTGCAGATAATCAGAGTAAGATTTTTGGTAAGAAAATGGTACACAAAGGGAGAGGAATCTAGGCTGCTGGATGTGTAAAGGACAGAAAAAGTACAGAGCTTCAGCTTCTCTTCTTCTTTATGTAAATATTATATTTCCTCCGTTTTTTTAAATGTGACACTTTCTAACTTTCTATTTTAGAAAGTTTTAAATTAAATGTGACACTTTCTTTTTTGGTCAATAAACTCTCTCTATCTCTCTCCTATCACATGGGTCCCCTTATTTTTTTTTCTCTCTATTTCTTTCCTTTCCAAAAATTGCCTAGGAGTCCGTAAATCTAAAAGTGTCACATTTAAATAAAAACGGAGGAAGTATATAGATGGTAGCACATGGGTAGCTTATATTTCAGTTTTTCACCCTTAATGACTGTCACTTCCCATTTTCTCTCTGCTTTCATGTATCCTGGGGTTATGCTTAGCTGTAAATATGCTTCTGGATCTGTGTTAATATGATAATGCCCTGAACAATTTTGTTCATTTGCATCCTTCTGTCTTTTTTTAATTCAATTCTCCTGTTTTTTTGTGTCATGTTATGTACATAGGTTGAACTTTAACAGCAACACCTATGTGATTATAGATAACTACAACTTGTTATAGTAATTATATTGTCATTTATATATAGAATTAGTACGGTCTGGGCTCTCAAGTCTTTAAAACACTAAAGAATAGCCATAGTCAAAGGATTGATATTCATGTGAAGTATGACTAAACCAAGATGAGATGATGAGGTTTTTGACAAACACATGCATTTAAATAGCCAGCTCAGAGTGAGATTGTGAAGTGTGAACTTTGGTTTTCTTGGTAGACTTTGGAGCATTTGTGCTAGTGTAAGTTCTAGGTGGCGAATGGTTTGGTAAACCGGGCTCAGCTCGGGTTACATTCGAATATATTTCATCAATTATTTTATTGTTAGTTCTGTTACTATTCGGTTTGGGTTAGGTCATGAGGTCATGCACATTCAAATGCAATTTGGATTTGGGTCGCACTACTAGGTTGAGGATAGGTTTGTCGAGTCTAGTACTAAGATACAATTAGTATTTGTTTAGACTGTCAACTAAACTTTTTTACTCCTTCTGTTTCAAAATATATGTCATACAATTTGATCAAGTCGTAATAAAGTTCGGGCCATCTGACCCTTAAGAGTAGACCCCTTATTAACAGTTCCCGCATTCAAGGAACTTTTGAATACCATCACAATTCACATGCTAGATCTAAGCATTAGGGGAAAAGTCTTGTCAAAACTCTGGAATTTTGCACAGGATTAAGAGTTTTAACATTAAAAGGTCATAATAATTTACACAAATGCACTACTCCTACAATGATTTAGACATTTAGCGGTCTAAAGGAGCCAATATAGACATAGTATTAATCATTTAAGTGTTACAGCCAGATTTAAATAGACTAGCTTTGCCTGGTTCATTTACAACTTGTTCAATGATTTATTATATGAGGGTCCATAACATCATTTCAAAGTCCCTACCCACGACATTTTCAACATTTTTTTTTTGATAAGTTTGGAGATTTTATTAAATCAAAAAGGATGCTTACACATTGCCTCTATTACAAGTTCTTGAGACTAAAAGCTGTTATCTGCTACCATGGGACTTCACTAAGCAAATACATATGAGAGTTGATGAGATTAGAGCCATGCTATGAATTCATCGTGCCTAGTGTGACCCTGTGAGGCTAGAGCATCCGCAAATATATTTTCAACATTTAGCATACTCTCTTGTGTTTTCCTTTTTTCTGAAGTAGTGCGTATTGAATCTGTTAATTATCATTCTGGGATAAGGTAAATTGATCATGTGGGATGCCCTCTTTTAAGGACCAACCCCAAACCCCTAATTACATTCTCCTTCCCTAGCCGATCCCCGAGTGAACTACGATAAAGATGGTGATGCTCACAACGACACCACCCGAGCCGTCCGATTGTCATAGCACTTATAGGAGACTTGCAATAAAGGAGAGATTCACCTTGTACAAGCACAAGAGGTTTCATTCGAAAGCTAATTAATGAATAAGTGATGTAGTCTAAGGGCCCGCTCAATATCTTTTTCAGTTTTTCGGTTTTTAGTATCTAGATTCGAAAAGTTAAATTCAAATTAGTCAAACTTATACTAATTGCGAAAACTGATGACAAATTGATAGTATAAATTAATTACTTTATCTGGTTTAATAGACTAAAAGTATGTTTTTCTCACCTTATTAGAAGCGTACTTATTTGACTTGATTGAACGTGACCACCTCTAATTTTGATTATGTTTGCACCTAATTGGACACGATTAGCCCAAATTCTTATCTTTTTAACGTGAAGAGAACAAGCCTTATCAAGAGTAACTGAGTAAGGGATAATAAGATTGGTTAGAGCATTCATTCCAATTTTATAAAGTTTTGAGATCGATTTTGGTCCGTGGCTCATCATACATACATGGCTACTTTTTTTTTCTTTTTAACTGTGACCCTAGTTTTGTACGTAGTAATAAGTTAATGGTTTTTCCCCATGTGAGATTTCTTTTACCCTTTAACCCTTTTTACTAGTGGGAAATCTTCTATAGTACGAGTAGAGTCCGGATCATCTATCCCACATAGTGTCTCATTTGATGTTCCATTTTCTATTATTTTGTCCGATAACTTCAATAAAATAATTTTTTTGTTGTTATCTACATTCTTCATATTAGTAAAGCCTCCTAAAAAAATAAAAATAAAAAAACTAACTTCACCTAGTAAAATAAAGGGCGAAAACGATTTATTTCCTTTTCGCTCTTAATTTTAATGAGTGAATATTATTTTCTATATTTTTGTTTTTTAGGAGGCTATACTAGTAGGGAGAATGTACAAAATAAAAAAAAATTATTTTATTTAAGTTATGGAACAAAATAATAGAAAATAGGACACTAAATGGGATAATATATGGGATAGATGATCCGGACTCGTACGAGTAGGGTATATTGTTGATTTTGCTTGAATATTTATGAGGGGAAATTCGCCTTTAACGAGAATTCGTGGTAAAAGTACATGGTGGGAAGTAATAAAAGGCATCAACATGTGTGAAAAAGAAGACTTAGAAGCTGCTATAGAAAGCAAAAGTCCAACTTAGTCAGAGGTAACTTATAAAGACTTGTTGGTTAGTGTGTTGCGTCATAATTCGAGGCCAATTTGTCAAAATTTTAGCAGAATTTAGATACTCGGGAATACCGATAACGTAGCGTAAGTCCATGTTGTTTTGTGCGAGCAATTGGTATAACCAAGATTCAAGAGTCAAGACTACCATGACCATGAGGGTTTGATTGAAGGGGAATAGTTACTAAAAACTAGGTAGAATGATACTTTTATTGGCTGAAAGTTTGGAAATCGGATATGGATATGTGTATCACTTGAAAAATTTCGAGATTACTTGATAATCGATTTGATAGTTATATTGTTTTCAAACTTCTTGCTCATTTTTCCCGAACGTCCTTAATATTCCAATAATTAGTGTTAATGGTTTATATTCGACTATGCTATAATTCAATTTGAAACTCGTGGGTTTGTATTATCGAATCAAGCATGTAACCAAATATGGGGATTTGTAATTCTACTATTTGAACCTTAGTGAATCAAGTGATGGGTAATGATAATAAGTGGTGTACGATATCAAGTATAAATCCATATCAATATGGGTGCTTAAAGCATACACAACCTTTGTATAAAGAACTATTTTCGTATTTGCTACTTTGAGATTTATGACCAGTTTTAAAAAATGACCTTTAATATCTTAAAAGTTACACCATTTGTCTGATAGAATTGTTTTTTTTTTTAATTTCAAAGTCAAACATTAGCATATTTGACCATGTCTTTTACTAATATAGAAGAAAATTGATTACCGTGTGGTATAATTGTTAAAGTAGTCTCCATGTTTAGTTTTGAATTTAGACATTTTTAGTAATTTTAAATCAATGATATTAATGGTCAAAGATTTATCTTAACTTCGTGAAAGAAGAAATGGATCAATATTTTGATAGGGATGAGCAATATAATATATATAAGTTTATGCTGATCTTTGACAAAATTTTCTGTATAGGTACTTATTTATAGTTTAAAACTAAAAATTCAATAAAAAATTATGATCTGATCTAAATTTAATTTTTAGACATCGTAAAAAAAAAAGTAGGAAAATGAAATAGAGGAAGCACACATAAACCTTCTCTTTTTATACTTTATGGTCACTCACATCCAAAAATTTGTCTTAACAATATTGATCAGTGTATCATTATTGACCCTCTCTTTCCAAAATATGATAGCATTATGATGAAAGAGTGATATCAACCTATCCAAAATATGTATCTCACCGACAAGCAAGTGTTTTACTAAATCGGGGAGAAATTAGTGACTAGACATACAATATTTTATGGACCCTCATTAATGAGTGTCTTAAAATGTCTTGGTTAATTTTATAATCATTAGCAAATCTTCCCCAAATTGTGCAATATGAGAAATGTAGCTTCAATCAAGGATATGGCTTTGTCAACAAAGGGCATGAACAAAATGAAAAATCATGAATGTTTTGCTTTTAAAGGTCTTTATAATTTTTATTATGTACCGGGATATATCCAAATTTATTTGAGTAAAAAATATTTCTGGGTGTATCATGCTCAAATGTCTTAATTTACTATTGTTCTAGAGAGCTTTTAAAATATTTCTTCACTTTACTTAATCAGCTAAATTTAGTTAACTTTTAGTTAAAGAAAAAGCTTTAGAAAAGGTTTTATTTGTTGTGATTAATCAATTTACAAGTTAATTAAGATAAAAGGCCATATAAAAATAAATTTCAATGTTAAGGCCATTATGAAATAATCCGAAATTACGATCTATTAAACACAAATCGACTATAATTGAAATTGATTGTGTCAATTTAGGATTTTTTTTCTATAAAAAAGATGGGGACCAAGATGAATGATGTCCATTTCTTTTTTCTACATCTAGAAAGTGAAGATCATGTGCTTTTTGTCAGCTGTTCCATGATGCAAGCTATTTCGATGCAAAGTGGGCCTTTCTTGTTCAGCTTAATTGGGCCCCTCCGATTCTCGGCCTATAAAGTGTACAAGCCTTTCTGGGCCTAAACTTAGTTGCGACACTACTTTCGTTTCTTGTTTGTTCGATAGGTTATAAGGTCTACTATTATTTCAAAAAGTTTTACTTACTGTCTCCATCTTATCAAAGTACCAATTATCATCTCATAATTCGTTTTTTCAAAGTTAAAATCCATCGACTTTCACCCTATGTAAAATATGGCTACAATATTTTGTTAAGTTTATTACATGTGTTCTGTTAAAATTTGAAAATAGTAGAAAGTTATTCTATTATATTACTAAAGAAGTATTTTCAAAACGTAAAAGGTGAATTGTATAGAGCCTACTTGAAGTGAAATTACGAAAAAAAAACTTTCTTTTACATCTTCAGCAAAGAATAATTCTCCAAGTAGTCCAACTCTATGTTAATGGGGGCAGGGTCTAGTTCTATTGATGAGGAAGCTCGTAAATTCTTTGGACACTTTAGACATCAGCAAACAAGAAAGAAAGTAAAAAAAGAGGAAAGAGAATCTAAAAGTGCAAGAGCCAACCATCTTTTTAAGCATCAAGAGAGAAGGGGGTTAGGACTAGGATTTGGGTAAACTGAGATTAGAATAGGTAAAAAAGATCAAAGTAAAAGATAAAAGCATTAACCAAACTTCTTTTTATAAAGGAAATGCATAGGTTATACAAAAGAGCCAACCATTATGTTGGTTAACATCTTAAAAAATACTAAAAGGCATATTGAGTATTAATGAAAACGAAAAAAATTGATTGGTTGTAAAATTTAAATAGTTATACTGCAATGGATTTACAATAGTTACAAGATACTCCAATCAAAGTAGGAGTGATTAGGGAAAGGATTCAAGGATGGTAGCCATGTTTGTCTGGAAGTTTTTTTTTCATCGCTTTAAGATTATTTTTTTTAGTCGTCACGTTTTGACCTTTTGCAATATTTACAAACTTTAGTTTGATTCCCTTGTATTTTCAAAACAAGTTTTTATATTTTATAATTATGTATAATTAGATATATTAATGGTCAAATTTGTACATTGATATAGACATCAAGTCAAAACTTAACAACTATGGAGTAATTAAAAAACGCACGAAATATTGATCTTCGACGGCCAAATTAAATGAGAAATTGGAGAGTGGAGTTCTGATGTATAACATACAGTTCTATTATTGCAAAGAGGCTAAAGCATTGCTGAAACCTTGAAGAGGGAAAAGTGCAGAAAATTATTCAATAATAGAACACACTGCTCACCTGGTCCAGAGCCAATACAAGACCAGTGATAGTTCCATTACCATTGAACTGTCTCTAATAAGATGTGACATTACAATAAAAAGAATAAACATAAACAAAAAAGAGAATAAAGCTAAAACAATACTTTAATGCTATAATTTTTTTTGAAGCGTTTACTACTTGGTTATAGAAGCATCAATAACATGTGCTTGTTTCAAAGAAAACTGCTATATATGATTGATATGTATGTCTATGCTAAATCAGTATCCAACGACGTCACTAAGCGCCATGTTTCGTTTCAATCACAGGGAGGTACACACCCTCAGCTGCCATCCAAAGATTATCAGTATGCTTGTCTCGCACCCCACAAACCTGAGAATCTCTTCGATTAGTGTCTAACATAAAGAATCTACTGTTTTTGCAAAAACTGAAAGAGATTCCAGAATTAAGAGTCTTTTATAACAGTGAGGTCGCGGATGGAGGAGCAAAAAGGTTCAACGAATAAGCATGACATTTTTTGGATGGAAGAGGCAAACTTTCACTGGAATGCAGCGGTTTTTGTTCACAAACTTCATGATAGCAGCATAGTTATGTTTGGAGTTGGGAATGAAAACATGATTCCTCTCCATTGATTGTAGTTCTATGTGAAATAATGTTGCATAGAAGCTCGGCATAAGTAAATCTCTTATGGCCGGTTTGGCAGTTTACCCGCTTGGTAGATAGTAACAAATGGCGGTTGGTAATAAATTCATGAATATTTTATCAATACCCATGGTATTACTTGTCCACCGCCAAATTGCGATTTTCTTCATAAAATTCCATTACCACTTTAGAATTAGAGGTGGTATTGACTATTGCGTGGGAAAGAACATCTGAGAAGATAATCACATATTAATGGTAACGAGTAGAGGATTTTCTTTGCAAATTCCATATGAAATATGAGTTGGGCTGTTAGGAACCATGTCCGGTTTTCACTTTCGAAATAAGATGGAACATGCAAAAAAACTAGAATTTTCTGAATGCGTATGCATAATGACGCACACATTAATATGGACATTAGATTGCAAAGAAATCTGGTAATTGACATATATCCTAACCTCTTGATGGCCCATGTCGTACTTCTTCTTGTGGCTATGTAGATACTTGCCAGTATCCACATGCTGAAGCCGAACCCTTTGGTCTTTCCTCCACGATTTTCCCGTTCCTTCAACTAGAAGTCTGAAGAATGGCGTATTTTCAGGAAAAAAAAAAAGAATAAAATCAGGAAAGTTTACTTCGATGGAGATGAAAGAACAACAGGACGAACAGTTTAAATTCAACACACCTCCAGTGATCACCTGTGTCAGACTTGCCCTCATTCCCAAAGCAGCTAACCTACATGGGGTAAGGCATAGGAATGGCAATCTCAGTAGTGAACTCCTTGGAAGAAACTACCTACCATAAGGGAAGTAAAGGAAGACAAAATGCATTCCACCATTTAAAGGTCCAAATGCAGCCGTACCCAATTTAGTCTCAAGTTAGAATAGAGGATATAACAGAAGTGGAAGTTTTCTCTCGGTCAAACTGATAATGCTGTTATTTCTATTTTGGGTTGTTCCCTCTTTTATTGTTCCTTTCCATACAACATTGTATTTGTCTTACATAGTTCCAGAGTCCCACCAATAGTCTAAATCCCACTAATTGGTTACACTGCTTAATAAGAGTGTGTGAAAAATCAACCATGATCCTATGACACTTTCTCAAGGAGTATATATGAGCTGGATGTATTCACGATGAGAGATCAGCAGATACAAAAAGCTTCAATAAGACAGGCATTTCTATTTGAAGCTCAGTATCAACAAATCACTCAATATAATATGCTAATCTTGTTTCTTAGAAGGAATCATCTATAACTCTTTCTCCTGTATCACTCTTTAAGTCTGTTCTCATCAGCGAAACAAGCTTACAATACAAATTAGACCAATCTTTTTGGTTTTCTGACCACAAGGTCGACATGAAGTGGGTATGTGAAAACAAAAATGGCTTGAGATATCCCAATGATAAACCATAGCCTGAAACATGGATGCAGTTGCAAACCTTTACAAGCAGCAAGTTATTCAAGGTGGCTACTACTAGCCAGTCCAAGAGAAATGATGAAATTGGCACGCCTTTGACACTTGCAAATACAGCTAAGTAGAGGAGAATGACTAAACTTGATACTAACAACCAATTAACTCAATTCGACAAGTGGAGAATCGTGAAGCTAATTTTTATGCATGGGTAGTTGGGTACCTATTCCCCTTATACCCACCTTCATCATTGGGCACTCACCATCTCAACTACAATTCTCTTAAGGCTCTAGGGCATTGGATTCAATGTTAACCATATTAGAAGCCTCTTTTGAGCCTAAGACAATTGCAATCCACTTAAGGCTCCAGAATCTTGGATCAATTCTAACCAAATTAGGCCTCTTATGAACCTTAAGGCGCTAATCAGTAATATCTGCTAAAATTAAATGAGTCATAGACTTTGGACTATGCCACGATGATTGCCCGATGAAGCAACCTAGTTAGATGTTCGATTAGATACTTAAATTAGTGGGTCATAGCTTTGTGGTAGAAGGCCAAAGAATCTATACAACATGTTTTGGTGTTATGCAAATACTTATATTGAAACCTATGGCAGGGGAAAATCTCAGATCCCTAGGAAATTATCTCGAATCCCTGAAATCTTAAAGTGATTACTAGTTACTCACTTCCCTACATAGTAAATCCCCAGCATAACTCAAACTTAAAAGCCATAACTCGTTAAGATCTGCTTTAAATGTTATCTGCATGATGGGAGTTGTAAGACTTGTAACCTTATATTTTTCTATCCCTGATGTGTTTAAATCTTATCACTGGGCTATGGCCCACAAAAGCATCTCAGAAGGGAACGGTTGATATACCTTGTTTGCCTATATGGAGCCAATTCTACGCTTTGATTCAACAATGGAGTTAGAAGCTTGAAGAGTCTCATTACATAATATTGATGCCTGACGGACTCTTCATAACCTCGATTTAATTAGGTAACCTTTGCTAGGAGATGTTGATGTCTCTGCAGTAGTCATGGGATGCCTTGTGATAAGTGAACTTTTAGCTCACTACCGGTTCCCTTTCTTAGCTATTTTCATAACACTTCATCCTATTTTATTCAATTTTCCTTTCTTTTTAATTCTTTACAGCTTGATGCGATTTTCTAGCCCAATTTGGCAACTTTAGCCCATTAGCCTCTTTTCGGACCTATTTTGCTCTTTTCTCCTTGTGCTCCCGTCCCACCATTAGAGCCATGGATAAAAAGGGGATCTCACGAGTGCTCCATATCCAAAACAGAGTGGACACTCCGTACAAGAATTCGGGAACTTCTCAAAGTTGGAACAAGCGCTCCATATTAGCGAAGCGGACACTCCTTACGGCCCCTACTCAATTGTGCACGATTTCAATTGTAAAAACGGGTGAGGTAAAAATACCTACTCATCTCCACTTTTGTAACCCATCTTAGAAACCCTAGCTTATTTTAGAAAGAAAAACCAATTTGTTATTTTTGGTTGGTGATTTAGAAGAGATCAAAAGTTCATAAAACAGTGTAAGTTTGTATGTCGACATTTTGAGTTTTATTGAAAGTTGGATGTATTACTTTGGCATCTTTATTTCCTTTGTACTTTCTAATACTTACATTCTCTTATTGTAATCATTCTTTTGAGTATTATTGCCTACTTTTGTTGTTGATTCTTTCCACATTATTTCTTCCACTCTATAATTTTTACAACAATTGTTGTTTTACGATCTCCAATATGCTATTTTGAGCATTAATATCTTTGATTACGTATTAGTAAAAATCATGAAAAAATGATATTAAAAAAACTACACATTATGACGAATCTAATAAGATCTCACATAAATAATTCATGGTCAAAGTTAAGATTGTCTTTGAAAGTACAAGAGTTACATGAAGTGTGGATCGGAGGAAGTATTTTCTATGGATTCTTTGGTGGATGTGGTAAATCCTATGAATAGTGAGTAGTAACGTTTCTAGGGTATGGGTTAACACCCTCAATAAAGTCATGATTTTATGTATTTCCTCCGTAACAAAATAAATGCACCAATTAGCTTGGCACGCATGCCAAGATAAAATTTTAAAGATTAATATCTCTAATTATGTATTTGTAAAAATTATAAACATTAGATCATAAAAAACTACAAGTTGAGACGAATCCAACAAGACCCCACATGACTATATTTTCCCTTATGTATAAGTCACAAATTGCGATTAAATTTAAAACTGTGAATAGTGTCTAAAGTGCAAATGGTGCATTCTTTTCGTTACGGAGGAAGTATGAATTAGGAAAAGTCCTTGTTTGAGGGTTGATTGATTGAACTTTAGGGGTTCTTTATTGCTTGGTTTTATGATTAATCTCCATGAAAGTGAATTCTAGACATTTCAATGAAGAATTGAGAGACAGAATTGAATGTGACTTCCCTTGTGTTCACTTGATTAAATTGTCATGAAAATTAGAAATTGTAGTCTTAGACTCTTAGTTGCCATCGTCATCTTGTTGTTTAACCCTTGAAATTGAATTAATACCGTGATCGGTTAATCCTATTTTTATAAGCGTCCTCTATTAGCTTGAAAAAGTAATTTGAGAATTCTTAGATGACCAATATTAATCTCCCCAAAATGATGTATCCCTTCATGCTTACGTGTTATTCATGATCAAATTGAGTGGTAAACCCTCACCCTAGTTCCTTATTATCGTGATATTAAGTCTCTTTTAATTGTTATTTCTAATTCTTATACTAAGTGCTAGTAGTTAACTAATCGTGTCTTTACAAAAACCTTGCAATCTATTGGATCCCTTTAGCTTAATCGACACTAGTTAGTTGGTAGTGGACCTTGTCTCATTGTATATACAATTGCTTGCCCTAACGTTAAGCTTGACAACAGCTTATCACCTTCCATATATCAGACAGCTTCATAACCATGGTGATACATTCGAGCATGTCAAGTGGTCTCTAAGTCTTTGAGACCATATTGGGTCTTTGTTCCCTAACAATGAATCTCACATACTGCCAATGTTAATAACATAAGCCCTTGGTCGTGCGCTTAATATTGAGTAAGTATTGGCTCTCTATGCCGTCAGCTTTGGTAGGGCCAACTTCTTCGTCATATTGGCTCCTAGACACAAGTAACTAGGAAGAATTAAGGACTCCTAATCTCTCATGCTGTGAATAAAACCACGTCTCTCATACCTGATAACATAAAGGGATCCTGTAGGACAGGAAGTCTAGTTGTTGAACATAGCAGATCGAAGGGGGTATAAAATGGCCAACTTGTCAACATAATCTTTGTGCAGTGACAATCTATACTACCATAGCACATACCAATGTTTCTTAGTTCTTAGATGTTCCACAAAATGATGCATACTGGACTGCAACTGTGGTCCAGATCAACGTGGAAAAGACTAACGAAAAAACGGATGTCTGAAGTAATAATTATTAGCAAGAGGGCAAAAAGAAAAAGGCAGCTACTAAGAGTTAGAACTAAATCAACATGGCAACACATGAACAATGATACAGGACAATTCATTTTCACCATGGATTACTGCATTAAATTGAAAACAAAGACAGTTGAAGACCAGGAGAGATAGATATATAGCTAACTGAATCACAGTAAGCTGAGCACCAACCTCTTGATTGCCTGAAAGTGGTGATTCAAAGAAGTGACTGTGCAGCCACTTTCGGGTCTTCATATGCTGCAGCCTGATAATTGCGTTACTAACAATCGCATTACCTTGTTTAACAGACGCTTCCAGCTCTGGCCTAACAACCTCCAATGTAAATACAATAGTCAATGCACAATAATGCCACCATACGCTACCAATATCAATACTACAATAACTCATGGGACGTTTGTTTAGAGGGGTAGGATTAGAGGGTTTCAATCATGGGAATGGGATGGGGATCTAATTGTTGGGAATTCTTTAGATAAATTCTCATCTATTATTTTGTATATATGTGGGAATATAACAGGGACCAAATGAGTTTTTCTAACTAGAGGAGTAATCCCACTCTTAATACATGTCCCCTCCAGATATTATTTTGGTGGGATTAAGAGGATTTTAATCCCCATCCTCATCCCCATCTTATAACCAAACAAGGAAATTGCTTACTTAGAGGATTAATAATCGCTATCCCCTCCCCTTATCCCTCTAAACAAACACCCCGTCAATGCCTCTAAAAAAGATCATGGCTTGTCCAGGAAAAGGGGTGACATCCATGGAGTTCAGCAGTATGCAGGGGCAGAAGAGGTTGTTACTTAGTGCACCATATCATTATCTACACCCAAGACCAATCACACACATTTTTTTGCAATCATAAAACTGTAACATTGTTAGGTTAATGGTATAGTGATGCTCCCGGGTGCATGTAATAATCTCTTGTTACTCATTATTATTCTAAATAAATGCAATTTACTACACAGATTTGTTGCACTTGCATCCCAACTAAAGCATATATACCCCCCATCTTGAAACAATCGCAAACTAAATGCGACTATAGAACACGAGACAGTGAGAGTACACAATAACTCTATTGTTCATAGTGGGTCGTAACTTAGTTTTAGAAAAGCGTATCTAATACTTTTTCTGTTTCTAAATAAGTGACACACTTCTTGTTTTCACGTTTGCTAATGCATTATTTTAATCATTAATTTCTACAATTATCAATAAGTAAACATTATAAAAAGTTAGATACTTCCTCCGTTTTAAATTACTCGCTACACTGACTTTCACGCTTGTCGATGCACTACTTTGACTACTAATATCTTTAATTATGTATTATAGTAAAGCATAAAATTTTGATTTTATGAAAATATACATTGAGACAAATCCAACAACATATTACATTATAACATTTGATTTTATCTAATAGTAAATAATGCATGGTCAAACCTCATTCATGAATAGTGGAATTTTCAAAGTGTAGCGAGTAATTCGAAACGGAGGAAGTATTAAAATTCACATTGATACGAATCTAACAAGATCTCATATGACTGTGTTTTTCCTAAAATGTAAATCACCAAAGCTAATTAAAGTCTAAACTATGAATAATAAATACTATACAAATGTGTCACTTATTTAGAAACGGAGGAAGTACATGCTTGAGATCTCGTATCGGGTTACCGACTAAATTCATATCATCGATGTAACAAATAAAAGAAGAGAGAGAGTACCCAATAGCTATTAGCGTCATCTCCAGTGGGAAAACCAGTAACAGATTGTTGCCCACTACCAGAACCATAAGGCAGATCATGAGAATGCAACCTAAATTTAGTCTTATCATGCATCAACTTCACAACCGAGCCATATGTAATCTGTCCAAATAACATTGTTAAATCATGAAATATGTCCAGAATTTTGAAAACTTAGAAAAAACCATATCATTTCACTGTGATCAAATCAAAATAAAAAATCAAACAAGACCCATTCATACCTCAACATCTTCAGACGCAGCAGAGGCTGTAGAAGAAGATGAATGTGGGTTTAACGAGAGGAATACAAAGAGCGCGAAAGCGAATGGAGAGCGAGACATGAATGCCTATAGTGAGATAATTTGGTGTTGGAGATGGTGAAGCGAGAGAATATGAGATTTGGCATGTACCGACTACTGTCTACTGACTACACAGGGATGGCAATTCAGTCCGACTCTCCTTTATTAGGAGTTGGACCTAGGTAGGATGAGGATCCAGTTTAAATCCGCCTATAATTCAATTATTACGTGTTAATTAAGTAGAATACTATAATTTAAATTTATAGGTATCTTATAAAAGTTTTTTTTTATTGGACACAATTTTTTAGAAGCATACTTTTACGAAAAATAACCTTTTTAAAAAATTTGCCATTTAACAATTGACCATTCTTTTTTGCCAGATTATAATTTTAATGCTTTTTTCCAACATTGATTCTTATTTTTTGTGTTGTTGATCAAGGCGTTTTCTATAAGCATGCTTCGCAATTAAAGTTGTTCAATACGTTGACCAACGCTTGAATTTGAAATTCAATGTAAGATAGCTTGGAGATCTGATCTTACAAAAAAGAATTTTGGTTGAGATTTTAAAATGCCAAAAAGATTTTAAAGTTTTCTTACAAAAATAATGCTTATAAAAGGTTGTTTCTCGTAACATAGTAGCTCTGTCTATGAATAAGACTTGAAGTGAAGTAAGTTGTAATTGAATGAACGTGAAATGAAATTAAGTCTAAAAGAACAAGGCGTTAGAATAGCTAAGCTTTGACCACCTAGTTTTTGCTACTTAAGCTACGTTCTTTTTTACTAAACGGAGCTGAAAATAATAGAATTTTGATTGAGATTTTAAAATGCCATAAAAAACTTTAAGGTTTATTCTTGTAAAAAATGCTTATAAAAGGTTATTTCTCGTAACATAATAGTTTTGCTTATGAATAGTACTTGAACTGAAGTAAGTTGTAATCAAATAAACGTGAATTGGGTTAAAGTAAACTGAAACTAAGTGCAAAAGGACACGTTGTTCTTGTTAGTGTTGCTAAGCTTTTACAATATAGCTTTTAGGCTTTGTTCTTTTAAACTGAAAAAACAGTAATAAACTAGATTGAACTTAATAAAATTAGAGAGATATACTGAAATTAATAGAGTTGAATTGAGCTGAACTAAATTCAGGACGCACATAAGTCAAAAGTATTGGATGATGTTAGAGGGAACGAAAAGAAATTTTGTAACACATGGCAGATTGAGCGCCAACTAACACATCACTCCGACCCTACACACACACAAAGACACAACCAATATGTGATCTTTTTAAAACCTTAGTTCCTTCCAACTTGTAAAAGCCTCAGCCACCCATCAACCCACATCACCAATTTCTCACTTACAAACAGATAGTAGAGCTCACTTCATATTCAATTCACCCACCTCATCTACTCTTCTTGTTGCTCCCTTTAGTACCCTCAACCATATATATTGATACAAATTGTATAGAAAGAAAAGAAAGAAAAAGAGAGCATAAGGTTGTTGTTAGTCATGGCAGGAAATGGAGTATTTGCTGAGATAATTGAAGGAGAAGTATTTAAATATTATGCTGATGGTGAATGGAAAACTTCTTCTTCTTCTAAATCTGTTTCTATCATCAATCCTACTACTAGGAAGACCCAATATAAAGTTCAAGGTATTATATTTCTATCCTTGTTCTATAATATTACCCAACTTTTTTTTGGTGGGAAATTTCTTATAGAGTGTAACGACCTCAAATTAACGTCTATACACGTGTTTGGTGAATTGTATTTTGTTTTTGTTTTTTTGTTATGATCAAATAGCAAAAAGTGTGTGTGATAGTTGATTTTCGAGTAGCTAAGTAAAAAGCTGCTTTTAATGGTAGTTTTTGCTTGCAATTTGCACTGAATCACTGAAACGATCAAGTACTTCCTCCGCAACGAATTTAAATGTAGTAATAAATTATTTTATACGCATTTTAGTGAAGATATTTAAGGTATCAACAAGTAAATTTATCTTAAAATTATATTGATTAATTTGTGTGCAATTATTGTGAATGATTGGCTAACCTGTTTAGGTTGTCTGGCACTGTTATATATATAGAGTTATGAAAATCTATCTTTACAAGCCTACTAAGAGTCTAATTACCAAATTACCCTAATAATTTGATTGCTTACGGCCTTTAAACCATTTTCTTGAAATGCATGCAAAATGATTTATTACATTTAATTTAATTTGCCACGGGCAAGTAATTTTACTGAGCACTTTCTATATACAACTAATAGTCAAACAACTGAACTAACTTATAAAAAAAGTCAAACAACTAACCTAAACAGCCACTACAAATGACCGGTCAAACCCACCAATACAAATCATCAACGGCTAATTGCCAAACACCCCCTAAAGCTTTGTTGTTGTTGGTGGTGGTGGTCGGATTATTTTCCTTTGATTGGTTTTCTCCATAATTTGATCAATGTATCTAATTTACAAAGTTGATATGTTCTAAATCTGGTATTTATACTTCACAGCATGTACACAAGAAGAGGTGAACAAAGTGATGGAAGCATCAAAAGTGGCACAGAAGTTATGGGCAAAGACACCACTTTGGAAGAGAGCAGAATTACTACATAAAGCAGCTGCTATTTTGAAACAACATAAACTACCAATTGCTGAATGCCTTGTTAAAGAGATTGCTAAGCCTGCTAAGGATGCTGTCACGGAAGTAATTCTTTCATTAATGTTCGATTAACTCTTCTAAACTTGTGCTTCATTTCTCCTTTTCTGAATTCATACTATATGCATTCATATATGCTTCTTTGTCGCTTTAGATGTTTACTTAATTACTTTTTAAACTTCATGAGAAGGTTTATTCTATGGCCTAAATGCCAGCCATTTCTTCTTTGGACTAACTTTGTCCATCTAGTTGGTAATCAATAGAACTGTTTCATTTATATTATTAGTTTTGCTTGGTCAGCTCGCGCCAAAAGGTGTTGGGTTAAGTCCTACAATGAGCATAACCCTCGTGTTTAGTTTACAACATTTTAGTACTTGGTAATGTGTTCTATTCGAGTGATTTAGTTTATTATTTGTAACTTTTGCTTTGTGGTGAAAATATTCGGTAATTTAGAGCCTGCTTGACTAATTCAAAATCTAGTCGTCTAGGCCGGTATACGTGTCCGAAGTTTGAAATCTCTAGTGTACGACATTTGCTTAAAATTAAATAGGATCTTTACAACTTTTTCTCGTACTACTTTGCATGATGAATGTTAATTTCAATCTTTGATATGGTTCTTTTTTGAATTTGCTTGGCAAAAGGTTGTTAGGTCTGGTGATTTGGTGTCTTATTGTGCCGAAGAAGGGGTGAGAATTCTCGGTGAAGGAAAGTTCCTGGTTTCTGATAGTTTTCCTGGAAATGAGAGAACCAAGTATTGTTTAACATCCAAGGTAAAATTTCACTTGCTCCTCACGTTTTTCTAATCACTGGTCTTGTTTGCTATCCCTGCCAAATGCTGGCGGGGTAGCATGTGTTCTATAGAAATGTTAGACACCCAGAAATTAGATTGTTGCCTATATTCTTTTGCACCTTTCTTCTATAATATTGCATATATGTTGGATTGTGGATTCTATGGATGATCTATCATCAAAACTCAAAATTATAAATCGGCTTACGTTGTACCTCGTGAGGCTCATTGGACTAGGAGTACAGTCCCTCTCTTCCTAAAGGTTTGCTCCGTTAGAGTTTGGTACAATATTCAAAAGAATGGTTGAGTAGCTAATTGTTACAGATCTAAATTTTGGAATAAGAGGTTAGAGTTGATAAGAGACTTAAATGATGGGACGACATGTAGTCAATGAGTGAATAAAGTAGTTGGACCATGAAATATGGAATAGGTCGACGTCTTAGTTAATTTAGGACGACCGTATAAGGAAAATGGCGCAATCTTTTGAAGTAGGTCTAGATACCCAAGTGTTATGCACGTATTTGAGTATGGAATTTTCTTATTCAATCCATACCGTATTATCGGTAATTCGGTATGCTATGTCATGAAGGGCTTTTTTGGTCATTTTCCTGCTTGTTATCTACATCAATGGCTTATTCATCTTTTAAGAGCCAAGAAAATGCATCATTGTGGAACCTGTTTTTCTTTAAAATTGTTTGTCTGGTAGTTATGTATATGTTTACATCATTTGCTTCCTATATTTACGGAAACAGATAGATCCAATAAACATGTCCCCTAGTCTTTCATGGTAGGTGAAACACTTTACTAGCCACTGGCTACTGGTCCCCTGTTATATGTGGTGAACCACTAGAGTGCAGAACTGAGAAGGACATTTGATATTGTGATTCCAACCTTTTGAAACTTGTGAAGTGTGTCACTCTGAGACCCACCTTAGTTACACCTACTTATAATTTGTGAACTCAGATTACCGAGAGCAAATTACATCCAAAGTAATGTCAGGTTGAGAATGAACAGAGAAAATGAGCCAATTTTTTCACTCTGTCCTTCGTGACAGCACTTTCGTTATGGACACATTGTTACGCTGTTTATCTGAAAATAAAAATCTTAATTCTGTACAGGGTGAATTTTAAGATAAGATATAGACTTGAAAGAGGGGAATTAGAAGATATTGAACTTATGGCAATGAACAAGAACAACTAGGCTGAATAGTATCAGTTGCTTTCTTTCCCATTTACTACTATTATTTAGTAAGTGGCTCTATCATTCTTCTTAGAGGGTTAAGAGTTGCTAGAACGACCCGTATTCACCGCAAATTATGAAAGCCGTTTTTACTTGCTCACTTCGTACATAACTTTCTTGTCCTAAAGTCTTGTACATATAGTCTATATAGATACTCCCCCCATCCCCCAACATCACCTGTATACTATCTTGACAGTCCGCAAACAAACATCCTGTTTAATAAGAAGCTGCCTACCCAGCTCATATGATAACTATACCTTTACGCAGTCATAGAAGCTGAGATATTATTATGTTTGTTCCGTTAATTATCGTCCCAAACTCCCAATAATACTTGCCGTTTCAAATAAATTTTTCTTATTTCTTCAACCATTTGCAGATTCCTCTGGGGGTTGTTTTAGCAATTCCACCCTTTAACTATCCTGTCAACCTTGCCGTCTCCAAGATAGCGCCTGCGCTTATTGCTGGAAACTCCCTTGTCCTAAAGCCTCCAACACAGGTACTATCTTATAGGGAGTTGCGCAAGTTTTGTTTGCTTAGTCAAAATTGACGAAGACTTTACTGACTAGAGGTTGCTCATATAATAGGGTGCTGTGTCTGCACTCCACATGATCCATTGCTTCCATTTGGCTGGCTTTCCGAAAGGACTTATTAGTTGTATCACCGGAAAAGGCTCTGAAATCGGTGATTTCTTGACATTGCACCCTGGGGTAAACTGCATAAGGTAATGGCAAATTCTCTTGGTTAAATCTAAAACTTTTATTAGCTAGCCAAAATGTACGGTTTTGAAAGGATATTTTCTGACTATCTAAAATGCATAATGACTTTAGCTTCACTGGAGGAGACACTGGAATTGCAATCTCCAAAAAGGCTGGAATGATCCCTCTTCAGATGGAACTAGGAGGAAAAGATGCTTGCATTGTTCTTGAAGATGCCGATTTGGATCTTGTTGCTGCAAATGTTGTGAAAGGAGGCTTCTCTTACAGGTAAACATCGCCTCCAAACTTGTTGTTTTACCTCACTGTGATATAGTCAAATTTCTTGAAGTAATATCTACCTTTATTAGCCCGCTCTTGGATCTCAATCAATCCTTTCTTCTTTAGTTTGAGCTTTGGCTATGTTTCGTTAGACAGAAGATGTTTTCGGTGAAAAGGTACAATTGTTTGTTATTTTACCTCTATTTGGATCCTTTACAAGAAAAGTTAGAGAAGAAAGGCAAATCGAAATTAATGAATAGGCAGTAGGGAGGATAATGTGGCATTTTGTTCCTAATAAAGGAAATTGTATCACTGGAAGTACTATTTTCCGCCCTTTACATACCAAACAAGGAAAATAGGGGGGGAAAAAGATTTTTTTCCTCCCAACCAAACACTACCTTGATATACATACTTAACATATATTCATCCTTTTCTTTCTTAAACTTCAGTGGCCAAAGATGCACAGCGGTTAAAGTCGTGTTAGTAATGGACTCTGTGGCTGATACTCTTGTTGAGAAAGTCAAAGCGAAAGTTGCTAAACTGACTGTTGGCCCTCCCGAAGAAGACTGTGATATAACTCCAGTTGTCACAGAATCATCTGCTAACTTCATCGAAGGATTAGTGAAGGATGCTAAAGAGAAGGGAGCAACTTTTTGCCAAGAGTATAAAAGGGAAGGCAATCTTATTTGGCCGTTGTTGTTGGATAACGTTCGACCTGACATGAGGATTGCATGGGAAGAGCCATTTGGCCCTGTTTTGCCGGTTATTAGAATAAATTCTGTTGAAGAAGGGATCCACCATTGTAATGCCAGCAATTTCGGTCTTCAGGTATAAAAATATCTTTGGTTTATTAACTTCTTTGAAGTGATTTGGAAAATGCTTCTCCATTGACATAATGCATGTGATGTAGGGCTGTATCTTCACAAAAGACATAAACAAGGCAATGTTGATTAGTGATGCAATGGAGACAGGAACAGTCCAGATCAATTCTGCGCCTGCTCGTGGACCAGATCACTTTCCCTTCCAGGTGAGCTTTTAGGCTTTAGCAAGATGGTGACTGTCAAAACTGAAATGGTAGCTTGCTGATTAGTAGTAATTTTTGCTGCCTGCCTATTTCGGACAGTAATGAATGTGGTGTAATCTATACGCCTCTATCCTAACATGAATTTTACATTAGCTTATTCACGTCAAAGTTCATCAACTTTGGTCATAATAATTACCACTCCATCAAAAAATGAATTTTACACCGGCTCATTCAAAGTAATAGTTCATCAACTTTAACTGTATATTTTCAATGAATTAATTTCTCCCCGGCTTCTTCAACGTCAAATTTATAAATTTTGACCATGTATATTTTAATACAATATAAATTTTGACATCATGTCAAGCGTGATCGGGTTAGATTTGTTTTAAAGGAGTATATATTTCAATGTAAAAGTGTCTCCGTCGAGTCATCGACTACCACTCTACTGCATATAAAGCGGACATTTCAAGCTTGCCTTCTGATTATTCTTTCCCGTCTGATAAATTTTAACCATTCTTCCATTATGCAGGGAATAAAGGACAGTGGGATTGGATCCCAGGGTATAACTAACAGTATCAATATGATGACGAAAATCAAAAGCACAGTAATCAATTTACCTACACCATCCTACACAATGGGTTGATGTACTGAAACTATGCTGACATTATGTCGTTGTTATGAATAAATCTTACCCCTGATCTTCTATCCCATAGCTTTGTCGTTCTACGCTTGTACAACTATTTGCAGAAAGTCTAGCTTTACAGTTTGAATGTCAAATGGTGTAATGTCTTACTCCTTGGGAACATACGATCGAGCTGCTTACAGCCGGGAAAGTAATAATCTATGAGTCTATCATTGGTCTGCTAATGGGCAGTTTCTTAATTTCCGGCTTGGAGCCTTGTCAACCACAAAGACACTAATATGATGATTATAAAAAAATAAGCAATTGGGTGGCAAGCATGGGCCTGGTTGCAGCCCCCCTAAGAACTACCATCTTTTGCTTTAAAACGAACAGGCCAAGTTGCGGGTTGCCTTGCTGTAAAGGCTGGGCCACGGCAGGGCTGCTATCTTTAGTAAATCATAAAAATGGATACCTCATAAACATAGAATAATGAATAATACATATATACATGCCCCATTTGATAACCTCCGAGCGAAAAGTAGGTCTTTGTCACTGTTATATTTATTTGTAATTGTACGGTTGTACCCAAATGTTGTCAGCCCATGCATAGTTCATAACTCTGCGTCATAGCACCAACTATGGTATATGCCAACGAAAAATGCACTAACACTACTTGCATATCTAATGAGTTCGGTTAAAAAATAGGAAAAGTTGACAAGCATAATAATTATCTTACTAAACTTCACAGTTGGGATGTCTTAAAATAATCACATTTCTATATCTAATCTTCTCATAGCAGGGTTCAATCCACAATTCACCTTAGTACAAAATCAATTACGTGCCTATGATCACATTCACAGGATTGCAAAACTGACAGCAATTAAAGCCAGGTTTACAATACCTCTTTAAAGCAATTAACAAATGATGTTACAACATACAAAAACTACCTACCAAAAAAGGGAAGCTCAACTGTATAAAGGAGTACTAATGCCGATGGGAGTGCTTCCGGCTATTAAAAATTGCATCTCCCTTCTCTGGGTTTCTCCTTCGCATAATTCTGAACGCAAATGAAAGTACTCCGATAGTAGCCATGGCATAGAACACTCGGTAAGGAGCCAATGCCAGGCCTGACAAGAATGAAAAGTGCCCAGCAAGGAGGTAGGCAAAGCTCAATGTTACTTTAAGCCCATTTAAACCAGGCACTGGGCACATGAAGAAATTAAATTCTGGGTTTGAGTCACAGGAACCATGAAGGATGACGCCAATGCAAAGAACTGAATCTAGAAACCACGGAAAGCTCTGGCTAATTCCCACTCTCTGCAAACAAAAGCAATGCCCCAGATCAAAATGTATCATAGTACATTTTACATGCGAACTTCCTTTCACAGAACTATAGAAGCATAGTTTGAGAAGTTGTACATTTCAAGCGAATGAGATCACTGGGGAGCAAAAAATGCTTTGCAAAACTAGAGAGAATTGTCTTTTGAGAAAGAGAAGAATCAACCCAAACTTTCGAGTAATGTTCACAATGATTTATTACCCTCCACTGCTAAATGAAATGTTGGCCTGTTCTCTTTGCGGAGAAATTAGTTTTCTGAACTATTTTTTTAATTACCCTTTACGACCTAATCTCAAATTATCTAAACAAATTCAAACTTTGCTTGTGAGAGTATTTCTGCTTATCCTTTGTGAACTTAATTGGATACGTATCTGAGCTAATATGAAAAATGTAAATTTAAGAACGTGGCCATAAGCAAATCAAATCAGGAAGACTTGACAGATCCTCAACTATTTCCTGTGTCAGATAAGGCATGCAAATTTGTGCATTCTTCTCAGAACGTATAATCAACATATTACCTTCTTTAGTGTTCATTCTAACCCAGTCATACACAAAAACAGAAGCTACTCAAATCAGTACAAGCAGTGAGAAACTAACTATTAACTACAATTACCAAATTAGGTCAAATTAGAGAATAGAAGGCAAAAGGAAGATCAAGTTTTTAAGCATTTCATACCTGCAACCAAGCTACAAGGGAAGGAGCAAACATCAGCATTGCAAGCAAATGCAAAATCAGCATCCCATGTCTGTGGTGGAAGACCTCTAACTGTACATCACCATAGCTGTTAGAAGATCCCCCGGTCCTGTTTTGGTTCTCCTCTAAAGGGAAATAGGGCTGCGACCGACCACGGTTCTGATGAGCATACTGCTTCAACCCATCATAATCTTTATCTTTAGAATTAGATGATCCCTTCCCATGCATTCCTCTGCGATAGGAAGCTGTCAGATAGCTGTCACCAAAGGATTCTTTTTAGGATCTCCATGATACCCCAAAAGAAAACAAGGATGGAAGGGGGGGGGGTGTCAAAGTCCCCGTTTCGAGATGCGTTGCATTGCACAGTATAGTGAACATAAGAAACCTGATTGTGCACAACTTTGGAACCATACATAAAGATTATAAAGTTCACAAATTTTTATCTACTAGCAGGGTAAAGTGGTAAACAGATACGAGCAAACCAGTAAGACTACAGAAACAGAACACTCATCAAGTCAATTACAGCCAAGTAACCAGCTTCTATTTTTATAATCTAATATCCTCTTCACTGAGAAATGACACTAAGGTCCATATTCAAATATGCCTGTAGCAACTAGTTAGGAAGAAAAATAAATTGGTCCACCTGCTTGGAACTTACATTAGTATCTCCCAGTATAATGACCATCAAAATATGTTTTCTTACTTCAGAATCCTAAGAGACTTTTTTAACTAAATTTAATTTCATACGTTTATTTTTTCAGCCAAGGATGTCTTGAATCTAATAGTAATTATTCCAATCAGCCACATTGGCACAGGCATCATTAAGCTTAGGTTACTTGAACGAAGAAATTACGAGTAAGTACCTGCACAATGCGCTATGGCAGCATAAAGAATGTGATATCAGCAGTACTGATAAGCCCAATGCTGGATGAACAAAGCACACCAGAATGATTGCTATTAAGGCTGTCATGAGTACTGGATTAGATCTGATAACTCTCACTGCCTGTATTAGCAATTTAGCATCAACTCGGGCATGAATTTCCTGTTAATTGATGAGAGAGAAAAATAAAGGCAAGAATATTTCCAGTGACTACCTTAAATGCAAACATCCTGGAGACGAAGTTTATGAACCACCGGAGAGAGGACAAAGAAACTTTTTCTTCCCATTCCTGCCACCTGCCATAAAATCAAGTAAAAAAAGGAGCAAGGCAAATATAAGTTGTAGATAAAAGAACAGAACGCCAATAACAACAATGAAAACAATTAATAATTCAGCAACTCAGCAAGTAGTTGATCTTCTGTTCGCAGATATTATAACACACCTATGACTAAACCTTAATTTTCAAATTTTTAGAAAAGCTGTGATCTATATCTTATGTTTAGAGTTTAGACTGAAAAAGGATTATTGATGAGCTACTAATAAAATCTCAAGAAGTTCAGCGAAAATTAATGGATTGAACTCGACTTATCCATTTTTTTAAGAGGACCTTCAACAATGGAATTATATCAAACTTGAGATTAAAAAAGGACTGGCCCATAGAACCTTGGGATCGATGTTACTCGGAATCTTTATTTTACCCATGGTTCGAAAATACGGGAACGGTTTCGGATACGGGAACGTTTCGGGTTTCGGTGTAACGGAACGGATACGGTTGTCGCGGACCGCAATACGGTTGTCGCGGCAGGAATTAAGTTTTATAGTTTATTTTTTAAAAATTGCTTTTAAAGGATTAAATTTTCATTAAAGTAAATAATTAAAAATTTTATTAACAATTGAAAAGGGATAACTAGACTTAAAAGTTAAAACATAAAAGGTAAGTAAAAAGGATAAAAGGGGTTAAAATGTTGGTTTTAAAAATAAGTAAATAAAAGCTTTTTAAAAAAAAGAAAAAGAAAACTGATGGGATTCAGCACTGGTCAACGCACAAAGAAAAAGTAAAATTTAGTTTTATGTCGAATAAAAAAGCACTGTAACAGGCTTACAGCTATGAGCTATAATAGAAGAGAGAGAAAGTAAAAGAAGGGGTGCACTTTGTTCCCAGATCTGAAGCTTCTCGAAGGAAGAAATAAAAGATGAAGAGAAGAAAGAACTCAACGCTAACTCACCGGAGTTTCTCGAACGCACTCACCGGAGTTTCTCGAACGCACTCACCGGAGTTTCTCGAACGCACTCACCGTCATCCTATGTCACCTCCGGCGAGTTCATGGCCACCAATTGCTTCGTATCACGAGTTAGGGTTTACGAGTTAGGGATTTCCCCAAATTAGGTTTCAATCACGCTTCAATTTGATGAAAAGAGGTGCAATTAACAGAGGGATTTTGATCGAAATTGGTAGATTATTATCAAGGTAAGTGTAAATCTAAAGAAATTTTGTGTTTTAAGTTCAAAACTCAAACCTACTCTCTCCTTCTCTACTTTGTAACGGCTGGGTCGGTTGAAAAAACGGGCGATACCGTGTTGGAACGGTTGGAACGGGCGAATCGGGCCAAATAACGGGGTTTTTTTTTCCAGCGTGCTGAACCGGTAAAAAACGGTTCGGTAATCTTCAAAACCGTTCCGGAACGGCCGTTTTTTTGCACCATGATTTTACCTCTACCCATGTTGATCCTCGACAATCGGAATAATGGGATATGGATAAAATGCTGTCATATCACAATTAGCTAACTTTTACCTATATCTTAGGCTCTTAGCTGCTTGATTTTAGAAAACGATTGGTTCTTTCTCTGCTTTACATACTTGTATTGACCAAGTAATACTACCTCCATTGTTTATCTATTGCAACATCTAGGGTTTCACGCTTGCCAATGCACAAATTAAACAATTAATAGCTCGAATTATAATGTTGTAAAAATTATAAAAAATAATATTTTGAAAGTCTTTATTGAGACGAATCTAACAAGATCCCACATTGACCATATTTTTCTTTGTTTAAATCACAAAAGATGGTAAAAGGTGAGTGTGTAAATAGTATAAAAGTCATATGTTGCAATAGATAAATATGCAGGACGTATAATCTGACCTTCCCTTCAAAATCTTCAAATTTCAATATGAACAGTCACAGAATGACAAGAACAAACGGATAAGTGTAAGCTTTCTTCATTTCTACTATATTTTTATGAGCATAGTATATGTTCTGTGTAAATTATCTAGTAATGCATTTGCTTATATAGAGTCCCACAGTTTTTGGATTTCCTAAATGAAGGGGAACGTGTTAGTAACTTAGGAAAGCTATATTATCTGTCAAGCAATATAGTTCAATAAATGACCCACTCTGTATGGAGAATCATTCTTTTACTTACAAGACAATTAGTATCGCAAAATTTTCACAAGGTCGAAAAAAGTGTACTCTGCAGAGACAGGATTAAGTCTCTACTTTCACAGCTTGAGCACACAGAAAGTGCATTATGTTAAACAATGAATATCGACGTCAGTTAAATCAGATGCAAGTTTGAAGACGCAACTGGTACCAGTCAAGCAGAAAGAATATGATACCAAGCCAGCACAATATCTATTGATTGGAAATACAAAATTCTCCAAAGTGGCCAGAGCAGAATGAACCAAGGAAAAATGAATAGTTATATCTATCTATCTATCTATCTATCTAAATATATATATATCAAGGATAACTGACCTTTTTCTGAAGAAAACATGTGCGAAAACGCTAATGTAGAAAACCAATTGTGAGATCAAAATCAGAAGAATTACGACGCCATTTGCCACCATGTAACAGGCAAGCGATACAACAAGAAAGCCTGAGACTGATGGAAGTGGATGTAGCTGAAGGACTGAGAGCACCAAAGCAATCAACAAAGGAACTGCGGTCATTAGGAGAAAGGGAGAAGACATCTTCATATTGCACTCAACTGCTGTCAGCATTGAGGGTATAGGCAAGTCAAGCTCCCAAGCACGTGCTTGCCTCATGAGAGCAAAGAAGACTACAGCAATGGCAAGACCAACTATCTGCGAAAGCAACCACATAACACAAAAATAAAATAGGCATCTCGATTTCTATGGACATAGACTTTACAAGTGGCTTTCGTACAATATTAGTACTAATAACTCTTGGCAAATCCTAAAATGCAGACTGCGTTGCCAATATACGGATTCCAGAAAGTAGGATGTGCAATCTTGAAATAGTCCACAGAAGGTAGTGATTTTAACTTCAGAACTTTTACTAATGATATAGTGCTTGAAAACAATTATCAAAGTTGAGAAACTTCGACCACCTAAGTGAGATGTGCATTTTTTCTAAAGACAGAAGGAATATATAGACATTGTGGCAAATTAAAAAAACTCCAAGATCTGAATTTCAAATAAGATAGAATTGCAAATCAATCGGCCTATTGCGGGTTTATACTGCAAATAAAGATCAATGACTTAACTTATTGGGAAAGTCAAACCTAGAGTTAATTGAACATGATACTCTGGGTCTCTGGGTATCTAACACATAGCAAAACTTCCATCGAACAACATTTGTAAAACGATCATGAAGCACAAGTCATCACCTTAGAACTGTATAGGAGCAGAAATCTGCTCGCAGAAGCAGTGATCGAAACAGAGAAGCTAGCTGTGTATGCACAATGAGGATCAGCCTGTGGAAGGCATAAGTTGAAGAGAAATGGAGAAAAAATGAGTAGTTGTATATTGAATCAAGTATAAGAGTAGATACAGTCAATCTGTACTGATGAAAGGTGATACCAAACTTAGATATGAAACCGATAGTGTACCAATAACAAAACATTGGTTTTTTCTGATCCCTGGGCTGAATGCCAGAGTGCTGGTGCAGAGTCTACAATAATTGTCTCAGAATTCAAATTTGGGTATACATGAAGACCGGATGTCCTATCCCAAGCAAGTGCCACAGCTGGAAAACATCGCATCTTGCAAAGCCCTAACATGATACGACAGTAAGCAACAAACAAAAAAACTAAGCAAACTAAGGGTAAACATATGGAGAAGAGTGACTCAATTTCAGAAAACTTTTTGAAAAGATTCAGATTTTTTTTCTTTTGAAAAACAAGATGATGATTTTGAATTATGAGGTTCTTGCAATGCAAACTAAAAAGATCCCAAGAAAGCTAACAGCTAATTCTAAAGAAATTTTCACAATATTCAACATGCCCTCCCTCCCCCTCTGATCTTTTCTATCTATAGTATTTCATCTCTAAGTAACTCCCTAACTTCTTCGAGCTACAAATACCTAACTTATAAAGCTAATGTCTATTCTGCACCTCCCCCTAATAGAAGTTCTAAGCAGAGTAGCATACTAAAACACCATTAATCACTAGAGATTTGGAAAATAAGTTCTCACGATTGGTTTCAGCATCAGCATCCTCCTGTTCTGAAAGCTCAGCATATTTTATTCCACAGCCAGCTGTTTTAAGAGACACCGTGACTGGTAAAAGGCCCAAACTGATGGTAAAGGAAAGATTAAGAGCAATAGGATGATCCTCCTTGAACAAGATCTCCTGCACAATCAATTTTTTAGCATTGCAAAGAAGGAAAACCAATGTAGACTGTTTCTATGAATAATAAATATGCTTTTTAAGAAAAGAACTAACCTTCCGTGAAAAGGCAGACAGAAGTAATGACGGTGGAGAAAATTCCTTAACACCGTCCTCCAGGTTGAAGAATTGTCCAATGGCCATCGAAGCTGCAGGTGGAGGTCTCCCAGAAACTGTCTATAAACAGAGGTCAAGCCAATAAACTCTTTAAGTTCAGTAATGGGGAAATATAGAATGAAATATGGATAGTTAGTCCAAAGACATACCGGCCGAGGAGCAATCGAAATAGTTATGAATCTGAATCCCTGCATAGATTCAGGGCTCAACCAAAATACAGCGGACGGAGGAGGCTGTTCTGTCTGACCCCCTGGTTCAATCTGATCATAGTGACCATAAGAAGTTCAAAAGAAAAAACAAAGAATAAGGTTTATATGCAAACATGTTCGAATGAAAATTTACTTCCATGTATATTACTAGAAAAAACCAGAGATTGCTGAAAGTAAGAAACCTCCACATTTTTAATTTTAATTTCTAAACCTCCACATCAAGCAATTGAATAAGCAAAGTGCCAACCGACCATTTAAAATGAATATTTCAGGATCATTATGATCACTACACTTAGAGTGTACACAGGGAAGTATCAAACTGATACCTGCCTTGGTGCTGGTCCTGATGGAATCTGTGCCATTGTTGATGTCACCTCCACAACTTTTTTGCTGAGGGGCAAGTCAGATAAAGATTTTCCCTTTTCAGGCCAGAGGTGAACTCTAACCCCGTGGCAAGGAGACAGGTTTGTAACCAGTACAAAATGGCTTTTCCCGTTTGAACCCTAAAACATGAGGATACATAACTATCAGAACATTTAAGTAAAGAAAGTGATAGAATATTTTAGAAACTATGCAAGCAGCGTTAGGGGAACAATGCAAAGCATTGCCATTATGTCAACTGCCATAGATTTTCACATGAATGTTCCACAAGTTTTAGACCCCAGGAACCAACTCATAACCATCTTCTAGGCACTTAAAACATTAAAAGAGAGCTTCTTATAGCAATTTTTGCTAGTTGCAATAATTTCAGAAAAACAGGCACCATGTAGATGTCACTACATACCAATCTTCAAATGGATGCATGAAGTAGTATGCAGAGGAGAAACATAAAATCAAATATGTAGCCACACATTCCAAAAGGGAAAAGAGGGGAAGAAGACAGAGGCAAAATGTCACCAATTGTCTGTAATCTTAAAGTCGAAGGGGATCCAACCTTATCCTTTTCTTCTATATTTTTACTTTCTTTTAACATGTGATTTTTGAGGATGGAACCGAAGGTAGATGACATTAGAAGGAAATAATTCTTGTACTGATTACTCAACAAATGCCCAGACTAACCAGTTTCTGAATATCCAACCACCTTCTCCTGCCATCCATTGCTAAGACAGTGACTGTGGGCGTCTGAATATAAAGATCCCTCTCAAGACTGTCCATATCCCATTGGATGTGTTTGGGACAGGCACCTGCAATATGTATTTTGGTCAAAGCCTTGAAATCTATAAAGATACCAGTTTTGCATTATTAAAGCGTGAACAATGGACTTCTTGACTTCACTGTGCCAGACTGTATATTCTCTCACAATTATCACAAATAAATTAAACCCTTAAGATCTTAGTATATACATGAGATAGAATTCTCAAATAGTACTTTTCTATACCATCGTTGAGTTTTCCTTTGCATAGATGACATGCTTTAGCTGAAGATTTTAGCTTAAGAAAATAGCCATAATTCAACTGAAAGCCTAAGTTCTATATGAGAAAGGTGCATTTCAAAATGCTATAAAACTGGGATATTATTTAGCTCTGTGCATAGAATAGCAAAAAATCCTGCACTTTTTGTATTTCCGTCTACACGTTCACGTAGAGTCATTGGTCAATACAAGCACACCATCAACAGATTATATTCAGATACGGTGCTTTCTTTGTATCTTAATCAATGGTAACTCAAATATTTCAAGTTTAAATTCTTTAGTTACAAAATCAACATTTGCAGAAAGGAGCATGATGGCTATACCAGAAGAATGGCTTCCATCACCACCAATGGCTAAACGTCTTTGTTGGGATTCTGATTGCCCTACAAAGTTGGGACCATGTCGAAGGCCACCATGAAGCATCTTTGTAAAGACTGACAGTCTTTTTTGCCTCTCAGTGAATGGATGCCCTGTTTCTGGATCTACCAAACTAAGAAGTGTGTGTGACACCTATAAAGAATGTAAAGGAAGTCATAACTCTGAATTGAAGAATTAAAACTATATACTGCTGGTAGGACTGCAGGAGATTGGTTGATCCATACTTGGACAACAAGTTGATTACACCATAAAATTGCCTGGTGTTCCATTGACAACCACACATTCTTCATCTCTGTACTACTGATCATAAATCCATGAGTCGGAGGAACAATGCCGTCGAGAGTTTCTAAGTTTGAGCGCACCTTAATACATGGAGAAATGGAGTTAGAATATGCATCACCTTGATAGTATATATTAAAAGCACTCAAAGAACCAGAGATGCGGCAAACAACGATGAATACATACTCAAGATCCTAAGAATAGAGCGTGAATATAGCGTAGTAATGTCAGAACAAACATCAACTTTCTTGTTATAGTTTCATCTTGAAAGGGCTTAGGTCACTTAGAGGGCTGGAATTCCCCAAGAAAAACTTGCAAATTTTTAGTGTTTTTTTTAATCAGTGCTACGATTACAAAGATTAGGAATCCAAGAAAAAAATTTGGAAAAGAGCCAGCAGGAGAGATTAAAATTTAGACAGAATGTAGTTCACAGTCAAAATCCTAGTCAAAGACTAATATAAGAACAAAAAGGCTCAGAAGGGATTAGTGGGCCAATAGCAAGTTATTGGGTTGGTCAACTTTTTGTATTTAACTTACTAATGCCACGGAAAACAGTAAAACTTAATCATATTACCTCTACAAGTGAGCTTGGCTCAGTAAAATTAACTACTCAACTGTTTAAAAACTAGGGTACTAGATTTTTCATCAAACTATTCCTTCTCCAGCCCATAAGATACATTAGTAAGTCGCCGTGGGAAAATCTTGGTTACTTTCAACTATTCACAACTCTTCCTTAGAGAGCCAACTTATTTGCAAGATGCAGTTTAAGAAGTTAAACTCCCTCCATCTCACAGTGATTGTCCTTCCCCTTGTCCAAGGATATTTAACTGTGCTTTTTTTTTCTATGCATATAATGCATTCCTACTCTTGAAGCTACTCCTAGCAGATAAACTTGTTCTCAGTGAACTACTTACCTTTTTCAGAAACACTTTAGTCTTATCACATACTCATCATAACCAGAAGGAAGGCTTAAATCCAAAACAAGTGTTCACACCTAGTCATATAATTATGTACTTCTACCTCTGATCCAACAATCATGCGAACAGTGATGCTCATACAACACTATATCACCATCTACTGGACTACTACCAAGCACACAGAAGAAAAGAACTCAAAACAACTTATCTAGTTTACTACAAGAATTCAGTGATGTATAACTACAGAAGGAAGATAGAGAACAAATAACTGAGCGAACAATTGAAATATAATGATTGCCTAAAAGCAAGTAGAAAAAGTAGGACATAAGCAACCTGATAATCATTGATTCCACCAGAAATCGATATCATAACAACATGAGAGAGTGTTGGATGTGACACAAAACTCCGAGCATGAGGGACTTGAGTTTGATATCCTTCTTGCCATTTCTGATTTATGGAGGTGTAGTAGTATCCCAAAGAAGGCTGTAATGTGACAGGAGGTGACCTGTATCAAGTAAATCTCATAATATAAAATTACTGAACGGCGACACTGATCAATTTAAAAAAAAAAAGAGAGAAAGAGAACTCACTGGTGTGGACTTGAAAGTGTAACAATCGTTTCAACAGCTGATTTGCGCAAATTCGGGTGAACAATTGCAGCTCTAGCAACAAAACCGCCCATGGAGTGACCAACTAATATAACACTTTTTGGCAAATTCCCAGAGACTGCAGCACCTTCCTTAGTTCTAGCATTAAAGGAATCTCTATATTGATCCAATATCTGCTAGCATAACCAAAATTAACCAAGGAAAAGCAAGCAAAAGACTCTGAAAAAGAAAAGGTGCCAAGTAGGCAGCTAAGAAATGCAGAAAAAAAGAACAGTGAATAGAACTAAACTACCCAATTCTAAAGAAATAACAAATCATGAAGGTAACAACTATAAGTCAAAAAATGCATTCATGACACCATACCCGATGAATAGCATATACCACATATTCTGTGTGCTCTTCAAGAATCTGACCATCCATGGCAGAATGTTCGCCTTCCAAATCCACAGCAAACCAGTCCAACATGGAAGCATATTGATTGGGTAGAGAAAACTTAGCTTCGTCAATGTCCAGCCCTCCCTCCTCTGGACTCAAGGAAGCTTCCTGATAATAAGTACGTTCCGGTGGCCCTGAAGTGTATGCCCAATGAGACTCCTTTGCGAGTGAACGCACCTATGAGGAGCAAAGCAACAACAAAAACACTGAAAGAAGAAGTAAAAAAATTTCCTCATTCTCTTCTCTTGCAAATAGTCCTTCAAAACAGAAGCAGCAGCAGCAGCACATTACTATAGACAGATCTGGTAATTTTACAATGTCAGATCATCAGTTACTCATTAAATACCAGATGTCCTCCAATCGGATTAAACCAAGCACTAATTCTAGATTCAAAACTGAATAAACATAAGGGTTTACTTAACAGTCATTTCTTGCCTTCGTTGGAATCCTAATCCTTGTCAAATTACATTTTGTCCTTGTTGACTCAGAATCGTATCTATGGCTAATTGACTTCTGGCATTGAACAAATTTATACCAAAATAAGAATCTCGGACCATTAATTAATCATCAACCTGAATACCAAATGTCCTCCAATCATATTAAACAAAGCACTATATTCCAGATTCAAAACTGAGCTAACATTACGTATACCAATTACTCATCCCTTGCCTTTTTTAAATCCTAATCCTTTACATTTTGTCCTTGTTGATCGAGAATCGTATCTACGGCTACTAAATAAGAATTTCGGACCATCAATTAATCATCAACTAACGTACCAGATGTCCTCCAATCCAATTAAACCAAGCACCAATTCTAGATTCAAAACTAAATTAACATTAGGGCTTACTAATCAGTCATCTCTTGCCTTTTTTCAGAATCCTAATCCTTGCTAAATTACATTGTATCCTTGTTGATCGGAAGCGTATCTACGGCTACTTACATTAAACAATTTATACCTAAATAAGAACTTCGGACCAGCAATTAAGTCCTCCAATCCATTTAAACCAAGCACCAATTCTAGATTCAAAACTATAGTTAACATTAGGGTCTACTAATCAGTCATCTCTTGCCTTTTTTGAATCCTAATCCTTGCTAAATCACATTGTGTCCTTGTTGATCGAGAAGCATATCCACGGCTACTAACATTAAACAATTTATACCTAAATAAGAACTTCGGACCAGCAATTAAGTCCTCCAATCCATCTAAACCAAGCACCAATTCTAGATTCAAACCTAAGTTAACATAAGGGTTTACTAATCAGTCATCTCTTGCCTTTTTTGAATCCTAATCCTTGTAAAATCACATTCTGTCCTCGTTGATCGAGAATCGTATCTACGACTACTAACATTAAACAATCTACACATAAATAAGAATTTCGATCAAAATCAAACGTTATTACTATAATTAGTAATAACTCTACTAACAACGAAATAATGGCAAAAATCTCGATCAATCTAACGCACAAGCTAAACAACTTCATTCCTACTATATCTAGCGCATACAAATATACAATAATTTCACATACTAAAAACGAACAACAAAAATAAGCAAAAAACAACATAAATCGAATAATTACCTGCTTGTAGCTACCGCCATTACCAGGAATAAACAAAACAGGAACACCGCTAAGCTGTTTAAGATGCTTATCAAAATCAATCTTCTTCCATCCTTCATGATACAAATACAATCCATACTTGTTCGTAGTTAAATTTTTCGGCGCAGAAATCGGAATGTATGTAGGATACATGTAAGTCATAGCACAACCATTTTGAATTGGCTTCAGTAAGCCGTATAATCCTATTAAACTAACTAATGATGTTATTGCGATTAATGCACCAATTCTAATCTTCGCTTTTGTACCTTCCATTTCTAGAATCTTCATCTTCATATACTAGTTTTAACGCTGAATTTTTCAATGCATCTTGTATCTGAAACACAGAGATCCGAGTTTTGCTTTTGATTTGATTTGTACTTGATCAAATGTTGTGTAGAAATTTGACGTTCAAAAAGTGAGATTCAGTTGAATTTTAGCGGATGATTTTTAGATCACTGATTTGAGCTTGGTTTGACTAAGCTACAAATGAAATTAGTTGAGTAGATGGAGCTTGAGGAAGTGGAATAGGAGGAGTTTTGAAGATTTGAGGGAGAGAATTGGATGGAAAGTGAGAGAAAGAGAGTTGAATGGATGATGTGAGATGGATGCTGCAACTGCAGTTCTTTGGACTTTGATGTTTGAAATGTTGGTGTCTGTGAGGTGGCGAACTCAATGAGGAAGAAAGGATACAAATGGAAAAAGGAAGGACTTAGCTGGTCTAGCTCTTGAGGGCTGTCCAATTCCTATTAGATATATAGGTATATGTAGTATATTTTATAAATAATGTAGTATATTTATAAAAAGTTTAAAATAGTATATTTTCTTAATAAATTTAGAACTTACGGAATTTGTAGTATATATATAGTATAATGTAGTATAGTTATAGAAAATCGTAGTATATTTATAAGATAGATGTTTAGTTCACATCTATCAGATATGAACTAAGCTTTTCCCCTCTTATTAATATTCTTTTTTTTTATTGAAACGAACTGAATTAAAATTGTGAAACAAAATAAGATGACCATAATTAAATTGAATTGACATGAATTAAACTGAACTGAACAGTATATTGAACCGAACTAAATTGTACTCGTATGAAGCAATATGAACTGAACTAAAATAAATTAATGAAATTGAACTGAACTAAAATGTATTCAATTAATCCAGTCCAAAAAAACAAGACTTAGAAACACAATTGAATCTGGGTTGATTTCGGGATTTTTTTCCTTTTTTGCTATTAAGTGATCATTTCTTTAGATCTTATTACCTCATTGGCTCTTATTACCTCATTGAAACCTGATTAGATCTTGTTTGACATGATTAGATCTTATTATCTCACTAGACCTTATTTAACTTTACTAACCTTATCTAAACTTATGTGATCTTAAGTCTAATATAGAACGAGTCTACACTAAATTTATCGTAGACCCAGTACAAAGCCCAAAAGTTAACATTTTGTAATTAAAAGTTAAGGTTTATCAATCAAAAGTTAAGGTTTTTTAATCAATAGTTACGTATGATAAATGAAAGGTTAAGGTTTGTTTCAAAAGTTAAAATTTTGTAATTAAAAGTTAAGATTTAGCAATCAAAAGTTATGTGGTCTACATTATTTTTAGTGTGGACCAGGTCCACCTAAGAGTTTCTCGCTAAACTAATGAAGATCTCACTGTGACTATCCCGAGGGAACAAACTAAGAAGCTTATACAGTGAACATGAAAGGGCTAAGTAGATCATCACTACATTAATTTGTCTATCTTTATCAGATGGTCTTGTAAGAGATTGTCTACTTTTAAAATAAAATTAGGTAACGGTCCAGAAGAGAAAATCAACAAACCGTTCTCTAAAAATAGGGACCAGTTTAATCCATTTTGTGACCTATTTAATTCATTTTATGACCTATTTAGTTCACTCAATACTCAGTGTTAAATTTATTTAGTGACTAATGTAATTCATTCGTTAAGTCATACGTTTTTTTTAGGAATCGCTTGTTATATTTCGAGACCAAAATTGAAATAAAGAAATGAGAAGAGAATGAACAACTAAAGTATGCTAAATGTCTAGGAATAGTATTGGGCTAGAGTAGGATAGAATGGACTTGTTAATAAAATGTGGGTTTTGATTGATCTAATTTTATGTTAAAAGTAGACTGTCTCTTTTAATAATTTGTCTGTCTTTATTATTGTCTAGAAATTGAAAAGGATGGAAGAAATTGTTTGGGGCTTTTCATCGATGATAACTCTGTAGAGTTTTTAATGGTACTAACTACTAAGTTTCAGAGAGAAAAAAGAAGCTTCCAAGGAGTATGGATGTTTTATTTCCTCTAAATTATTGTTTTGTTTAATTAGTTGAACACATGGTCACACAAATTGAATTCTTTTAAGGATGGTAAGATGAATTTGTCCTGCTTGGCGAGAATCCCATAATCTACCCTGTTCGGATAAGTGGGACTGACACTTGAGGGTATGAGACTAGGAGGGAAGGCTAAAGGAAATTCCTATCCTCAAAGTTCCCTTGGTGAAATTGAACCCTTAACCTTAAGTTTGGAAGGTTCTCCTTTCCACCAGACCAAACAAATAAAAGGGAGTGATCGGATGATGGAATATGTTGCTAAATACAAGCCTGATACTTCCTATTAATTGATCAGAGTTACAAATTAGGGGAACGACACATATCGAAATCAAAAGGAATGCTAAAAAACAATATTTAGTTTATTTTCTCTTAGACTAGTTAAAGTATCAGAGATTTATTTATTATTTGCTCTAAAAAGCTCACTAATAAGAAAAAAAATTATAGTTATATTGTGTGTCTATGACATACATAAGAAAATCCCTTCTTTTTTATCTTCTTAAATTATCCTTATTCTAACTTCTACTCCAACCATTAGATCTTTAGAAGTAGCAAGTACGTCACATACTTTGAAATTGAAAAACTAAATATACATATCACTTGGTGAAAGAAAAATGATGGAGAAATGATCAAAATATATCAAAATTTTTAGGGAAATCTCTTATAATGTATTGGTACAACAACCGAAATTGTAAACATCTACCTTTTTTTATAAAGGTAAGGAAAAAGAAATTGGATGCTTAGGAAACCCTCAACACGAGGAATACTCCTAAAGTCCTAAGACATCCTTACAACGTATAGTGAATAAAGAGGAGTAAGTCCAATATGTAATATGAAGACAATCTAACACTAAGTGACCAACATTAGCTACCCAATCTACTGTCTTGTTTGCTTCTTTATACATGTGCGGAATTTGATATGCTTGAAATTGGATAGAAGGAGACCGATATCATCAATGAGGTTTGAAATATGTCATGGTGGGGTGGACCTTCTGGTTGACTGCATTAACTACAAGGAGGTTGTCCCCTATAGAGGAGCATTTGAGGCTGATTGCATGTAGAATTCCTATGTGTAATGTCTTTGCTTCGACAATTAGCACACTCGTACGCCCTAGATTATAAGTACACGTCGCTAAAACTTGCCCTTAGCGATCTCAAATTATGTATCCTGGAGTTGCATTGTTGTTTTCTACTGCCCCGTCGAAGTAGAGTTTGATGGAGTTCGAAGGTGAATGTGACCAACCAACGATCTACATGACAATATGTAGATTATAATATCTATCATCTATGTAGTACGTTGTAGTTCCGGAGCCACAATATTGTTCTCGAAAATTGATGTGCCTGTCCCATTTCTAAAATAAATTTTTCAACAATTTTATAAATTAAGGTGAAAACATTAACCATGATTTATATATTCCGAATTCACACTTATTTGAAACTCCCCATATACGTAGGGATGTCAATGGGGCTGGGCGGGGCGGATGATGGCATTCCTATCCCCATCCCCGCCCCATCACCCATGGCGGGGGAATATCTTGTCCCCATCCCCGCCCCAACTGGGACAAGATAAAATATATCCTCGCGCGAATCCCCACACCCGCCCCATCCCCGCGCGAATCTCTGCACCCGCCCCATACCGCCCTAATCTATTAGGGTTAAGGGAGAGGGAAAACAAAAGTTTAAAAGTAATTTTGGATTTTAGCCTTTGGGTCTTTGGAAATTAAAAGTATCAAATGAAAGCAGTAAACAACTAATAACATTTAGGATTTTAGGCCTTTGGAGAATACATATGGCGGGGCTCAGACGGGGAGGGCAGGGATGGGGCGGGGCGGGTGGGGATGGGGCGCTGCGGGCGGGGATGGGGCGGGGATGGACTAACATCCACCGCCGCCCCATTACCCATGGGGGGGCCATCCCCGCCCCGTCCCCCGTGAAATCTTCCTCCATCTCCATCTAACTGGGGCGGGTGCGGGGCGGGTTTTGTGACATCTCTACATATACGGATATACCTACCAAAAAAAAGAAAGAAGCTCATATTATTGGACCAAATAGGCCTATCCAAGTTACCTTTCTTTTGTAAATGCAACTCCAAAACAAACAAACACCAAAAGAACTTGGGTGGACCGGGTCCACAATAGAAATAGTGTAGACCAACTTACTCTCTTCACTCCACTCTCTCTCCTCACTCCTTCTCCTCCGGCGACGATGAGACAATTTCCGACCATCACAATCGTTCCCAATGCCGGAAATCCGATCCTTCTTCATCTTCATCTTCATACCTGGCGGCAATGGACCAGAAAGGCTCCGTGAAGGAGAGGCAGCCACGAAGGGCTGCTGTGCGTGGTGGTCGACAGTCTGATGGTATGTGGTGGTCGACAGTGAGGCGGCCGCGCGTGGTGGCAGGCGATGACAGAAAGACTGAACTGAACGGAGCACTGACAGCCGGAAACTGATTTCCGTACATACCGTGAGAAACAGAGGATGTACCAAACGAGGCAGTGGCAGGCGCAATCAAATCGAATTGGGGAAAAATTTAGGGTTTTATTTTGATAATAAAACCTTAACTTTTCATTCATAATACTTAACTTTTAATTACAAAACCTTAACTTTTGATTGTTAAACCTTAACTTTTAATTATAAAATGTTAACTTTTGCTAAAAAAACCGTAACTTTTCATTCATAACACTTAACTTTTGATTATAAAACCTTAACTTATAATTACAAAATCTTAACTTTTGCTAAATAAACTTTAACTTTTGGTGAGCGAAAATTTAACTTTTGCTAAAAAAAACCTTAACTTTTAGGACATAGCCCTGATCTACAATAAGTTTAGTGTAGACCGGGTTTATATTAGACTTACATAACAAACACAACCCATTTTATTGTCTGAAAATCTAAAAATTTTCAAAAATTACCAATTCCCGGCAAAACCAACTTGCTGAGCATTCTTTTCAACTCCAGCAAACGATTCTTCAGGTAATCATCACTTCGACTACAATTTTCCAATCGAAATCGATTCAGCTAATTCCTTTTCGCTCCTAATTGATGGAAACGCGATTTTTTCTCAATTTTAATTTCTGCTTGTGATTCTGATGTTTTGATTGCATTTGTTAGGGTTTCAGGAAAATGGTGGAAGGAATGGATACTATGGTTGTAACACTCAGTGGATACCATGGCTCTGAGCGTATGAAGCTCATAGAGTTAATATCTCTCGCCGGTGCAAATTATGTTGGTAAAATGTCAAGATCGACGACTCATTTGGTTAGTATAATCTATTTTTTGCTCGAATTTGAGTATGAGGTTATAAATGCCTAAATTGTATGAAAATTTTCACGTTTCGCGCTTTTCCGGTGAGAATTAGGTATAATCTTGGTTAATTTACAGGAATTTGAGCTATTTTTAGGGCTTTAGTCAATATAATGCTATGAAGAAACATTTGTTAGGTATTAGATTGAATTTCGAGTTTGCTCGAAGTTCTGAGTCCGCGAAGATCGATGATTGTTTCATGAATCTGTGGAATTCGACTTCAAGTCGTTTTAAGTAATTGAGATTTTTCTTCTGAAAGTTGTATATGTAAATAGGTGATAGCTATACCTCGATTGAGATATGTAATTAGAGGGATGACTTAAAAGTGTAACTGAGAAGATTTACCTATTAGCACTTTCCGTTATCTTCTCACCTCATTCTACATCAAGACTTACCCGTAGGACATCAATATGAGCCTTCCGAGATGGCTGAATCATCTTGAGTAAGAGGTTTTGAGGGCAAGTCTTGTTGTATAATGGGGGCGAGAAGATAACAGAAAAAGCTAATAGGTAAATCTTCTCGGTTACACTTACGTTGTACCTATAGATTACAATTTGTAGGGGGCAGTGGATATATGGAAACATGTAGTTGTGGATATAGGAAGCAAGTGATAGTTTCGTGTTTCAACATCTGACTCTTTCAATTTGTGACCAATTTCTTGTTATCTGTGAAGGAAAGACGTGTATGGTATGTTTGTTGTAGCAATTTATGAACAATAGTTTAGGAGATGGTCTATGTTTGCTTCACAAAGAATGCTATAATGCTATCGCACGTGCTCATATGGACAGAATTTTGTTTACCCTCTTGCATATTGCATATGCTTTCGTATGTTATTGTCTCTTCTAAAGGGGGCAATTATGTTATTGGACAGATTTGTTGGAAGTTTGAAGGAGGGAAATATGAACTCGCCAAGAAGTTTCAAACTCTAATTGTGAATCATCAGTGGCTTGAGGACTGCATTAAGGAAGGGAGGCGTATTCCAGAGCCTCCCTACACACTGCAAAGGTAAGAAAAAGACTTAGGGGTGTTTGGTTAAGCTTTTGGGATGGAAGGGAATGGATCTGACACCATTAATGAAGAATACAATTAATAGAAAGTAATGGCTTTTGAATCAGTACCCACAGGGTACATGATATTAGATGACGAGGCAGATGCCGTCTATTACATTTCGTTTCTTCAGTGAATTGGCCACTCTAGAATTGGAGCACTATTTAGTGTCAATTGATGGCTAGGTTAATCTGATGATGCAACTTGGACAGTGAAGAGATTGAGGAGGTCCTTCAGTCATCATCAGTGAACCATGCATAGATGAAGGAAAGGGTTCAATTCTTTTTCGGTATCAAGTATTCAAGTTCATGAAACACTGTTGTTCTCTTCTTCGCTTAGGAATTGCTTGACAAAGCTATTAATTGATTGTTCGTCATTGCCAATCATTTTATTAAGTGCCACTATGACATGGGTGTTAAGATGTCTCTTGTTTTGTTATTTGCAGTGGACAAGAAGTAGGTTTCAACATTCCCAACCTTGCAGTTGTCAAAGAAACTGCAGGCACGCTGTCCGAGAATAAGCGGCTTTTGGATAGATCAAGCATACATAGTTACTTCAACGACGTGATAGATGTTGAGTCTGATGGAATTGAAAATGATGACTGGGATGATGATTTATTGCTAGATGAGGTAATAAAATAATGCCATTCATAAGTGCTCCTTTTATTACTAGGCAACGTCAATGTGAAGCACTGTGGATTGAAGTCTAGGGGCATTAGTAATATAGCATCGGACATTTCAAGCTTTTAAGAGATCTTGCTGTGATATATGTGTGTCAATGAGCCTTCTATAATTCAACCGATGCTATCTCTAATAGCAATTGCACTATTTTTCTGTTTGTGCACAAGTTCTATACCAACTGTGATAACTTTTCTGCCTTTCGTTCTTTTGCAGAATGTGTTTCCCAAACCAAGAAACAGAGAATCAACTCAATATAGGTATAAGAGAAAATTGGTTAAGGAAACTCTTGGAGAAAACAGACGAGCAAACATGGATACCAGAAGGGCCATTTGCGAGCCGCAGAAACCTGCAGTTGGTGGACTTCAGGTGAATTGGATCCTAAGTGGAGCTTAAACTCTAATCTCAATAATAATACGGCCAATCTAATTATAGATCAAAGCTTCAATCTTGTCAGCTTTTTTAGTCATAAAATCTTCAGAAATAAATGGTATCTGATTACAGAAAATCACATTTACCGACTGAAAACTCTAACCCTTTCTTGTTGTCTTTAACCTTCCAGTGTGAAGTATCACATTACTCGCGCAAATGCTCAAGCAAGCAAAGAAGAACTGAATATGATCCAAGCATGGGTTTAGATTTTCCTGAATGTTCTCGTAGAATTCGGCGCCTTGTGAAAAAGAATGTTGAAAGAAATATCACTGAGGTAGCCACTATTGGTGCTGAACAACCAAGCAGAACAAATGCAGATGTCAATGAGCTCATTTTTTCTTTAAGCCAATCTAATGACTCTAATGACTTGAGCACTGAGATTGAAACAAGCATTAGTGGAAGGGTTGATACTACTGTACATGGCCAAAGCAGAGACGAAGCCAGCAATATAAATGAAATGGGTCCTTCAAACACAACCTTACACGGCAACGATTTACTGAATGCGAAGGGGAGAAATGCGGAAGAGATTAGTCTTGATGTTCAGAATTCTAAGGAAGATAAACTTGGAAGAGATCAATCAACGGTTGATGCATCAGTAGAGCTATCTTGTGTTATATGCTGGACAGAGTTTTGTTCAGATAGAGGAGTTTTGCCATGTGGACATCGCTTCTGTTTCTCATGCATCCAGAATTGGGCTGATCACATGGTAGGCTTAACTGATTGGTCTTTTCTGCTAATATGCCTTTGGAAGTTGGAAGTAGGAATAAAGGATGTCCTTCTTCCTGACATTTGTGTTTCTCCTCCCACTTCAGAAAGTATTAAGAATTTGTAATTGTGCACAAGTCAAAATAAGCTTCAGGGAATATGTTTTACTTCTATAAAGGGTTACCATATGATTTGATCATTTGAGGATGTAGAATTAGCAGAACGGCAATAATCTAACAATCTCACATTTATGGATAAATGGATTACATAGTCACATTATGATTGTTCCATGATCACTGAATGAAAGTAGGTTAAGTTTGGCTTGAATCGTGTAATGCCCTTAACTATTTCTTAGTGATTGTTATGACATAGGCTGAATATGCACTTATCTAATTAGCCACTTACCTGTCATACAGCGTACAAACAGGAAGGAACCCACATGCCCTCTATGCAAAGCCAGTTTTGCCAGCTTTACAAGAGTTGATGCTGCAGCCTCTCTGGACCAGAAAATATACTCGCAAACAATTCCACTTGCATCATCATCACATGACATATTCTTTGTTCCAGAGGGCAGAACACATCTTTTAGACAATGAGGTGATTCCTAAGCTTCTTAATACTCTCTACATTGGCAAAAAAAAAGTCTTAAACACTTCGGGCACAGATTAGATCGATGTGCCATCTTAATAATTCTGTTTGTATGTACAGATTATTCTCCCATCAGTATGCTGTCAGTGTCAGAACCGAGATCCTGAAGATCTTCTAATAAAGTGTCGGATGTGCCAAAGGTGCATACATTCTTACTGCCTTGACCCTCCGCTGTATCCTTGGACTTGCATAGGCTGTAGAGATCGCCGATTTCTTCCATAGCTAAGCCCTTGCTTGTTTCTGCTTAAAATGATTAGTCTGCACTTGACGTAGATTCCCAGATAGTCCCTCTTCAAGCAAGTCAATGTAAAAATTAGAATGTCAAGTCCATAGTTTGTTCGCTTGTCTAACTGAAATGGAACAAAAGAACTTATTGTACTCATCAGTCATCATAATGTGTAAGCCGTAAGCTCAACACTGCTATTTGGATATTAATATAGCACTGTCCATCTCACCCGAATGAAAGTGATTGCTGATATGATATCTATGGAAATCTATACTTCATTACTCTACTTTCCTTTTTTAAATTTCGGAACGCTTTCTCCATTGATTGTTCTTTCACAAAATAGACCGGTACAAGATACTTATTATGTGATAGACATAAATGGTAATTTTTGCGAAGTAATAGGTATAAGGTTTTAACAAAACAACTAGTAATTTAGGCTCAAGCGATGCTCTGGGATTTATATGTATTATACTTTAGTATTTTAATACAACTAAAATCTGGTGTAGGAAAATGTTAGTAAAAAGTTATAAATTATGGTTTTATTCATAAATGCAATCTTAATTATTGTTTTTCGTTAAAGACATATAATATCATTATTAGTATTGATAAAAGAAGCAACAATAATGTAGTGGCGCAATGGTTAGAACATTTATCTTCCATACTCGAAGTCGCGGGTTCAAACCTTCTCGTGGACAATTTGCACTTTTTTATGAAAATAACGTTGATAAAATATTGTTAAACAAAAAGGAGAGTGATACGTGGCACTTAACAATTCGTGCTTACGCTTTTTAATATATATATATATATATATGATGAGAAAATAGATGACTTATGAGAAGGAAAAAGGAGTAACAAAATTTAAAATTTTAGCAACTAATTAAAAGTTCATAAATTTATACGTGTTACTACTAAATGATATTACACATGTATGTTTGTTGGAATAAGGCGAACCCTAGCATCCTTGGGGAGTTATTTTCTGAATTGGTGAACATTACATGAATAAATTAAAAGAAAGCAACAATTGTATTTTTTATTTTTATTTTGGTGAATATATAAAGAGGATCAGACACCTATCTTAACAGTTTGTTTGGTACTTTTTAGTAAAGGAGAGGAAAAGAAAGGGAGAGAAAAGAAAAGAAAGGAAAAGAGAAAAGAAAGTAATTGTAGTTTCCGGTGTTTAGTATTTTGGGGGGAATTAGGAGGAATCACATAGTTGGTTAGTCTTTAGTAAAGAAAAGGAACGGAACGGAAAGGAAGAGGGAAAAAAGGCCAAAAAATCTATTAGCTTTGTTTCCTTCCAAATTCCTCCGATTTTGGGAGGAGAGGAAATGAAGGATTTGAAGGTATTCTTTTTCATCCACTTCCTCTCATTTCCAATCAAATCCCTCTTGTCTTTTTTCCTTTCTCTTCCTTTCTTTTCCATCTAAATCCTCTCTAACAAACACACTGTAGAAGTTCTTTTGCATGAAGTACAATAATTTTTGAATCGATAAAAGAAAATCAAAGAATATAGTAAAATTCTGGCTTTAACCTTGGTGATTGTGGTACATAGGAACACACTCTATCATGCCATAAATAGTAATAAACTCTCCAATCTCTCGAGAAAAGTTAAGCCTGAAACCAACAACTATAATACAATACCAATCATCTGGACTACAAGAGAAAGAATTCTACCTCAAAAATAACCTAACTAATGGGAAAAAGACAACCATGGTTTCGAGTAATTTCATAAAAGTAGCCCAAATCCTATCTAATGAAGACAATACTGTCCAAAGATATACTTGAAGACTGAAAAAATGAAAAAAGGTGTTCTAGATCACTGGATTATCATAACCAAATCTTTTTTCATAATTCGCACCATTTTATGATATGCTAAAAATCAAACCAACAGGTTTGATCTAGAACATTCTAACATCTAAAAATAAATGGAGTACTAGGAAAGAACTCATTCACTTCGTTCCAATGTGCTAGCACATCAAACTCGTTCTTAGAAAGTTCAGGAATTTATACCCAGCTATTCCCTTAAGCTGAAACTCTTCACCTTTTCACTCCGATATGTAATTGTGAAACTGAAAGTATAAAATATCTTTCCAATATGTAACTCATTCACTTCGTTCCAATGTGATAGTCCATCAAACATGTACTTGGAAAATTCAAGAATATAACACTATTCACTTAATCTGGAACTCTTCACCTTTTTGCTCCAATATGCAATTGTAAAACTAGAGGTATAAAACATCTTTCCAACTGTGCCGTTATTGCCTAACGAGTTTGGCCAACTCACAACTTGGGATCGACAGAAAGTCTAACGGCTCTAATGTCGTTTACGTAAGGGATTTCTTTGCTCTTTCATGACAAGATGGGAAATCTAGTGCTCCCTTTCCTATGTTATCAGGATCACAGGGAGTATCTAGTTTAATTCTTAATGAAGTTGCCGTTCGGGAACCTATGGGATAGGGCCAAGTAGTAGACTCTTCGTATTTTCCTCCACCCCCAAACGTTAACCTAGGTCCTTGAGTTTACCTAGCTAACATGCGACATGCATACCTCCCAATCACTTGTAGCTTCCTCTGTCATCCAACTTGCATCTTGGGATAAAAATACCAACCACCATGCATTGCTTGGATCGTGCATGGAATGGAAAACCTTGGAACTGAAATTACAAGTAGAGGTAGGTACCAATGAGCAACCCTTACACGTGGAGAGTATAGCATCTCTCAACTGAAGTCGAGATGAAGTTGATCACTACTTAACAAATCCGCCAACGAATTGTCTGGCCTGAGCAGACGGAGATACTAGACGTACGATGAAGTGGACTAATCAGCAGATTACCAAAACCAGATAAATAAGTGAAGCCCACAACGTCATCAGATAACAGGTTCTGCAAGCTCATAATCCAACAAATTCGCGTCGTCCTAATGCATTTCACCTCGCCAGTTGCATTATTGAACTTCCAAACATGATAAAACCAACCAATGGAGCTTACATTACTGTTATAAACTTTAAACTCATTCAATTCATAAAACTTGTATAGGCTCATCGTTTTCGCAATCATTTAAGAAAACTTTCCGCAGATATCTGAACATTAGTATATGCAACATAAAGGAAATATTACACTAAGATCCGTTGTTTGTTCGAAAAAAGCGACAAATGGCAAAACAAGCATATAGCATTACTCATTTTCAGAGGCATAAGGGCTGCACATAGCTGAAGTAATAGACTAATAGAGGCATTTTGATAGAATGGTCTGACAAAGGCAGGATGAAATGGAATTGTTTCTCTGCCCAAATGCGTATGTTCTTCCCATTAGAGCTTAACCAATACCAAAACCATTTTATTTAAAATAACATATTACTTCTAGCTACACTCAGAATCGATCCCAAAAAAAGTATAAATTAATCAGAAATGGCCAGAAGAGGCAAAAAGGGAATGGTACCACTGCACCACATTTTTGGCAATCAAATAATGTACAAAGATCCACTGCCACACAAAGATCCTTTTGATCTTGCAATAGGATAATCTCACAAGATTTTTCTGGCTAATCAAATCTTCAACCTTTGCTGCTGCTGAACTCTTTTTTTCATCTTTCAACTTTGTCTACATTGACCCATTCATCTGGTGAAACCAACCCACCCTAATTGCTTGAAAGCATATAGATAAAAAATTCTAAGGATCCGGACAACTACAGTGAAAGGAATCCCGAAAACCTCCCACTAAATATCTCTTACCTACGTGCAGCGTTAGCTGTGTTGCCACCTCTAGGCTGTGTTTCATGTCCTGCTGCGGTCCGACCAGCAGGAGGTGGTGCAGCAGATCCGTATGGCGTGTTGTTTACAGGTGTTTGCCCCTGAGGAGGAGGAGGAGGAGGAGCTGCTGCGCCCCTAGAATGTGCATCATAGCTATTAGCCCGAGGCATTTCATAAGTTGCTCCTCTTTGAGGATCATAAGATTGCCTCTGCATGTCATAATTTACTCCTCTATATGGATCATAACCCGATGCTCTCTGAGCAGTGTAGACTTGACCACCCTGCGAGTCATACACTTGACCTCTTTGTGCTTCATAACCAGGATTCCTAGATGGATCATAGCCTACTCTTGCATAGGCTGATCCAGTTTGCGGAATGGCATAAGTTGGTGTACCACCACCGCTACTGGCTACCACACCCCCACTTGCAGTAGCAGAGGCAGTAGTGGCAGCACCGCTAGCTGGAAACGAGTGCTGTGCCTGCTACCAAAACATACAAATGATATAAGTCAACCACCTGGCAAGCAAATACTTTAATTTGAAACACAATCAACAACTCAAATTTCATTATAAGGAAAGGAGCACAAATTTCGAAACAAATTGTGGCAAAGGGGACAAGTTTGAATCTTATCGACTAAAATGGGAGTGGAACTTAATTAGACAGACTAAAATAGTATTCAGAGAGTGTATGCTGTAGATATGTTTCAGAAAGTCACTGACTGCAGAGATCAATACAATTAACACCACCAGTAATACACACAACCACATTTAGGAAACCAAGTCATACTCAGTCTTAGGCCCACAAGTAGAAAGATTATTGTCAAAACACTCCATATAGTCTTATGAGGGGGGAAAACTTATTGTAGATATAAAAAAAATGGCGCAGTACTACGCAAAAGTGAGAAAAGAAAATATAGGCTAATGAGGTGAGATGGAAGGAACAATAAATTACTTATTAGAACTTTAGTAGTCAAAGATACGCTGATGAGGTGAGAGGGAAGGAACAATAAATTAATTGTTAAAGCTATAGTAGTCAAACATTACAAAACACAAAAAATGAATTTAGAAGAGAACAGATAATAGCAATATTAGATTCATAGTAGCAGAGCTAAGTGTTGAGAGCCATAAACAAAGGCAACAAACAAGACCACATGAGAGGGAGATGAACAAGGCACTGGTGGAGAAACACTTTCGAAACACCCTATCTGCAAGGGGCCTGTCTAGGGGCCATTTCAAGAAAGTGTAGTTGCAACGGGATACACCAATGGCTGTTACAAAGATCTGGTTATTTGCTACTGGCCAAACTTTGCCCATTTAAGAAGCTTACTAGCAATGGGCATATTCGTTATCCCAATTATTAGTAACTGGCCTTATATTAGCACACTTTAAATCCTGTACTCCTTTTCTTTAATAGCCTATCTTTAAAATCCCAACCAAATGAAGTCTTTAAATTCCCTACTCTTCTCTCTCTTTCTCTTCATATAATTCATTGCTCCTCTTTCTCTTTTCTTATAAAAATTGAAACCAATTCACTCTTAAGTCTTAACTCTAACCTCTTCACTGTTTATCAACATCCTCCTCCTTTTTTTCTCAATCGTACCACTCTCCCTCCTCCTAATGAGCCAGACCTCCTTCCCTTTTTCTTGTGAGAGACCAAACAACGATTTCAAGGAATCTACTGACAAAGTTGTCTGAGCCTCTATGGTCGGACACTGCTCTGCTTGTGGTGGCTCCCACACTCCTTCAGTCAGAACTCACGTTTCGACCACAATGGTAATATTTATCTACAATTGAATTGCATTCATAAATTTTTATTAATTCGGAATGAACTTAAGGCTTTTTTGGTACAAAAATTAATGTAATAATGTCATAATTGAAACTTTTCTTTCATTTGTCACTTCCAATTAATCCATTTGATATTCGCAATAGTTTGTATTTTTAGTCACAGATTTCAGGTTTCAATTTCAGTTATGAATTGTAACCTTGTGGTTTTAATGTAATTGATGATGTTTAAATTTACCTCAGATTTGCCGATTGTGATAAAAAAACATCGAATTTTTAAAGTTCAATCCCAAAGGTTTGGGTTGTCTAAAATAGTAATTAGTCGTCGATTCAGTCTTTATCTCTCCCAGTGTTCCCATAGTTTTATACATGTAAAATTAACATGCATGTAAAGTTGAATGGAGATTTTTACAGAATTTCTTTGAAATGCTAAAAGGTGGCTTATTTACTCAATGTTTTGATGTTAATGGGTTAAAACAACGCTTCTTAAGCATGACTTTACATTGTTGCTTGCCCTTCTATTGAGAAAGGGTATTTGCAAAGTTGCAACAAGCCCAATCCCAACCCACTACTCGTTGCAAAAATGGTCCTTTACACTTAAAAAAGTTCTTAACAATTAATAAGTTGTGTTCCACCACACATATCTAACTTTTGCAATGATCATAGGCTCGCTATAATTCTACGGCTAATCATGAGTCATAACTTTAGCATACACAGCGGGCTGGCCTGTTGCAAAAGGTCCACTACAAATAGGGTAATTTCCACTAATGAGTGAATAATCCTAGAAGCTGTAAAAAGGCATTAAAGAAAGCAAGGGCGGGCTTTAATCGTAGTCAGCAACCTAAAAAATAATTGTAACCTGTAATTGGTAAGCAGTAAGCAACATTAAACACATTGTACCCGAAGAAACCACATACTAGAGAGCTGCTTAACTTGTATGCAATGTAAGACCCAAAAGGTAGGAAACATTTTGTCAGGCCATATTTTTTCTTAAACACGTTGCCCCACCATCCACCCAAAAAAAGAATCAATATCAAGTTATAGTACAAGCCTTAAGGTTCAAATACTTCCAAAACGGTTTCAACTGAAGGGAAGACATGAGAGGTGATTCACATGAGACCAGAAAATGTATTCTCACAACAGTTTCTACTTTCTACACTTCTGCACACATCCATCTAGAGTATAGTATATGATAGCAGATTCCTTGTGCAGGCTAATCTGTAAAGTAGTTTTACATTCAATTAAGAGAAATGATCATGAGTCAAATTCACTGGCGGAGACAAGGGGGGGCTGGCGGGGGGAAAGGTCAAAATTTTTAATGTATATATAGTATTTCATGTATTGTAATATCACTAGATATGTTTTGCTTAGTTGGTTTATAATCAAAATATAGTAAACAACTCATGAAACCCGGGCTCAAATCTCCATACCACCATTTTTTTCCCTTTCATACAATTTTATTTTTCACATTGTTAATTCTAGCCCCCTCATCCGAGAGATCCTGGCTCCGTCATCATGGAAACAAAACTTGGTTGTTACGTTATGTAACGGATTATGAACTTGTCGTTACACGAAATGTCGTTACGTAACGCCACGATGAAATTCAAGTCCAATTCACCGCGTTATTCATTATGTAATGGTGACTCGCCGCGTTTAAGCGTTTTTTTACCCGTTACATCCGTTATCATATCAAAATTGGTAAAAAAAAGAGAGAAAGGGGAAAATACGCATAGTAGCACAAAAACAAAGGGACACACCAACGAAAGGAGAAAAACTTGACATAGGCTTTCGAGTTGAATAATATATACTTCCTCTGTTTTTAAATAAGTGAAACATTTCTTGTTTTCACGTTTGTCAATGCATTACTTTAATCATTAATATCTAAAATTATCAATAAGTAAAAATTATAAAAGTTAATATTAAAAAAATTCATATTGAGACGAATCTAACAAGATCCCACATGACTATGTTTTTCATAAAATGTAAATCACTAAAACTACTTAAAGTCTAAACCATGAAGAGTAAAAACTATGTAATGTGTCACTTGTTTAGAAACGGAGGAAGTATGATTTAGTATCAATTTATATATATAATAAGATATGAACCTCATGTTTAAAGTAATTTTTTATTCAACATATGTGTAACTCACCCATATGAGTGCTTTGGTCAAATTAACTTACAAGAATACTTATAAAAATTGTAATTGTGTGAACCTTTTTTTGAAATTCACGTCGCGTCAACCGCAAAGGCATTGAGTTCGGCCTTTCATCGTAGTTTTCTTCCTTGTCCGCTATTGTGAGTCATGAGTTCATGACGATCTCATATCAGGGTTACAAGCTGACAGATCTTAGCAGAAAGTCCTAACAGTATGCAGCGCGAGGGGTCCGAGATCTGCGCACACCCCAACGCCACCACCACAAAAAAACTGCAAAGGATATTTCCTTCATATCCCACAGTACAAATCTCAACAAAAACGCAGGTTAAGAATGAGTTAGTCCAATTCTTTCAAAAAAAAGAATGAGTTAGTCCAAGGGTTTCCTTGTTTTCTCTATTTATAACACAATGGTCATGCTTTCATAAATAAAGGAAGACATTCTAGTCTAGGCTCGCTAAAAACATATCAAGAGCTTCCTAAAGGCGGAAGGACAGAGGAAGCATTTGTTACACTAGCATGGACATGCAAACACAGTGAAACTGATCCAGATACATAAATGTGTAAGTCAAACTACAATTCCAGTGGCATATGAAAAACTTTATAGGACATACATATACCTGTGGCGCCCCGTAGCCATCTTCATAAGAGTTTTGTACTGAAGAATTGTGAGCAGAGGCATCAATATCCCCATATCCAGCAGCACCACCATAAGCTGCATCAGCATAGAAATAATAATTGAGACACAATGAGAGCAAAATTTCGACAAATCTCATAGCAAAGGCCAATTTTCCACAAAAGAAGCCTTACCAGGTCGTTTATCAACATTGGCGGTATTATTCAACTCAGCACGAAGTTTGGTCACCTCATCAGCCATGCTCCTATACTCCTTATCCATAGCTTGGAGAGATTCAAGATGGTCACGATAAACCTTCCTTTCATGTTCATAAGTGGCCCTGCAAGATTTTAGTCCCAGCAAGTCAACGTAGATTCAAAATGAAGTGCCAACTTCCAACAAAAGCAAGGCAGAAGTCTGGACAAAATTTACCAAACATAAGCATAGCTATCAACAGATAAGCAAATCAGATAAGAGATTAATTCGGCCAAAAAGGAGTGTCGTCAGAAACAATACTTATACTGATGAAACTCTTGTCTGAGGTGATTGAGTTCAGACATCATAGTAGGTATTTGTTGCATATCTGCATGGGCCCTTTGAAGCTCCATATTTAGTTTCTGAGCTTTAGTAATAAGCTCTTGCCTCACTTCAACCAAGCTCTGCGCCTCTGTCCTTGCCTGTTGCATTTCCAGTTTCAGGCGATCCGTTGCCTGCAAGTCAGCTTCCATCTTTGAAATTCTTTCCATAAGACCCCTTATCTGTTGCTCTCTCTCTGACTTTGAAGCTCGAATCTGCGAGTCCAACATCTGAAGTTCCTGCTGTGCTGCGGCAAGCTGTTGTCTCAACGACCCATGGGTGGCAGCAAGCCTTTGGTTCTCTGTTGCCAACCTTTCCATCTCCACATGTTGAGTAGCAAGCTTCTGCTCCATAATTTCTGGTGGAGGAAGCATGTCAACAGGAGGAAATCCACCATGCGGGGGGCGTATCCCAGCTCCAAATGGCTCCGGGTGCACCAAACCAGGGCCTTGAAGCGGATGCCTCATATGATGAGGTGGCATTCGGCCTTTACTCCCCATTCACTCACTGTTGAATGAAATTAAGTGGTAAGCCACAGGAATGAGAAATAAATACTATATGGTAAGGCGGCTAATCAATTGTACCAATAAATGCCCCATGTAACTAAGAATGATAATAATCCTTCCGTCCCTAAATAATAATAAAATCTTTCATCTAACAGAGTTTATGGGATTAGAAAAGGGAAAATGCTCCCCGTGCCTGACATATAAAAACCATAAAGGCCTCCCATTCCTTCCTAGCACCCCTTCCCAAACAAGTGAACAACTATGAGGTCTACAAAGCCTCATTGTACCCAAGTACCAACTACCCGAGCTAATTAAGCTTTGAGTTTTGCACGATTGACCTCAAATAAAAAAAAACAAATTGCATTCGGATGCCTGGGCTAAAAAGCTCCACTGTAATTGATTTTCAATTTTCATATGATCTCGTAAGCTATACCGACTTCTAACACAGTGGCGGATTAAGAAATTGACCGAAACCTAACCTAACCTAAATCAATCACAAATGTAATACATGATTCTAATTCCAAACAGTAAAAATGCATTTTAGTATAGGAACTTAGCGACTTCCATCTATTCTCCAACCAATTCATCCTTTATATACCAATTCCAAAATCATGGTAACTAACTAGGCACTTCATTCCTTAATTTCATCATAATATTAACAATTACCTAATTGACAATCCACAAATATACAATCGATTAACGCAAGTATCATTTATTCAATCTATCAATCATATTGAAACTATCCAAGCATCGTAAAATATTTCGCAGCTAGCACATGACTATTGCCAACTATATAGCTATAATTTTAACCTTATTGTTGAAAAAACTACTTACATTAATGGATCTGATACAGTTTACTTGTTATTTGCGTCAAAAAGACAATTATAATTTTGTAGTGCAGTAATAAAGTGGCACAAAATTTGTATATACTATATAATATCACAAGAATAATATTTCATAAAACTACAAAAAAGAAAGGAGAAAATAAATTCAAAGCGATGAAAAAAAAAAAAAATCACCAGTAAGAAGTTGTGTGGCAGACCGGCCGATCGACGGAAAGACGGCGACAAAAGGTGTCGCTCGAAAGCGGCGATAATGGCGGTGAGCGGCGGCGCAGCCGGAGGTGCGACAGAGTAGAAGTAGAAACCCTAACCAACTTTGTGCGTGAATGGGGAGTCAGGGGAGAGATTGTGGAGAGAGCCCTGAATGACTGTTAACTAACTAGAGCTGCCCACTTCCTATTAGATAGACTAGCCCTATATGCATCTGCGGAGTCATGTAAAATTCTGTATAAAAAATATAAATTTTTATTTGTTTAGTGTGTTTTGCATTTTTTTTTCAAAATAACAAATTTGAACAGTTTGTTATGACTTATGAGGAGAGAGAGTTATTCCACTAAAATAGGAATTAAAAATAGATTAATACTGATTTTTGGTGTCACCCACCTCTTCACTTATAGAATAGAGATAGCGGGCTGGGCATCTATCAAATTAGATGTAGTATACTGATAGATATATGTAGTATATTTTATGAAAAATGTAGTATATTTTTATAAAATTTTAGTTAGTATATTCTGTTCATGAATTTAGAATTTACTAAAATTGTAGTATATTTATAAAAATCGTAGTATATGTTTTAAAAATCGTAGTATATCCCTATCTGACAGATGTAATTTTTACATATATCAGATAGGTACTAAGCATTTCCCGTTAACTATGATAGTACATCTATAACGGGGTGCTAACGAGGGTACTAGTTTTATATATACGCGACGCGTGTGTAAAAAGCATATAAAATCTTTATTTGATTAGAGAAATGCAGAAATATCTACTAGTTAGGAATTATAAAATTAAAAATATTAAGGAATTGTAAAATTTAAAATATTAAAGTTTTAGTATCCCTCTCTTCTTCCCTTATAAAACAGAAATGTGTAGAATAGTGTGATGTCAGGCACACAGTCGCGAGTCGTAACTAGGGAGGGTGGACGTGTAAAATTTTGTAGATTACTATGTGTGGTGTTTTACTATTTAATCTAGTTTGAGATGGATATGGACATAATTTGGAAGTGGTGATAAGTGATTTAAATTGTTAACTCGTTTCGAGATTTATATGGGATTAATATGTTTCGATTCATGTTTTCAATTCATTTAAACTCGTGGATGATTATGACAATCCCTGTTATTAAGATTATATGTGGGTGGCTTGTAATGGGTCTCTGAGTGGGAGACTTGTGCGAGTGCAGTCTAGATGATTTTCTTCTGACCATAATAAAAAAATGGTTTTATATTTGACTCATTTTGACAAAAAAATGTAAGTGAGTAATGGATCAAGAAATATCTAATTATTTTTATCTAATATGTACCTTATTAAATTTTTGTGTGCTTGTTAAACGGGACAAAAATGGTTAAAAATGACCCGTTTAGTAAACAAGTCAAGTTGCACTAGAGTATCATTGACGCGTTTCATAAGCATGGGGGAATGTGTTGTTGACCAGTCTAATAAATGGATCGAGTTAGGGTCAAAGACATTCAACATGTTACTGTAGAACCCGATGCTAATATGACTTGACTCGACATTTTTGCTAGCTCTAACATGCTTGAATGGCGAGTGTGAATGTCAAATGTCATCCTTGTCATGGATAAGGGCTCGTCGCATGATTGATAATTTGCCCACCCCATATCCACCCACATCGCATCCATTCACTCTAAATCTAAGATAATATTTTTTATTATCGTATAGTAAATGCAATTATAAAATCTGAATATGAGTCCATTCTTTTCGACTTATTTTCGGTCTTTATAAAAAAAAAGTTCACATAATTTCAAATAAGTTAAGATAAGGTTAAATATGGTCCAAGAGTTCGTTCTTTTTAAAAAAAACGAACCTTATTTGACAAATAAGTTAAGATAAGTTCATATTTGGTTTAATAAGTTGAAGGTTATGCTCTTTTCAATGTATTTTTGCTTATCTGAACTTATCATAACTTAATTTTTCGTTTAGGCCTTATTTGACCTTATTCGATCTCATTTTACCTCATTAGATGAACATTATTCGACCTTATTAGACTTTATACCTATAACACTTCGTTCTTTTCAACTTACTTAAGCACTCTAATACTTATTTCATATCAGACCAAAAAAATCAGATCATATCATATCAGATCAGAAAAAATCAGACTAGATCGGAGAAGTTCATATCATATTTGAAAATAATGAGAACAAAAAAAGCTTATAATAAGTTGAGATCAAACCACATGATAAGATTTCAAATCAAATAAGAAAAATTTAGACCAGATCAAAATAGTTCACATCATAAAAGTTTAGATGAGATTAGAAAAGTTACGATCAGATCAGACGAAGAGAACAAAGCATGACCTTATTTGACCTAGTCTAGACTGATCTTAACTTATATTTTTATATGGATTGGAAATAAATTGAAAATTATGGACCTAAAATATGGTCTAAAGGTCGAATAAGGTCAAACAAGGTCTAATTAGGTTTTATCTAATAAGGTCGGATAAGTTCTAATTAGGTTTCCTCCGATAAGGTCAAATAAAGTTTCCTCAGATAAGTTCTAATAAAGTTTCATCTAATAAGGTCGGATAAAATGGTGAATAAGGTACAATAAGGTCTACTAAGAAATAATAAATTTTGATAAGGAAAAACAAGGTGGAAAGAACGAAGCTTATATGTTGTGTTGCTCTTTTCATAACACTAGTTGTTGGACCGCGCGCTAACACGCACGGTCCCCCAATATGTGTATGCAAACATTAGGTAAGTATCGTTTGTCGTACAATTTGTCATATATAGTTTGTGCAGTAATCTTTATTGAAATTAGGTAATGCATAAAGGGTAAAAATCTATTAGACAAGTAACACTAAAGGGTACTTGACCACAATAATAGTATAATTTAAACAGAATCATAAAAGCATTCCAAGACAAATGTTTGAAGTTTTGAGAGCCTGTAGTGAATTTTTGGAATTTTAGCGTCCACTTTCTAGTTGTAGCCTGCTTAATTGTCTTCATGCCTTTACCAGTTGTTTTCTGTCTGCCCACTGTGAAAACGTCATGGACTAACATTGCACTTATGGTGCTTCATTTTGTGCTTGATTTATGTTGGATGTTCTAAACTCTGTGTTACTTGTCTATGAATACTTAAATACAAAAGGTAACATTAGAGATGGTGAAATATATATAGTCAAAGTAACATAGTAAAAATATTAGGGACACAAAAATATTACAGAAGTTTACATATTCCAAAAATAAATTAAGTAATAATAAATTTTATATGATAATAGAGAAACTTACAATAGTAAAAGTATACAACCATTTGAAAAATCAAGGCTAATTAATTGAGAAACTTACATAGAGAAACAAAACCTAACAGCATAAATGGCAAAACACAATCCCTTAATTGTGGTTGGATCAATGGTGGTCAATATAATGAGCATAGAACTATAAATCTATAATTGAATTGTGTTCTCATCTTATTAAATACCGAGTATAACTATTAGATTAGATGTACTTTGATTATTTTATAAAATCTTTTATCGGGATTACTTTGAAAACCATCTTCTAATGCAGGCTACTTTGACAGTACCATATTATTTTGGATAATCTTGACAAATAATTATTAAATTGATTTAAGTTTAACACTTTAAAGTTCCAAAATCTGAATAAAGAACCACATGTTAAGAAAGACAAATTTGTCCCTCACCAACATCAACACCTATATTTGTCTTCATCCTCTCATTCCTTTATATGAAGCTATTCGACTGTTAAACTTTTCTCTTGAAAAACTTGCACTAAATCATGTGAATCCTAACGAGATACTACACTTTGTTTTCGGTGACTTTTTGTAAGAACACAACCAGGCAGTTCATGCACCACCGTAAATTGCAAATAAATTCAAAAGGTCCTATTTTAAATCAGAATACGTGAAACTCCTAAAGATAACAAGGTGCAAATGATTTTATCTGCTACCAAAAGTTGCTTAATTGGATGGCACATCTTGAAAAAATATCTCTAAAATACATGTAAGATACTCTAGAATTATCATCTTTTATAACAACCATCATAATTTATTATTTTAGTACCACAATAAGTGCCAGAACAACTGATATTTTACATAGTACAAGAAGAACAAACTAACTTTGTCTATCAATGCTTAACACTAAACTGAATCCACTATCCCTAACCCCGAGCTAGTCCGTAGATACATTTTTTTCCATTATAATCAAGATCTTCATGTTAGAAGATTCTGATGTACCTGATGTCAAGAGCTATCATGAGAATCTTCAAGTTAACTATCCAACTCAAAATTCATAAAATACATAGTTTCAATATCATAAAACTCAATGTCACATAAGTTCCAAGGTCAAATATGAACATCCTTAGGCCTCTTTGGACCTCAGTGAGAAGTTTCTTTCGCTTCACATACATTTGTGACCTTACGAGTACCAGTAAATAACAAGAAATTCAGAGATCTGGCTGAGAAAATACAAGATCGAAGAGCCGGAAGAAGTGAAGAACCCACTAAGAACCATCAACAAAAGAGGGGAAAATTGATCAAAAATTTGGAGCCAAAATCCTCAATAAACATAACATTAGCCTTTAATGATACTTCAAGTCGAAGGATCAGCGGTGATATGCTTGTTGTTGGTATTTGTGCAGCACATGGCATGGGTACATGACTGAAGTTTTACCAAGAGCAGGATTTCCTTCCTGCACTATCATTTCAATTCAAGATTAGACTAAAAAAAAAGGAAATAAATTATATAGAGGTTTCTTAAGAAAAAAATTGACAATCAGTAACTCACGTTACAAGTAATAAGTAACTATCATGAAAAATGAACTCGTGTCTCTCCCCTCCTCCCCCCCCGCCCAAAAAAAAGTTCTCTTCTGGAAGGATAAGGGATCAGGGAAAGGAAGTTAGATCCCTTGAACCTCGCTCTACCCTTATCTCTATACCCAAATAAAGGAAAATTAAGCCAACACTTTTCCTTCACTTTCTCAAACACATAGATCGACAATATTAGCAACATGGGTATCTAACATTACCTCAACATTTGGTACGGGTAACATTGCAGTAACAAAGGCATTGCCTGCATGTGTTGTAGACCACGTCTACCATCAAACCCTCAACTCTCCCATTCCACAAGCATATGCATATCACATGCATGCACACTGAATCCTTCAAGCATATCTAAGAAAATAAAAAAGACAATCAGAATATCCACCATACATCCGGATTTATAAATGGCATATCACACATAACACTATTATTTGTTCATTTTGTCATTCACAACTCTTTAAAATGAGTATATTACAAAAATTTGCTTAGTTCAAAGCACTACTCTTGGTGAACCATGCTCTAAGTATACTTGAGTGTATAATATAAATTTGCCAATTTATATAATTATATAATCAAGTACAAGGGGCATTTAATTACTAAAAGAAACCACTAAGTCATCTTTAGAATACTCCACAAATCTATATGATCAATATGTGTACTCCAACTACAACTTTAATTCCTTTTTTGTGAACCCTCCACACATAAAGAGCCAATCATGCTTAAAGCTCAATAAACCCACCCCTTTCATTATATCCCCCCAAAAATTAGTTAATTAAAAGCATTACCATATCTGTTGCCTTCTTATGTTATGCTTGTTGTTGGTGCTGCCTAAGAAGAAAGATTAATCAAAGTGAAGATACCAATGTGTTTAAAGTTGCTACTCTACATACGGCTTCCTCTCCTCGTCCACCAACAACGCAAGCAATTATAACCACCGGCCTCGACGAGGAAACAAACGACTCATTTCCAAGTATAATTTTAGAAGAGAGTGGAGCATCATAATAATTTTTGTTCCATTAGTTTGTCTGAGTATAGTCCTAAAGCGAAGTTTAAGATCTTACCTCTTTGTTTACATATATTTCATTCTCATTAGGTTGATCAATGGCTTCAATGTAATGGGTCTTGCCTTATTTGTAGATTCTTCCACCTAATACATTAATTTCTTCTTTGTGACTAATTATCGCGACTATTTCATTATTATGAGAAAATCTTTGTTTACCATTATCATCATTTGGAGCTAATTTTTCATATAATCTAGGATAAATCAATAATTTACTTGTATTTTGTATAATTGGATCTTATGCTATAATAGTATAATGTAATGTAGTACAGTTTTGTTCAAGAGATATATATGAGTTAAGTAACAAAACTTTATCTTTCCTACCCTTACAGTATGTTAGGAGGATTTAGTTGATCAAAACGAAAAAGAAATCAACCTTTCCTTATTCATCACAAAATCATAGTAGTCAATACATGACCACTCACTACACTCATATATGAGCCAAAGCTAATCAAATTTTACATTTTCCTATAAAATAACACCACTTTCTACTTTACTATCAAAAAGTATTCAACTTCAACCATGTCAACTTGACCAGTGAAGAAAGAAACTTTTTAGACAATAAAGTTATTTAGCAGTACTTACAGAGGACGTACATACATACAGAGAGAGCACCTAATCTTCTGGTAGAGAATAAATCAGAATGAAGAAGCAAGGGTGTGGGCTATTCAATAATTTAGGTTTTGTGATCCAAAAGTAACATTGAAGACCAAAAGACAAAAATTCAGTTATACAACCCCAAAACAAAGGAACAAAAAGCAGAAAAAAGAAAAGACAGATTAGAGAGAGAAAACTATGCCTAAACTCACTTCATAATATCATAGAAAAAGTATCAAAAACAATGATTTTAGAATAAAAGAGAACACAAGATCCACCTACGCAAAATTGAAAAATGAAAAACCATCAAAAATCTTCCCATACCTATCCTGACCACTGAACATCTCCACCATTTCCACCTCCGTCTCGAATTGATGCAATCCAACTTGTATAATCTACTGAAGATCACAAATCCGTTTGAGGGATTTATCAAGAGCAATACATAATCAAGGGTTTGAACACTACTACAGATAATCGTGCACTAAAGCAAGCAAATCATGATTACTCCAAATATCTTTCTTGCACTCTAAAAATATTCTAACAACATCTTGATTCATATAACCTAAGCAACCAGGTACTTCAAACTATTCGTAAGCATTATTCCTGTACGATCGATTGTAAGATCTCCCCATCCAATTTAACCTTCTTTTCTTCTACTTATTTATTAATTATATATAATACCCATATCCACTCCATTTACTTTCTCATTCATATCCTGTCCACAAATTCAACCTTCTTTAATCTCCATTTTTAGTACAAATTCCCCCCTTTCCCATATATATTATTAAAACTTTCTAATTTTTGTTGATTTATTGACTTACCCATTATTAAATCCATGGAGTTTTATGTTAAAATCACACCATTGTAGTAGTAGAAACACCATTAAAAGGAAAATTAGCATATGCAAGTTTGGAATTTTGGATAAACATCACAATCTATTGATTTATTATCCAAAGTTATACGTGATGATCAATGAACTCACATTCTACAACTCAAAACATTATTACAAGCACATTTGCTAAAACGTAATCAATTTCACATGAACAAAATCTAGCAAAAAAATGTCAAACAAACCAAGAGTAAAGGGAAAACCTGTTGTGGGTTGAGTTGCTCATGAAAATCGCTGATTTACATTCCATCAATTCACGAGCTCTTTGGCCGGCCATACAAATCTTTCATCTGCTCAATTCGCATGAAACCAAGCTACATATTTCAGGAAAGAAATATTACAAACCAAATATACCACATGGTAACATAATTCGTTGACATGATTTTGATTGCTTTACAAACCTAATTATTCACCCACTGTGCAGAATTACAATAATTAAATGAAGGAGTCAAGAAGAAAACTTACAGCAAATCAAAAAGGTAGTATCAAATTTCCAAAATTGAACCAAAAAGGTACGATCTTGTAGTATACAATCAAGTATTTTTTTTTTTTAGTAAAATGGTTAGTTATGCATTAGCAGGGGCAAAGAAAAACTGAAATAAGAAGGGAAAAGAGGAGTAGCTTGATAGAGAAAACTTACCATACCATTATCAAATAATGGAGGAAGGAGGAAGAGACATGGGTCGCAGATGAACAAGGAGGAGCCATGGAAGGAAGTAAGACCAACAGTGAAGGGAAGTTGGAGTTGGAAGGGATTTTAGGATTGTGAAAAGAGAAATGAATCAGGACCATTCCTTGCAAGAAATCTGAGCCGCACGATCTTCAACTGTTCATTTGAACAGTAACTCCCTCTTCCGGCTTTTTAAGATGTATAGATATAGATAGATAGATTAGTAGCTTTAAACGTATTTGAGGCGAATGGTGGCAACTAGCAAGGCTATGTGAGTAGTAGATATCCAATTGGGTGGTGTCACTAGTGTGTTGATGTGGGATTTCAGATCTAACCACTTGAGTATGGGATACTGAAACTATACATATAATTAGATTCTTTGAAAAAAATATTGTAGCTAGATTAAGTGAAGTGAAAAAATATTGTTGTATAGTTTGAGATTAATTTTGTTACTTGTACTTTGAGATTCAATTTTTAGAAGTTTAATTTTTAAAATGTTAATGTTCAATCAAATTAATTGATTAACCAATAAATTATTCGACTAATCTTGAAGTTATCATAATAAAATTTAATACTATATTTTAATTTATTAATTCTCTTTCCCTAAATTATAAATTGAACATGGAATTGAAAGTTGGTATTTTTGCTCATCAAGTTATGTGAAGCAAAAAATAAGTACGTGTATAGAGTAATTTATATGTAATAATTAAACTATATATACTTTTATCTTTCTTGAAAATAAACTATATATATTCTTTAAAATCTTCTATATAAAAAATAGAATAAAGGAAGCTGGGGTAAACTTGGTATTGTAAGAGCTTGAACTATAAAAAAAATGAGTAATGAAATTTTAGAATTAATCACTAAGACACTAACATGACTTTTTTTTGTATATATTATTATTATTATTATTTTAAAATTAATGATAGCATTGGCGTGGTGATAAATGATGCAACCTATTAACTATTAGGTTGTGGGTGTAAACGATGATGCTTAATTATATTTGCCCACTCATTTCTTAACGACAAGGAAACACTATATGGTTGTTCGTGTATGAGGACATGATCCTACGTGGTTTGTAAAGAGGATGTGATACATGTTGTGAAAATAATAGGGGTGTTTGGCAATTGGCTGGTGGTTTTAAATGATGGTTGATTTCCGGCTGTATGGGGTCTACCTAGCAGACCTCCAGCTGGCAGCAGCCTGCCACTCCACGTCAGAGCGCCTGGAGCAGAGCAGACCTCCTCAGGCAGACCGCTCCGGACATAGCCTCTAGGCTGGAGTTTAATGAAGGCCTCGTTCCACCTTGGCCCACTTTCAAAGAGGCCCACTCACTTTACTAGGTCAGTTACAAGTCCATGTCTCATATAAATACCCATGCCCCTGCATGGGTAAGGTACGTTCAATCAAACACTCACAAAATACTTGCACTTGATACTCGTTTTCTCTCTACTAGAGATCTTGTGCTCAATTTGGACTGACTTAGGCATCGGAGAGGCGATCCTCGGAACCACCCCCGAGGTTTCTCCTTGTTTTGCAGGTAACCACCACCACGAAGGACGTTTGGGAGCCACGATTCCACCGAGTACCCACCACCACATTCACTGTTGCTGTCTTGGACAGAAACAATTTGGCGCTAGAAGGAGGGGAAGAGTAGAAAAGCCCAATCTACAACTTCGCAATGGTGGTTCCAACCTCAGAAACGCTCGATTCCGACAGTTCTGGAGGAGAAAGCAACTCTCCACTGAGAGAAACAAACACGAGATCAACAAGAAGGGGTAGTGCTGCTACCACCAGATCAGGCAGGAGGGAAAACACCATCACCCCTCACCGTGAAACCAGGCAGACCCCACAGCCAAGCAGCTTAGTGGTCATGCCCACACCGGAGCAACTTCAAGCAGCCTTTCAAGTGCTGCAGTCTGCTCAACAGTTTATGCAAACCAACCTGCTCGAAAGAGAAAAAGAACCGGAACACACGATTCAGTTCGAAGGCACCTGCGGCTGTCATCTGAAGAGGAGACAGCCACAGCAGACCCCTTATGCGGGTACAATATGACGAACATTACACCCACCCCGACGTCGGAGTATGGCCTATCTAGCCGCTCTGGACCCGGGTACATCAAGAGGGGCTGGCAGGAAGCAGAGTGGGATACTGAAATAATGCAGCAAGATCATCTCAGTATGTTCAAAGAACCGACACCCACAGGGTATACGGCAGGCTCAAGTCGGAGATCTGTCCACAGAGGAAATCCAAGGGGCGTGGCCCAGAATGTCCAGCCGCGACCCAGAACCAGGCACAACTCAGGAGCTGAAGAGGCCCTGTCTGCGCCTGGTGGCGGAACGGTCAGAAGGCATGTCAGCCTGAGATTAGGAACAATACCAGAGGAGGGCTCTGGCGATAATGGAGCCCCCACAGACCTCAGAGGACTCATAACCCATAGAGTCAACTCCAGACCCATTGTGGTCTCACCAGCAGAGGAGATTAGATCTCCTTCCAAGTCTCCCTTCACACCTGAAATCATTGCGGCCAGAGTGTCGAAAGCGAAGCTCCCGTCCAATCTCAAGTTCGAAGGGGAGGGAGACCCAAAGGAGCATGTGGCAGCCTTTGAGACCCACATGGAACTAGGAAATTACAATGAGGCCACATGGTGCAGACACTTCCCTGCCACTCTGACAGGGATAGCACAAACCTGGTTCAAGACTATTCCCCAGGGAACGATTGCTAACTTTGATGAACTGAAGAAGAGATTCAAAGAGCATTTCGTTAGCGGAAGTAGGAGGAACAAATCCACACATGAGCTGCTATTGCTGAAGCAGACTCAGAATGAAAGCTTGCGGGATTTCATAGGGAGGTTCAACAAAGAGCTGGTGCACATCCCAGAGCTGGAGCAGAAGCTCGCTCTGCACGCTCTAAGGAACGCCCTACCCCACATCAGTAAATTCAGAGATGATCTTAAATGGGTCACCATGAAAGAACTCAGCGAGGCCCTGGCCCTGGCAGAAAAATACATAGCCGTCGAAGATTTCAACAAAGCATCGACACACGGAGCAGAAACAGGCAGACCTGATAGACAGGATACCAGGCAGAATGAGCACCAGTTCATGGGAGGCAGACTGAATTTTGGAGGCCCCAGGCCCCATCAGAGCAGAGGGAGAGAAAAACAAAAAGAAGCAGAGAGAGAAGCATACCGGCTGAAGGCCCAAGAGAAATATAACAACTATAGCAACCTCAGCGCGCCAAGGGCTGAGATCTTTCTGACCCACAGAGATGACAGCAGGTGGCACAGACCACCACCCACCAAGAAGAGAAGCCTAGGCTCAAACATGGCAGAGTTCTGCGCTTTCCATGAGGCGCCGGGCCACAATACAGAAGACTGCATAAGCCTGAAAAACGATCTGGAAAGCCTGATCAGATGAGGCTACTTCAAAGAGTACCTCGCCTGGAATCAGGGGATCAAGGAGAAGGAGCAACAGAGCGAAGGGCAGACATTGCAGGACAAGCGAGCAGAGATCAAGGAAGGGAAAAAGAAGACGGTATACGTCATATTTGGCAGTTCTAGCTCGATAGGGGGAGAGAGGGCTCATCTAAGGCAACTCACCCACCCCAACCTCTACTCCATCAACCAGGCAGAGCTGAGCCCAGATCTACCAAACATGACCTTCACAGCAGAAGACTGCAAAGGCATCAGTTTCCCGCACTCTGACCCTCTTGTGGTCACTCTGGAGATTAGCAGGATAGATGTACGAAGAATACTGGTAGATGGAGGGAGCGCCGTGAATATCCTTTATAAGGATACCTTCGATAAAATGGAGCTAGATCGTTCAATGCTGAAGCAAGGAGGAACTCCAATCGTCGGATTCACGGGGAATTCCATCATCCCAGAGGGGAAAATACATCTGACAGTGACCACAGAGGGGCAGAACGGAGTGAAGAGAGCAGTAGTACAAGAGTTTCTGGTGGTAGACCTCCCGTCACCATACAACGCTCTGATGGGAAGGAAGTTCATCGAGGCAGTACAGGGAATCCCGTCAACCCATCATCAGACCATGCTTTTCTTAAGCAGTACTGGAGAAGTGGGCAGACTGAAGGGAGACCAGAGAGCAGCTAGGTCATGCAATCTGACCGCCCTAAAGAAGGATAAAAGACCTCCTCCTCCTGACCACTCTGGGTCCAGGAGAAAGAGGAGAAAGGAAAAGAAAGAAGGAAAGAGGAAAGAGGCCGAAGAAGCCAAGAAGGACCAGGCTGAAGAAGCCGGGAAAGAAAGAAAAGAAGGAAAGGCCAAAGAGGCCAAGCAAAGAGAGGAAGAGTGTGCTGCTATCAGTGAGGCCGATGCTCGGCCAGAAGCAGAGCAGGAGGCAAATAAGCCTGAACCGGGGGAAGAGACTGAAGAGGTACTCTTGGGACCGGAAGAAGGCAGGGCAGTCAGGATAGGCAAAGACCTGGATCCTGAAACCAGAGTCAACCTAATCAGTCTGCTGAAGGAGAATGCAGATGTGTTCGCTTTCTCGGCAGCTGAGATGCCTGGGGTGGACCCAGCCACCATCAACCACAAGTTAAACACCGCTGCAGGATACAGACCTGTGAAGCAGAAGAGGAGGAACTACTCTGCGGAGAAAAATAAAGCCATCGAGGAAGAAGTTCAGAAGCTGCTTGAGGCAGGGTTCATAGAGCCCTGCAAATATCCAGAATGGTTGGCCAATGTGGTAATGGTTAAGAAGACGAACAGGAGCTGGAGGATGTGCGTTGACTTCACAGACCTCAACAAAGCCTGCCCCAAGGACTGCTATCCCTTGCCAAGAATCGACCAGCTGGTAGACTCTACTAGTGGGCACGCTCTGCTCAGCTTCATGGACGCGTTCAGCGGATACCATCAGATCTTCATGGACCCTGCAGACAAGGAGAAGACGGCATTCATCACCCCTATCGGGGTATTCTGCTATGTCATGATGCCCTTCGGGCTGAAGAACGCAGGCGCCACCTATCAAAGGCTGATGGATTAGGTCTTTGTCGGTCAAAGGGGAAGGAATTTGGAGGTGTACGTTGATGACGTCATCACCAAGAGCAAAACTGAGATTGACCATATAGCAGACCTAAAGGAGACCTTCGCCAACCTCCGCAAACACAGCATGAAACTGAATCCTAAGAAATGCGTGTTTGGAGTACGGTCAGGGAAATTCCTGGGCTATCTGGTCAGCGAAAGGGGGATCGACGCGAATCCCGACAAAGTAAAAGCAGCTATGGATCTGCCAGAGCCTAAAAGCATCAGAGACATCCAGAGGCTGACAGGCAGAATGACAGCCCTGTCCAGATTCATAGCTCAGTCTGCAGAGAAAGCTCTCCCATTCTTCAAAATATTGAAGGGGAACAAAGAGTTCAGGTGGGAAGCAGAGAAGAAGGAGGCATTCCAGAAGTTGAAGTCACACCTCTCTGGCCTGCCAACACTGGCCAGACCCAAGACAGGGGAAGCTCTCTTCCTATACATTGCCGTTACAGCTGCAACTGTGAGTGCAGTCCTGCTGAAGGAAGAGAACAAGAAGCAGCAGCCGGTATATTTTGTAAGCCACACCCTCACGGGTGCAGAAACACGCTACCCATTGATAGAGAGGGCAGCCTACGCAATAGTGCTGGCCACCAGAAAGCTGAGGCCATATTTTGACGCACATCCCGTCACTGTGCTGACAAATATGCCTCTGGAAAAGGCAATGGAGAAGGTAGACAAATCAGGGAGAATCATGAACTGGGCCCTGGAGCTGACAGGGTTCGGTATCAAATTCGCCCCACGAACCGCCATAAAAGCACAAGCTCTAGCTGACTTCCTAGCAGAGTGTGCCTATCAGGAATCAGTAGGAGAGCCCAGAGCCTGGGAAGTCTTTACAGATGGGTCTGCAACCATCAACGGCTCTAGGGCAGGCGTGGTCATCAGAACCCCAGAGGGGAAAATCATTGAATATGCCTTGAAGTTCATATTTTCGGCAACCAATAATGAATCAGAGTACGAAGCGGCCAACGCTGGATTGCAGCTCTGCCAGACCTGGAAGCCAAGCAAGTCCACCTCAAAATTGACTCTCAGTTGGTAACCAACCAAGTCAAGGGGGAGTATGAGGCCAAGGAGCCGACGATGCAGAGCTACCTAGCCAGGATGAGGTCTCTGATTTCAAATTTTGAAACTTTTAGAATTGAACAAGTGCCTAGAGCACAGAACGCACAAGCAGATGCCCTGTCCAAATTGGGAAGCAGCAGTCTGCAAGAGCTGAACAGGTCTGTTCTGGTGGAAGTCAGACCCACCAGTGCAATCTGCGAGGATGCAGAGCGAGTTTTGGAACTGGAAGATATGCCAAAGTGGATCAAGGAGATCGCTGAGTATAAACAGACTGGCAAATTACCAGAAGGGAAAATGAAAGCAAGAAAACTCAAGCTGACAGCATGCAGATACTGCCTGATCGGGGACGAGCTATACAGGCAGTCTTTTTCTCTGCCCCTACTCAAATGCGTAGGGCAGAGAGATGCAGACTACATATTGAGGGAGATTCATGAGGGACTCTGCGGACACCATATCGGACCAAGAGCTCTGGCCCATAAAGCTCTCAGAGCCGGTTATTATTGGCCCACAATGAAAGCTGACTCTGAAGCTCTGGTGAAAAAATGCGACAGCTGCCAGAGGTTTGCGCCGAACATCAAGCTGCTCGCAAACGACCTCATGCCAATTTACAACCCTATCCCATTCGCCCAATGGGGGCTAGACATCCTGGGACCCTTCACAACGGCCCAATATCAGAAGAGATGGTTAATTGTGGGGGTAGATTACTTCACTAAGTGGATTGAGGCAGAAGCCCTATCCACCATCACAGAAGCAGCCGTCAGAAAATATTTGTGGCAGAACATCATCACCAGATACGGGATTCCGAAGGCTTTCGTCTTCGACCACGGGAGACAGTTTGACAACATGCCCCTATCAGGATGGTTGGAACAGTTTGGGATCAAATATGCCCTATCTTCAGTCTGCAACCCTCAGTGCAATGGTCAGGCCGAAGCCGCTAACAAGCAGATCCTGATAGGCCTACAGAAAAAGCTAGAGGAGCAAAAAAGCAAGTGGCTAGAGGAGCTGCCTAACACTCTGTGGTCGATCAGAACCACAGTCAAAGAATCAACTGGGCAGACCCCCTTCCACCTGGTATATGGTTCTGAAGCTGTCATGCCTGTTGAGATCGGGTCCGAGAGTCTGAGGATCAGCCAATTTGAGCCAGGTCTGAACGACGAAGACCTGAGGACAAATCTAGATCTGCTGGATGAATACAGAAACGAAGCTAGGTTCAGAATGGAAGCCTACAAAGCCAGAGTCAGCAGATACTATAACCGGAAAGTGAGGGCTAGGCCTCTGGAGGTAGGAAATCTGGTACTCAGAAATGCAGCAGCTGTGCAAAAAGACAAAATACACGGAAAGCTGTCGGCTAAGTGGGAGGGACCCTACCAGGTTAGTGAAGAGCTACACCCCGGAACCTACAGACTGAAAAGAATGGATGGAAGTGAACTGAAAAGCAACTGGAACGCCCGAATATTGAAAAAATACTTCGTGTAACCGAGATTGTATCAAAACGCCCATGAATGAAAGGCCTTTGAGCCACCCTTTGTCCACCACTCTCCATTTCGCATTAAACCCCTGTCCCCTTATCAATTCTTTATGAAAAACAAAATGCCAAAATCAGATAGACCCTTAGCAGACTGAGAAAAAATACCACAGTCTGGCAAAAGAAAACAGGGTCTGAGTAAGACTGAAGGCTGAAGAGGCTCTTCAGACACAAAAGTAAACTATATAATGAAGAAAGGGAGTCGGCCAAAAGGTTAACTCTGTCCAAGAGCCCCTGAGGCCCGCAGAGTGATCGGATGCCGACTCGACTTACCGATGTCATAGACCTCTACCTCTAAACCTGCGGGGCCGAAGACCCAAAAAGCAGCAAGGATAAGTCATAGACACCTAAGGCTAATGGGGACGCGAGAGTTCCTAAGAACCAAAGCGTACCCCGACACGAAAAAGATGGCAGAAGGAGCTAAAGGGCGAACCCCAAAACTCCCAGAATCATCATGACTTAGGGCGTCAAAATACCTCCTCTGCTCTGCTGTTGTTGAACCTTTGTCATACATAAGGCAGAGCAGAAGAGTAAAGGGCCCCTAAAGTCCCAGCTCTGAGCAAATCTCACCGGCCACCAAGCCAAGTAAACAAAAACACTCAGATATATTGCTTGATAGCACGGCAGACTCAGCATCAGAGCAGAATGCAAGTACTCAGCAGAAATAGCAAAACTTGGCATGCATCCAAAAGAAAGCACAAAAGTCAACAGCAGAACGCAACTCGCATTGCCGGAAAAACACTTGAATCTTACATAAAAAGATCTGGCTATAAGCCAAATCTTGTGCTACATAGTACTACAACAACGGCGGCTACCTAACCAAAAGAAGGGAGCAAATACAGATGAAAAGGAAATGTTTGACTATTTAATTACAAATATTACAAAATAAGTCAATTAGGATATCATCGGAGGGCAAAAACGGAGGACTGCAATCAGTTCAGCACAGGCTCCCAGCTCACCTACCTCAGCAGCTCAGACAGGAGTCACAAGAAGACTGAGGCGAAGCATGAGATAGCCGCCCGAGTTCCTATTGCTTAGGAACGGAGCTGCCATCCTTTGCAGAGCTCCCATCAGCTTGCTGCTCTGAAGACTCTCCCTCTGAAGGCAGAGAATAGAGCAACTCCAGATCTCTGAGCTCCTGAGTCACCGGAGGTCGCATATGTAACTGACTGGCGTAGGCATCCTCAAAGGCATCCCAGTTGAAAGAGGGCTGCAAATGCCAGAGAACCCTGCGGACCGCAACTTTGCAGTCCTCCCAGTACTTGTTCCCGAACGCCTCCTCCATCTGCGCAGCCCGGCAAGCCTCCTCCGCCAGCAGCTGAGTCTCTTTCTGCTTTAGGGCCACCTCAGCCTCCCTAGTCTGCTGAGCCTCCCTCTGAGAAAGCAACTTGGAGAACTCTGCCCCTAACTCCTCCTCCTTCTGTCTCAGAGCTGCCTCAGCCTCCTTGGCTTGCAGAGCCAATTTAGCAGAGCAGCCTTCATGATCAGCCCGTACAGCAGAGAGCTGACCCCTGAGCTGCTCCTGCTCCTTCAACGCTGCCTGCAGCCGGGCCTCGGAGGTCTTCAGCTTAGTCTCCACTGTCGAAGCGCGAGACAACGCCTCACTAAGCTGGGAAGAGAGCCGGGAATGCTCAGCCGCGATAGCCTCTGCTTGCGCCGCCTGACCCTCCATGCGTTGGTTGACGGTCTGCAAGGTGTCGCGCTCCACAATCAGAGCATCCCTCTCCTCTTCAGTTTCGCGGCAGGTAGACACAATCAGAGAGTTCTGAGCCTTCAGCTTGGCATACTCTGCTCTCTGCTGTGCTACCTGAGCCTTAAGCTGCTGCAGTTCAGGGAGATCTGCCTCATGTCTACCCAACCCTACAGCATGGCAGAGCTCCCCAATGAAGGCGCCGGCCCGCGCAGCCTGTAATCAAGGAAAAAGCAGATCAAAAAGAAAACTTAATGTCATAAACAGATGACTGTAAAAAGGACAGACAACTCACCAGAGGGACATCTTGAACAGCATAGTCCGGTGAGAAGCGACTTGCCAGAAGCTTCAACCACTCACTGGGATCAGGGAAGGTCACGGACATCTGCTCCCGCCCCTGAGCCTCGTGCTGGTCGTCCGCCGATTCCCTCTACAGAGAACCTGAGCCAAAAGAAAGTCCAGTCAGTTCCACAGAAGGGAAAAGGCCGGAGCTCAGACCAGGTAAGGGGTACACACCTTTGGGGGCAACGTCGTCCTCAACAACAACGATCCGAGGGGAGCCAGCAAGAAGACGAGTCTTCTTCTGAGGAGGAGCTTTTTCCTCACTCTGCCTCTCTGCTGGCCTCTTCTGGGAATGAGAAGAGACCTCAGGCTCAGCCGCAGTCTGCTGAGCACCCTCTGCAGGGGGTTTAAGCTGGCCCGCAGTGGGAGCGGAGGTCTGAAGATGTAATATCCCGATTTTTAACCTTATTTTATTATTAAATAATTAAGATTATTAACTTAAGTATGACCTTATTATTGTAATAAGTGGTATTAAGGTTTCTTATTAAAGTATATTCTTGATTTTTTTAAAATAATTTTAATTACTAATTATTACTAATACTATTTAAGGAAATAAAATTGTGTTTTGTAAACTTATGGGTAATTACTCATTATCCATCCTCAAGTCCATATCCAAGTACCAAGCCCAAACCCAAAAACTATTTAACCCAAAAACAAAATCAGAAAAAAAAAGGAAAAAGAAAAAGAAAAGGAAAAGAAAACAAAAGAAACCCATCTTCATCTTCTTCCACCTCCTGCTTCATTTCCTCTTCACCATTGGAGCCTTAAGAGGCAAGTTGATAGCCTCAAAGAAAGGCTGCAACTTCAGATAAGAATGAGAAAATCAGACAAACCAAATTAAACACCATTAAACTCATCCTCATCTTCTCCATTTCATGCTTATCCATTGGAAGAACAATTCAAATTGAACTTAAACACTAAACCATTGATTCTCACTATAAATAGAACCCAATTTCAATCCATTTTCATACAAATCTTAAGCTAATCACTCTCCATCCCCTGTTATGGTATCTCGCCGGAAAACACGACCCATAATTGGCCCAGACTCACACCACCATTGCCGCTTACTGTCGACCACTCGAACCACCCAAAACAATCACAAACGCCACCCTCAACCACCACAGCTAACCGCCACCAAATCACGACCACAGAAACGCAGCCCTGTCACACCAAAGAACTCCAACCACCAGCAGCAGCCTCATCTTTTTCTCCCTCTCGCTGCCCCTGTTTTCTCTTCCTCTGCTTGCTGCTGCTGCTGTACCGTGGCTATTGGTTGCCACGCAGCAGCACCGCGCACATAAACCTCCCTCCCTGCCGCCATGAACGCCAGACAACACGCCCCCACAGCCACCTAGCTCCACCCTCACTCCTCCTCCGTTCCTCCTCCTCTGCTCTCTGTCATTGTAGCAAGCACTAAAAGCTACTGGTTCTTTTAAGAACCATTGTGTTAAATTTATTAAAAGCCCAAAGTCAAAAGTTGACTTTTATAAGGTATAAAGCCCATTTAACCATTTGTTTATTAATAGTCCAATTAGTGTTATAAATCATTTTAGAAAAATCAGTTTATGAAACTATTATTAATTATATATGAAAATGCCATTTCAAATATATATTGAGTTTTAAGAATAATGAGGTTTTAAATAAAGTTTTCCGAAAATGGGTCATTAAGGAAAAGTCTTGATTAGTTGAGTGGATTCTAATTGATATTTTATTGATGTTTATGGGGCGATAAACGGAATGTGGGAATTCGAAAGGTGTATGGATGGCATTCTTGGAGTTATGACGGTATTATGGATTTGAGCGGTTAAGGTAACCTTTATGTCCAGCATTAGACTACATGCCCGTATGTTAAAATGCAATTATATGAACCTTTGTACTATGATAATGGAATTTATGTTATTTAAATTAGATTCATGATATTACCTAAAGCTTATTTAAAGTTAATTGAATTTATATGTATATAGTATGAATTTCTTTCAAATGTGAATGATGCAAGTTAAATGACCATCGTATGTTTAAGTAATAATTTATGAAATATGATCATGTTATATGTTTATTCGAGTAAAAGCATGTATATGTAAATTACTATTAATTTATAGTTACGATCGATCCATGATTCATGCTTATGTGAGTAAAAGTATATTTCATCATTAATATGTCTGAAAGTATGTGTTTAAGTGAAAGTATGATTTTACGGCTTTATCCATGTTTATATGAAACTCGATGTTAACGTGAGTTATTAATCTATTTATTGTTCACATGATTATTTAATGTTTAAGTAAAGAATGTCGGTTCTGAGTTACGTGATACATGTTTATATGATTTAGTAAATATATATAATTAATACTTTTATTACAAGACTCAAGACTCATGACTCATGTTTATGAAGTATGTTATTTCATGCTATTATCCATGAGTTACATGCTTATATGAATTATGAATACGTATGTTTTGTATTTCCATGATAAACTTATGACCTATGATATCTACCTCTATGACTTATCATAAGTAATCTTAAGTCTGAATCCATGTTCAATATGATATATGAGTTGTTGTTGTCCATTTATAGTTATTATGAAATATGTGAGCTTCTGTAAAGCCAGTCTCTGGGAACATGTTAATAAAGTTATGAAATATTACAAGCGAAATAATATTACGGAATCTTAATAAGTGTCATATGATTATGTGAATGGATTAAGTATGTTGCTTTATGAATCATGGGATGGCGTTATACTTTATAAATGACGGAACTATGAATGCTTTATAACCCAATGTTATTATGAATACTCAATGAACGTTTCATAAGAAAGCAATTGAAAGCTTATGAATGATGAATACTGTTTACGATATGATTTTACTACCTATATAAAGGTAGAGCTGAGCTGAATGATTAAAATATACGGAATATCACTGATGGATATTAAAAGTTATGAAACATGATAAGTTCAAGTGAAAGAACTGGTTTGTTAGCTGTATATATCCTGACTGATGGTCGTGCACGTACCGAGCTGTATCCTGTTTCCTGATGAGCACTGGCTCTTATCCTGGGGCACTGGCCCGCTAATGTTATTCCTGATGAGCACTGGCTCTTTTCCTGGGGCACTGGCCCATTGTGGGAGACGTCCCACCCCTGAAATACAGACCAACAACCAGTATAAAATGGATTAAAAAGGAATTATGGATCATTATGGATCATTATGGATCACACTGTAATCATAAATGTTTGAATTATTCTTTCCTTCTGTTTAAAGTTTGAGGTTACATTTTAACGTAATGGATTTACTTAATGCTCAGTACATACTGTTCATGACAGGTGCTTGTACTTAAAGTAATTAACATGGAATGCATGACGTCAGTTTCTTACATGATTAGCTTTTAAGTTATACTAGTCTACATATGTTCTTATGAAAGTATGAAAGTGTCCGTTAACATGATTGCATGTATCGTATGAACGTGAGTACTATATGTCAAGTATGATTTATATGGCAAATATGATTATTGTCTTATTTCAAGGAAATATGATTCACATGTGAAGTATGTGTCTGCTTCATCTCCTGCAAATATGTGCCTGTAAGTGCAAAAATGTTTTCGAACCAAAACAGTTTTTACGGGCTGGAGTAAAGTTACGAGTTTTCCACTCATTTTGGAATGTTTTATGTCTTTTCTTGTTTCTCTATTTTTCTTCTGAACGAAGCTTAGGTTATGAAAGAAGGATGGAGATGAATCTGGGAAAAGCAAGTGCTTGGTATGGATTTCAAGAAATGAGATGAAGGAAGTATTTAAGGTCTTAGTTGTAATTATGAGATAATGAGCTTTTGTAAGAATATTATATTATTGATGGGCCATAACCCACAGGTTTATAGAAACGCTTCCGCAAATCTTGTGATTAGTTATAATTAATGGTGATTAATTAAGGCACCCGTTTTCGGGGCGTTACAGAAGAGCCGCAGCAGACTGCACCTTCCTAACCCTCAATTGCTGCTGAAGAAAACAAAAGGTAAAAAATGTCGTCAGCAAAGTAAGGCACAGAACGAATTGACTCTACAAGAGGGAAGAGAGGAAAAGGAAACACTAACCACACGCGCCAGATCCTCGGGAGTAGGGGCAAGGACCTGCTTAAAGCCTCTGGGAGGAGGAGGAGCAGCCTTCCTACCAGGAGGAGTAGGCCTCTGGACAGGAGGAGTAGACTTCTGAACAGGGGGAGACACGACAGTCTCCACCACTGGGGCGGAAGCCAAGCTCTGCTGCTCCACCCTCTCATGCTGGAGAGGCTCCACCATCTCCTGGTTAGTCTGAACAGGCGTAGGGACGGCCTGCCCAGCAGAACCTATCACATTAAAATAAAAACAGGGAAATCAAGAAGGTGCAGGTAAAAAGAAACCTATAAGAAAGAGCAGTTTGGGTCTGAAGAAGACACCTACCTGACTGGCCCTCACTCTGATCCTCTGCAGACTGAGTCGTGACAGTCTTAGCGGCCTCCGCTCCCGTCCTGTCAAACTCTGTCATGGCTTGGTGGGACTCCTGACCAGCTTCATCAGGCTGAGCAGAACCACCCACTGGAGTAGGTTCTTTCTCCGTCCTGTCAAACTCTGTCGCCGCTTGATCAGGCCCTCCCATGGGCACATCCTCCACCACAGGCGGTTCTGAAAGTAAAAAGAGAAAATGAGAAGCGATTAGCAGAGTGCACACAAGCAGAAAGAATACCTTATGGTTCATCATAAGTAATACCTGGTTGCGCAGGAGGAAGCTGTTGCAGGGGCTCAACAATCAGAACAGTCCCTTGCAGAGTGCTGGCCCCCTCTGTAGATCCATCAACATCATCGTCTTCCGGCAGATGCGCAGCACGCCAGGAACGATGGATCTGCAGAGGAACAGCCGCCGCCTCCTCCTCGTCATCAGATTGAATCTCTGTGACAGTGGCAGAGGGGCCCCCTTGCGGCCGAGACGTCCCAGTAAACCTATCCACAAGTTCCGGGCGCTTGGTCCGGAGGGAAGGATGGTCCAAGGAGGTAGTGTTAATGAAATCAGGGACAGTGTAGGTCCCTGGGTTAGGTACCGGACGATACCTGCGACACACTGAAGACTGACTCAAACCCAGCTCCCAAGGAATGGCAGACCCCAGAGTCTCTGCAATATTAGAATATTCGTTAGCTACAGCAAGTCAGAATGCAGAAGGAAAATAATGGAAAGGGGCAGAACACGCCCGCCAGCTCAAAACCCACCCTTAATCACTTGGCGAACAAACTGTCTGCGCGGAGCTGCAGCACAGTACAACCAATGAATCACAGCAGAATGGAAAATGAGAAGCAGAGTTAAGGGCTGGCAGAGCGCTTACCAGTAGTATAGTAAGGGGACAGATGGCCTATCCTCAGGAAGGCATTCTGACACATCACATAGTGATGCGGTAACCAGTACTTGGGAAGAAACTGCTTCCCGGCAGTAACCTTGGATCTGGACTTGAACTAGTAGTAAGCTACCCTCTCGTCCCAGTTCAGCACATTTGGATCCAATTGCTTCTGAAAGTTAGGCTCCACAGGGCGCAGAGGGGCCTTAAATTGATAAGGGTGCCCTTCCTCCGTCGGTACCCTAACAAAGACAAAATTATCCCGCCAATCTTTCAGACTGAGATCAACGGGATAGACAGTCAGATGATTGGCCCGCACCGAGCCGGTGAAAAAGCTATACTCCCCCCTGCCTGTTAAAGTAAAACAGGCATTGAAAGAGTTTCATGGTGAGGGGGAAGCCCAGAGCTTCACAAACCCAAATAAACCCCAGAATCTTCTTCAGAGACTGGGGATTGACTTGGCAGAGAGCCATGTGATACCGGCAGAGAACCCACTCCAAGAACCAATGGATGGGGAATCTAAGCCCGAACTCCAGCTGCTTCATATAAACAGCAGTGTACCCCTCTGGTACATCTGCCAGGCTCTGACCCTCTCGGGGAAGCACTACCCAAGACCCGCGAAACGGCTTGATCTCCGCAGCAACCTCAAGGTAGTATGCAGCATGCGCCCGTTTGAACGCTTCTGCAGATTTCTTCGCCAAATAAGGCTTACCCTTGCTGTCGTAAAGGGCAAGACTCCGCATCTCATGGTCGCTGTACTTCCATTTGACTGCGGGCAGAGTGGGCTTAAACTTGTAGTTGGGAGGGAATCTGTTGGTTTCAGGACCCAACAACTCCTTACGAAGACCGTTCCAGGGGTCAAAGATCTCCCATTCCTCCGGAACCACCTCGTCCTTACACCGAGGCAGATCCAACTTTAAAAACGGGGACTGAGTGTCCATCGGGTAAGGCTCATCCGGCTCGGACGAAGAGGTAGATACCACATCCTTCCTACGGGAAGCAGCAGATTGAGAAGTAGACATTCTACACAACACAAGAAACAGACGACAGCACATCAGACTTGCAGTCACAACACAAGACAGTCTGGCACCTCAGACCTACAGACTGAGCTACCAGACTGGGGGCAAGGATGTGTATGGTATGTGAAGATCAGAAATAGCCAAGAAATAGGATATTTTCTTGCTTTTCTTACAAAAAGATACATGCAAAAATAGTCTGGCACCTCAGACCTACAGACTGAGCTACCAGACTAGGGGGCAAGGATGTGTATGGTATGTGAAGATCAGAAATAGCCAAGAAATAGGATATTTTCTTGCAAATAACGCAGACAAAACAATGAAGACACATCGCAGGCTTACAACCCAGCAAGTAAAGAGGATAACAGGGTAAACAAAGCAAACCCTAAAAATCTTAAATGTCAACAGTAGAGCAGAACTCAGCCGAAGAAGCAGAGCAGATCCTACCAACCAGAGCAGAGTCCTGCTGAAGAAGCAGGGCAGAGCCTATCATTCAGAGCGGCAGAACGGAAACGAAACAACACCAAACAGATCTATGAAACAAAGAAGTAAACAATCGCATCTGAAGACCGAAGGAAAGAAACCCTAACCTCAAAAACACAGGCAAATAAGTGCGTACAGAAGGAATTAGGGGGAGAAATCCATAAACACAGAAAAGATCACATCAAAACCATCCAAGAAGGAAAAAACCAAAAGTAGATCTGGGAAAAAGAGTTTACCTAGATGGAGAACGGAAGACGCCAAGGAAGAGAAGACGAAAGCCACAAACGCAACAGTATCAAATATCAAATTAAGCTCCAAACGCAGACAAATCCCAGGATAATCAAGAGAAATCACTCGAAAATGGCTAGGGCGAAAAGAAATTCTTGAAGAACAACAAGAAAGTTTGAAAGCAAAGAGTTCGAAGGAAAGGAAACTGAAAAGTTTCACAAAAGGTCGATTCAGCCTTTAAATAGGCATAATTCGTCCACTCAGCACCAACTTATCATCATTACATTCCTTGGGAACCCAAAGAGTCACATCAATTCAATTCAATTCAAAATGAATTAATGACCCTTGCTCAACACCCCAACCAAATGGGCGGGAAAAATGGAAGCATTCTGGAGTTTGTGAAGAGCAACTCACAGACAGCCACGCATCATTCTGCGAAGAGCAGAACGCCAGATCAAAAACAAATGCACCCAGCATATTGCAATCTGCAAATACTGGGTCCGGGGGGCAAATTGTATGGGGTCTACCTAGCAGACCTCCAGCTGGCAGCAGCCTGCCACTCCACGTCAGAGCGCCTGGAGCAGAGCAGACCTCCTCAGGCAGACCGCTCCGGACATAGCCTCTAGGCTGGAGTTTAATGAAGGCCTCGTTCCACCTTGGCCCACTTTCAAAGAGGCCCACTCACTTTACTAGGTCAGTTACAAGTCCATGTCTCATATAAATACCCATGCCCCTGCATGGGTAAGGTACGTTCAATCAAACACTCACAAAATACTTGCACTTGATACTCGTTTTCTCTCTACTAGAGATCTTGTGCTCAATTTGGACTGACTTAGGCATCGGAGAGGCGATCCTCGGAACCACCCCCGAGGTTTCTCCTTGTTTTGCAGGTAACCACCACCACGAAGGACGTTTGGGAGCCACGATTCCACCGAGTACCCACCACCACATTCACTGTTGCTGTCTTGGACAGAAACACCGGCTGTTTTTTGTTGCTTGTTTGACGGGTTGTATAATTATTGCATATTTAAAAATTGCTCGGCAAAAGTGGTTGTTATTGCTGGATGTTTAGTACAAAATGGAAGTAAAGACTAAAAGCCAACGAAAAAACTAGTTTTTCGGCCACTGCAAAAGCTAGTTACCAAACACTTTTTGAATGTTTGACCATAAACAAAAGTCAAAAGCCAATGAAAAAAACACTCAAAAGTCATTTGTCAAACACCCACAATTTTGGTATTTGATGATCTAAATTAGTAATTTTTGGCCTTTAGGCTCTTCCTTAAAATAAAACGATAAATCACAAATGACGATCAATATGAAAATTATAAACAATGAAAAGTATGAAGTATGTAGATTTAAAATGAACGAAGGGAGTACAACTTAGTGTTTTTAACCCTATTCTACTGTAGTTGAAATAAGCTAATCATTTTCCTATACCATTAATTTATAGATTCGTATCTTTTAATAAAGTGTATATTTTATTCAACCAACACACTCCTTGCCTATTCTTACCGCATTACATGCTATATTAAATTCTTTAAATTTAAGCAATTTAAGTGTAATTACTCATTCTTTATCGTCATTGTTGCCAATTATTTAATTTTGGTTGCATGTATTCACTTATATGTATATTTAGGGTTTCATTTGTGCATGAAACACTAAATTCAACCAAAGCACTCCTTGCTTATTCAACCAACACACTCCTTGCTTATTCTTACTTGTTATATTAATTACGGTATTTGAATTAATCAATCTAAGGGAAATTTGCTCATTCTTTATCGTCGTTGTTGCCAAGTACTCCCTCCGTTTTTTTTAATATGCACCTAAGGCTTTGCACTGGAACCAAGGAAAATGTGCAAAAGTAAGAGAGAAGGTTAGTAAAAGTAAAGAAAAAGTGAAAAAGGTAGAGAGAAGGAAATAAAAAGTAGGAGAGAAGTGTAATAATTAGGTGGGTCAACCTTCCATTTATGGCAAAAGGTAGAAATATGCCAATTAAAAAAAAACACCCCAAAATGGAAAAATGTGCATATTAAAAAAAAACGGAGGTAGTATTTAATTTTGATTGCCTATGTTCCCTTAATAACGTATATTTTATATGGTTCCATTTGTGCAGCTAAAACGATTGTCATGATGCTACTATTATTACTTTCCTTTTGAATACACATTCATTTAAATATTAATACCTTACGTTGTCAGATACGTGTTAATGTTTGTTTGATACAAATATGATGACGCATTTTCGATGTTGTTATCATAAGAAGCGATTAAATAACAAAACCAAAATACATTTAGATGTAGTTTGGGAGAATCTAATATAATCACATGCGATTTTGTTAAACTAAAGAATAACAATGTTTCACTCCTTCTTAAAAAAGTGAATAAAATGCAAGGAGATTACTGTTGCATTGGCGACACTGTTTAATCAAGCCTTATTTCTTGAGTATATCAATATTTGGATATCAATTTTTGAATTGCGATTTATAGTATATTAGTGATGTTGTTTATTAAGTTGTTTGTATATCTATTTACCATGGTATTAGATATAACTTAAAATAGTTTAATTTATTATAAAACAATGAAAATACTCGTACATTTTTCCACATTAATAAAATATATCTTGAGTTTTTTGTTTCATTTTTCCTTAAAAGGTTCGCTGCTCTCGTCTTTGGTCTTGGCACTTTCGGCACTTAGCTCAAGGAGTATTAAAAAAGATGCTAACATCCGTGGGTGCAAACCTTTCGAGATATCTCCTTTGATTGATTTTAAAATCTCTTCAGGTTTAATCAGAGGGAATTCAATAATTCCTATTCTCATGCTACAAACACCAAAACAAACAATCATATTCTCGTTCTATGTTGACAATCACACATGTCAATCAACAATAATTATCCTAGTGAGTGGATCGACGAAGTTGGTTTGATCTTTAGTTATCGTTCATGAATTTAATGTTCTCATAATAATTTATTTTGTGTAATGGAACAATAAATAATGATTAGAGATGAGTCATATAAAATTAGTTATAATTGAGTATAAAAAATGCACATCTAAACCTACACATATAGATACTGCTACAACTGCTCAAATTATTTATGGTCACTAACATAGATGATAATATAACTTTGTCAATCAAGTATAACCAAATTGTCGGAATATACATGCAGTATTGTGAAACTTCATATCAAACTCTATGAATAAGAGTTAGATTGTAAAATGCTTGATTCTGAATTTCATTTAAGACACACTTTGATACCTTTTAACCCGACAATGATTGACAAACACCATATATATCACCAAAGAATTGCTTTATGATGAGTATCGATTATAGCAGTTATGTACATGGTAATCACTCAACTTATATATCAATGTAGTTTTCATCATACTCAATTTAAGCGGTATTATATAACAACAAGTATATATTGAACAACTGAGTTCAAAATGTAATATCTCTCTTCATTTGAGATATACTATGACATTCTTCAACCGAACAATAATTAACACATACTACAACCATAACTAGAGAATTACCTGATATCGAGTACCAATATGTATTACTTCTTTTACACGAAACTCACTTAATTTACATCGCCATACATCATCATATTCATTTCAAGCAATACAGAGAGATCTCATAAATAAACTTAACAAGCAAGCTCAAACTTCATTGAAAAGTCTCCCTTTTAAAAAAAAACTTCAACGAAAAGTCTTCCTTTTAAAAAATCTTCAATGAAAAGTCATCTTCTTAACATGGTAGTCATACACACGCATACAATCACTAGATCTAGCATGTTTTGATATTAACTAGCCAATAATCCGACCTCCATTTACAACAAACTGCTGTAACAACCAGAGTGATATCGAATTTAAAAACGCTGATTTACGTAAACGCTCAGTTCGACAAACCTGATAAATATCACATATCTCAAAAGTACCATTTCATAAACTTCTCAAGATCTCTACCACCAAACTACCATTGTCAATTTCTCTTCATAGATAGAAACAAGAGGTGACCTAATTTTGATCAATATCCACCAATTTATGGGAGAGCATAAGAACCCTAACTTTTCCTCCTACAAACGGATTCCAAACAAACTCCTCAACTACATTTCATAACGGCACACACCCTCACCTCACTGATCACTCAATGACAAAAGCATATAATAATACTCTAAATTCGCATCATACATACATTTATATATTTTCACATTCAAAACTATACTTTATTTATTTGGACTCACATCATTTTTCATCATATTTATAAAAGCGTTCTTTCTCTTTATTAAATCCATCTAACGTAAAAGCCGCTCTCTCTCTCTCACACATCACCTTCTTCTATCTAATCTATCTCTTCTCTTCTTCCCCCAAAAATTAAAATCGAAAAACAAAACCCTAGTTTTTCTCTCTCCTCCAAAATTTCATCTTCCCTCTTCATTTTCGTAAAATTAAACATTGAATTTCGCGCTCTAACTCTCTCTCTCTCTACTAAAACACAAATGAACATTTAAAATTTATTATCGTTGTGTTTTTGAGATCGATTTCATTCCGTTCTGTTGATCCCCCTTTTTTTTTTAGGGTTTTTAGGGTTTCGATGCTAGTGAAGAAGTTGCAAAATTAGAGATCTAAATGTCTGTAACAATGGCGTCATCTGAAAAAGAGCATCAGAAACAGCTCACTGAAGCTGGTAACCAGCTTCTCTCTCCTCCAGATTCGGTTTCTGAGTTGCTCGCTGCTCTTGATGTAAGTTTTTTTTTCTGAATTTTGTTTATGATGCGGATTCTAGGGTTTATTCTTAATTATTGAATTTTTGATTTGTAATGTCAGTTTTCTTTTTGTTGAAAACAGTTGCATGTGTTTATTAGTGAGCTTTTACTTGTTTACTGTGTTTTAGATTTGATTGTTGTGGTATCTGTTTATCTTGGAATTACTTCACACTAGGATTTTGGCACGGGCGCGCGCCCGCGTTCGGTTTCTTGTGTTAAGTTCATCTGTGTGAAGGGGAAGATGAGATGATTAATGGAGTAATTTATATTGCATTTTATTTCTAACGATGGAAGGATTTAGGCTCCGTTTGGTTGGGAGAAAACGCTTTCCCGGATAACTAGTTTCGCTATTTCTCTTAGTTTGGGTTATTAATTAAATGGTGGAAAATAGTTTTCCATGTAGGTTTTGTTTGTTTTGGCAGAAAACCATTTTCTTTTTCCTCCATCTTTCCATTTTCCTTTGTTTGTTTTGGCAAGGGTGAAAAATAATTTTCCTAAAGGTGGAAAATGCTCTTAGACTAGGAAAACCAATTTTTATTTTGTAAAGAAGGTATGCCATATTTTCCTTTACGCTCATTACTTCTCTTTATTCTCTCCTCCCATCTTTCCTTGTCTTTTACTTCATTTACTTTTTCTCCCTAAGTTTTCCTCTAATCAAACAAAGGAAAGTTTTTTCTAAAATCATCCTTGAAAAGTGATTTTCCATTAAAACAAATGGAGCCGTAGTGGAGAACCTTTTTTCCTACATAGAGGGAGAACCTTTTTTCCTACATAGAGGGAGAACACATTTCCTACATATTCCTCACCTTTGTCCCCCTCTATTCTCCCTTTTATTTTCCGTTCTTCTTTTCCTCTAACTTTTATGTACGGAACCAAACAAAGAAAAGTTAACCTACAATTAAATTTTCCATTGGAAAATGCTTTTTATGGAAAATAAGCTTCGTCCAACCAAACGGAGCCTTTAGGAATTTAAAATGGAATATTATAATAATAAAGGACGTGGCATAATGGTAGGGTTGTCGGCTTGTCGCTTTCCCCATAAGGGCTTATGGGTTCTAGTCAAAGGGAAACATTTTTAAACAATATTTTAAAAATTGTCATGTTTGTGTGATGTGGGCCAACATGTGAGGTGGAATTATAATGTCGCTAAGTTTGTGTGTGACATAGGTTTGCCATGTGTCTTGAGTTGGGTGCGATTTTTTGAGGGATTGGTATGCAAAAAACTATTTGAATGATTTAGTTTCACATACTTTTGGAAAGATCAATTCTTTCTTTTTTTGCTAGCTTTATTTGATGGTTCTCTGTCTTTCACGATGCCGAGAGTTAATTGGGTTCATAATAGGAAGGGAATCGTATTAAGGGATATGTTTTTTTATACCTTTCCTTTTCCGACGTTTCCACCTTCTCTATTATTAACTAGAGAGAGACCTAGAGACCGAGATTAAGGTTATAAATGCCAATTACCGTAAGATGGTTATTGTTGCACTAAGGCGTGCTGGGGTGTGAGTTTCAAATGTCTGCGATTTCCTTTTTAGTTGTACAGGCAATTGATGAACTTACAAATGTTTCTTCTATTATAAATCTTGTTTCACAAGGATGCCCACACTAATAAGAAAATTTTATGAAGCTCGAAGCCTGCTTATTTCCACTAACCCCTCTCTATCCTTTTAGTGGGTAAACTAAATAATCGGGTCGTATGTAAACTTTGCCATCTATAAATTTTGACTAATAGTAACAAATCGACTTAATAGTGTTTTTTCTAGTTTTCCTATATAGTGCTTGGTAGAGAAAGTTGGGAGTGCTTCGCAGGATATAGGAAACATAGGATAATCTAGTAAGACACTCGTTGACCCTAACTGTGCTGCAATGGTTGCTTTAGCTGCTGCCTTTTCCAGAGTCGAGATTTTACTCTTCTAATTTTGCTGCAAATTCTCTTTTGAGAATCTATGCGTCTAGTTGAGTTAAGGTGTTATAGTTGCGTCATGTTATTGCAAAGTTTCTTTCAGGAATTTATTAGAAACCTTGGGCTATGTTCTTTTTCCTTGGAAACTCCTCAACTTAACCTCTATATCAGTAATCAAACTTGTCTGATCTTTTCATTGTGAGTGGAAATTGGTAGTGCATATCTAAACGAATTTTCTAAAACTGAATAAGGCCTTAGCTCTCATTTGATACAAGGATCTGGTGTTGTTTAGAGATGAAAAGAATTTTGCTTCTATAGTCGAGAAGTAGTTTTTCAGACAACTTTTCATTCTCTTTAAATCTGTGGAACATTGACCTTGATTCTCATTTACTTCATATCTTCTCATATGGATCAGAATTTATCCTTCTTGGTTTATTTTGTCCTTTTGTTGTATATAACAGTTTGAGTTTCTGGCAAGTGGCAACATTATGTATGATGCCTGCCTGGTATGCCTTTTCTGTCTATGTCTCTTCGTGAGTGTGTGTGGGGTGTTATGGATCTGTAGTTCTAGAAATCGCTGAGCGAATGCAATTTAACTCTGCTGACTGCCCGGTTTTCGGAGTATGAAGTGAACTATTTATTGGTGCACAAAGTTGTTATAAGCTGTTCTTATGTAGACAGTTTCGCCATACAAATGTTCCAGCTTAAAATTTTTATTGTTCCTCATACTTGTAGCGGGTTGAAAGCTTGCTCACCAGAGTGGAGCAATCACCATCGGAGGCGATGAAGGAGGCACTCTCTCCGTCAATGAAAGCATTGATCACCAATGAGCTTTTGAGACATTCAAACATTGACGTGAAAGTTGCGGTTGCTTCATGTATCAGTGAGATAACAAGGATTACAGCGCCAGATGCACCTTACGAGGATGACCAAATGAAGGTGTATATGATCTCTATTGCTGCTCAAGTCTCATCTTGTCAATTTAACTGTCTTAAGTTTGTTTTCCCAGATCAATCATTGCTATGATTTTTTCTCCTGTTAATTTGCTGATGTACCCAACGTTGTACAGGAGGTGTTTCAGTTAATTGTATCATCATTTGAGAAGCTAGATGATACATCTAGCCCTTCATACATCAAGAGGACCTCCATACTGGAGACAGTGGCAAAAGTCAGATCATGTGTTGTGATGCTGGATCTGGAATGTGATGCTTTAATTGCGGATATGTTCCAGCACTTCTTTAAATCTATCAGGTAACAGACAACTAAAGAGAATTCAATTTTGATCTTGGGAAACAATATTTTATGAAGGTGCTTGTTTGGTTATTTGGTCCTTTTTTGGTTGTTTACCCTTGGTTTTTCTTTTATTTTGTTATGTGTATGCGAGAAACCTTAAAATTTATGTGCAACTTACTATTTTTTTCAATTATCTTTCTGTTTTGTAGTGCTGTACAATTTTGAATATTCTTTGATCTTTGCATAGGGGGAACAGCATGTTAAATACTTGCAAAGGCGATATCTGGTTGTTTCATATGCGTATTTGCCTGTTTAACTCTAGGGGCCACAAGGAAGTGATAATCTGTAAGATTAAGAAGAAAAGAGGCTTTATGTGTTTACCTCATCTATTCTAAAGTGTGTCTGTCATACTACCTCCGTTCCATATGTATTGCAACATATGGAGTTTTATGCCTCCCAATGCACTACTTTAAACGTAAATATCTCTAATCTTATTACGTAAAAAATACAAAAAGTTGATATTAATTAAGAATATATCGAGACAAATCTAACAAGTCCCACATGACTATATTTATCTTTATGTATAAGTTACAAAAGAAGATCAAAAGGGAGTTATGAATAGTATAAAAAGTCAAAAGTTGCAATAGCTATGGAACGGAGGGTAGTATATGCTAAGGAATAATTTTTGGTGATGGGACCTATTCTGAGAAATTGCTGGCTGTTCGGGATTGTCTGGTTTGAATAATTATTTTATCGGGTGGTGAGGAGTTCATTGACGCGGGCCCCATGTTGTGAGCTCTTTCAGGTCTTATCCATTTGTTGCGCTTTTACTTGTTCTGATACTACTTGGTGCCTTCTCTACACTTTTTCTCGAGATTGTATGTATTTCACTACTTGGTCATTGTGCTTTCTGAGTGCCGTTTTGTTCTCACAAAGGCTGTATTGGTGTTCGGGCTTGCTTGTTTCTGCATCTTCCTAGAATATCTTCTTAGGATCTGTTAATTGACTCCGCTTCTTGTTTTTTTTAAGTAGAGCAGTCTAGCGGAAGTCTGATTCTGATCTTTGCTGTCTTGCCTAATAGACTTTTCATTGATGTAATTGTGAAGCTTTTTGCTCAAATAAGTGTGTCACTTGGTCGATGTCTCATTATTTTTGTTCTAGTGGAAGGTTAAGTATTGAAGTGCTTCTAATCTACTGCATATGCCCCTTCCGTTTGTTCCACTGGGGTTAAGTTACTTTATTTTGGTTAGCTGGTGTTGACAAGGGACAAGTGTGACGAAATGCATTGTACGTGAGAGAAAGTGGTGGACCCTCGGGGTCATTTTTAGTATAGAGTAATCTTAAAGGCGTCCCAAAGAGGGTAATGCTAAAATCAAGAGGGAGCGCAGGGAGCATTAAATTAGGATGTAGCAGAAAAAGAGGAAGGACATGTAGAGGAAAGCCTATTTCAACTTCTGCAAATTTGCACCGCACTGATTGAACCATCTTATCAGTGTCAGCATGGCCCTTCCTCTTCCTACCCTTTTCTTTTAAGATATCTTCTGAACCACAGTGCTAGTTTTCAGTTTTGAAAGATTGTCAATTCCCTTCTTCTGCAACTGTGATGCATTAGTCTCACCTGATGGTGATTTTTCTGGTGGGCATTTGCAGGAGTGACCACCCTGAAAATGTTTTTTCTTCTATGGAGACGATTATGACCCTTGTCTTGGAAGAAAGTGAGGAAATATCGGTAGATCTTTTGTCATCTATTCTAGACGTTCTGAAAACAGAAAACAAGGTCAGTAATCTTTGGAGTGCCTCCAAAACTTCTATATTCGATCACACTGAATGAGTTTTGTGATCCTTTTTTCTGATGTTCAGGATACCCTGCCAATTGCTCGTCAGCTTGGGGAGAAAGTGACAGAAAAGTGTGCTGGCAAACTTAAGCCATATCTGTTACCTGTTATGAAGTCTCGTGGTACGAGTGCAGATGATTATAGTAAAGTTGTGGCAGATGTTTTCCAAGCAGGAAACAAAACCGTGGAGCCCAGTGCTGCAGATGCAGCCAGCAAAAACGTGGTAGTATATCTTTCTCGCATAATGAGTGTCTCTTTTCGTAAGTTTTGCCAGGCAATTGATGCACCTATATGCTACTAGGCACTAGCACGCAGTGTATTTTGATATCTAGTTGCTATTGTTTGTTTTTTATGCTCTAATCAATGTAGGTTCCCAGTTCCTTAGGCAGTTAGGCTTTCTTTCTGACATAATCATATGCTTGTTGTGCATGGGAGCCTTTCAGAAGAAAGTACCCTTTTTTTCAATTGTATTTTGGGGGAGGGGGGTTGATAAGAAAGAGATAATGGACTGAATGCAAGGACAAGTTCTTATGACCATTTGTTTAATTCAATTGGTAAATTCTGGTAATTGTTATATGATATGTTATACGTGGCCTGCTTAAGTATTCTAAGGGTATTGTGTCTAGCTAATTGACTTACTTCATTGTTGATTCTAAATAAGTTTAGAATAGTTTAGGGGAGTGTCTTTGATAACGTTTGCTTGAAGAGCTTCATTTTCTCCTTCAACTATGGTGTACCAATATTTGTGCAGAAAGTAAAACATCTTATTTCATCCCCCATGTTTAACCAAAACTTTCGCTCTGGAGGTTCACCAAAATATGTCATTATCTAGTCGAGGGGCATAAAGAAGTCCACATTTAGATTGACATGAGGTATGTACCATTTGCTGGACGCTATCGGACTGCAGTAGAAATATGAGATAGAACCTGGATGATATTCCATGTGAGTAAAACAGATTTTGATTTCTTATGTCTGTGTTAAAAATTTAGGTTGAAAGGGGATTCGTGAAGTTGTACCTGGCAGAAACATTTGCTAATGTGTTAATTGATTTTCTGTTAAACACCTGTCCTAAAATTGATCCAGTTCAGCACATATTTACAGGCTTGCAGCTGTTAAAAACTCATCCTTTTTCTACACTGTATCAAGGACCAGATTCTAATATTTATGAATTCAGAGTGTCTCACATTAATATCATTTGTTTGTTTTCTCTTCTATGCTTCCTGAATATTCTTTCGGGGTCTATGTAGATGTTGTATAACCGAGCTTGGTAGCATTCTTGATGCTTAAAAGTTTGTTCGATTGGTATATTATGTGTTATCTCCTGTGATTTTGAATTTTTTATTTTTCTGCAAAATTTTTCTCTAATCAGGGTGATGAGAGTGACGTGGCTACTGCACCTTCGGAAAAGGCAGTTGAAGTATGTCTTTTCCTTTTGCTTTTGTCATGAGCTTGATTCCATTTTTGAAAAAGCAGGAGCAGAAGTAAGATGTTAGTTCCTTTCTCAGGTTGCGTTGGACACTCTAGATGATGCGCCTCCTTCTGAAGAAGTTGGTCCTGCTACCATTGGGTCACCAAAGTCTGTGGTGACCAATGGTAATATACAGAAAGAGATCGAAGATACTTCTGCAGGCGATGATGATTCCAAGGTTGCAAATCATGTGGCTCAGGATGAAGAAGCAGAACCAAGCAAGATTAAGGAGGAAAACTCAGATGCTGAGGAACTCACAAAGTTACGGACGAAGTCAGCTAAATCTAGCAAGCGAAGAGGGAAGAAAAAGATTCCTTTGAAGAGCTCTTCACAACCTTCTGAATCTGCTCCTACGGATGAAAAGGAGGGAGTGGAGACACCTGAGCCTCAAGGAAAAGATGCAATGGATGTTGATAATGTACAGAGTGAGGCTGCTGCCACTGATTCGGCAGAGCCAACTGATAATGAAAAAGAATCAGAAGCTCCAGTTCCCTCACCAAAAGCATCTGATGAACCTGTTGGTGTTCCATCTCCTTCTCCTAGCGGTAGCCTTGCTGATGAAAATTGTATTAAAATTGTTGGACCAAGAAAGAAGAAAGATGAATTGGTGGAAATTATGCCACCTGTTGATGCTGATTTGAACAAGGAGTCTGATACCAAGAAGTCCCCTGAAGGAGATGGTGGTTCCGAGTCAAAATTGTCTAAGCATACGGAGGAAAAGGTACCTCCTGCAGCCGACAAGGAAGACAGTATGCCGAATTCTGTTGACGTATCAAATGAAGAGGGTGAGAAAACAAGTGAGTTGAATGCTAAATCAGCAAAGCAGTTGGCCAAGAAGGTTGAAGTTAGCCGGCGTAAAGATAAAAAGGACAATGTACCGAGTTCTGCTGATGTGTCAAAGGAGGAGGATGAAAAAACAAGTGAGTTGGATGCCAAATCAGCAAAGCAGTTGGTCAAGAAAGTTGAAGCTGATAGCCGGCACAAAGATGAGGAAGATAGTGCACCGAGTTCTACTGATGCATCAAAGGAGGAGGATGAAAAAACAAATGAATTGGATGCCAAATCAGCAAAGCAGCTGGATAAGAAGGTTGAAATTGTTAGTAGGCGGCGTAAAGATAAGAAAAAACAAGGACAAGGAAAAGTAACTCCAGCGAAGGATCTTGCTAAAACTCCATCCAGGGAAGAGGGGAAGGTACTTGCTGGAAGCTGTTGTGGTTACCTTGTGATGAATTCTGATTAGTTATATCATACTTATTTGCCAAGCCTTAACGCCCCACTTATTTGATGATTTTGTCAGAAGTCTGTTGGTTCAGCGAAGTCCACTGCAAAATCTGTTAAAGATGAAAGTGATTCAGAAAAAGCTTCGAAGTCAAGTTCCAAACGGAAGCGTTCCAATGAAAAGAAAGTATGTGTGCTGATTGATATCTTGGTCATTTGATAATGCTTGCGTTGGTCTGCTGCTTTGTAATGTTGTAATCTTGCACAGATTGCTTACCTTTTTTTTTCTTGGTTTAGGAATGCTTTTAAGAACCTGGCTTTTTATGCAATTAACATAATACGTCCTACATGCAAAAAAATTGCGTGTATTATGAAATCTAGATATTTTTGAAGTGTTGAATTTTTTTAAATATTTACATCTTTAATTGGTCTGAGAACTTGATGTTAGATAAGATTCAGTTTTGAGTTGTTAATGGCTTGTTAATTCGTGAATTTTTCTGAGAAAAGTTGATTGCCTGCATTGTGGATATTGATCATGTGGCATTCCCCGAATGCGACATTGACATCACACTTCCATTTTTGTGTGTCCCAAATTGTTTTTCACCTCACACCTTTATTTTTCGTAATCCTTATGTTTCCTCTCTTTTTTCTAAATGATATAAATGTCAAATGCTCTTTGACTTTTGGTTGCTATAGGTAGTAGTGATGTCTATCTTGTAGGTTTTAGTTTTTGTGATTCGAATGCTGAAGGTGCTGGTTATCTTAGTTAGTTAAAAACGGGACGGGAATTCAACGGAGTTTAATTTGGCATGTTTAAAACGGAAAAAATTTGAAAAATACGGTCAAATATTCGACAAAAAAAAACGTTGACTTTTATAATTCGGATATGTGCTTATACGCGTTTAAAACGGTTTTGATTTGAAAAATTTCGGCCATTATTTTTGTGCTTTTTTACTCTCATTATATTTTATTTGAAAAAAACATCAATATACATATTCATTATAAGCAAAGAACAATAATGATTAAAATCGTAAACCTATAGAAAACTGTTTCCCTAAAAAATCCTTAACTTTTTGTCACCCACACCACAACATCCAAACGGAGCTTTACCAGTTACCACTAGGAAAAGAAAGAACACAAAAAATGAAAGGCTCATAAATATTCGTGACTGCCACCCAACTTCTAACTTCCCGGTACATGTTCATTTCTCCTCAAATTAACCTTAGTTAAAAGTTAACACCACAAACTCAACCATAGTTATTCTCCCAACCTCTACTTAATTACTATACCAGTTTCCAGAAACCCAGTAACCCACCATGCCTTCCTTAACTAGAGAGATAAAGATTTCAGAGAGTGCACACAGAGAAAACAAACAACAGAGTTTGCCCACGTTAAATTAGTAATACTTTAGCCAAATTCAGTTTCGATGATGATGATCCACAGGCAACAATCAACATCCAAGACCCAACGGTTTAGGTACCACCATGGGATCCACCTTACGAAGAATTAACGATGCCGATTTTCTCACCACGAACAAAACCGTAAGGTGTGGGAAGCAGTTTTGTCGGAGGTGCGGTTTCTCCGATCAAATCTGCGCCGTTGTTAGAGCCGATGAAGTTGAAGGACTATGGACACTTTTCAAGGCAAAACATAAATTTTGAAGATGTAACGTTTTAAATGTTTTTTACGCTTAAAACGTTTAACTGCCGTTTTTTTCCGTTTAATAAGGCCAAGCAGTTTTTTTGCCGTTTTTTTGAAAAACACGGATACGGCGTATTATTCGCGTTTAATTCGCGAATTAACTAACTAAGCTGGTTATACCCCATTGTTTCTTATTATTACGTTGAAAGCTGTAGAGGGTCATCCAGTCTGGGAATGTATAATAGTTTTCTAGACCAGCTTGTATATATATGGGAATAGTTTGTCATGATATATGCTGATATGCATGAATAATTTCATCCCTCCTTTTAGGCCAGTGTATTTTAAATGGTATGGATGTAAAACGCTCTTTTGATGGTTTAATTGTGAGGATTTAGCACATTGGTCTAAGACTACTCATTTCGCCCTTATATAAATTTGGAGAAAGCATATCAAAACTTGGTAATGTTGCTTTGACCACATCATATAGGATTTTAGATGTTCAATGCTGGTGCGCAAGGTCGGTTCATTCTGCCCATTACAATGGAGCTCCAAATGTTTAGAGAGCTTAGGAGTTGGGCCAGTTGACACTTCTGTCAGAGAAGCATATGTGCTTAATTCTTCTTTATATTATATTTTTTGTTGCAATCTTTGCTTGTTATGTTGATATGAAAGTCATCAAATCTTCAACCTATATTGTACTGTTGTAATCGATATGTATATCTTTTATCAACTGTTATTGAATTCGTTCTAGGAACCTTTATAGAAATGTTGATTTTTCCTGACTTTTCTGGGTATCTTTGATTGAAGTTTCCTCATAAAATGTTCAGGGACAAGGACTGGTTAGGAATTTGAAGTTTTTATCTCGGAATTGAGTTTTTATTGTGATTCTCTTGGTGTAAATTGTCAGGTACCCAAATATGGTAAGGAATTGGTTGGTTCAAAGGTTCAGGTTTGGTGGCCAGATGACAAAAAGTAAGTTGTGCACTTTCGTTCTTTTCTAATTATGCATTTTTTTGATAAAGAATGTGGAACCTGCTAATCATTTTCTCATCTAGTGCTCTGGGCTTTGGTAACATCTAACTGATGTATTGCTGTACTTCTACTTCTTTCCAACTTGGTTTTATGAACTCTTATATCACTTCATCTCTGATGTTATATCTGTATGTACATGTCTTTCTAATATTGCGCTTCTGCCTACAGGTGTTTATCTATGTATCACATGAAGTACATGCGCTACTTTTAGCTTAATGTTTTTATTGTTGCTTCTGCTTCTGTTCTCCCCCCCTGCCCCACCCCAACCTCCCCTTTTTCTGATTGAAGACAAGTGGAAGTTGTGTTGATTAATTTTGGTTTAGTTGAGGTTGCTGTGCGTCTGTTACATAATGAAAGCCTTGATGAACTGTGATTGTTTACATCTTCTGTGGCCTATCATTAAATTGTTTTTATCTATTTGTTGCCATATCACTGTTGTATGTCTTTCAATTCTTGTCATCCACCCATCCATTGAATCTCGCTTCCTTGATCTATTTTTTTAAAACAATACTTGTATTTTATGAATGAACCAATGCGCTCCCTATGATACCCAGCTAATGTATGCTTAGGGGTTTGGGTGGGGAGGGGAACTTGATATGACCATTGGCTTATATCAGATGTTTGTTTTATACATGAAGCATTACTTTTATATTTCAATTGATCAGGATATTTTAATCATTTATCTAAAAGGAAGGGTTATTTTAATCCATATTGTTTGATCGGAATAGTTTAATCATTATTGGCTGGCAAGGCAATATCATTTTTTGCATTATTGATGGTTGTGTATAGGATCATGCATGAGTTAGTCACAGCCTTAATTAAGCTAGATATTTCTTGAAGACTGGAGATGATATGATTCTTAAGTTTATTCTTTACCCTGTGCTTATGTCCTTTCCTGTTGGGATGTCATTTGCAGGTTTTATGATGGGGTTATCGAACATTATGACCCTGCTTCAGGAAAGCATAAGGTGATAAAAAGTCTAATGCTCTGCATTGTTCCTGTGCTTAGGTGTTTCATTGTATTCTAAACAGATTGCTTCATTTTTTGTGTAGGTTTCATATACTGATGGTGATATAGAAGTTTTGAAACTTGAGAAAGAAAAATGGAAGTTGATTGAGGATGACTCTGTTCCGGAGCAGGTGAAGTTTCATGTATCCTTTTGGTTTGTGGATTTGTTCTTGATTCTTGAACGATAACTTATGTATAATGTTTCTTTTGATTTTAGGGTCATTCAAGTGACGATGAAAGCCCTGATGAATCTGCTGAAACGTATGTCTTGCTTGCTATACATTTGAGTTCTGCGTAGAGCTCAAGATCCTAGTGTTTTTGCACACTGGTTAACTACATCTTTGGTTGAGAAATTATCTGTGAACTAATGCTCCGGTTGGAAGTCGTGTCGTTTTTTCTCTTTCAAAGGAGCTATGGAACTAAATTGGCTATTCATGAGTGTATTAATTTTGTGCTTTTCTTGTTGCCTTATGGTTATCTTATTGTTCCAGAACATAATGATCTTTCTTGGTTTGTAGGCCAAAAGCTAAGAAAGCCAAGACGAGTCCTGTCCAAGCAACTAAACGAGGAAAGGCTGAAACCTCGGCTAAAAAGTACTTATTTCTTTCTGTTTATGTCATCACTTGATTTTTCAGGTGTATCTTTTGTATTTTTGCTTTGCCATTACTAGGCTTAGATAGTTGGGGCTCATTTGCCAGGGCCGGAGCTTCAACCAGCAAATCGAAAGGTACACCCAAGTCTCGGACTAAGCAGAAGGATGACAGTAAAGAGGATGACAAAGAAAAGGATGAAACTTTGAAGAGTATTGGTAAAACCAAAGATTCAAAATCCGGTAACAAGACCTCTGACAAGACTTCTAAATCAGCTGGAAAGTCCAAAGCTAACGATGTGGACACACCGAAAGGGAGCAGTAAGTCAAAGCAAGAGACACCTAAAGGTGCTTCAAAGTCCAAGAGTAAATCATCCAAGAGCGGCAGCAAATCGAATACCAACAGTGGCGGTAGCAAAGTGAAAAGTGCTTCTCCAGCAAAGGAAGAAGATTCTGAAGACATGGAGTCATCACCTGAACCAGCAAAAGCACCTGAAACATCAAAGGCAAAATCTCCAAGTGCATCAAAGTCCCAAAAGAGTGCAAAGAAGAGAAAAAGAGGCACAAAAGGCTGAGGAAGTTTAAAGTTGTCGACAGGAGTTACTGTTAGATTTAATAGCTAGCCACACACATTTGTTCATCCATCTATTGTTCTCGTTAGGCAATTCGTGGCTACTATATAATGGTATCACAACAGCTCTACAGCTGATCTTTAGGCTTAGGATTCTTGTGTAGAATTTGGTTTTTGTTGTTGAGGGCATAGCAGTAGACTTCCGGGGAGCTAGCTTTTGTTTAGAAATTAATTTGATAGGTAGTTGTAGATTCATGCTCTCTGTTAAATTGCACTCTATTTATCCATCCTGCATATTTGCATGACATGTTATATTTGCTAATTTCATCTACCAATATATTATGGTCACTTCAGGTGTTGTTCCTTGTATTGAGATGGATGAGTTAGATTGGCGTGTGTTTCAAGGAATGTAATAAATCTGGGATATCATGTCTTATTGTTTAAGAACAACAATGTAGGCGGTAATTCTGGGCCTCTGTTCATTTTCTTCTTGTTCCTCGTCTTTTTTTATTATTGGAAGAACTAAAACTAAAATCCGAAAATTAGGCCTGTGTTATTGTTATTATGACTGCGGATTAGGAACCAATTTTTTTTGAAAATGACAATGTAGTATTACGAAGTTGCTTTAGTTTTGTTATCAGTCGAAACTTGAAGGTATGTCTACTTTTGATTCATAATTGTAATAGAACCCGAGGTTGGCAATGGATATTGATCCCGATCCGTTTAACATGATGATCTTCATGTTTTAGATTCGGGCCCTAGTTTTAAAAACGGATTTGGATCTTGCACTTGAGATCCAGATCCGTACCGCAAATCCATTTTAATTTTTTAAAGAAGAAATATGATAAATAGTATGTAAATCAGATAATAATATAATAATCTTATTGGGTAATATAACGAGAATAAATAAGTAAATTATAATAAAGTCGTTTATATAACGATTTTAAATATGGGAAGCCTTTTGATTTACCCACGCCAAAATTATGTATATGTATTTTTTGTGTAGAAAGTATACATTAACTTTTAAAAAAATAAAAAGTGGATCCGTTCAAGACCTGTCAAAGATCTGTGGACCCGTTGGACTGTTGATTAAGGTCCTTATTTTTGAGAATCGACGGATCCGGGTCGATTCTGGATCTATCTCTGCTAAACGGATCTGGATCCAACAAGATCTGCCCCATTGTCATCTCTAATAGTATCACATATCTTATAAAATCTCAAAGTAAAAAGTTAAAATTGACCTTTTTTACCTTAGTTGCTCATTACTCATGTTTTTTATTTGGATGTCTAATTTTTACTTATCTAGTGAGGTCTAAATGAGCAAAAACATATAATAATCTTGAATGTACCATGCTTATGATACGCCCAAATGGCCAAATGTACGTATAAATGTATAAGATAAGTTTTACTTGAGAGTGTCTTAAAATTCATCCATTTAATTTATAATATTAGTTTTAGTATACTTTTATATTAATATTTTTAAATAAAAAAGATTGAAGTTATGCCCACCCATCCTAACAGTAAATAAAAAAGTCAATAAAAATTAAAAGTACTTCAATTCTCTAAGGGGGTGTTTGGTTGAGTTATTTTTAATGGAATGGAATGGTATCACATCCATTCCTATGTTTGGTTGAGCTTTTTTAGGGTAGAATCTCATACCCAAGGGTATCTATCTCCACCCCATCCCCCTAGAATCCTAATCTCCCCCTCCCCCCTAAGTTTCTAACTTCATTCCACCCTAGTATCAAACCCTAATTTGTATTGGAGAGAGATAACAATTAGATAAGAAAAGAGAAGGAACGACGCTGGTTCTCGTCCACCGTTTTCCGACCACCAGTTGCCGTCCACCGTTTGTCGTCCACCTTTTGCCGGCCACTAGTTGTCGTCTACTGTTTGCCGAAACGCCGTTTGCTGTAACCAAACGTGAGTCTTTCTGGGTTGATATTATAATCAACCAGATATTTCTTCTTTATTTGAAAGCATGACCAAGCTTGAAGGAAGATTGCAAAAGGAACATAAGTCTTTCATTTCAATCTAGCAACGACATTCCTTCTTTGATTATTTCGGGGATGAATTTGAGATTCTTTCTTTAATTTTTTTTTTCTTTTTAACTTTTAGTGGGTCACAATTTTTCTCTAGCTTTTCTACTGGTATAATATCAATATGTTTCTGGCAATATTATCAATTTGTTTTTAGCTACATTATCAATTTGTTGGCTGTAATATTCAGTTTCGAGCATTTTGATCTAATTCATAATTTTCCTATTATATATAAATACAAGTGGTACAACTATATTAAAAAAAACTTTACAGGGAATCCATTCTAAGAGTCAACCAAACAACAGAAATGGATACAAAATCCATTACAGAATTGAACCAAACAGTTTGAGGCTGGTATGGGGTTTTGAATCAATACTACCTTAGTATGGGGTTTTGAATCCATACTACCCTGATATAGAGATTTTTACCAATCCATTCCAGTTCAGTGAACCAAACAGGCCCTCAGTAAATTGAGAAAGAGTGTATGTGCCAATTATATTGAGAGTCTGATGAGATGTTTTTGTCAAGTTGCTTTATATCTTTTCCATTCACCATTCAGGCATTCATTCACCAGAATATTTCTTCATCATTTTGTCGTCTTGCGATTGTGTTATCATCTGCAAATCTGCAATGCTTCTGCTTTTCCTGTTTTTACTTTATTGGGTCAAAAATCACGGCAACTTTGGTGTACTTCTTTTATCTTCAGGTGTGCTTTCTTAACTTAATTTGTAATGCTCCAAATCTATTCCTATTAGGGCTGGTTTGCTTCACCTAATATTCAGACTCCATTCTTTTCAATTTATTTTTAGTATTTAGATATAGCTATATATCTTTTAATTTATTTTAATTTATTTTTTCTCATTTATGTTTATTTAATCTTATTAAACCTTATTCAAACATTTTAACCTTATAAGTAAAACCTTATTTGGCCTGAACTGACCATCATAAAATTCATCTTAAATTTTGAACTTAATTTTTAAAATAAAGATTGAAAACAAGTAGAAAAGAACGACTCTCAATGAATTATACTTATTTATACAGAATCAAACTCTCTCTCCTCCCTCAATTACCCATTTCACTGTGAGTCTGTGACTCCTCTTCTTCATTTTACGTTTTTCCACCATTTTAACTCTAATTAATTGCAAATTTGATTGGAGGTCTTTTAACCTTAAAATAAAATCTTTTAATCCTAATGTCAAATCTTCCCAACCAAAAACCATTCTCTTTAAATCTTTTCCCACAAATAAAAAACTTTAATCAACGAAAAAGGAGGAAACAGTTTAAAATGGGAGAAAATTTACCTTCAAATCTTCAATTTTCGAGCCAATTTGCTTTTACTACTTCACCTTAGATTTTTAGCTCTGACTTGTGAGTTGTGAGGAAGATTAATTGAACATGGTAGTTGAAGAAATGAAAAAAATTAAGGTAGTTACATATAGTTGATGCTATGAGACCCTATAACATGAAATCTCTATTAAAATTGGTCAATTTTCGTGAAGTTTTGGGATACTTAGTTGGTATTGATTTCAAAATAAATGAAGCAAGTGTGAAATTTATATAAAAAAGAAACTAGATATTTATTTCAAAAAAAAGTTAAACCTAAATATTTATTGCCAATTTTTCTAATAATTATTAACTACAAAAAAGCAGTAGTATAATATAGAAAGGTATTCAAGCAGTTCAATCAAATAAGAATTGATTATTAGTTTTGACATAACGAATTCAAATATAATGATGATAAGCTTTATGTATTTTAAAATGATAAAGTAACCACGACATTGATATTGCACAATACAGATGTATTTGGTTTTGAAATACTCCAAGGAAAAGATCAACGATATATTTTGTAGAAATTACAACCACAATAGTCACCCAAATAATAACCACAACTTCCTCTTTCTTAGTTTATTCCTTCCTCTCGTGGTGTACCAAATGACCCTTGAGAAAATTATTGAGTTTCACTAAATTAGATACCTATCAAAGATGGAGGAAAGTCATTTATATATAGCGTATGATGATAGATACCGAGGAAAACATCATAATATCGCAATTCTTGAGTCATGGTCCTAGAAGAGTTGAATCAATAATTTTTCAAGGATGTTTTAATTTCTCCATTGTTTGGGCATATTGTGAATTTTTTTATTGCTTTCGTACACAAACTATTCAAATAAAGGGGTACAACACCAACATCAAAAAAATGTAATATATAACTATTGTTTACTAAAATTAAAAGGTAACAATTAAACGTCTCAAATATCTTGCGCTCTATAAGAGCACCCTATGTTGCACATATCGAGGGTTAGTAATGTGTTTAGACCTAAAAGGTAGATACTAGATATTTCCTCCATTTTTTTAATCGCTACACTTCTAAAAATACGGTTTCCTAGACAAAATTTGGGAGGGTGGTTAATTGTGTATAAGGGTATATGATTAATTATATTAGTGGGACCATTTGAGGGAATTAACAAAATAAAAAAAACAGTGAAGGCCACCGCCATCAGCCACCAGCCACCCTCAACCCACCCATCAACACCAACAGAAACCAAATCTACCACCAGAAATCGTACACACCACCACTACCACCAAAAACCCCCCATCACCACCCACAAACCCTAAACCCGCCAGATTCGACCACCCACAACCCTAAACCCAAATCTTCGACCACCCAAAACCCTAATCCTAGCAGAGTCGAACCACCCACAACCCACAACCCTAATTCCGGCCGATTACAACCCTAAGAAGATGGCGAATGGAGTTTGAAGAATGAAAGAGGAAGAGGAAGAGGATGGCGCCGGTGGTGGTTGTCGAAGAAGTTGGCGAATCGAGTATGAAGAATGAAAGAGGAAGACGGAGAAGATGGGTGATTTTCGATTGCTGTGGGTGGTTTTCGATGCCATTTAAGTTCTTTTCGGTGATTTTCGATTGATTTGGAGTGGTTGCCGGTGGATTTGGGTGTTCTGTGAAGGTTTTTGGTGGTTGCAAGGTGGTTTTCGGTTAGTTTGGGTGGTTTATGGTGGCTGTGTGGAGGTTACTGGGTGGTTGTGTGATGGTGGCTGTGGTGGTGGGAGGAAGGTGAGAGAGTGAATGGGGACGGGAAATTGGGGTGGTGAGGAAGGGGAGTGGGGTTTGGCTGGTGGTGGTGGTGGAAAGAGAAGAGAAAAGGTGGTTGTGGGTGGGGAAAGAGATTGAGGAGAGAGAGATGGCTGGTGGGTTGGGGTTGGGTTCATGTGGTATAATTACTAATTAGGATATATTAGTTTGTTATTTAGGAAGTTTTAGTTAGTAATAAAGTAAGGTTTAATTTTTAAAGTAACATTGTAAATTCCCAACAAAAAACTTACCAAAAATAGAAATAAAAAGAAGTGTAGTCATTAATTCCAAATTGCCAAAAATGGAAAGTGTAGCGATTAAAAAAAACGGAGGAAGTATATAAATAGAAAAAGGTCAATTAGTTAGACTGGTGTCAACTTTAACTTGTTTCAAGTTTTATTTCTTTGTGTCCCCACCTTCCACCCACATCAACCTTCAAGAGATTAAACCCAAAGTGAAATATGTTGTATGCACTGGATCATCTTTGTGTTTGTTTTAGAAGTCCTATACGCTTAGTAGTAGAACAATGTAACTTCCATTATCTGTATTGGTGTTTCACCAATCATAATTCAGATTGATCTCTCTTCATGCATTACATGCGGAAGCAATGAAGTCACTTATCTTTTTTTCCACTCTACTTTGTGCTAACAATTAAATTTAGAATCGCATTTTTCATATTTTGACAACTTTATTTCAATTGAAAACATTAAAAAAGTATAATCTAGATTACACCTTTAAGTGAAAAGTCCCCTGTATCTTCTATATATTATTTTATTTTATGAACAATCTTCTTCTTACTATTATTATTTTATACATTGTTAAAAAATGAAAACATTAAAAATATAAAGGAGGATGTTTTGGACATGGACCAGACCAAAAAAAAGAAAGCCGTCCGGAGCCCAACAAAAAAAAGGAATCAGAGTTCTACAATCGACTGCATACTTTGAACTAAAATGAATCTTGAAAATTAGAATTTTTTCCCAAAATAAGGTTCCTTAGAAAAATAATTCCCACTTTATCGCCAGCCACAAAATAATTCCCTGTATACCGTCCACGTAAGCAAAGTCAACGTTTCATTTTTTTTTTTGACTGCGGAGCAATTTCGCTACTTGGAATAGCGAAATAGTTGGAAAATTCGCTTATTTAAATGGCGAAATTGCAGTTCTGAATTCGCTACACAAAGTAGCGAATCATTAAACCAATTCGCTACTTGGAGTAGCGAATTCATCTTTCCAAAAAGAGCACAACTCCTGCTACCCCATCTATCAGATTCAAACCCAAAAGAAAAAAAAAACGACAGCAACCCTCCCTCATCCCTCGTCGCCGCCTGGACAGCCTTCCCTCCCCCATCCCTCGTCGCCGTCGCCAGCGCCACCTTCAGTTACCGCCGGAGACCGCCGACGCACCGGAGACCGTTTGTAAGTATTTAAATTTTAATAATATTTGAAATGTTGTACTATTTTTTAATAAATTGAATCATGATATTTGTTTTACGTAATCCTAACTTTGTAATTATTAATAATTGAAGCATGTAATTTGTTTTAGCTACCCAACCACCTTAATTTATCTTTTTTCAAACCCTAAAAAATTAAATGTTGTGGTACATATTGACAATTTTGTTGTGTATAGAATTGTATTTTGTGAATTTAAACATAAATTATTGTTAGAAGTTAACCATGATAGTAGATGACTTTATTAATATTGGAAACTGAAATGTGTGTGTTCATCCTTTTCTATATAGAATATGGAGGAGTCTTTTCCACTTTTCTGTTATTGTGGTGGAGTACTTTCACAGATCGATAATGACATTGATTATAGGGGTGGACAACAGAACTTTGTGTTTATTCATTCTAACATGAATTATTTAGAAGTTTTGCATAAGGTGTATGGAGTTGTTGGTTGTGACCCAAGGGTTGTGCAATTGGAAATGAGCATGAGATTTCCAATGCCTGGCATGTATGTTCCCATTGCACTTAAGGATGATGAATCCTTACGTGCTATGTGGCACACAGTAAAAAAACATCGGCCTCTGCGATGCAGGTTTACATTAACCAAGTTCCAAGGAATAGTATGGGATCTACTTCATCGGATAATGTTGAGGTGCCTTTGTCAAATCCTGGTGACCACATGGGGTCGTTTACTAGGATGCTCGTTGATCCAGGCTACGTCAGTCAACACCGCTCAGAGTTTAGTTTTCCAAATCACCCTCCATATGTTCATGAGGCGGATGTATGTGGTGATGCTGAGGACAATGATAGTGATGCTGATGATGACGATGTGATTCTTAGAGAAGGGGCACCTTCACAAACCTTCAACGAGATCGACGAGATGGATCAAAGGTTGATTGATGCATGGCGTACTTGGGCGTCAAATAAAAGGTTTTTGGTTGGAGGTGAGTTTGAGGTTGGGCAAGAGTTTGATTCACTTAATCAGCTTAAACACTTTGTTAAGTCATACTCAATCTCTAAGAATCAATGCTTCAGAGTGTTGGAAGCCGAACCAGGGTTATATGTCATTGAGTGCTTGAGAAAGGAAGAACGTGGTTGTCCATGGAGGCTACGAGGAGTCAGGACTTCGATGAACACATTTACAATCGTCAAGTATGGAGGTCCTCATGCTAGCAATTGCGTCGGGGATATTAACTCACATGATCATCCACTCCTGACTTCTGATTTTGTTGGTGGACTAATTGAAGATTTAATCAGAACCGACCCATCATTTAAGATTCGCTCCATAGTGCAAGTTGTGAAAGAAAAGTATCAGTTCACTATAACTTACAAGCGAGCTTGGTTAGCTAAGCAAAAGGCAATTACTTCCATTTTTGGCGATTGGGAGAAGTCATTTGAGGAGTTTCCACGGTACATGCAGGCTTTACAAGAGTCAAACCCTGGAACTGTGGTTCATTGGTGGACATCTCAGACACATGATCCTGAGGTTGCCTTATTTCAGAGAGTATTTTGGGCTTTGAAGCCTTGTATTACGGGGTTCAAACACTGTCGACCACTCATTACAATCGATGGCACCCATTTATATGGCAAGTATAAGGGAACGTTGTTGATAGCCATGGGAACTGATGCAAATTTTCAGCTATTTCCTCTTGCTTTTGCTATTGTTGAGGGAGAGAGTACCGAGAGTTGGTCATGGTTTCTAGCTTGTATTAGGCATTCAGTTACACAAAGACAGGGATTGTGTGTCATCTCAGATCGTCATAGAGGCATCATTGCAGCCATGAACGAGCCTGGTAGTGGATGGCAGGAACCAAATGCGCACCATAGGTTGTGCATCCGTCATCTCGCATCCAACGTGAACACAAACTTCAAGAATTCAGCTCTGAAAAAACTCTTTTGAAAAGCTGCAGATGCACGTCAAAGGAGAAAGTTTGAGTATTACATGGATAGAATTCGAACCATGGATGATAAGGCATATAAGTACTTGATGGACATTCCCCTCCATCAATGGTCCATCTACTATGATGGTGGCTTCAGGTATGGTGTGAAAACCACTAACATGTCAGAGGTTTTCAATGGCGTCATGAAAGGGGCGCGATGTCTTCCAATTACCGCCTTAGTGCGAATGACTTTCTACAGAGTTAATTCCTACTTTGCAACAAGGAGGGAATGGGGTAAGGCTCGGTTGGAAGAAGAACATGATTATGCGCCGAGTGCAACATTGATAATTGAAAGAAATACACAAAAATCAACTGCGCATGATGTGAGGCTGTATGGAGTTAATCCAGGTTTGTTTGAGGTCACCACTGGGAGAGGTGGTAGAGCTCCAGGAAAAGGAGGCAGGACTCATGTAGTTGACATGGTGACTAAAACTTGTACTTGTGAGAAAATGAAGATCTATAAGTTGCCATGTTCCCATGTTCTTGCTGTTTGTCGCTATCGTAGCTTGTCTAATGCAAGTTTTGTTGACCAATCGGGCAACTTACTTGAGTTACTTTAGACCGGTTCCGGACATCCTCAATTGGAGTACTTACTTAGGCCAAGGGCTTGTTGCAGATGGGTTGACCAGACGTGGAAAGGGGCGACCAAAATCCACTAGAATCAGAAATGAAATGGATGAGGGTGGGAAACGTGGAAAAGTAACTTGTAGCATTTGCCGAGTGCAAGGACATAACAAAAAAACTTGTCCTTCAAAGGGTACTGGTGGATCAGGGTAAAATTTTGATATTTTTATGTCCTCATTTATTGTTGATATTTTGAAAAGTTGTTGGAATAAATGTATAATTTGTTCTGTTGATGTTTCATCAGGCATCATGGCCCGGGAGATTCATCCAGGCCCGGTTGATCGCTCAGTGTTGCGACTACAGGAGGGGCATAGGAGTAGTGATGTTTGGAGAGGGGTGGAGGTTGATAGAGTCTTCACATGTCGTCAGCATTTGTTTGGATTGACACGTGATTGGCACATTGACGACCGAGTCCTTCGATATGTTGATCGCGCTGGTTTCGGATGCATTCATAGGCTACGAGATGGTCATCTAGAGCTTGATCGTGGTCTCATTACTGCATTGGTCGAGAGGTGGAGGCAGGAGACACATAGTTTTCACTTGCTTGTAGGTGAGGCGACGATTACCCTTCAGGACGTTGCTGTGATTCTAGGTTTGAGGGTCCATGGTCTACCGGTTACAGGGTCGGGGAATGTCTCCATTCATGGTTTGCTGCAGGACTTGTTAGGGGTTGAGCCAGTTCAGATTGAGGGCCAGCCGACAGTCATTATCGGGTCCACCATACGGATGAGGTGGTTGAGATTACAGTTCGCCCAGCTGCCTCAGGATGTTGAGGACTTTGTAGTTCAGAGGTACGCGAGGGCGTACATTCTTGTTCTCATGGGGTTGGTTCTATTCGCCGACAAGACCGGCGATATGGTCCCACTTATATACTTGCCATTGTTGAGAGACTTGGATGCTTCGGGAGGCTATAGTTGGGGGAGTGCTACTCTTGCATTTTTGTACCGTCAGTTGTGTAGGGCTAGCAGGAGTGGTGCACACAATATTGGAGGCTCTTTAGTGTTGTTGCAGATATGGTCATGGGAGCATATCCATGTAGGCAGACCTGTTATATCGAGGGTTCGAGGCCCCAGAGTTGTTCCTGCAGAGCGGGTTTAGGGTGAGGACGCGGCCGAGGTTGAGGTTCCCATATTAGGCTCTCAGCATATGCGCGGAGTTGATCCGTTGGCATGCAGGTACATCACTTTGCATTTAGAACGACAATTATATCAATTAACTCTTTGTGATTCTATAACTATTTTTCACTTGATTTTAGTTGGCTTCGCGTACACTTGACCCATGCACACACTGCTAGTGGGATACACTACTACAGGGACGCATTGGACCATCAGACAGAGCAACAGGTTTAACATTACTCTGATTTATTTCATATTTATCTTATTGTTAATGTCGTCAATTTGCTTAATGTTTGTTTAACTACAGATGACTTGGGAGCCGTACACTGAGGCGAGGCTTGAGCTCCTCCCAGATATTTGTCGCGCCGATCCACATGTGTGGCGCACGATCGCACCACTCATTTGTTTTGACATCGTCGAGTACCACCTTCCAGATCGTGTATTGCGTCAGTTCGGGATGGAGCAGAGGGTGCCTATGAGTTGCGATACATTAGAGTCTCTCCATCGGGTGGATCGACGGGCTGCCGACAAAAACTATGAGCGCAGGCATCAGACGTACATCGATGAGTGGAGTCGGCGGGAGCAACGTGTAGCCTTTGCTTCACCGTTCACAGGCGAGTGTGCGGCTGAGTACATGGCTTGGTACATGCGCATCACAAGGACATTGATGTTGGATCCTTCTTTACAGCGACCGTCGACCCATTACCAGCCGGCTTCTACTGACATCTTGCTGGTATAAAATTACATTATCTATACCTTAACTTGTCTATTATGCACTCTTATACCTTCTTTTAACATTGTGATTTTCTTTAACACAGGCACATGCTTTAGCTGAGGTTGCTCGTAGATGCACGACGGCATTGCTTAGTGGAGATGACTTGCCGCCGGAGTTGGGGTACGAGATGTGTGTTAGCACGCTGCGGAGCTTGACAGAGATCTGCGTTACTGCAATTTCGACTACGGGACACTCAGCTATTCTATCACAGTACGGCGTATCACATTCTCAGTCCACGGCAGCTATGAGTTCATCACCCATGCCTGCGACGTCGTCGTCTTCACTAGCTTCCACGTCATCAGGGGCTCGAGCGCCTTATCGTCGCCCTGCTACTCGGCCACCCCGAGCTCCTACCCCACCCCCTTGAGCTCCTACCCCACCCCCTCGAGCTCCTACCCCACCCCCTCGAGCTCCTACCCCACCCCCTCGAGCACCTACCCCACCTCCTCCTCCTCCTCTTCGAGCACCTACCCCACCTCCTCCTCCTCCTCTTCGAGCACCTACCCCACCTCCTCGAGCACCTCCTCCTCCTCCTCCTCCTCCTCTTCGAGCACCTACCCCACCTCCTCGAGCACCTCCTCCTCCTCCTTTTGTTACATCACCACCAGTTGTTCGGCATACTTATCGCCGACAAAGTACTACTACTCCTTCCTCTTTGCATAGTATTACGGAGACGGGTGAGTCCACTCCTAGTTCATCATCCCCGTTATTGAAGAAAAGACGGGGAAATTAGGTTATTATTGTTGATTTGTTAGCATTTTGGATGTATTCTTTAGGGATATTGTGTATTAAAACAAGGTTAAACACTATGGATTTAAACTTTTTGATGAAAACATTTGTTATGTATAGTCAATTTGTGCTTTGGTGGTGGAGTTGCTTTGGATATCTTTTGATGCATTTTCATGAAGTTGATCGATGGTGGAGATTTTGGTGAATGGTTGAGTTGGTGAAATTGTGTGCTTTGGTGGTGGAGTTGCTGAAATTGTATGCTTTGCAGGTTGTGGTTAGCATTTGGTGAATTTTTGGCCCCGGAAGCAACAGAAAGTTGCCAAATTTTGACCAGATAAATTCGCCAATCAGAAAAGCGAAATAGGAGACAAATTCGTTTTTTGAAAGAGCGAAATACTACCTTAATTCGCTTTTCAAATTGGCGAATTTATCTAGTATTTCGCTGTTATGAACAGCGTAATTGTTGCACTTGTTTGTTGTTGAGCAAAAATATGGATTAGTAACTCGCTATTTAAAACAGCGAATTTTTCCTTAACTAATTCGCTGTTTGGTTTAGCGAATTTGGTCCGTGAAAAAAGAAAAAAAAATTGTGCGTTTACTTGGGTGATGTGGACGGTATACAGGGAATTATTTTTCAACGAACGATAAGGAGCAGTATTTTGGAAAAAAATTCTGAAAATTAAGATGTTTCCGTTTCGTGCGTGTGTTATGTCTGCAAATCTAACATCCACTGTGAGCAGAGCACCGACATAAAGACGTATGGTTCGACATCATATCATCTAATTAAAGTTTAGGTCATGTGATAATCAGTACTCAGTAGATTAAATAATACAAACTAATTAATCAGTAAAAAGAAGAAAAGAATTACGGCAGATGCAAAATTCTCAATTCATGTGATGGATGGGACAATCTTCCATAAGATGGGATTGCCAATCAGGATCAAACTACGTGTTGCTACCATTAATTAATCATTTACACATAAGTATAAGAAATTTTGTGGACTTGTTCCTACTTTAATTTATTACCCCTTACAATTTTAAGATTGGGGATCAATCCCCACTAGTCACTTGATATGGATTTCCATTATCCTTCCCTCCTACTCTCAAGTGTCTCTTATTACCAAAAAAAATAAATTATTACCCATTACAAAATAAACTCCGGCTTCATTAATCATTATATATTTATCGTGTTCATATTAAATAACAAACGTAAAATGTCGAGGCATATAGAAGATAAATGGTTTTTAATATCGTATGACAAATGTCACGTTTTTCCAACTTAATTTAAGTTTTTGAACATATTAGAACTTATTAGCTATACCTTATTCGACCTTATTATTAAACTTTATTAGACCTTATTCAATCTTATCTGAACCTATCTAAACTTATAAGGACCGAGAATAAATTAAAAAGAACGGATCCAAATTAAAAGTACCAGAGAGCAAAATTATTGAAAATGGACAATCAAATACTACTATAACATATGAAGCTTACTTAAGTGGAGAAATAAAACTTTATTTTAGAGAAATGGTAAAGAGAGAGTTAGAAATTTATTATAGGATTAAAGAAGTACTACAGCTTTTGGGTGAATTAGTTAAATTTTATGATATGTGGATCTGCTATATAGATTCAATGTAAATTTGAGTTGAACTGGATCTATTTATTAAAGGATTATCTCCTTAAGCCTTGATTATGTCGACTAATTAATATAGAAACTAACTAGAACCTCTTGTTTTGGACCAACCTTTTAGGAACGACCCTCACCAAACAAAAATTTCAATCAAAAAAAGGCTTAAAAATAATTTATATGTAGTCGAGATTAGAAATATTTAGGTGACTCTATAGGCTAGTAATCTAATAGAAAGATAAAAATAAACTATATTATATTTAATGAAGAAAAGTCATCAAAGTTATTGCAGTTATTATGGTTTTTTATTTATTTCTTTTAAGGAAAATGGTTCATTATCTACTAGTACGATCACCCTAAATACTACTTATATAAAAAAAGGATAGTAGGTCAACAGAAACCTTTGAATTTTTGTAGTAATTTTTTTATTCCAATATTACCCTTTTCTTTTGCTTTACATTAGATTCATTATCAATTCATCATCCTTTCTTTTCCCCTTATTAGGTTTTAAAGTCCGTGCAATGCACGAGTTACATATAAATGAATGAAATTATATTAATTTGTTATAGTTGTAACAATAAGTAAAATTTCATATTGAAAACATATTTAATAGTTACCGTCTTTTTGTTACATAACCTCTCTTCTATAATAAAATCACAACAGACTATATACTAATGATGTAGAGTTAAAGCTAACGTGTATCTAATAAGATGTTAATAGATAATTAATCAAGTAAAAGTAAGACCCAATTTGTGTCACCTAATGTTTGGGTTTTGTCATAGCCCGATTTTTTCAAATATCTTCCAAAAACAAGTACGCGATGACAACTACTGCCATATGATTTGATGTGCTAAAATGCATACCTGAATTGCAGGTACATAATTGTTGAATTGCATTTTTCAACTACGTGCAAAAAGAATACTCAATTTTACCTCGACTTGGTAAAATTTTATACTTTTGAATTTAGGCACCTACGTTTTGGGTGAGTCATGAGTATGTTTTCAACTACCGGACAAATATTGGATATCCAGTAATAAGATAATCATATAAAAATGGGACTTACTTTAAACTATAGTTATAATGCAGATTAGTTTGTTGCGAGACAAACTTTATTCTTATATATCCAAAACATTAACTATCTTTTTCCCTCAAAAGATGTTGGGGTGTTTGGCAATTGGCTGGTGGCTGTTGGCTGGTGGCTTTATATGCTGGCTTGTTTGACCGACTAAATAATTATTTGCTGTCAAAAAAAGTGTTGGTAAAAGTGGCTATTATTGCTGGCTATTTAGTACAAAATGGAAGCAAAAGACAGCCACAAAAGCTGGTAAAAGCAGCTTCTGTCTTTACAAAAGCCAGTTATCAAACACTTTTTTTGGCTGTTTGACCAGAAATAAAAGCCAAAATCCAAAAGCCAATGAAAAGGCCACTTAAAAGCCGTTTGCCAAACACCCCATTGTAATATTAACAACTATACATCGATTTAGTGAGAGCAGTTCGAACAACGCGTTACAAATTTACGATAGTTTCAAAAAAAAAAAGAACTTCGAGGAAAAAAAATCCACAAATGGTGTGGCAACCAACATTTGATTAAAAACAATTTAAATAGCAACCAACAGTAAATGCACAAAAAATGACCACATTCCTAGACATAAGACTTCAAGAGCCATGGGGTTTGTTGACCGGAAGCAACCAGGGGCCTTGTGTTCAAGGCAGGCAACATTAATATGGACTGGAGTTATGTGGATTATTTCTTTTCCTTTTTGTTCTATCAATGTAGTTGGTTTGGTAGGTTTTGTGTTATGGTGTATAAATACATGTATTAATTCTTTTTTGAAAATCTATATTAAAATCATGCATTATTTGCCCTTGTCGATTATTATTTGATGGTAAATATTTTCCTATTCATTATTTTACGTATAGTCATAAGGGTTGTACATATAAACAGTAAACTTATATCTCTATATTTTTTTGGAATGAGATTTTTGTTTAATTTTTCTCTTTTCCCATTGACGGGAGGGTGATTATTATTAATTAGTTGCATTCTACGTAGTATTTTAGGTGCATTTATTCTAATTGTATAGAATAGATATAAATTATGGGATCTCCATATCTCCCCACTTTTTTTTTGATAAGGTAAGAAAAAAGTAGAATAAAAGAGTATTAGGAGCCCCTCCGCATGAGGAGTTCTCCTAACGCATCTGAACTCAGGATAGGGAGAAGGGTAGAGTACTCCACAATATCTATAGTGAGACTATCACATACAAGATGTCCTACGTTGGCTACCCAATCTGCTGCCCTATTTGCCTCTCTGTAAACATGGTTGATTACCCATTCGTCGATGTTATGAAGAAGTAGATGAATGTCTTGGATTATGTTGTCAATCTGCCAAGGATGAGACCAAAACTTTTTAACTGCATTGATGACCAAAAGATTGTCGCCTGCTATGATGATGCTGGTGTGCTGGATGGAGCTAAGGTGAATCAGTTCCTTGTGGAGTGTTGTCGCTTATGCTACTATGATGTTTGTATTTCCGAGATTATAGGATTTAGCTGCTATAACATTGGCTCTGTGGTCTCTGATGATGAAGTCTGCTGCAGTTGTCCCGTTTCTGTCTGAGCCGTCGAAGTTGATTTTGAGAGTGCCAGGAGGGGGAGGAGACCAAGAAACAAGAAGGGGGGCGGGGTGTGGGATGGTAGAGTTTAGGGGGGGAGGGGGGGGATCCCCTGGATGGGGAAATCTTTGTAGAAACCTTGTCCAAAGTGATTCTATGGCTCCATTCTTTTTCAACAAACGTAGCCTTTAATAGAGCTCGTTTAGGGTCAAAAGGAGTGTTTTGGAATATACAATTGTTTCTTTCTTTCCAAAAGTGCCAAATTAAAAAAATGTATCTTTGAATCATCCCCTTCTTTAATTTAAGATTTTCCAAGGTCTGAGGGATTGGGGCGGAGGGGATAAGCATCCCTAACCAGTTGATAGTGGAACCTTCTTTGAGGAAAGAATTGACTTTTGTGCAGTCGGAGAAGAGATGTTGTAGTGTTTCGGCCTGAGTAAGGCAGATAGGACAAGTATCTAGAGAAATTATCTTCCTTTTCTTGAGGGTAGCTCTCATAGCCAAATGAAAATAAGCATCTTAGGGGGGAGTTCTAGCCTCCATATCCATTTATACTACCATTTAGGGAGATCGGGGGTCAGGCCATGTGCTAGCCAAGTTACTGATTTTACAAAGAACATACCATTTGAGGTCGGATCCCAAATTGGGGTGCCCTCCATGTCATTTGTAGGAAGCGGGATACCCTGTACTAAATGGCAAATGTCTGGCGGTAGTGTGCTATGAAGTAAGGCAAGGTCCCATTTGTGATCAGTGGTAATAAAATTGGCCACTCTGAGATCTGAATCGATTGTGGATGGGTGGATCTTGAGCTTTCAATTAAGCTACAATGATCTACCCAGTTGTCTCACCAAAAGTAAATACTTTTCCCATTTCCTATTTTCCAGCGTATCCCTTTGCTGATGATCTCTCTTTGGCTTAGGATTTTTTCCAAATCTCTGGGTCAGCTGGTTTGGGATTATATTCGAAGAAAGTTTTTTGCTTTAGATATTTTTTTGTCATAAGTTGAATCCATAGGCTTTGAGGGTTGGTAAGGAGAGTCCACCCTAGCTTAGCAATGAATGCCTGGTTTAGGGGGTAGGTCTTGAGTAGGCCTAGCCCTCCCAAATCTTTTGGCATGCAGATCTTGTCTCAAGATACAAGGGGAATTGCATTCTTTTCTTTCTCTTGTTTCCAGAAGAAAGTTCAATGTAGGGTGTCAAGTTTTTGCCAGACTAACCGGGAGCAGTGAAGAAGAGCAAGCATAAGTTGGAATTGCTTCAAGATTCGACTGCATAAGGGTGTGGCGATCTGCTTTGGAGAGGAAGCCTGCTTCCCAGAGGAGCAGGCGTCGCTCCGTATCTTTCAGAAATTTTGTCTTATCGTTCTTTGTAGGTTTGAAGGAGCTGAAATGGATTCGTAGATATCGACCAAGGCCGCCTTTTGTAAAGGCATTCTCCTCACCAAATACAAATAAAAAATACGAACAAATTTAATTCGAGAGACCAATGCTAACACTGGTGTACATGAATACATGATGATGCAAGTTGCCTTATATATGTGAATTAGATTGATAAAAACACTTCACCCTTCTACTTTTCAAGTGTAGTACGACCGATTCATGAATATATTTATATAATGACGACTGTGATTTTTCTCACTCTTAGGCCTTGATTGGTTCACTGTAAATAAAATTTAATAAAATAAGTTCAATTCAAAAAAAAATTAGTTAAAAATTAGAGTTCAATTGCAATAAAAATAAATTCAGTCTTAGAAATATAAGTCCACTTCAGTAAAAATATGTATTGCAAAGAAGAAAAAACAACATGAATCACTAAAAAAATAAGTTCAGTTCACTAAAAAAAAGTTCAGTTCTGTAAAAATAAGTTCAGTTCGGCAAAAATTAAGTTTTGTTCTGTAAAACTAAAGTGAACTGAAAGACGCATTAGATCATAACTTTTGGTTTTTTCATAGTGTTTTAAGAATGTTCTTAGACGTATTTTCCTAACTTTTCATGTTTCTATCGTAGTTAGAGTTTGGGCATGTTCTCTTCGATTGAACTGGACAGAAAGGAATAGTGAAATGTGAGCGTAAATGTAATTTACAAGAAATGAACTGAATTGAAAATAAGATGGGGGAGAATAGACTCTGAGTAATGACTTTAATAGCAAAATATCATTTCTCCACCAAATCCATGTAGGTGTTGTAAAACGTGAGAAAAGGGGTTTAAGGATTAGGATTTGTGGGGAATGGTGAAGAAAAACGATGGTTGATGTTGGAAAATGGTATTAGGTATTTTTCGGGGTGGGACTCGTGGCCCGCGTAGTTGCTACAAGAAAAAAAATAACATGAAGAGAGAAATGTAATAGACATAGCTAATCATGGTGGCCTGGTGGGAGGTTACTAGAAATTTGTTTGCAGGAGAAAAATAGTCGAAATTGTGTAAAACCACCATTACTCAAGTAGAGCGGGAGTAGAGGGGAGAAGTGTTTTTTTCCGTGAATACTATACTAATTCACCACACCACACTTCGAGTGAAATTTAAAATACCTTCTATCACTAATTTTCCTCAAGATTCTGGATAAGTACTCGCACAAATCATAAACAATAATGGTGATAGGGTATAACCTTGTCCAAGGTGTCTTTTAGACTGGAAGTGATCTTGCATGGACTCATTGAGCATGAGAGAGAATCTAGCGTTGGTAACACGTTTCCCGATTTATGATAGATTTACGCCTGTTACTTAGAAATTTAAAAATAATAACAATATTGATTTTTGGTCCACTCCTTTTCCTTTATAGATCAAAGTTCCATCCTCACCTGTTCACCAGTAAATGTTTCTATCAATTGAGTAGCTTGTTCAGAGCTCAACTTAAAACCTTGACCCATCACTCAGAGCTTCACGAATTTCCTTTGTGCATAACATTCCCCTAACATGGTCTGATAACAACCGATAAAGGCTTAATTGATTTCCTCACGCTTATCAACACAGGCCCCTCTTTATTATGTATAGAAAAAATTATATTTTCCACCTTCCTAGCCTTAATGTTTCTATGGCACATTTTTGAAATTAATGTCACCTCCTTTCAGCCAAGCAAGAAGAAACTACTTTTTCCTTCTGAGAAACGAAAAATTTATAATTCTCCTTTGTTTTTTTGTTGGGAAATCCAATACAACATTGGGGCCGCTACGCCCCTTATGTCAATCCCTTTCTTGATTTGATCCCACCAATGACTTCGTCATCGGCATACGGAAATGGTCTTACAGGTGGTTTTGTACTCAACTGCAGCAAAACTCTCTTGCCTCCCTGACTCTAGATCACCTTGGTTTTGGTGTAGTTTAATTTGACCCTCCTTGAGTGCATCAACATTTCTTTTCTTTTATGTCTGTATATCCTATACTGGTTGTTCATGTCTTTAAATTATTGCTTCAATATTTTCATCTTACATACGTACAAAACATACATCTTATTACTTCCTCAAAGGGTGGCCAATTTGTGAGACAATTTTCAACAATAAGCTTCAATCACCCCTATACTTAACATCAAGCTTCTGAGTGTGAACCCCCCTATAGGCACAATTTTAATCTAAGCCATGCCTTCACCAACACCATAACTTTAACTTAAAAAGATGTACATCCCCTTTCAGTACATTATCCCTTTTCTCCATAATAGTAAACCTCACAACAAACACCCCCTTCTTTAAACTAGCCACCTTGTCAACCCCCGTAATGTTCCAAATTTGTCGTATAAAGTCCCCCATCACATTTACGGTGAATTAGCACCTAGCCACCTCGTATGTAACAAATGAGAATAAATTTACAGTAATCCGGTTCATCCTATATATCAACTATTTCAGTTTTTATACAGTTCAGACCCTACGCCCTATGTACGTGGGAGTACAATTGCCTTGTACAAGGACAATTTGAGTGCGAGCTCAAACTCGAGAACTTTCTCCTATTGGAAGGGTAACCCTGTGATAGCGTATTGTCTTGTCGCACTGATTGGCAGTAACTAGATTAGGATTGGAATCTAGTATTCAGAGTCAATGTAGTAATAGGGCTAGAATGACTTACGATACCTGTTCAGGGGAAGCACTAGTCGCCTTCTCTTTGCTCTTCATTACAAAAGTCCAATATGGAAGAACTCTCACCTCCTCGCGCTATTGAAGAGATCGTAGCGAAGCCTCAGTGAACGAAATTCCTCAATTGAACCCCCATCTTCAGATGATTCAAATTCAACTGCCCAAACTTGAGATTAGAGGCGACTGCATTCTTTGTAGCTCTATTTTTTCTTGCATGTCAACTTTTAAACCTTCAAATTACACGCTCCGAGAAGATTCTCGAGAGAGAAAGAGCTCACCTACTCAAACAAAAAACAATTAAGTTTTCTGAAAAAGACTAATTCACACTTAATCTTTAATCTTAGACTTAATCTTTAATGTTTAACCCCAAAAAAGAAAGGATGAGAATTTTATTGGGAAAACAATTTTAGGAAAGGCTTTAGTTGAAGGTGATACATAGGAGACCAAATTAAAGAAATGACAGGGATCACAAGAGCCCCACACGTAGCCACATGCCATCCAATCACTCCCCAATTCCAACCCACACACACTTCTCTTCTCTTTCTCTCTCCCCCTAAACCCTCCCCCCCACCACACACCCATCACTCATCCTCCCTCTTGCCTTCCCCAACCCCCTATTTGTATAAGAATTAATCACCATCCAAACAACCCCTTACCCTCTCCTCTCACAACAACCACTCTCTTCCTCTCTCCTCTCTTACCGTATTCTCTTTAGCCGGCTGCTGTTACTGTTCGATTTATCCCACACAAATTTCAACCATGACAAAAACAAGATTAAGATCAAGATCAAGATCACCCCTTTATTTTTTTTCTTTCTTTTGCATGTATATTATATGCTCTCAGATTTCCTTTTTTTTCTTTAGTTTTCGCATACCCATATAAAAAAAAGTACAGAAAAAGAAACCCTAAATGTTTTTAGTCAAAAAAAAAAAACCCTGGAAACTAGTACAGTTGCAGATCTGATCTGATTTTTCTTTTGCATCTGTAAGGTTAAATATTTCTGGGTTCTGTTTACTTTCCCAATTTGGTAAGTGGGTTTGTTTTATTTTTCATTGAGATGGTGGTAGGAGTGAGAAATTGACAGAAGAGAGTGAGCACAGAAAGGCAGAAATGGTATAAAAATCATTCATCACCCCAACAGAGTTAGAAATTGAAGATACTTGTTGAATGTAATCTCTATACTATTCCTTTTTTGTGCTCACTGCTCTTTCTGTCAGCTTCCCTTCAAACTCCAACCCCACCTCTTTATTATTTCGATAGCGACCATAGTTCAGTTGGTTAGAATATCTCTTCCGATTTTATTAACATAAGTATAATGGTAATATGGTATGTTTATTTATTCTTTTCATCTATTTTGATGAAATAGTGCTGTTTCTACTATAAAACTATATAGTATAATTTTTTTTTGGCAATAAAATTAGTTGCGTTACTTTTGAGGAGGGGGCAGATTTAATACAGTACAGGACCATGCTAATCAGCTTCATATCTAGGGATATAGCTTGATTAATTAAGATTAGGTTATAGACTTATAGCTTCATTACCCAATAAAAAAAATTTGTCTATGTTGTTACGCATGCGATATACAGTGTTATCTCCTCTTATGAATGGTCCCGGCCGTCGATTCGATAACCTTTCACCTGAATCAATGGCTTCTTTTGAGGAAGATGGAGTTTTTTTTTTTTCCTCTTCCCACTTGCTTCTTTTGACTGAACTTGTTGTGTTGCAAGTTGAAACCTTGATCTTGCAGCTGATGATGATGTACACATTGAAATCGAGTTTTCGAGGAGCTTGTTTGATTGTCCATTGGTATGTATCGAAAATCTATGATTGGATATCTCTCATGTTGTTGTTTATGAGCATTGTAAGTTAATTGATTCACTTTGTTGAGGATCTAAGAGTAATCGCGAGGTTATGGGTTTAATTTGCCTCATAAAATTATTATTATCGCGCTTCTCGTGGGTTCAATAGACATGTATTGTGCTTGTTTATGTGTTATATCATATGTGTGCTTAATCATGGATTTAAAGCTTGACTAATGCACTAAATGTTAGTATTAGTTGAGAATGTTGATTGTAGGGAAGAGTAAGTGTCTTGTGGCTGAGAGTGTTTGGAGGATTTGGAATTTGATAACTATACTTTACTTGGTAGATGACATGTTGTTTTCATATAGTTAATCATGTTTTTTTTTAATTCAGCTGGATTGCATTTTCCATGTCGAATTTAGTTATGGACTTCAAATTTATGATGGATTTCATGACAAAAGCGTCATTATCATATGACATATTATGAATCTATGATATGTGATCAACTGTATGGTGCTTTAATTTGACCGGAGTCGTGTGTTATCGTGCTATTGGAATTAGACAACAAGACTACAAGAGTATTACAAATCGTTTTCGTCTTGAATTTGCTTGTTTTTGTGTCGTGTAAGTAAACCATAATTAAGATCAAGTTTCTAACACTATTTCATTTTGACTTGTGGTGGTATGAATATGGTAGTTTGAATATCATTTTCCATAGTATGAATCAATGATATGAATATATGATGGATCATATTTTTGTTGGTACATGTATTATTGAAAGATCATGAAATTTCCATCCAGCATTCACCAATAGCATTGACTTTGGTTTATTGGTTGACAGAAAAATGATGTGATTTTTTACAGATAAGTGTCAATGTCAATTTATATTGTCAAAAATTCTGAAGCTCGGCATTATTCTGGAAGCACTTGAATGGTACTTCAAATAATTATCCCTTCAAATGTTATTGGCTTTGGCAGGTATGTGAGCAATCTCTTTTAACTACATGTACTCCTCCGATCCATGTGATGAATAATTATGTATAACACTTTGAAAGTCCGTTTCATAGGCAGTTTTAAACTTCGTTGATGGTTATGAGTTGTACTAGAACATTATAGGAAAATCCTCATACCAATTTCAATGTTAATATAACTCCATATGAGACGTGGGTTTTCTTTCATTAATTTCCAATACCACTTTCCCGAACGGGTAATGGACGGTTTTACTATTTTTTAATGACTTTAAAGTGATATTTGCATATGGACGAACATTAGCATGGACCTGTGGAGATGGACTTTTCTAACGAATGTACATTAAGAACATGTTTGATGTTTGGTGTGAGATTTCAAAAGTGACAGAAATCGAAGCAAGAAACCATTTTCGTTACATGTTTGGTATGAGGGATGGGTGAGGGTCTCTCATTTCATTAGGATACTTATTTCTACCTGTTTTCTACCCTCTTCAATATTACCCTCCTATGTTCCACATAAGTGTTTTCTTTCCATGGCGGAACGAAATATCCATTATCGTTACCATCCCCCCCCTCCTTTCTGAGTCCCTTTCCCTTTCATGGAATGACTTGAAGCAAACATGCACTAGAAACCATTACCATTATCGTGGTTTATGATCACGTACCAAACCATCTGCTTATTATTACGTACAACCAGCCGTAAGAGATTTATTGATAGTGCTTGCTCTTTGTTTCTGACCTGTCATGTTTTCTTTATGATTACCCCTTTGATGTACACACAATAATTGCCTGTGGTTAGAGGCTTATAAGTGATCAAATGTACAGCTACTTTGGCTAACAATCTCCAACTAATTGATCTTTGTGTGGACTGTTTTGATAAATTATTTATATAAAAGTTTGGCAGCGATATATCTTGAAAAATAGTGTTTTTGCTATAAGACTATGCAAAATTTTTGTGCCGTATTTAATATGTGTCTGTGCCCCTCCTAATTTAGGAATTTCTCTACTCACGTCTACATGATTGACTCCTGCATCCTTTAGTCTCTCTAAGAAACATATTGTTTGGTAGATTGACTTGAAAGCCGAATTAGAAGTTTGGAGGAAATTAAAGGAAGGCAAAAGGGAAAGAGTAATTCTGTTTTGTTGAAAAAGTTGGAGGAGAAATAAAGTAGAATCGAAATCCTTGTTTTTCCCTTGAAAACGTAGTTGTTCACTACGTATGGACACTGTATCTTGAGTTTGAAGGAAGCTAAAGACACACAAGGAAAACAATATGTCTTTGTGATGTTAAGTTAGAATAGGGAACGAGTAAACTCAAAGTAGAGCTTAGCAAGCATGGTTAATAAGAGAAGTATTTTAGTGCTAGTAATCTTGCCTACGGAGGACAGTTACATCTTACATGAACATCTTAGAGCTTAGCTGGTGACTTATTTGTTGCTCAACTGTCATGCATATTTTATTATCCTTTTGGTTAATGCCTAGTTAGTTGCCTGCTTTTTGAGGCTTCTTTCAAATGATTGTCTGCAGATTATTGTTGGTGGTTACATTTTGTGTAGGCTGATTTTGTGTTTTAAAGAAGACAAGTAAGGAATTCCTTTTTTTGTTCTTCCTTTCTGTTGTTTATTTAGCGAAAATTAGATGACAAAAATGATTCTGATTGTGTTGTCTCTCTAGTCTAGAACCTTATTTCCTTCTTTATCTTTTTTTTAATGGTGAGAGGTAAGGTATCGAGAAAGTTGTTATGTTTGATTGTTCTTTAATGGTGTTTGTGTCCGCGAAGTTCATTCCTGCCTTTCGAAAATTTCTTTTGGGAGGTTTTTAGAATAATGATTAATGCTCAAATTGTTCGGAGGAAGCTATGTTCACGATGATACTTGAAAATTGGGTTTAAACAAAGATGGAGATTTTAATTGTAGATCATTAGGTTTTAAGTTGTACTCAATGCTCTCAAGGGTGTGGAAAGTTGTATGATGTTCAAGTAATGGTGGGGATGTGTGGATATAACCCCCCTCCCCCCACCCCCACTATCTTTGAAATGATCATTGGTAGATCCTATGCAATTTTATCATTACCGAAAGATGTAGCATGGGTATCACTCGGAATGTGATTTTAAATAAACTAGGGCATGAGATGCTAATTTTAGGAATCAATATGTGTGTAAGCCTGGATTTGCTAATAGCTCATTGTTTGTTTGAGACGGTTTGTTCAAATTTTATGATGTTGGATTTGTATTTGTGCTTCGAGGAAGAATTAAGTACAAGTGTATCATCAGGGACAAGGTTTAAGAACATAATAGAACAACTTTTGAGCTAGCTAATTCCGAGATCATGCGAATATGGAGAATTATATTGCTTGTGGTGATTTTCCTCCCGTTCAAAAGGATGGGATGGGTGATTTTCTTCATAAGGTGCAACTTTGAGGTAAAGGAGCATGACTTGAATGTAAGCTTATATAGTTGTATCCCATTTCGTGTATGTGAGGGGCCTTAAGGCTGTATCCATAGGAACACGAAACTGTTGGTTGAGGTTCTATGGTTGTCTTGATTGGATTAGAGTTGAGTACATATATCTTGAATGGAGTGACATGTCTCATGTTTTCGGGCTGGGATTATTGCTTGATCTATATTTGGTTTTCGAGTGGAGCTAATAGGGTCGGTCAAGCATCGAGAGGTAGTTATGTGGGTTGGCCTTTTAGGCTGCTTTATCTATAGTTCGTAGCTCTGTTGATGACTGATGAGGATGTAGTTATTGCTTTTATTAGCTCCAAGGCGCCGTAGCTTGTAAGGTTTTATGTTTGTGTCTAAGTTTATATCCCATTCTTCCCTTACTGCAACTCCAAGTACCACTTGACATGCATATGTGAACACCGATAAACAGATTTTCTGCTGGTGGCTGATTTTATTTTATTTATTTTTTCTATTGTGCCCGCGGAATATATTCGCTGGCCTGGCCTGGCCTTCACTAGTTCATTGTATGATTGGAATGTTTAGTTTGTTTATTATTCTTGGTTTTAGTTTATGCATCTCTTTAGAGAATGAGTATTACCTGATCTGCACTAATTTGCTATGATCACGATTGTCATTTTATTAATCTACTTTATCAGTGGATTACAAAGTTTGCTTTATTTAACTTCCACCACTAATTAAGCCACTCATTAGCATCCTATAATTATATTCATTTTGGTGATATAGCTCTATACTTGAGCTTTGCCATACTAATTTAATTAATCCTATCTACTTTTTCTGTTTCAGACCAAATCCCTTCTATATGTTTTAGGAGGTTATGATATTCTTGTTAATTGTGTCACCTAATTGGTTAGTTTCTTCGTTATCTTAGAAATTTTATCTCTAATGGGTCACTAATGATGATTTGACTAATCACGCTTTCTGCGATTTCATCGTAATCATGTTTTTTCTTAGTCGAACTCCTTTACATTCATGGCATACAAAAGTATAATCTTGGTTCTTTTGTCCAGTTTTCTTTCTTGATAAAAAAAACTTGTGTTCATGGATGCTTATTTTTGATAAAACAGACCTCATTGTTCTTTAGTCACTTCAAATGTGAAATCTCGCAAATTCATTTTGTTGGTTGTGCAGGTTACTTATAACTAGCAAGACCAAAAAAACATGTAATTACTGTTAGAACTACAAAACAGCAGGAACTTCTCATTCTTAATTCCAAGCTTCTTGTTGGAATATTCTCCGGTACGCTAGACTGTTATACTTTTCTTTTTAAATAAATATAGCAACATACAAGGAATCCATGTCTGTTTCCTAGAGTAAGACCTAGTGTGCATTAAGAATTACTCGAATGGCAAACACCGCAAAAACAATTACAAAACATTTATTTAGACCCCCCTCACATATTGGGATTGCACCATATCTATGGTAGAGATGCTTCTTGAAGCCTTAAATATACATTATTTGTTTAATGAACGTTTGGGGAAACACACTCTTGGATTCCATTAAGCAAAATCAATGATTCCTAAAATTAATAACTCCATTAACATCGATAAGATGCCCCTTAAAAAGATTGCCCTAGCCTATCATAAACTTAGAGGATAACATGCGAATCTTTATTTTGTTCTTTTGTTTGTTTTGATTCTGGAAATTGGTCCCCTCAGCATCCAACTGGTTTCTATGCCTATGCTTGAGGAGGCATGGCATGGTAGGTTAATAAAAATAAGTGGTAAAAAGAATATATACTATCGGTAGAGTATATAACAATTTGGCAAAGAAGGTTATATTCATGGCTCTTTCTTGATTGTTCGTTGTATATTGATTCTTATCGATGTTTTTTCTTCGTCTTTTGAGTTGTCGTCCTAGATGGTTTGCTCAAATTGTAAATCTGTTTACGCAATATGAAATACTGTAATTTTTCTCTTATATATGAAAAAATACAAAAAGTGCTAACACTTAATTAAAGAATATTCGGTCCTCTCCTTGCATTCTTAATTTGTTAAATAAAAGATATTATTTATTCGTTATCTTATAGTTCATTTTGCTTAAAATCATTAATGTTTCTGAATTTTCATGGAGTACTAAGATAAGAACTAGATTTTGGGCCCGGGCGACGTGTTCCCGTGTTACATTTTGGTAATTCAAGTCTTCATAACCATTGTCTTCAATTGGCTGTGGGTTATTGTCACCTATAAGTGGAACAAATCTTGGTAACTAAAAAGCTTGGTACTATTGTAAGTTTGTAACCCTCGTACGTGCTTGTTTGTTTTACTTTCGTGTTCAATATTTCATGCTGGCATGTTTTTCACCTTACTTTTCTATCTAATATTGGTATATTATTTTTGCTTTGGTATCAAATATGTATTTGTTGTGTATGAAGTACTAAAGTAGGATAATTTAATATTCATTATGAATATGTATATAATATTTTTGGTCATTGGATGAAAATATGAAATTAAAGAAAAACCACGTATGTACTCAAAAACAACAATTACATATTTTTTGTATTAGGTTCATATAATTTATGTCAGTTTGGAGTTTGGACTGTTTTCAATTCTATTCTAATTTATCTGAGCATTTTTTGGCATTTTTATTGAAACATAGTGTGTTATTTTGTGATAATGCATTGATCTTGTATGTGGTGACTATATGGCTTAGTTTCCTAGATATTTTTTATTTATTGTGACATCATTTTGAAGCTCTTGGGTTCATTGTTGTTTAATTGTTTAGAAAATGACATTCTCTTTTTATTCTTGTTTAATTGTGTGTATGTCAGGTTATATGAACCCTGCCTTATTGCAATCATATGTCTCTTGCCCCCAGTTTTTTTTAACGAACGAGCTCGAGGGATATAGTACTCGTTATTACGGAAGATTTTCCATGCAACTGTTGTACGTGCCACATTATCATGCAACTTTTTCACTATCCCACGAAGCTGAATAAAGGGTTTCAGGAATTTATCAAAAATTAAATCTACTCTTGAAAAGTTTTGATTGATGGTGTGAGGCTTGACTGTATTACATTGGATGTACAATAGGAGAATTTTATCCTCTTAACATTTATTATGCAGAACTGTGAGAGGCAAAGAGTTTGAGACCTTTAACAAAGATTTTAATTTTTAGTTTGTTCCGGTATGTGATTTTCAAAAGAAATACAAGCGACGATAACAACTAAGCTTTACTTTCCAAATGATTTGGGATTAGTCGACATTAATCGTTATCTGAAACCGTTGTAAAAGGAGATGACATTGACAAGTGTGATAAAAGGTTTTTAATAGGTTTTAAGTTATAGAAGAATTTAAAAGAAATATACCATGTCATAAATGGTGTCTCACCATGCTAGCTCCTTTAAGTTGTCATCTTTGTTTATTACAGGTTTGTTATGAGTTATCATTTCAAAGATGTCACTCTCTTTAATTATAGGATAGGCAAGTGGTTGTTGCCTTCAGTTGTCAAATATAAAACAAAGTTCCACTTCCATCCACTTTTTTTTTTTGGAAGGTAATATAGTGGACCCCTGGCCAGATCTCAACTAGCACAATATATTGATCTGGTGTTTGCAGGGCCCGACATTTGATAGCAGGGGGAATGGTAAGGGGATGCCCACCCCCAAATGCCCCTAGTGAGATTTGATCCCATCATCTTCAAGTCATGAGATCAAATTTTTACCATTAGACCAAGCCTTGCTTGGTTCCACTTCCATCCACTTAAGTGTCAACAAGTATAGTAGTATAAATTAAGAAGTAGAGATTGATTTCTTGAGGAAAGAAGTGGAGCTTTGTTTTATATTATCTTTTGTCCTCTCTTCTTTTCTGTGGTAGTTGTAGTTTTGGATGTTTAAAGGTGGCATTACAATTTCTGCTTTTTGAATATTTATTTTACTTTTCTAATATATGTGGCTTATTAGTTCAAGGCTGTTATGCATTAGTCCTTGTGGATTCTGAAGACCATAATATAATCGTAGGTTTGTATCTCACAACATTGACGTTATGTGATTAAATTTTTGGGGATGGGATTTCCTTCCACCATGCCAGGGGCCTCGAGTTCTGTGCGCGAATGCTTTGGAGGCCTGGTAAAGAGTTCTGTGCGCGAATGCTTTGGAGGCCTTTTTTTACCAGATTGAAAAAATATACAAGCTTTTCCCATTACAATTGTGATTAAGATTATATATTCTTCCTCTGTTTTAAAATAAGTTATATACTTTATTTTCCACGCTTATCAAGGAAGCGATTTAAGGGTGTAAACGAATAAATTTTCGATGAGATTTTAACATAAGTAATATAGTCTCATTCTTGCTTGTATTAAAATTTCATCGAAAAATTTAATCGTTTACACCATTAAATCGCTTCTTCGATAAGCGTGAAAAATAAAATGTATCACTTATTTTTAATCGGAGGAAGTAATTATGATTAATCGCCTAACCACAACATGCACAATATGTGATCGTGTATTATGATTAATCTCCTAATCGCAACAAGTACAATATGTAAGTGTGTGTGTGTGATCGATCAGCTCAATTGGTTAGAATATCACTTCCTCTTTTAAGAGAAGTTGAATCAATGGCTCTATACAACAAAAAAAAAATATTATTTGTTTATTAATTGATATCAAGTGACCGTTTTTAAGCCATTTATACGACAACTAAAAGTTAATCTTTCACGAAAATGGTAGTTATATAAAATATGATCACGATAATCCGATCGTTTAGAATCATGATTATTTTTTTAGCTTCAAAACCTAGTCAAAATTCGTATGACCATCTATGAACGTCCATTGGTTAATAAATACCTTCATAATAATTAGCACGACTCTGGGAATTTTTAAAGAGAAGGTCTCCTTTATTTTTTTCTAGAAATTACACAATCCTTCCGTCATCTCTTCTATCACTTCTTCTATGGGAACTCCTCTAGCTCCTACCTAAGGTCTTTACTTGTTGAAAGGAGACTTTTTTGTCTTGGTTTTCAAAACCCAAACCTCCAAGTCGAAAAATCTCAAATCTTAGTTGTCGTTGTTGCTGATAAGATGCCCTGATCTTTATTTCGTTGTTGATGCTCCTTTTGAAGTATAAGAGAAGGCAAATCACTTCCTCCTACCATTGCCCTCGAAGCGGTAATAATCTACAAATAAATAAAATTTTCATTCGTGCCCAAGTTGTTAGCCGATCTTCTGATTTCGTTGTTTCCATTTCTAGTAAATCGATCATGAAGTCGTGGAAGAACTTAACCTTAGTTGGCGCAATGAATTAATATTGTTCTTTCTCAAGTGATAAATGATTCTAATTATTTCTCTTTGGGTTATATATCCCAAAGTAGCCACGGGTCGCTAAAAGCTCTCGACGAGGAGAAGGCGATTGTGCTGTACCCTGATGGTGGTGCAACCATATTTAGGGATGTAAGTGTGGCGGTTTTTGTGGAGACTCGTCCCGCACCCGCCCCAATGAGGTGGGGATGGGGGAAGGTTTTGCGGGGGATGGGGCGGGGATGAAAACCATCCCCGCCATGGGTAATGGGGCGGGGGTGGATATTAGTCCATACCCGCCCTATCCCCACCCGCCCCGTCTGAGCCCCGCCGGTTTTCATCCCCGCCATGGGTAATGGGGCGGGGGTGGATATTAGTCCATACCCGCCCTATCCCCACCCGCCCCGTCTGAGCCCCGCCGTAGGTACTCTTCAGAGGCCTAAAATCCTAAATGTTATTAGTTGTTTACTACTTTCATTTGATATTTTTATTTTCCAAAGGCCCAAAGGCTAAAATTCAAAATTACTTTTAAACTTTTGTTTTCCTTCTCCCTTAACCCTAATAGATTGGGGCGGGGATGAGGCGGGTGCGGGAATTCGCGCGGGGATGGTGTGGGGATGGGGTAGGGATTCGCGCGGGGATGGAGCGGGTGCGGGGATTCGCGTGGGGATGGGGCGGGGATAGATTTTATCTTGTCCCCGTTGGGGAGGGGATGAGTACAACATTTTCCCCCGCCATGGGTGATGGGGCGGGGATGAGGATGAGTTTTTTAGGCGGGGATGGGGATAGGAATATCAACATCCGCCCCGCCCCGCCCCATATTAAATGAAAAGAAGGTTGTCTATTCACCTTCTTAATGTACCCTCTTCGTAACGTTGTAATGGCAACAATTGGGTTTGCACGCATTTGAAGGAAGCGATTTAAGGTTGTAAATCAACAAATTAATCAAAGTGGTTTTAACACAATCAAGAATGAGATTAGAAAATATTTTTGATTAATCTATTCATTTACATCCTTAAATCTGATCTCTTCCTTAAAATGCGTGCAAAATTAATTGTTGCCATTAAACCGTTACGGAGGGATCGGAGTAGTTTTCTTGTGTCGGCTTCCTCGAGAAGCCTACGTGTTTCTTGTTTTTTTCTCTTAGATCTTCTTTTAGGTTTATATACTTAAGTTCCCACTTCTGATCCATCCATGAGCTACATGATAATCAGTTTTATCATTGAATGATTTGTATTTATTTGTTCCGAAAAAATAACTATATAAACTTCATTTATCTTGAAATTCATGTCTCATTCGTTATCGTTTTTTTATTTTCAGTGTTTTGCAAAATCAAAACTCAAAATGTGGTAACCAAAACAAAGTGGGTTCTAGTTTTCTGTTGTCAGTTTTCATAATTAACATGATTACTATATATATTATGGCTACTATTAAGTTTTACTTACAACATAGTAAATCATATGGTTCTAAAATTATAAAAACGATTTACAGGTTATTGACATTGATACCAAAAATGCCCTAAATTTTTGAGTTTTAAAACTATATTTCGATTGGTGCTTGCTACCTTAAACTCTATTTTATCAGACACTAGTTTTTCTAAAAGCGATTAATTAGGGGCAGGGGTTGTGCCAAGTAGCTTGGGGTCTGTTCTCTTCAGCCTCTTTTCAGTTTAGTTCAGGTTTTAATCAGATCCAATAAGTTGAACTCCATTCAATTCATGTTTATTCAGTGCATCTATATTCATTATTTAACCATTTCGTTAATATAATTATTGTTGATTTAAGTTATTATACTAATTAATTACTCTTACTATTAGTAATATGGCAAAGTCTTATAAAAGATTGTCTTACATTTAGCTTAATGTAAGACCAGCCCAATAAGCCAATTAAAAGCCCAATTACGCGTGTCACAAGCTAAGGAGCCCCGAAAAATTAATTTATTAACTTTTCAACCTAAAACCTTAACTTTTGCGTTTTTTAACTTTTCAACCTAAAACTTTAACTTTTGCGTAAAAATCCATAACTAGTAGGGCTAATGGAGTGAATGGTATCGATTTCACATATGATATTAGTTATGGGTCGAAAAAAATCAACTTGGCTGGGCTGCTTAGCGTGTGGCGCGGGTCATGGGCTTCTCTAAGGCTTATTGCGCTGGTCTGAGGTTAAGCTTAACCTAAGACCGTCTTATAGTAAACCAACTCTATTAATATTAATTTGTTTATTATATCTTTATTCATTATTATTATCAGTATTAGGATTGAGCATGGTTTCGGTTGGTGGGTTTGGGACATGACCCAAACCGACCCAAACAAAAATGATTTGAGATATTTTCGAGCCTTTTCAAATCGCACCCCATAAAACGGTTGAAAATGCAATTTGCGATTTACCCACTTTTATCTCAATGCAAGTATTCTAATTTTTAATTATTGTTTAATTTATCGAAAATATATTCACTGATAAAATTATACATACAAGTTACCAAAAAGCAAGAAGATATTGCAAACATTATACAGTTGTAAAGATACTTAAGTTACAAAATTTTTACGTTATATACTAAAGATGCTATTGCGGTTTGAGGTGCGGTTTGGTTTATAAATATTACTGACCAACTCAAAATTGCAAATTGCGATTTGAACAAAGTACAAACCAACCCACTTTTTTGAGTCCATAAACCAATCTTAATCGTGTCACAATGGTTTATATTGCAATGTTGTGCAGACCGACCCAAATATTATTATTTATTGCTAACTATTACTATTATATTATTAACTATTATTATTATATTATTAACTTTTATTATTATATAATATTTCATCCGTTTCTAAATAAGTGACACACTTTCCTAATATGGAAATGTCACAATAAGTGACACCAAGCTCAAAATAGGACATTTTAAATGATAAAATTACATGATTACCCTTGCTCTACAATATATATCCAATTGTTTATTTAGTTAAAGTACCCTTTCTCTTTTAAATTGTGGTCCCCAACTTTCTCTCTCTAACCTCCTTGGTTTTTCCCCACTTTCTCTATGTTCCACTTATTTAGAAACGGAGGAAGTATTACTTTACTTTTTAGATGTGTTATTATATAATCATCATCAAGTATTAATATATAAATAAAAATAATAGTAATTACTTATTACTCCCTCCTTTTTTTAATATGTACATTTTGGGGTATTTTGTTTAGGAAAAATTGATAAGAAAGGTATAAACTATTGGCCATCTTCTATAAAAGGTCTGTATTATTGATAATCCATAAAAGGGTTGAACTATTACCCCAATTTGACAAAAACAATCTCATTGATCGGTTTACCTATTATAACATGGATGAACTATTACCCTAAACCGGTCAATGGGATTATTTTTGTTAAATTAGGGTAATAGTTCAAACCTTTTATGGATTATCAATAGTACATACCTTTTATAGAACATGGCCAATAGTTTATACCTTTGTTATCAATTTTTTCATAATCGGTACACTTCTACCTTTTCCCATAAATGGAAGGTTGGCCCACTTAATTATTACATTTCTTTCCTACCTTATTCCTTATTTTACTATTATTCTCTCTTACTTTTGCACTTTTTCCTTGCTCCGCGCGCAAAAGCAAATGTACATAAAAAAAACCAGAGGGAGTATTATTATTATTAACTTTCGTTATGATCATTAACTATTATTATTAATTTAATATTGTGTATATTATTTATTTATTTATAATACTCCTAAATACCAACATCGTTATTCATTAATTATTTTCATTCATTATTAATGTTTAATTATTATTACTTATCATTATAATAATTATTTTTATTCATAATTATTAATAATAATTTATTATTGTTTAGTATTTATTTATTATTAGATCAATTCAATTTGATTTCTTCCAGTTCAGTTAAGCTCAACTCAGCTCCATTCAAATCTGTTTAGTTGTTTTCAGCTAAAGAGAACAGACCCTCAGCTCCATTCAAATCTGTTTAGTTGTTTTCAGCTGAAGAGAACAGACCCTCGATAGCATTTCTTAAAAATGAGGGTAGTAAATTATTTACTCCCTCAATTCCAAGATAAGTATTTTGTTAAGAAAAATTAAAGTTTTGTTAACTTTGACAAATTTTTCACTAATATGTAAGAAATATATTCTAATATAGGATTTCTCAGATTTAAATTAGTATCTAATTTTCATATATTAAATTATGAATGTATGTATAATATAGTTAAGGATATACTTCATCTATTTTTAAATAAGTGACACACTTCATGTTTTCCTGTTTGCCAATGCATTATTTTATACATTAATATCTACAATTATCAATAAGTAAAAATTATAAAAAGTTGATATTAAAAAAATTCACATTGAGACGAATCTAACAAGATCCCACATGACTATGTTTTTCCTAAAATCTAAATCACTAAAGCTAATTAAAGTCTAAACTATAAATAGTAAACACTATGCAAATGTGTCACTTATTTAGAAACGGAAGAAGTATATATTTATATATTAAAAAAACATTCTTAAGAAGTATATATGCCAGGAAGCCTTTTATCATTATGCAACGCCTCTCACTCAAGTGATTCAACCAATATGAGTAAGTGGCAACCAAAATGCATTAAGGGAGAATCGAGCAATAGACCTTGTTGAATGAGAATTACATTTAGTTATCGATAAGTAATAATACATCTGTCCATAATAATGTTTAGATGTCTATTAGAATGACAATAAAAACCAAAAAGGCCAAAAAAAGTTACTCGGTGTACAAACTCGGGATATCATTACGTACACTAGTTAGTGTAGAAGTTTAATCTTGCACACCCTAAAAAAGATATGTAGCATTTATATTGGAAAAAATGGAGTATTGCTTTTGGTAATTAAGGAATATATAGTCCATCAATATCAAACTTAAAAACTAGATCTCACACTTGTCTTAGTAAAGGGCAAAACTTCTAGTCTCTAATAGGCTCTTTGCCCACTATATAAACTACAGGCCACATCAAGGCTAGATGTCAACCATCTGTAATGAATGTACATCATACTTGCATAATTTTGCATACCAACTATCATCTATATGTATACTTGCCTATTCTTTTCATTAGTAAACTCACCGCTACAGCTAAAGAGTGCTATTGCAAAATTTCAAGCACAAATCTAGTTCTGTCCAAATAGTTGCTAGAGTAGGCAAATTAGATGTTTGTGTTTGTGTCAGCCTCAGGTTCATGTCCTGGGTTGAAAATGGGTCCTATAAATTTACTATTTATGTAAGGAACTAGTTGAATTTATTTTATTATTATATTTAGCGATAGCCTCCTTTTTAATCTGTCAATTTCAATAATTGTAACACTTTCTTAAAGGAAAATGACTTGCTCTTGTTCCTATTGCGTTTTAACACAGATAATGCCTCCTTTTCTCAAATAAAATAGTACTTCTTTCGTTTACTAAGCTACTTAGCTTATACTTTGACTTTCACACCTTAAACTTTGAGAATTAATATTTCAATTACGTATTTTTAAAACTTATTTTTACAATACAATGATTATAGAGAAAAAACACGTTGTTGATCATATCAAATTGGTATGACTGAAACTTCAAGTAACATCACATTGATGCTTTTAACTAATGAGACTAGCTCAATGTCATCTTTATCCTTTCACTAGGCGCGGGTTCAGTATATAACTTGTAAAGGACTGTTTATCCAATATAAGTTATAAACCAAAGTTTGTTTGTCCGAGATTGAATATTGATTGTCGCATTACTCAAACCCTTTGTAAGTTAGAATACTCAAACTCCATCGTAATTCGGATCACTTTTTTTTGGGAGTAATATTGAAAACTTTAATGTAAATTATTGAAGTTTATGGCTTAAGTGGGCACTAATTAATTAGGGTTAGCTTCAAAGAAGGTAATCATAATGGATTGCATAATTAAATTAGAGGGTTGAATAGTGGGTGTCCGCATGTTTGGGACATGTCTGAGGTACAACGGCACTTTACAAAGTGTGGCTTTCGGGAGTGTTGAGGAGCCAATCAACATTGCAGAAAGAACATGTTACATTGCACCATAATAGTCCAATTCCAATATAGGTAAGGTAACCAAAATGTACTTATCTTAATTTAATACCCAAGGTCGTAGCTAATAGTATCATGGTGTGGTCCTAAAGGAAAAAAAAAGAAAAAGGGGACTCTCTTTTTTCCTTTACTTTTTTTGGTGTCCTAGAACTTTAGGCTTTGAAAGTTTATGGTCCTTAAAGTTTTTGCTAGGAGCCTTTAGCTGACTCGAGGTAAAAGGGTTTAATGGGGTGTGAAGACCTAGGTAGAAAATAGATATTTTCAGATTTAGGTTTTGGGTAGATCGTTGGTATATATCTTATTAGTCATATGTACGTGTTGCGTGTAAAACCGTTTAAAACGTAATTAGTTAAGTGACGATTTATCAAGATACTAAAGTGGTTGAATTTCTTTTTATTTCTTTTTCTTCTTTCTTTTATAATTTTGGAGTCTACTCTTCCCTTATGAAGTACTTCCTCCGTTTTTTATACTTGCATCATTGAGCATGTGTACAAGAATTAAAAAGACGAGAGAGATAGAGAGAGAGATAAAAGGGGACGCATGTGATTGAAAAGAGGTAGAGAGGAAGCATTTGCCTAAAAGAAAATGATGCAAGTAATTTGTAACTTCTAAAAATGAAAAATGATGCAAGTAATTTGCAACTTCTAAAAATCAAAAATGATGCAAGTAATAAAAAGCAGAGGAAGTATAATGCATAATAGAGATACATATTTAAAATTTATTATGATATGATAATAACAAGAATAATGTTAGATCATCAATGTTGTTTAATTGAGTTAGGTTGTACTCCCTGCGTAACGGTTTAATAACAACAATTAGTTTTGCACGCATTTAATTTTAAGGAAGAGATTTGAGGATGTAAATGAATAAATTACTCAAAAATATTTTGAATTAGTAACCTCTAATCTCATTCTTGATTGTGTTAAAATCATTGATTAATTTGTTCATTTATACCCTTAAATCGCTTCTTAAAACGTGCATTATCAATTGTTGTCATTAAACAGGTACAGAGGGAGTATAAGTCAAGATTTTATCACTAGTGGTCGTCAACTGATCGCTGTTTTTTAATTTTTATTATCAAGTGTTACATGCTCTCATAACCCTAATTTTTACATATCATTTTTAACACTTTTTATCCAAATTATTAACCTTCCTCGTAGGGCGGTTTTGACATTTTGAGGGTCTTTGGCAAAAAATTAAATATGGGCCTATTGTGTGAAAATTTATAAAAGATGTATAACATTTTTCAAATGTTGGTAGAATTTGGAGGATACATAAGTTTATTTCAAATAGTCTAATACTCAGATAGAGGAACTCTAGAGGATAAGCGCAAGTTAAGACATTATATAGAAAACTGGGTCAACCTTTTAATCTTCTAGTAATAATTGATATATCGGCATTGTGTTAATGAATTGCAAGTCTAAGCTTATATAGGCTTTTCTTTTCTTTTCCCCACCAATCCACAAATAACTTGCATATGTTAATTTTTGACCCTCTACTAGCTTGGCCCTAGGCTACTTGTCCCAATGCCTACTCTCAGGACCAACCCTGCTTCCCCGAGTGCTAAAATTTCCAAAATCCCCATCTTTTAATTTACTAATTGGTGCATCTTCTAAATAGTGACTCACATGTCACCTTAATTGGTTCTTTCTTATCAAAATTTCAAAGTCTGAAACTCCATTTGATATTTTGTGTTCTGAATTTTATCTTTTAATGTGTTATTACATATCGATTTAAATATGCACATCTTGGCTCTTTGTTACCTCCATTTCGTAATATGACCTTTCCTAAATATGTAATAGTCAATGACTCAAGACCCATAATAACATTAACCGAATTTAATTTGAACTTTTTTTTCCAGATAAGGACTGAAAATAAGTTGAAGAGATCGAACTCTCATTAGGAGATAACTTTTGAGATACTCTTAGGAAAATATTGTTACAAAAATGACATGTTTTCATTTAAATAGATTTCGATAATATAACCTATCACGGGTCTGATTTCATTCACCTCAATATATTTTTTAAAAAAATATTTTTTTCTGATGAGAAAATAAAGATATTAAATATAAATATAAAAAAATAAAAATTATAAAAAAGTCCCTATTAAAGAAGGAAGTAATAAGTACAACCATGATTATAACTACAAAAAAGTACAACCATGATAATGAAAAGAATAGCAAAAAATAACAACATTAGTAAGCGTCGTCATTAACATAAGCATAATAGTAGTAAAAATAAATATAAAATAAATTTAGTAACGATAGTAAAAAATTATAGGAAATAACAATTGTAATCTTATAAGAATAAAAATACAATGCAAATAATATTAACTAGGTTAATCATAGTTAAGAAATTAAAAAGGAAATAAATCCCATAAAACAAGGTACACTACTAACTCAAAAAAAAATAATTCCTCCCAATATCACCAACTGTTAAGTATTTGTGAAAATTAACACAAAAATTTTTATTTCCTTAAAACACTTTATTACCTTATTTTATATTTTAAATAGTAATTTAAAATAAAAAAAATCTTGTGCTGTCCCTTCCACTTGTCCACTAGACCACTATCTCAATTCTCAACCTCATTAGTTCAGTCCCCACCACCATCCATCTAATCCCTTCTATCACCGCCCCAAACCACCAGCACCCTCCCTGCGCCGCTCCCTTGCCCTCCATTTGCGCTGCACTACCCTTTTGTAACTTTGACCACTTTTATCTCCACGCTCTTTAGTGGTAGAGCCAAGAATTTTCTATTAGTAAGGCCGAGTCTATATAACATTGCATTTCTTACCTATGATAATTAGTTTATTTAACCTTCAACTTTTAATAGGTCCAAAATAATAATAAGGGGGCGGGATGTGCAAATTATCATAAATGGATGGACTATTTTTGAAATTTATTTAGTATTACAGGTGTGACTGTGAATGAGGGGTATTCGGTTGGTTAGGTCATCTCTCCTGATTTTAAAAAGTCTTAAAGGTTGATTCTCATCCCGTCCTAATAGTTCATATGCACGAAAAGTAAAAACAGCCAAGCAGATGCAGTTCAACACACTTGGGTAAGCTACGTCTGCCGCTGGTAGCCGCCATCGCCCCCTTGCTACCTCATCATAAAAAGTAGGAAAGAGGGTTATTTGTTTGAAAACTTCCCGAAAAGCTAATCATAGGTTCTTCTCTCCGTTGGAACAATAGGGAGCTGTGGAGGGTGGGGAAAGTGTTTATATGTAGGCCGGGTCAGGAACGGTGATGATGGTGGTGAAAAGAGGGGATGGGGTGGTGCTATGGTGGGATTAAGGAAGGAGAGTTAAAAGGGGTGGTTAAAGAGGCCTATACTATACTCATCCGTTGTAATTTAGGGCTTTTCGGCACCTTTGAGCCTTTTACAGACAATCATGGACTATAGTCTATAGAGCCATAAATTATTATGGGTGTTGTGAATCGACTTTTTTTAATGGTGACTTGATGGGGGTGTACGTGGATATGGTGGTCTTGGCCATTTGAAATAAATAGTAGTGGCGGGTTATGTGGGTGCTAGATGGTTAAGGATCTAGGTGGGTGATGATATGTTAGTGGGTAGGCCTAGTTATTGGACGGGTTGGTCCGTGTTAAACACTGATTAGATTATTAACGAGTCATTTTGTTGTGAGTAAATATGGGGATGGATCGCGAGCTAATAGAGGGTCTCGATAACGACCCGACCAACACAAAAGTAAGGATATAGATTATAGGGAGTAGGGGAAAGAGAGAAACTCTATGATGGTAATGTATTGAGCTTATCCAACAAAAACTCTATTTCTTTAATAAGCTTATTCAGTAAAAAAAACCATTTTGCTTTGATTCAACCCTTACATTATAGGACTCACCTTGTCCATTAACCAGGTATACCGGTGGTTTACTGGTTGGGGAGATGAGTATAAATTTTATACTCTACGTACCTACCAGGGCATGTAGGTCGGTTAAGGGTCATGCACTCAAGCAGGTTGGGTACTTTATAGAAAATTTTGGGTAATCTGTGAATTGGTGGTGAGCTTTTGCGGATTAAGCTAAAAATAAGTGAATCGGTGCTAGTTCGATTAGGGTATTAAGTCGGGACATTTTTGAACGGGCCTTTAGTAACTGAGCTAGTGGGCCCTATTGATTGGGTGGGCCTTGAGAGCCTAAGGCATTGTCCGAAAAAAAAGAAGAATTGACTTTCTTTGTACCGTTAGTTGGTAGATGATAGTTAATGGTTAAACTGCTAATATTTTTTTCGTGTAATTTTAAAAGTAAAAAATTTATTAATATACATGATGTTGCACTATTTCTTGTCGACCTTAAAAACCCTTTTTAACGTACTCCATTACCCCTTGAGAAGGTGCTATTGAGTTGTAATGAAAACCTACAAAAAATAGTACATCTGTACATGATTGGAGATGGACTATGAAACAAGGCGTTAACGCTAGAGCTAGAATAGTTTGGAGAATGAAAATTCATCAATTAGCCTATGTATCAAATGTAGAGCAGGTAACTAATTTTTTTCTTGATGGCTGCAGGTAACTATGAAATATAAAGCAGGATACTATTCATCAATGAGCCTCCATGGTTAGTGTACTTATACATTAGACATTGCCACTTACAAAAATCATTCATTACTTTTAGATAACCAATGATTAAAGATGCATTGGAAAAAAGAAACTTATTCTATAGAGTATTTATTTAATACTTTCTCCGTTCTTTCTTGATTCTTGTCTTATTGACTTTTGTCGCTGTTCACATAATACAATTTAATCTTTTGTTTTTATACACCTCAAGAAAATCATAATTATAAAGGATCTTTAGCGATTCGTTTTATATTTTAAAATTGTACTAATACATAATTGAATAAGTTATTGTTCAAAGTTGCATGTCGCTAAACATCAAGTTCTTTATACATACATAACTAGATAAAGAAAAAATTCACAAGAAAGGGCTTAACTATTACCCATTTAGTTTTATAAGTCCCAATTATTGATTATTTTTTGTAGGATCCATGTTTACTGTTTTGTGACTTGTAAATATTATCCATCAACTTAAATGGATAATAGATAGAGAGAGCGAAGTAATATCACGTGTTCTCATTAAACAGAGAGCACGTGCCGTCAGGGGCGGAGACAAGGGGGGCTGGCGGGGGCCACGGCCTCCCCCTTGGTCCAAGTTAAAAACTGTTTTTGCACTAAATATATTTATAAATTTATAACTTAGTTGGTTTTGTTGAGGAATTGATAACAAGTGACAACTGACAACCCTATTCCAAGGGTTCAATTCCCATGGCAAACATTTTTCCTCCTTCATTTTTTAACTCTCCACTCCTTCATTTCTTACGAAACATAAAAACTAGCTTATTTATTTTCGGCCCCCCTCAAATTAAAATTCTGGCTCCGCCACTGCTTGCCGTTACTTACCTACTGCAGCAGGTAAGTAATAACCTGTAAGCTTAGTTAGTTAAAAACGGGACGGGAATTAAACGGAGTTTAATACGGCAAGTTTAATACGGTTAAAATTTGAAAAAAGCGGTTAAATATTCGAGAAAAAAGACGTTGACTTTTATAATACGGATAGATACGTATTCGCGTTTAAAACGGCTTTAATTTCAAAAAATCGGCCATAAATTCGGCCCTTTCTTTTGCATTTTACTCATATTATGAATTAATTAACTCAATGGATGCAATCAATTTTGCCAAAGTTTATACAAACCAAGCTTCATATCCAATTAACATGACAATTAAAAATCAAAAACTCAAAAGCTTAGTAACAAATTTAAAAATTAAAACTTGAAAAGATTAAAACCTGAAATTAAAATCTAAAACTGAAACACCACAACATCCCCAATAACAAATTGGTTAGCTACTGAACAGACTACAAACAACTAAACAAGAACTTTTTCTTGAATGTGAGCAAGTAACAAGCAGCATTTGCCAAATTTTAACACCACTAACAAATCACACAAACCTTACTACACAAACCACACAAACCTTAACACCAAGACCAAATCTCCAGATTCACCAAATCCACAGACAACCAGTAGCAACAACAATCGATATTGGCATCAGTGGGGAAGCGTGGTGGTCGACGGACCAGAGGCAGCAAAGTATCCACGGTGGCCGGTGGTCGACGAAGCAGAGACAGCGAAGATGAGCGGCCGGCGGTCTGCCGTCGGCGGTTTGGCAGCAAAGGAGAAGGGGGAAAACCTTATTTAGAGAAGTTTGACAGGTTTTTTAAATAACGTTTTTTTGACTATAAAAACGCGAATTGACGTTTAAAACGGTTTAGTGCCGTTTTTTTGCGTTTAAAACGATTTGGGCCCAAAAAAACGTTTTTTTCAAAAAGACGTGAAAAAAACGGAGTTCGCGTTTAATTCGCGAATAAACTAACTAAGCCTATAAGGACCTATACAAGTTACAAAATAGTAAATATGAGTCATACAGAGAATAATCAATAATTGAGACTTATAAAAGTATATGGGTAATAGTTAAGTCTGTTTTGTGAATTTTTTCCTAAATAAAACATTTAGGGTTTATATTTCTATAGCCTTTTCCCTTTTCAGTTGTTCTCAGAGAACATAACATATTTGGCGATATGCAACTTTGAGGCTTGAGCATAACCCATCTTTAACCTTACCCATCTTTTCTCCTTGACAAAAACTTTTTAGTACAATAAAACCCCACATCTTGCTCTCCTCTTTAACCTTAGCTTACCCATCTTTTCTCCTTTATGTCCCCATCTTTTCCTCCTTGTTCTATGAGATGAATTAATGTAGCAATGAAGAGTCTTCTCGTTGACTCCGTTCGACTTATCTCTTGTGTTCCACCGGCTATTCGCATCTCTTTACCTATTTTCAAACTATTTTTGTGTTGTGGACTTGTGGGTCATATTAGTTGATTGTAACACTTTACTAGAAGCTAATTACGCTATATTGGGTTAATTGGACCAATTACTAGTTATAAATATAATAGGGATATATAAGGTCACATATATGAGTAAAGATTGGATCAAAATCCAAACAAATAAAAGGGTTAGATGGGCGGTTTTGGGAGATGAAGAGAGTAGAGGTTACATTTGGTTTATGTACTATTATCTATGAAATCTACTAACAAGTTCTGTCTTAACTTCAATCCATTACCATTGTCGCGTGGATTCTCTATCAACAAGTTTATGTACTATTATCTATGAAATCTATCTAATATTAAAAAGTGTAAGCACAGATTGCAATCTGCCAGATGTCACTCTCCCTTATTCAACAATAGTTTGTCTACGTTATTATGATAAAAAAGTGCAAATTATCCATGAAAAGTTTTGAACCATCGACCTCGGGTATGTAAGAAAAATGCTCTAACCACTGCTCCACCACACAATTGTTGCTTGTTTTATCAATACTAATAATGTTTATGTGTTTTCAATGAAAAAATATTTTAATTGCATTTATGAATAAAGCTATTATTATTTCATAGCTTCTTACTAAGATCTTTCTACACCAAATTTTAATTGTAGTACTATAATATAGATAAATCCCAGAGTTTCGCTTGAGCTTAAATACTAGTTTGACTTTTGAAAATGTGATAAACTAGCATCTACTCTTAACACTTCGAATTATCTCTCAGCTTCTATCGTTTATGCTATTTTCCATTTATCTATTTTTTGAAATTTTAATTTATTTTATATGATTTTTTAAATTGAATTATTCATATTCATCCATGAAATTCGATTATAACAGCCTATGCTAGTAAATATCAACTCCTCTCGTAAAAATTTTAAAGATATAACATGCCTTATTTTAACCTAACTCTTCTAAGTAATAAAGAAATATCGCTATGCATGTTGTATAGATAAAAATACAATAGTTGAAAATATTATTAAGAAAAGCAACCCTTCAAAATTCATAATCGCTATATTTTACCAGATATTGATGGTCAATTAAGTGAGTTTGTCGAAACTTACGAGCCACTTTTTTTTAAGAATATAGCAAATATTATTTTCAAGAAGGGATAATAATTTGATAGTGTTGCCTCTTGAGCAAGTCTTTCTTAGCCATTAATCACTTGTACTGCTGGAAAAATGAGAAGATCATAAATCCAATTGTTGATGACATGGTCCCCTTCAGACAGCAGCCATTACAACAAGCAAAGACATCCACAAAAGGAAAGAAATATCTACATTAATTTTTGGGTGGTGAAACTGTATATGATAGAGATAGGACCAAATATTAATACACTTATTGTTTCAAATACAGTAACTTGGAAGGATTGAGACACAACAGTAGGTAAACACTAAACATAGATAGTAAAGATAGGGGTTGTCAGGAGATGCAAATCTATCTACATTCAAACTCATCGTTTGACTCAGCTTTCTGCTTTTTTTTTTAACTACTTTACCTAAGTTCATTAGAAATTATAAGTATTGATTAAGCTTTATTCAGTTTACCTTGAAATAATGCTCTCTCTATTTCATAATCTTTTTCTCGTTTCTCATTTTTCACTAAAATTAACGTTTGGAGAATGAGGTCCCAAAAAGTACAAAAAGTAGTCATGACAAAGTTAAAAAAGGAAAAAAGTGTGATCCAAATTTGGATGTTGTACTTTCATCAATCATTGTGGTTTATAATTGTACCATAAATCAAGTGAAAAAATATATATTTAATGAGAACAAAATGGGAATAAATATTGCTGAATGAGGGTCTTTTGGGAAACAAAATACATTATATAAATGGAAAATATAGATATGAAAAGAACATTCTGAGACACCCAAAAAGGAATACGGAAAAAAGATTATGGGACGGAGGGAGTACTCTCTTTGTCTCATATTAGTTGCAACAGTTTGACTTTTATACTATACATATGCCTTACTTTTATCATGATTTTTAATTACATATAAAACCAAATGTTAGTATATAAGATATTCTTAGATTTGTCTCAAAGTATTAATTTGACATTTCAATTTTCATAGTTTGTAGTAATTGATAGTTAGTTATATTAATGGTCAAAGTTGTGTATTGACAAGTATGCCAGCCAAACTGTTGCAACTAATAGGGGACGAATGTAGTAATATTCAGTAAAAATAAGTTCAGTTTAGCAAAAATCAGTAGTGCAAAGAAGAAAAAAACATAAATTAGTAAAAATAAGTTCAGTTTAGTAGAAATTAGCTGGTCCTGTTTAATTTACCTTATTTTTACTTAACTGAACTTATTTTTACTGATGCATGTTATTTTTTCTTCTTTGCACTACTGATTTTTTTTACCGAATTGAACTTATTTTTACTGAACTGAACTTATTTTTGCTGAACAAAACTTATTTTACTGAACTGAACTTATATTTACTGAATATTACTATTCTAAGGTGAACTGCACAAGCCTAAGTTCTGTACAGAAGAAATAAGTTCACTTCAGTAAAAATAAGATGAACTGAACAGGGTCGAAGTTCAGTAGAAATAAGTTCATTTTAGTAAAACTAAAGTGAATTGAACAAGGCCTTAATTAGGGGTCTCTTCTCTTCCACATGAAATCTAGCTAAACCGAACAGAAAGAAACTGATGGTAATATGTGAGAATGAAATTATTGTTAAGAGTTAAACTGAAAATAAATGAATTCAAGTGAATAGAAAATAAGTTCAAGAGAACAGACCATTAGACTCTTTTCACTTTGTCATGTGGTTGAGGAACATCTGTTACAATTATGAAAGATTGATTAAGAGAAATGAAATCATATTTGATCATGGAGGAAAGAGAGAGTTAACTCTCAGAATTTTATTATTGTATATATATAAATGATTACAAAGGCTAAGCTTGCTACTTATAGCTAATGCAAGATAGATAACAACATAACAAACTAACTAAAAACAGTTACAAGAGAATCTAGAATCTGTTACAAGAGAGGTAATATAGTAGGCTAAAGTACAGCTTCTTATGGTAAGACCTTAGCTTGAGCTAGCTTCATTATGTGCATAGATGTTGCTGTAGTTTAGTCTTGGAGCTGTTGTGCTGCTGTAAGCTTAACATCCCCCCTCAAGCTAGGTTGAAATAGAAGAAACAACCCTAGCTTGGACAATAAAGATTGAAACTGAGCTAAAGGTAATACTTTAGTAAAAAATCAGCAAGTTGAGAGGTGGTAGGGAGATAAGAAAGCTGGATTAGGCCTTCAAGTACTTTTTCTCTAGTAAAATGGCAATCTATATCAATATGTTTTGTCCTCTCATGGAAGTCAGGATTCCTTGCAATGTGTAATGCAGATTGATTGTCACAATGTAAAGTGACAGGTTTGATATTATCAACACCCACCTCCTCTAATAGTCTCACTAGCCATGTAATTTCAGAAGCAGCATTTGCCATAGCTCTATATTCAGCCTCTGAAGAAGATTTAGAAACTGTAGCTTGTTTCTTAGATTTCCAACTTATAGGAGATTGACCAAGTAGCAATAAGTAGCCTAAAATAGACCTTCTAGTATCTGCACATGCACCCCAATTCGAGTCTGAAAAAGCTTGCAAATGTAGCTTGTAGGAGAATTCCTTGACCAGCAGTATTAGCTACATATCTAAGAACATGTTTCAAGGCTTGTAGATGAGAGCTTCTAGGAGCATGAAGAAATTGACTTAAATTCTGTACAACATAGGCTAAGTCTGGCCTGGTGTTGGTAAGAAAGTTAAGTTTCCCAACCAAACACCTATAGAGTGTTGGATCTGAAAGTAAAGCACCCTCATCAGCTTGTAGTTTGAGGTGAAGAGGCAAAGGAGTAGCTACACTTTTGAAAGAATTAAGAAGTGAAGAATCTAGTAGTTCCTTAGTAAACTTCTTTTGTGTTAGGACAATCCCATTAGGCAAATAGCTAACTTCAATGCCAAGAAAATAGTTGAGAAGGCCCAAATCTTTGATGCTAAACACATTGTTAAGATGTGTTTTCAAAGAAGAAATTGTTTGTGAATCTGTTTCTGTCAACAGTATATCATCAACATATACAGCTGCAATGGTGATATGCTGATGATCTTTCTTAATAAATAAATAATAATCACTCTTAGACTGAGTGAAACCTTGATAAGTTAATTCTTGAACTAGTTTAGCAAAACCACTGCCTGGATGCCTGTTTTAAACCATAGAGGGATTTCTTTAATCTGCACACTTTGTTGTCTGGATTAGGAACACCAGCTGGGAGTTGCATAAACACCTCTTCATGGATATCTCCATGTAAAAAGGCATTATTAACATCCATTTGATAGATGGCCAACCTTTGGAAGCTGCAAGAGCTATGACACATCTCACAGTAGCCATTTTAACAACTGGTGAAAAAGTTTCTTGGAAATCAATTCCATATTTCTGCTTGTATCCCTTAGCTACCAACCTTGCCTTATACCTCTCAATACTGCCATTTGCCTTAAGTTTGATCTGAAATACCCATTTACACCCAATAGCTTGCTTGCCTGGTGGTAATGGGACAAGATCCCAAGTATTGTTGTTGGCAAGTGCAGTAAGCTCTTGTTCCATAGCAGAAATCCAATGTGGATATGTAGCAGCTTCAACATATATGGTAGGTTCAGAAACAGAAAGATTGTGTGCAATAAAAGCTTGATGTTGAATAGGTAAGGAAGTAAATTGAACTAGATTACACCAATGAGTAGAGTTGACAGAGTGATGTTAGATAGTTGGACAGTGAAAGTTTTGTAAGTGTTTGAGTGGGTGAATGATTCTGGTTGATTTTCTAACTATAGGTTGGGAAGGAGGTGAGGTATGTGAAAGAGAAGAATCTGGAGTGGGTAGTAAATCAGTAGGTGAAGTTATAGTAGGAGAAAGAGAAGTGGGATTATGTAAAATAGGTAAAGAAGGGGAGGTAGGACAGGAATGTGAAGGAGAATTTGCAATAGTAGGAGATAGGGTAGAAGAGAGAGGAAGTTCAAAAGGATCAATGAAAATGTGGTTAACATTAATAGCTGGTAGAAAGAATTGAAATGGATGAGTGTTATCAGGGTGTGTTTGATGATATGAAAAATGTCTTTCATGAAATATAACATTTCTAGAAACTGTAATGGACTTTGTTTTGAGATTGAGTATTTTATAACCTTTTTGTGATGGATTATATCCAATGGAAACACATGGATCTGCCCTTGGATCAAATTTAGTTCTATGAGCTTTGAGAGTAGAAGTAAAGCATAAACAGCCAAAAACTCTTAAATGAGCATTGTTAGGAGCTTCACCATAGAGCTTCTCATAAAGTGATTTATTCCCAAGTGCTTGTAGAGGCATTCTGTTTATAAGATAGGCTGCACATAGCAAACATTCTCCCCAATATTGAATAGGTAGTTTGGATTGAAAACATAGGGCTCTAGCTGTTTCAAGGAGGTGTTTATGCTTCCTTTCAACCACTCCATTTTGCTGAGGGGTTTCAGTACAAGATCTTTGATGTTCTATGCCATATTTGTTGTACAGCTGCAGTATATCACCTTCACACAATTCTTTGCCATTATCTGTTCTTATACAATGAACTTGGGTCTGAAATTGTGTGTTAATGAAAGCAAGAAAATTATTCAATACAGCTACACAATCAGATTTGTATTTCATAAGGTGAACCCAGGTAGCTCTGGTGAAATCATCTACAATAGTGAGGAAAATAGAACAACCATTGTGTGTAGAGTGTTTATATGGTCCCCAAATATCTACATGTAGTAAATGAAAAGCTTAATTTGTTTTAATGTGACTAGAAAGAAATGGCAGTCTACATTGTCTAGCTTGAGGACAAATTTGACAAACAAAATCTGCAGTAGTGGAGAAATCCATAGACAAATTGAGATATCTCATTTGAGAAAAGGGAATATGGCCAAATCTGAGATGCCATAGCTTAGTTGTGTCACTGGCAGCATAACAAGGAAGCCTTGTCTGAGCTGAATAAGAAGAATGTGAACTGGAGCATCTTGAAGAAATTGCTGAATAGGAATCTTGAGCATATTAAAGACTAGAATGTAGGCTACCAAGAACTGTTGCCTTTTTCATAACATGGTCCTGAAGCAAACACAAGTTAGAAGAGAAAATCATTGAGCATTTCAAGTGCTCACACAATTTGGGAACTGATATGAGATTGAAATGAAAACCAGGAACATATAGAATTCCTTTGAGAGTTATAGCATCATTCAATTTCACTGAACCTATATGTGTTACAGGTATTTTCCTCCCATCAGGAACAATAATAGTATGTAGATTCCCTTTTAGAAGCTCAACATTGCTTAGTTTGTTGAGATCATAACACATGTGGTCTGTTGCACCACTATCAATACTCCATCCAAAATGAAAAGAGCAAAGAAGGCAAAATTTACCTGCTGAGTAAACATTGCTAGAGAAAGCATGAGCAATTTCAGTTGATGAATCATCTTTATGAGGAGCAGTATCATGATCTTGCTGTTTAGAAAGTAGATTCATAAGTTGTGTGTATTGTTCCACTGTGATAGGTGTCGTATTGGTGGTATTGTCTAAGAAATCAGTTTCGTTATCATCTTCTCCATGTGCAACAGCTGCTACTCTTTTGTTAGTATTCTTGAAATGAGGTGGATAACCATGGATTTTGAAGCACCTATCCATTGAGTGTCCAGGAATTTTGCACTGACCACAGTAGTATGAGTTATTCTTTTTGATGCCTGAATAATTCTTATAACTTGTACCAGACCTATCACCAATAGGTGGTCTATAATACTTGTTAGAGGAAGAATCATTGGATCTGTCATGAAATCTTCTTCTGTCCACAGCAAATGCCATAGGATCAGGTTGTACTTTGTGTGATTCACTTAATTCTCTGTGCTTTTGTTCTTGTGAAAGAAGTCTATAGGCTTGTGCTATAGTAGGTATAGGCTGCATCATCAAAATACTAGTCTTAACCTGTTTGTAGCTTTCTTTCAACTTCATGAGAAATTGCAACAACCTTTGATCATGCTGTAACTTCAGAAATTTCTTTGTGAGATTGCAAAAGTAGCCATTACACTCACAAATTGGTAGTGGAATGAGATTGTCAATCTCATCCCAAATAGCTTTTATTTTAGTGAAAAATTCAGCTATATTTTCATAATCTTGCTGCAATTCATTTAGATTTGCTCCAAAGCAAACAATTGAGCTGAGGAAATTTGACCATACCTTTCATCTAAATCTGACCAAATCTCATAGGCAGTGTTGAAGAACAATACACTCTTAGCTGTGATTGGACTTAAAGATGCCAGAATCCAACCAATCACCATGTTATTGCATCTACTCCAGCATTTATAAGTGTTGTCTGTTGCTGTTGGTTTAGTTATAGTTCCATCCACAAAACTCATTTTGTTTTTAGCTGAGAGACTAATGATCATTGATCTCTTCCAATCTCCATAATTGTTGCCATCAAATAGAGTGTTAACTAATCTCAGAGAAGTGTTATCAGAAGGATGAATATAGTAGATACTACTAGGATTTTGAGATGGAGGTAGAGTAGGTGTTTCAAGAGTTTCAAACATTATTATGAAAGAAAGAAGAGAAGATAGAGAAGAATGTGAGTTGAACTGAGTAATATGAAAGTATTTGTGTATTATGATCCAATGAAAAATGATCAACCAAATCAAAGATCCAGAATCAACTAATGAAGTAAAAATTAGTTCAAAGAAACTGATCAAGAATAAAACCAGGTATAATCAACTGATCTTAGTAAAAACTGATGAAATGAGTTGTGTTTATGGATGATTTGTGATGAAAAATCTGTATTAGTAAGAATATCAATCAAGAAGATATGTGAAAAGAAGATCTAACTTCTAAGCAATGAAATGAAGCAGAATTGAGTAGATGTCAGTTTTGAATTTTGAATGATTGAAAACAAACCTTGAATTGTTGAGACTGAAACTGACTGTAATGAATATGAGATTTCAGATTTTGATCAGGAAATGAATTCGTAGCTCTGATACCATGTTACAATTATGAAAGATTGATTAAGAGAAATAAAATCATATTTGATCATGGAGAAAAGAGATAGTTAACTCTCATAATATTATTATTGTATGTATACAAATGATTACAAAGGTTAAGCTTGCTATTTATAGCTAATACAAGAGAGATGACAACATAACAAACTAACTAAAAACAGTTACAAGAGAATCTAGAATCTGTTACAAGAGAGGTAATATAGTAGGCTAAAGTACAACTTCTTATGGTAAGACCTTAGCTTGAGCTAGCTTCATTATGTGCATAGATGTTGCTGTAGTTTAGTCTTGGAGATGTTGTGCTGCTGAAAGCTTAACAACATCTTACATTGATTTTTTACGGAAGTAATAAAGTAAATCTAATAAGCTCCTGCTAGGGAGTGGAGAGTGCCTCATACAAAATTGAAAGACAAAGTGAACAAGATTCCCAAATAAAAAAAAATAGAAAGATGAAGAGTGGTGTATAATATAACTAGTACAAAAATCGGCGACTCAATAGTTTAAACTTTAGGGTTGTATTGACTATGAGCTATGCTTATTTGTGTTCCACCCTTGCCTACATCCACAAGTAATTGTTTAGTGAGTTTTTCTTTCGAAATTAATTGAAATAAAACAAACCATATCAACTATGAAGTATATTGGTGCCAAAGTAATACTCATCATGACATTTGACCCATTATTGAAGACCGTAAAGCCCACAGGCCACAAATAGCTTTCACTACACAACCTATTAGGCCATTAATATCGGACTCTTTGGTATCTTAAGACCTAAAGCCTACTTATTGCATGGCCAACAAGATAAGTTTATGAATCAATAGGGACTATGGTCTATATGTTAGCTTATTATTAAGGTGAGTGTCATGTAGGTTTTATTTTTTTGATGGGATATTTGGTTGGACCTTATGGAATTAGAGTTGGTTTACTACAAGACGGTCTTAGGTTAAGCTTAACCTCAGACCAGCCTAATAAGTCTTAGAGAGGCCCATGACGCGCGCCACATGCTAAGCAGCCCAACCAAGTTGAATTTTTTTACTTTTCGACCCAAAACCTTAACTTTTGCGTTTTTTTTTACTTTTTGCCCTAAAACCTTAACTTTTGCATAAAAATCCATAACTAATATCATATGTGGAATCGATACCCTACACTCCATTAGCCCTATTAGTTATGGATTTTTATGCAAAAGTTTAAGTTTTAGGTTGAAAAGTTAAAAAACGTAAAAGTTAAGGTTTAAGGTTGAAAAGTTAAAAAATCAATTTTTCTGGGCTCATTAGCGCGTGTCATGCGAAATTGGGTTTTTCATTGGCTTATTGGGCTGGTCTTACATTAAGCTTAATGTAAGACCAGCCCAATAAGCCAATTAAAAGCCCAATTACGCGTGCCACGCGCTAAGGAGCCCAGAAAAATTATTTTTTTAACTTTACAACCTAAAACCTTAACTTTTGCGTTTTTAACTTTTCTACCTAAAACTTTAACTTTTGCATAAAAATCCATAACTATTAGGGCTAATGGAGTGAAGGTATCGATTCCACATATGATATTAGTTATAAATTTTTATGCAAAAGTTAAGGTTTTAGGTTGAAAAGATAAAAAAACGCAAAAAGTTAAGGTTTTGGGTCGAAAAGTTAAAAAACCAACTTGGCTGGGCTGATTAGCATGTGGCGCGCGTCATGGGCTTCTCTAAGGCTTATTGGGCTGGTCTGAAGTTAAGCTTAACCTAAGACTGTCTTATAGTAAACCAACTCTGGAATTATATACTTCATAGAGTTTCTTATTTGACCGGATCTATTAAAAATTTATAATAGTATGACATAAACTCATTGTTTAGTTGGACCTTTTTTTTATCCCTCAAAAAAGCACAATAGTGAAAAATTAAATCCTAGAGTGAGAACACCATGTGAACACAAAAAAAGTTGAATCGAGTCTTTTCAGTTTAGAATATCGTAATGGGATTCATGTTAGTTGGAAGTATTAGAGCATCAAAACGTGCTCTAGTGTATACATTAGAAAGTAGGATTCATTGGCCTTTTAAAGTGCCAACCTACACGTCTAAGTAAAAGTTTAAACACATTTCGTTGTTCTTATTGGTTTGTGCTTTGATCTCCATCCAAACTTTATGAGTGCACGTAATTTTGAAATCGTGTTAACTTGGAGGGCGACAATGATAACACCACATAATTATACATATATGGATATGACTTTACAGCGATACATCTACAAGTTTGTATTTTCTTGATTTTTCCGTTCTTATAAACAAAATTTTGAATTTTTTCTTAATTGCATCACAATTACACCAGAATAAAATTGACATGTTGATTGATAACATAGGTCAATAGAGTAATCAATCTACTTTGGCTAAATTTTAAAAGATAGCTATGTGAAGTTAGTTTAAGATCGAACTTGACTGTTGTAGTTGGCAATTAAGTATCAATTAAGCTCACAATTGACCCAAACTTGCTACTTCGACAAACGCATACCTTTCAAAGGTTGTGGCTTGAGTTTGACATATGAGGGTGTTTACACTAGGTACAACATTAGACTTTTTCTACTTTGCGTTTTTCTTTAATATGCATGAGATATTATAGTAGTAGTAACGTTGTTTTCAATATATAACTAGTTTTTTGGTCCAGGCGATGCCCTGGGAAAATCGTATTGTGTTATCTTTTGTACATATATTGGATTTGTTGTTTTGGCCAAGATTGCGTGTTGTTATTTTTGTATGGTTGTGTTTGCTATAAATTATTTTCTAGGGTTAGTTCTTTTTTTTGACTGTATGGTTTTTTGCTCATTTTGTGTGAATTTGATATCCCTTTTTTCTAAGGAAATGAGTATTTATTATTGATATACATAATTGAATAAGATCTGTAATACCTTTCGGACTCACTTGGAATATTTTTTTACATTATAGAATAATTGTTATAAAATTAGTTCCTATTTCATCACTAAGTCTCATATTCTAGAGCATTTTTTGAACAATATGTCCTACTTTACCTAAATTTTATTATAAAATTTATGTGGTACTCTTGCTCGTCAGCAAGCCATACCAATGTATTTTGTCGCAATAAGTCATCCTTGCAAATGTACGCCGCTGTCGCCACCAATCCACCACAATAACACCATTTGTGCCTCAAAGGTTGAGACAACAAATAAAGGGGAATGGTAGGAAGAGGAATTTTTTAACATAATTATAAGTTGAGGATAAGATATAGCAGTAATGAGGGAATTGAAATAAACAAACAAATTACAAATTGAAGAGGGATTGTAATAAGATATATTTTTTTCCTTTTTAATATAAACAGGAAGAAGAGAATAAGGTAAAATATTTAATCGGAGAATTGTATTGGACAAAAAAAATCAGACGCACATTGGAAGAGAAAAAGTTTGAGGAGGTTCTTCTTTTCCTAACAAAAATATAGATAATGAGATATGTAACTTAAAAGCCAAAGTAGATCACAAAAAGGAGGTGTAGCCTGGTGGAAAAGTGATGGAATTCTATTTGACAGGTCTTGTTGTATGCATTTTGTATGGCGCTATATTAATAGATGACATGGGGTGACACGTGACGGATAGCAACGCTAGCTTACATGGATTTTGATATCAACAATTTTTATGTTTTCTATTATTATACCATCGGAGATATTAAACATTTCAACTCCTTTGGACTAGTGGACGGGCACAATGGCACATAGCAAGAAAAAAAGTGAGTAATCATTCAATTTCAATTCTACTACAAGAATGAGTTCAAGAAATAAAAGAAATAGACAAAAACAGAGGAAAACAGAGAAATGATTGCAACCCTTAATACAAAATCCATAAAATTATTGCAAAAAGACAGCAATTAGTTGATTCGTATACCATTTGAATTATTCCTTTACAATAATTTAATACCTAGATAATATTTTCTGAATGTTTCTTGTTATGTTCTCATTATTCTCTCCTTATTCCCTACCTGAGGAAGACAGGGGAAATCAGGTTGATCCTGTTCCACTGGATACAGGACACCTGCTTTCCTTCTTTTCTCTCATGTTCTTCATCTTTTCGATCGATTTCGTCGTAAATCGATTCGAAACACATTTCTGAAAATCCACCCTCAAAAATTTACTTCAAAAAATGGAAGGTAGAATTCTTTTTGACAAATATGAGATAGAAAAACTCTTAGGAGAGGGTAATTTTGGAAAAGTCTACAAGGGAAAAAACCTCATAACAGAAGAAACAGTTGCTATTAAGATGATCAACAAGGATGAAGTAAAGAAACAAGGGATGAAAGAGCAAGTGAAGAAGGAAATTTCTATTATGTCCATTGTTAAACACCCGAATATCGTCGAGCTTAAAGAAGTCATGGCAACAAAGACTAACATATATTTGGTCATGGAGTATGTTGGAGGTGGTGACTTATATAACAAGATTATCAAACATGGAAAATTCAATGAAAGTCTTGCTAAGAAGTTCTTCCAACAGCTTATAACAGCAGTTGAATTCTGCCATAGTCAAGGGGTATGTCATCGCGATCTTAAGCTTGAAAATTTATTATTAGACTCAAATGGTGATAATTTGAAACTTTGTGATTTTGGGTTGTCTACATTTGTTGTAGAGAAAGAACATAATAATTTTGATAATCTTCTTTACACTGCTTGTGGTGCATTTGCTTATATGGCTCCAGAGATCATTCGAGGCGAAAGATATGATGGAAAAATGGCTGATATATGGTCATGTGGAGTTATATTGTACACTTTACTTGCTGGTTATCCACCATTTCAAGATGAAAATCGAAGGCGAATGTTGTGGAAGATAAGGGTTGTTAAGTATGAATTTCCCTCAGGATTTTCTAAGGAAGTTGAGGATTTGGTTAAGAAGATGTTGGTATCGAACCCTAATGAGAGGATTATGATGTTGGATATAATGGAAACTCCTTGGTTTAGGAGAGGTTTATGTGGATCAAATGAATGTGATGCAACTTTGTTTTGTTCTTCTCCTGAAGCTTCTTTCAATGCCTTTGATTTTATGTCATCAATGGCTTCGGGTTTAGACTTGTCTGGTTTGTTTGATAGTCACAAAAGGGACGTTGGATCGTTGTTCGTGACAATGCATTCGACAAAAGAAGTGATGAAGAAGGTGGAGAAGATGGCGGAGTTATTAAAATATGAAGCAAGAAAAGAGAAAGAGTCAAGGGTGGTGTTGAGAGGTGGTGAAGTGGGGAGGAGAGGGAGGTTGGTGGTGGTTGTAGAGGTGTTTGTGGTGTCGCCGGAGGTCAAGGTGGTCGAGTTTTCGAAGAGGGCAGGGGATTCTGTTGAGTACTTGAAGTTGATGGAGGAAGAAGTGAGGCTAGCAATGCAAGAAGTTGTTTGGAAATGGAAGGGAGATTGGTCTCTTAAGAGGAATAATGGTGGATGTCAAAGTTTCCCTAAGTGGAAGTGGTGTTAGTTTAAATCCAAACATGATAATCCAAGTACTTTCTCTTCAATCTCTTGTATCTATGCTATGTTTCATGGTACATCTAAGTTTAAATCCGCGCATAAATAACATATTTAAGGAGACATGAAATCCTAACTTTTTGTAAGCAATATGATAATTTTTCTTTAAGAGATGTGTTATTTGCATACTTACATATTTTAATGATTATGTTACAATTTTTTATGTCTATTACTTACATCTCAAACTAATGAAAAATTGAAAATGTTTATATTGCAAAACTTTATATGTAATCGAATCTAAAAAACCATATATAATAATTCTTTTTAAGTTAATATTATTAGGAATTTATAGTTAAACTCTTAAGAATTTGAGCATAAAAAGTAAAATGAACATAAAAAAGATTTCTATTCAGTAGTTGATCTCATGATTTCTACTATTCGCTAACAACTATCTACTAAGCACCAACTATTGTAGGGAGGAAGAGGTGAGTCTAGCAATGAAGGATTGTAATCAATACATATATGACTTGCTTGTACATTAAAGTCAGAGGAAAAAGTTGAGTCATATAGGAGACAAATGATCCTCAACAACGTGTGACAAAATAGACATGTGAACATACAAGATAAGTAGTGCTAATTAATAAAATACTTTATTGTGATGAGGTTTAGCATTGTGGGGGAATTGGTTTTATAAGATAACCTCTAATTTTAATTTAGTCAATTTTTAATAGAAAGAAGATAATGGATTACCTTTTTGAATAAAGTGGTGGACTTTTTGAATAATGTGATGGACTGAAGTTAGTCTAGTTTTAATATAAAGTTAGACCGACTCTTTTAATAACTTTTGTGGGAGGCCTTCTTGGATCTCTGACGTACTTGTATCGGATTTACCGAACGCTACTGATTAATAATGCCTACCTATTCACCTCAAAAAAGAACTTAATTTATTTGTTTTTGTTTGTCCTCCTTTCCTTTTTTGTTTGTTTTTGTTGTCCTACTTTTTGTTTTTGTTATACAAATTTCTCCGTCATAACTTTACTTTTCCACTCATTGGTCCCACACATTTCTCTAACATATATTTCTTTCGACTTACCCTTTACCCCTACAATAACATCATCTTTTTATCACTCTCTTTAATAATTAGAGTTACAATAAACCAAACAAACAAAAAGAAACAAACAGAAATACTATGATAAAAAACATGAAGCATTGATTAAAAAATAGAACGAATTAATAACTATAGTTCTACCAATTTAGCTTTTTAAGATTACAATCTGCATTGATAAAAAGTTAAATTAAGGTAAAGGAGCTAAAGTTACCTAACCCACGACCCTAGCTAAAGAGATTCAAACTCCTATCTAAGAAAACTGTTTGGGCGTTTTAAAAGGCCACTTTGTTGGGCTAAATATACTTGCGGGCTTGAGTACCATTAGGGACGAAATCGGTTTCCACCAATCATGGAGTGGCGAGACAATGGCAATGAAGACTCATGGACCAAATAAGTCCATCAACATGACATGCGGATGTGTGGGAACATCTGCAATTACTTAGTTGCACTGGTGGTTTGGGAAAAATAATTAATTGGGTTAGAGGATAAATGTTAAATATTAAATGTTATCCGGTGTGAAATGGTCGATTTTGTAAGATAATTTCTAAAATGAACAAATTTATAAAGGGAGATTTCACAAATTGTAGATCCGCCACTGCTTAGTTGCGAGTTCTGAATAAAAAAAGATGGTGACACCAAGGTTTAAACTCCAATCTCTTAAAAGATTTTTATATTTTTAGACTCCTAAAAAATTTTATATGTCTAACTAATAATTTTCTATCGAAAATTTCTATTTGAAAAAGTAACTTTATTTCATTTTATACTTCTATGTTGCAAATAAAAGACTATGTTTCGATATTGACCTTTATAAAAGATAATTTTTCACAAAAACTAATTCACCACTGCTTTTTCATCTTATTGCCAACATTCTTCAAAAAGTTATTAAAAGAGGCGGTCTAACTTTATATTAAAATTAGACTAACTTAAACTCATCACTTTATTCAAACAGGTGGTCTTGTAAGAGACCGCCTACTTTTAAACTAAAATTAGGCAACGACCGAATAGGCCCAACAATAAGAAGAGAAAATCAACAAACCGTCTTCTAAGAATAGGGAACAGTTTAATCCATTTTGTGACCTATTTAATTCATTTCGTGACCTTAGTTCATTCAATACTCAGAGTTAAATTTATTTAGTGACTATTTTAATTCATTCGCTAAGTCATATTTTTTTTAGGAAATACTTGTTATATTTCGAGACTAAAATTGAAATAAGGAAAGTAGAAGGGAATAAACAACTAGAGTGGTGCTAAATGTCTAGGAATAGTATTTAGTTGGAGTAAGATAGAATGAACTTGTTAATAGAATATGGGCTTTGGTTTGTCTAATTTTATGTTAAAATTAGACCGCCTCTTTTAATAATTTGTCTTATTCAAAAGGATGTTTTATTCTCTTTTTTCTATTGAATTTCGACTGTAAATTTAAATTAAAATTAAGCGGTATTTTATCAGACCAACTCAAATTCCGCATAACAGATCATTATGACGATGACATCTCAAAGATTAGCATGCCCTCCTTACTCGGTCAGGGGCCTCAGGGCTGAAGGCCCGGAGATTCCCTTTGGGGATTTTCTTCATTATCACAAGTTCACAACTGTTAACCTATGGGCTCCGGCCCACAAACGTTTCAACTAAGTATATGACCTCAACCAGTTGTTGCACCCCAAATTGGGTTACCCCCACTGTAAGATGGGCTTTTGACTTGATAACAGTGGTAACACCACCTGCCTGTATTTAAATTTCCCATACTGTTACAATATGTGCAAATGTTCTGAAAACCAAAACCCCACTGTAACATTTTCGTCCATGTAATGCGTTATGACTTATGAGAGATATCATGGTGGGTTAAAGTTTCTCTCTTTATTTTAGTTGGACAAAAATTGTAATATTTGCTATATTACGATTTGCATAATGAATAATAATGATCATTAATTGATCATTTATCAGTAAAGATTATTATGATGTGATATATCATATATGTCAAAATTTATTGTCGTAATGAAAATTATTGTTAAAGTTAATGAACTTTGACAATATGATTAAAATGTGTTTGATTTTACATGAATTTATCTAAACTTAACTTATTAGACCAGATCAATGATCACCCCTTTTTTCTTTGTGTTAGAATTTTATTGATATGTCATGAGCGTAATTAAATGTTATTTTTCTAAGAAGGAGATAACGCACGCCAAAGCAAACATGAAATCGAGCGTGCTTCACAGCCTTTTCCAACAGCTTCACAGCTAGAATGACCTTCAACATTGGCCAAGAGTTTGATGTCTGCAACAATGGAGCCACTAATAATTACTCCACCTTTGGGTAATTCAAGGGCCTTATGCCCTTATCTGTAGACTGTAGTTGTGTTAATGTCCTTCAGTATTGTTCAAAGAGCACTTTATGCTTTATTTTTCTCAATATCCTTCTTTTTCTTCCCTTTTCTTTCACGTTTTGTGCTTTATTTTCTTGGTTTTATGTCAAAATCATGTTTGCGAGCTCAATTGATATCACAATCAACATACATGATGATGAAGCCGGAAGCTGATTTGATATAAAGGAATACCCTACAACAACAATTTGCCTAAATTGCTAATTCTAAGATCATGGCATAACCAAGATAATCTTGACATAGTAGTCGCTCCATTTCTACCTTAACCAATTAGTCATAGGCCGAATCCCCACCTTTATAAATGAATATAGATCTTTTACTAGCTCTTTACCTTTAAGTGGTGCTTCCTGAATAAAGGTTATCGTTATTACTTTCAACGGTAAATAGCCTAGTTTTACTAAAGGAAGCATGGCATTTTCTACCTATTGCATTTATGTTTACAATATACATGAAGTTAGTAGTTCTATAAACAAATCTACGATCATATGCACATGTCGTATTGATGGTATCACAATTCACAAGTATGCATCCTTAGGTACCCTCAAGGATTTTCCTTACCCTTCCCCCCTACTCTCAAGTGCCTGGCCCAATAGGACCCGAGCGGGGTTCGGACCACTTCTCCTTACCAAAAAAAAAAAAGGTATACAGCGTACTGGGAAACATCTCATTCACCTTCAAAAAGTTCAAAAAAATATAAAAAGACCGACTAGTAAAAAAACTATAACAAAAATATCACATATGCTAATCCATATGTAGTGCTTAGTATACTCATTTTTATATTTTATTGATAATTTAAATGTAGTTGATCCAAGATGATATTAGTGTAGATATGGTACACGATTAAACTTGTTAAATGGGTCGGTTCGGTCGGTCAAAATAATATATTTTCGGGTTTGGGTTCGAATAAATCTTGTTCATGACCCAACGTGTTCGGTTGCGGGTCAACTCAACGGGTTAAGAGAATTGAATTTGTTCTTTCTTTCATTTAGTTTTCGGGTCATATATATAACAAAAAGATACACAATATAAGTTCGATATAGTAAGTTATAACAAATATAGCCATTTATAGCTGAATTCAACCTAAAACTTATGTCCACATCTAACAAATTTCATTTTTGGAACCAAATACTCTAGTTGAAGCTATTTTTAGCAATAAAATGCTCATAATTTCATATTATTGTTATAAATATAATGATCTTCCGATCGGTCGGGTAAAAAACGATTTTCTAAGTTCGGATACAATCGGGTTCGGGTTAAAAAGTTGTGTTTAAAACCTATTATTTCCAAGTCGGGTCAAATTTTTGACAGGTCTCCACACGATAGATTATAAAAAAATAATGTTCATCTTCGATGATCTAGCTATTTTTTGAGAAAATTTACCGGGTTGATATGGTAGTAGAAAAAGGTATAGCAACCTATAAATGAAGGTACGTAGTTGAGAACTCGCCCCTCATTCCTAGGTACTAACCTCCAGTAGGAGTGTCAATGGGGCGGGGCGGGGCGGATGTTGACATTCCTATCCCCATCCCCGCCTAAAAAATTCATCCCCATCTCTGCCCCATCACCCATGGCGGGGGAAAATCTTGTCCCCTTCCCCGCCCCAACGGGGACAAGATAAAATCTATCCCCGCCCCATCCCCACGCGAATCCCCGCGCCCGCCCCAATCTATTAGGATTAAGGGAGATAAAAAACAAAAGTTTAAAAGTAATTTTGGATTTTAGCCTTTGGGAAATAAAAGTATCAAATGGAAGCAGTAAACAACTAATAACATTTAGTATTTTAGACATTTGGATAATAGCTATGGCGGGGCTCAGACGGGGCGGGTGGAGATGGGGCGGGGCGGGCAGGATGGGGCGGGTATGGACTAACATCCACCCCCGCCCCATTACCCATGGCGGGGATGGTTTTCATCCCCATCCCCGCCCCATCCCCTACGAAACCTTCCCCTATCCCCACCTAATTGAGTGGGTGCGGGGCGGGTCTCCACAGAATCCGCCCCACTGACATCCCTAACCTCCAGGTCTCACCAACAACAAGATAGCTAATTAATAGTCTACTCTCAAGATAAAGAAAAAGATAAACCGTAATTAATTTTTTTGAAAATAAAATTTAATGCCTTAATTTGAAATTATTCATAATCTATGACATAATAAGTCACAAGTAACAAAGATAGATCAAATCGGATCAAATATATAATTCTATTATGGGATAATCACAATGGTTGATAAAGTTAATACCTATGCAAATATCCGAAAACTATAGCATAAACAATTATAAAGCTAGTAGCTAGCATCCTACAAGTATGACATGAGTTTAAACTATTCTATTAGTTAATTTGGAGTTAGAGGTTGTTTGGCCCTATCTTAACAACACTACTTTTTCTGAACATATTATGTGGAAATAGAATTGACTAAACGACCTAGCTAGAGCTTGCTAATACGTATTCTCATTAGTGGAAAACTTGGGAGAAAGAACATGAAGATTTCTAACCTAACGAAAAATATATAACATCAAAACATCATAATTCTTAAGTAAAGAGTATATTCAAATTAATCACAACACATGCAGACGTGATCAAAAGGTGATTCCGATGACCAAGCACTTTGTCTAATATGATACGTCTAGTATGTGATATCATGCTATTACAACATAATATGTTACACGATAAAATGAACACTTTACCTAAACAACGACTTTCAGTCTTCTAATTAATCGGAGAAATTGAGTGTGTTTTTCTTGAGTCCTTTTATAAGCTTTAGTTCAACAAATCTTGTTTTACAAGCGAGTATTTCACCAAGGAAATCAAAAATCTTATATAGGTAAAGAACTTTCAAATGACAAAGCTATTAGTTAGGAGTTCCACAAATAAATGCTTTAGTCGTAATAATTCTGTATCAATATTTAGGGTGCGTGTATCCCTTTAACTTATTTTGACTTTATTTAAACTTGTTTGAACTTATTGGAACTTATTAGATAAGGTGTTAGGATATTTTAGAACCTATCTTTTCTGAAATAAGTTAAGATATGTTGAAGATTACTGAGCTTCAAAGTAAATTAAAATAGGAGGAAAATGTATGATCTTTTGGTTGATATTGCATGTAGCATAATTAAGGGTTTACTAATGAAAATTTCACATAAATTGATGGAAAATAAAGTTAGCTAGTAAAGGGCCTCCATTTGCTACAGATCGAGTATGATTCCGTAGCAAAATTGCTACGGAATACGATGGACAACGTAATATTAAGAAGAAATATAAAGCACATAAGCCAACTACGAGTATGTGCATCATGGATAGCTCAGTTGGGAACTACTCCACTTTCCACAGCCTTGTCTCGGTTTCGATTCCTACTAATGACATTTCGATGGGATTTATTGGGGGGGAGTGCGTCAGGATGGGGGTAGAAAAAACCGTAGCAAATTTAGCTACGGATCTTATTCCTTCGTTGCAAAATTCAGTTTGCTACGCCTACTTTTGCTACAGAATATTTCAATAGCAAAAACACACTTTGCAACGGATTTTTGATAAATTCCATAGCAAAATACGGTTTTTTTTTGTAGTGAGGACCTGTTCTGTGCATTCACTACTTAATTTACTAATACAAGCTAATATAGTAATATATTATATATGTTTATTCACTGGATAGACGGAGTTAAATGAATTAGGTGCGTGTTGAAGCTTGAAGACAAAGATAATACCCCCTCCCTATACAAATACCTTCTATCTTTTCATTTTGGTCTGTTTCACTAAATTTTTCATGATTTTATTTTATTCCATTTTCCCCCAAATTACCCGTCTTTGTCCCAACATCGACCTCTATTTGGTTAATTAAATTACGTTCCCCGCAATAATTCATTTTGAGAAACGATTGTGTATTAATCAAATGCCTTAGATTTTCTATGGCAACGTTCAAATTTTAAGAACACACCCTAATCATATGACATGAAATAAGAATATTCATTAGGGATTGCTTGGCCTTAGCACAACAACTCCATTTTTCATATGGTCACAAATTTTCCAAACAAAACATGAGGAAATAGAATTGACTAAACGACCTAGAAAACTTGAAGAAAACTACTAGAGTATATTCAAAAACACATGCAGACGTTATCAAGCGATGATAAGCATTTTGTCTTATAGGATACGTCATCTATGTGATGTCACGACAACATCTTAGAGTCTTGTAATTAATGGGAGAAATGGAGTTTTTTCTTGAGTCGTTTTTAAAGGCTTTAGTTCAACAAATCTTCTTTACAATCTTTTAGACTTTTATGAGTAAAGAATATTCAAATAGCCTAGCTAGGGCTTCTTCAAAAAGTAATTCTTTAGATAATAACGTACTTTAATTTATATTCTAATTATAAAATTGTACTAGTACTATATTTTCAACTTTTAGACTCCTCTTAATAATCAACTAGATTTTTATGCACGCGATGCGTGCGATAATTTATTATGAAATTTCATAATTTACAGTAGATAATATTATAAATAGTCGCATCTTACCACCTAAACTTTTTATGTTTTTAGAAACTCCCACCTTAATGATTTTTTTTTAAAAAAATTCACTTACCATTTACAATTTTATTAAAAACTCCCACCACTTTACGTTTTTTGCCAAATTTCATTAACAAAATTGTTAAGTAGGTCCCACATATACATTTTGTTAACAAAATGGAACTTGAAATAGTTGTAATTTTTTTCAAATAGTTGTAATTCGTTCCAATTTTGCTCTAAATTTGTTGAGGATTTGCCCTTAAATTGATGAAATTGACTTCAATTTCAGCGTAAACTAATAATAAAATGCATATGTGGGGCCCACTTAACGATTTTGTTAACGAATTTTAACAAAAATCATTAAGTGGTGAGAGTTTCTAATAAAATTGGGAATGATAGGTGGACATTTAGAGAAAAATTCATTAAGGTGGGAGTTTCTAAGAACGTAAAAAATTTAGGTGGTTTTGAACAAAAGATCCTAACTTTATTTGCATACGATGTGTGTTTTGGCTACTGTAAGTTTGTAACATGATAAAATGTGAAGGTACACAACATATTTTGAATTCAAGCTAAATTCATTTTGGCTTATATTTCTTTGAAAACATCGCTTACTCCCCACCATCAACTATAATTTTTGTTATATCGTACCCGGTAAGGTATTTTTTGTTCATTGTCCAAATGAGAAAAATTCAAAAGTACTTGAAAATACTTTATCATGTTTCTCACTCATGCTAAAATACTTTATCATGATCAATTTGATTCATGTGCCTTCACTCATGAACAATCAATTACTCATGTATTTCAAAATAAAAAAAAAATTCAAAAGTATATAAAAATATAGCAAAGTGGGTGTCTGTTTATAAATCTCAAGAAAATATAATCGTTGATATTTTTTTTAATTGTTTTTACTTTGTAGATTTTTAGATATTTTAGTTAGAAGTTTTGAACATCTTTTATTAAAAATTTGATGACTAAATTTGGAAAAGAAACTTAATTACTTAATAAACTCATTGATTTATTTTATTTATTTTTCCTTTATTTCTTTTTGGTGTCCACCCCCACCTCTTCACTTATATAATAGAGATAGGAAAAAATGATAAGAATAATCCGACCTTTAGTCGGTCTTCTACCAATGGTACCACCTTCAATTAATCCAGGTATAATCCGAACTTTGACACCCATATTCTCTCATTGATGCGGAATGATGGCAAGCTGTTTGACCGACCAAAATGGACGTTGACTTTTTTTTTAAAAAAAGAAACCCTCCCCCAGCCCACCCCCACCCCCATTCCCTCCCCCTGCCCCCACTATTGCCACCCCACCCCCATTGCTGCAACCCCAATCCTGCCCTTCCCCTGCCACCCTCCTCTTCATGGTTCTAGACATATACCTCTCACCTTTTTATATAATAATAATTCAATTCAGTGAAACATCAAGCTCCTCTGCTTAGGTTCCGATTCAATTCCCCCAGTTTGATAATCGTTTCTTGCAGCTCCAACTAGTTCGATTAGCTTCTTCCACAAGCAACCAAGAAAATTATTCGCAAGCAGAAAGAAACCAAATAAAGCATCAAATACTTAATGCTCTGTTTGGGAACTATGATTTCATTTGGAAATCTAGAATTGGCCCAAATTAGGTGTTTGGATAAGAAGAAGAATTTGGTATTGGAATTGGGCTTGTCATTTGTAAATTCCACTGAAGGCCAAAACATGAAGTTTGAAATTCTAGGCTTTAACCTGTCATTTCTAGTTCCAACTAGATCACGAAATCTGTTTTTCTCACACATACAAGTCATAACTCTTTCTCTCTCCTGTAAATGTATATGTGAACACTGGTTCGTTCTCTCCATCACCCGGTTTCTCTCTCCTCTAAATGAAGCAAGCATGTCTCTCTTGCTAATTGCTTATTGACATTGCTGTCAATCGCATTGCCGCCATCATTATGAATTTACAAATTTTAATGTTTACCAAACAGGGGATTTGGAATTGGAATTTGAGATTTGAGATTCCAGAATTGAATTTTATAGAATTCAAATGAAATCTTCATTCCCAAACACTACCTAAAAGAACACAGAAATAAAATTCTTGTCAAGCAAGAAACACATAACCTCACCCCACTCTCTCTTTCTTTCTCTTGCCGCCAGCCTCGCCAGCGACCACGACCGTCTTCTCTTGCTTCAAAAACACAACCCAGCACCACCCCCTTCAAATACCGTGAACATCTTCACATTCGGTGGTCACAGTGACGTTTTTGGCGGTGATTAGGGTTTAGGGGTGACGTTTTGTGGTGGTTAAGGAGGAAGATGAAGGGGAGGGGAGGCAGCGGGAGAGGGGGTGTGGCAGTGGAAGGGTAGGCAGCGGGGGAGGGGGAGGGTGGCAGGGGAGGGGAGGGGAGGGGTGGATTTTTTTTATAGTTTTTTTAAATTAAATCTGATGTAAAACTTTAATTAAAAATTTAAGTTTAAAATATACTTAATCAGCTATTAATCACATAATTAGAAAGATTACCTGTAATTGTAGGTCACCAACATGTTACGTACCAATGAGAGAATATGAGTGTCAAAGGTCGGATTATACTTGGATTAATTGAAGGTGGTACCATTGGTGGAAAACCGGCCAAAGGTCGGATTATTCTTATCAATTTTTCCTAATCAATATATGATAAGCGTTTTTCTTACGTTAATCTTATTTTAATGCAAACTTGATGGATCGATCTAATTGCATGTTTTGTTTTTACAGGAATATTAGGAGTTACTCCACATATTACTTAGCGTAAAATAGATATTGGATTTGTTTGTTGTTTAATGAATTTCTCATATCATAAACATCAATTTTTTATCAACTTAGTTTTTCTATATAAACACTGAGTTACTTACGTTGTACATCTATACTCCATCCCCTAACAATTCAAACTTGGATGCACTTTGAGTACACCTTACATTCATCATTATAAGATTTGTTATGCTAGCATATGAGCAGTAATATTTTATATAATTTATATGAGTACTACTTAATTCATAAGAGTCCTAATTCAGAACACTCATCATTAGAGTTTAACGCAAATTGCTTAATGTCATACAGAAAATGAGATGTGGTCCTAGTTGATACAAAATTGAGGCCTTAACTTCCACCAGTAGGGATTAGTGAAGAATATCTTATATAATGTCAAGAAAATAGAATTTTTATTGGCAAGTCAAGTCAAATGATTATAATAGTTTAACCAAGAGATAATCATTATATTGATCACATGAAAGCTAGTACCCCAAAAATTATTTTCTTTAGTTCTTGAATTTAGTTTTTGTTTTCTGGTGAAATGGAGGTATGTCTTTGTAATTGTTATTGAATATATCTTCAAATATTATTGAGTATATCATCAAAAATTTAGACATATATATAGGATATCTCTCAAAGGAATTTCCCCTGTCTTTTAATTAGTGCACTGCAGGCTAATAATCTATCTTGAAATTATCTTATTTAATAATAATAAAAAGGTATTTCTCAAAAATTAAATAAATAACATAAAAAATGATTCAGCTCCTTCAAAAGACGAGATAAATCACCCTACACTTATGCAAATCACACCACTTATGCAATCTCATGCACACTAAAATAGTGGGAAATTCATGAATGTTCATAGCCATATAAAAGTACATGGCATCACTTTGACTAGAGAGTATTAATCATACACTCGGGGGTATATCATGAATATGGTATGCCCAAAGCTAATTTATTTTCAAAAGAATATGGAAATTTGTCTTTGGTGACTAAGGGGGTATGAGGCGTTGTTTGGATGCAAAAGTGGATGGTGCGATAGGAACGGTTTTAATTGGTTGTGCGAGATGGCGTGGGATTTATACTATTCCCCTCGTTTACATATAAAGGAGAAAGATAAAGGAAACTTGTAACACCCCGTAATTTCACTAGAAATTTCGCGTGTTAATTTATATGGTTTACATTGTTATTTATAAATCTAAATACAATTTCATTTATAAAATTATATTCTATTAAATAAATGGTCGTATTTGAAACCGGAAAATATTTCGGTGGACAATGTATTGTGCATACGTACCTTAATTTCAAAATGTGTATAGTCGGTGGACGCCTAATTATTTTACGATGTTCATAGTATTTTAATTTTATAAATTTGCATAGGTTTTACCTATTAAGCTAAATTATCTTTAAGACTACTAATTTTGATTTAGACCCTTGCTTCTTAATTTAACTTGTGTTCTTTGATTTCATTTTATGTTTTTATTAATTTATTTAGTTATATCATATTTCTTTATACTTATATTTTATACGGAGTAACTATCTATAAAATTGCTCCGACGGGTTGATCTGTAAATTAAGCTATATCTTAATGTTATTTATTTTAAGTTGAGCTTATTTTGATATATGAAAATGTGATCATACATTTTATTATTTTTATTATTATTATTGAGTGTAATATTTGAGTTAGTCTTAGTTAGGCTAATGTGTTGATTTAGCTTAATCATCCTTTTTGCCGACCAACCATGTAACAAACTTTATTACACCACTTTGATCCATTAGGGCCGAAAAGCTTGGCCATCTAGAGGCTCCTAGAAGACTCCAATAAAGCTGTCCATCCTTTGCTTTGTAACACTAATGCAATCCAAGGTTACACCCCTTCATTTACCCTCATAAACTACCATAATCATGGCCATAATGTACCCTCATTAACACCTATTAAACCCCCTATTAAACCCCTCCCTTTTGCTGTCCATATAATCAGATTAAGAGAGCCATTCTCTTCCCTTTTTGCCTTCCCACACGCATCACCTCAAGAAAGAAAGGAAGAAAGAAAGGAAGAGAGAAAGTCTTCCCGTTTTTCCCCTGCACACCCTCACGAAAATGGCCATTGCCGGAGATCTAACCGTTGGATCGTCTTCAAATTTGGACAGCATATTCTTAACATCCAGACCTTCACTTTGACTGGAGGAATTTTTAATCCGAGCTTTAGAGCACCGGAAATCAGGGTCGGAACGCCACTGATTGTTTTACAGTACCCTAAAGTTGTTTAAATGGATATACTTTGTTCAATGGAGGAGAAGTCTTCAAGGGAGAAGAAGGTTTTGATGATCCACACGTTTTCTAGGCTATGGTATTATGTTTTGCGGCACTCCTTTCCAAGATCGAGGTAACTAGCGTTTTTCTAGTTCGATAGGGAATAGATTTTGAACTTAGGTTGTTAGAATCGCGTTAGAGAACCTAGATTCATGTTAGGTGGAAGTTGGATGATTGTATGATTATGGTTTAGTGTAGTATCATGATTAGCAAGGTTTGTGTTGTGGTATTTCCATGTGTGAACGTGTGGTTATGTTCATGTTGTTAGTTCTTGTTAGTCGGTTTGTCTAGTTTGATGTTTTGTTGTTATGTTGATTAGAGTAACTTGGTTAATTGTTGGAGTTTGAGTTTTGGTTGTTGGTGATGCTTAGTATCATGCTAGGGTGTTTGTTTGGTTGAGTTGGATGTGATTTGGTGTTGGTTTGGATGCTTGAGACTTGATGTATGTTTGATGGACGAAGCGAGTGCGTACGAGCACAGCCCGCAAGCCACGAGCAGTGGCAGCTCGCGACTCGCGAGCAGGCTCGCGACCCGCGACCACGGTCGCACCTCGTGACGAGGGTCTGCCCTCCTTGGTTGCGTTTTGTTGATTAATTTTCCTTTGAGCTTACAGCATGTTTATATGTTGGGTGTTGGATTTATGCATGTATGTTAAGCATGTTAGAGTACGTTTGAGTTGGTTTGAGTTGTTTCATTAAGGGAATGTACCCTAGTTGGTTGGGTAGTTTTGGTTGTTGCTCGGTTTGTCGAGTGTTGTGGGCCTATACTTTGAGTTGTCGACGTTGAAATGCTTAGGGGAGGATAACACTGCCCTTAGCATCTATTCGCCAAGAGTTATGTACGGGGAATATTGTGACTTAGTCATAATTGACTTCGTACCCAAACTCAGATAACATTTTTTGTGTTATATGCCTCAACATGTATGTTTTGATGTCTTATGGAATGGATTTGGTGTATACCTTGGCGTGTATACGTAGGTTGGTTGTTTGAGTTGCTTGGTATACCTTGTAGTGTATACCCATGTTTGTTGTTGTTTGGATTCCTATGTATACCTTGGCGTGTATACGTCTGTTGAATGTTTGCGTTGCTTTGTATACTTTGTCGTGTATACTCATGTATGGATGTTGATTGGATTCCTTTGTATGCCTTGTCGTGTATACATTGCTCTTTGTGTTTGATTGATCCTATGGACGGTATGGTCCTACGAATTTGTGTTTGATTGATCCTATGGGCGGCATGGTCCTAGGAATTTGTTTGTTTCCTGAGGGCGGTATGGTCCTAGGAATTTGTTTGTATCCTGAGGGCGGTATGGTCCTAGGATTTGGTTACTTAACCATGGGCGGTATGGTCCATTGGTTCACTCACGAGCGGTATGGTTCGTTGAGTATGCCATTCGGCAGGGCGGTATGGTCCTCGAATGTGCATTGCTATTCGACAGGGCGGTATGGTCCTCGAATATGCATAGTAGGCCTTGGGCGGTATGGTCCAATGAGTCTACTCACAGGCGGTATGGTCTGTTGTCTTTGAATTGATGTGTGCGTGGCTGTGTGTGTTATTCGATCATTGGTATTTAGTTTTCTCTCTATGTGTGTTTGATGATTATGACTCGTAGTTACATGTATTTCATGTTGTGATTATGTTTCTTTGTGATGTATGTCTTTGGCGTGCTTCTAATTTCTTTAAGTTTATTATTTGTTCCTATTTGTGCTGGGAGAATTGCTAGTTACTCCCCACTGATTGTGGAAGTTGTTGATTTATTATGCAGATGACGATGCTGTTTAGGATTGTTACGGTTTGGACCGGGAATGTGCGTTTTGGCCTTGTGAGCAAGAAGGTGGTGCTTGTCATTGTGGATGAGCATTTTGAGTCAGGGATTAGGACTTACTACTTAGAGGGTCTTAAGTAGTTTTCCTTTATGTTTTGTCTTACGTTTTCAACTACGGATTTGGTTCGTTTCTTTGGATTTTGGATCACGTTACCTTGAGGTTTCTTTTGGAGTTTTCTTGGATATTTTGGAACTTTGGTTGGAATGAGGGTATGGGACCTCATTTCCCTTTATATATGAATATCGGAAGTTAATTATTATATTTGGAGGATTTATGCTTATTTATAGTTTTAATTCTACTCCTTAGAGTAGCATCTCCGTCTTAGTGGTATTTCCGCTACCACTAGTTGCTTTATTTCATTTACTTTTGTCTCTTTTCTTCTTTGTATCGGACGGGATGTTACAGTTGGTATCAGAGCCAAACGTTCCAAAAACTCTCATTGAGTTGCTACATATTTCACGAGAAATGTGTAGTTTTGTAACTAGGATTACTAGTGTCTTAGGCTTTAAGCAAATTGTTTAGTGAGAGTTACTTGGGTAGGAAGAAAGTCATGGGAATTACCTTGTGGTATGCTCTCATGCTTAGGAAGCATATTATATGTGTACTTACGTGTATTATTGGTGGAAGCTAGTCTACCAAGTTTGATAATCTTATTTGCAGGGCTTCGTACACGAAGTTATCAGAGTGCGCAGTGAAAGCGAGGTGATTTAGAGCCTCTAATTCTAGGTCGTATTACGCGTTTAACTTGTTTTGTATTTGACTATTTAAAAATAAATTTATATTTTATTTTAATATAGTCGAGTGTGTTGCATTGTGTTTATTTTATTTGTTTGTTGGTTGTTAGTATATATTATTGTGTATATATAATTTCATTTATTTTCCATTTAAGCATTATTTTTATATGAGTACTACTTATTTATCTGTTATTCACAAAACTTTATGGTTTGAGTTTTTATTCAAAGTTTTATATTTTAGACCTCTAATTTTAATAAATTTCATACTTATATTAGAGTTATTTTCTGACTTTCAAATTTTGCTATTGTTGATATTTTGAAACACTCTTTTGAAAAAAAAATATTTAATTCCAATTGTTTTACTATGGTTAGGGAAAAGGAAAAAGGTTGCGGAATTGTCTTTCAAGAGATTCTTCAAACTACTTCTACCATCTTTGGCCATCTATGTTTATAATTATCTCTTTAATATTCTATTTTCATGTTAATTCTTATTTTAACCTTTAAATATAGTAATAAAGGTTTCAAAGTGTTTGAAATAAAAGTACCCTAAGGAATTATTTTTGGTGTTATTGATTAAAGTATGGATACAAACTATTTTGTTACAAGGATAACTCCTTCGACCACTTTTACAAGGATGTTACAAAACTTCCGCGCAAAATACATGTAATGGGTACAAAAATTTGAAGCATGTTGGATGGACTCCACTCGCTCCAAACTACATTAAGTTAAACACGGATGGTTCCTCCACAAGCTCCTCTTCAGCAGCCGGAATAATGCTCCGCGATTCTGAAAGTAACATCCTTATAGCTGCCGCCTTCAAACTAGAGCACATGACACTACTCATCGCAGAAGCAATAGCTTTAAGTAACGGCCTTCTCCAAGCCAGACGTATGAAAATTCAAAATCTTTTGGTAGAAGGCGATAACTTAGTCCTCATCAACTTAGTTAAGGGTATCTACTAAACTCCATGGACCATTCAAACACTTGTCAACGATATCAAACAGATCACGCGCGATTTTCATTCAGTCACTATAACTCACGTCTACAGAGAAGCGAATCATATTGAAGATTACCTCTCCAAATTAGGGCATAAAATCAACCAACACAGCCGTTTTATCGATATCCAGATGGAGTCCAAACTTTATAAATTTAGTATTATAGATAGATTAGCAATCACTATTGAAAGAAGGGTTCCCTAAATCTCTTCATACATTTTTCCAAAAAAAAATACTAGAAAAAAAAGTACTTGATAATTCATAAATGTGTAGTGGAATACAAGTTATGATACACTTGATGAGTGACCTCATATTCTTCCTTGTCTAACCAGTAAACAAGAATATCTTAGTTTTCATTGTTATTGGGTGGGTAGGCATCTCGAATGATTGAACACGTAAATTACCAAGAAGTTTCGTTACATTTCCCGGACATCAACGCAATACAATATTAGTTCTTAAAAGATAAGATGATATCCACTCCAACAGGTTTTTAACCATACATAAACCGATGGAGATGGTTAGAATGTCGTAAACTCTTTCTCATGCATGCATAGATATTTAGGTTGTTATCCACCAAACAAAGTGCTATTTTACTTTATTATTAATACTTCCTCTGTTTTTTTTATTAGTTGTGACACTTTTAATTTCACTTATTCCTAGACAGTTTTAGAAAAAAAAAGATAGAGAGAAAAAAAAGAAGGGGACTCCTAGACAACATTACTATTGATTTCACGGACTCCTAGATAATTTTCTTTCTTTTATCACCCAAAACCTTGTACAGGTCCTCCAAATCAACAAAACCCTAACTTTTCACTCTCCCTTTCTTCTTCGGTCTCTAGCAAGGGACAAAAAACTCGAAACCTTTCTTCTTCCCTAATTCGAAGAAATTTTCAATTCGGGGGTTTTAGGGTTTCGATTTAGATAAAGATTTGGGGATTTCGGATTTCGGTGGTGGTGGGATTTCGATCTCTTCGATATGTTTGTGGTTAGGGTGTCGATAGTGTTCGTTGTTGTGGGTTTCGTCGGTGCTGTCAATCATTTTGAAACACCCATTTTAGAAAAGAGTAACAAGTATTTTAAAACGAAGGAAGTAGTAATTATCAAGCCGAAAGAATTTTTTGCTAGCTATGAAAATCATTAAACCTAGAACCATAAGTACATGATTATATTGAAAGTTATTTCACCAAATAGAAACCTAATAGAGTTGAAATAGAACATGCCGTCCACTAGTAGAGTTGGACATTATTTTTGTGATCTTGAACTAATTTGTTGTTAAATTGACTGGAAGGGAAGCAGAAGGACTAAGTAAAATCTTATCGAAAAAATTGATTGATGATAAACAAAAACGTCTATTCAAATCTGAAAATTGCTTCAACAGAATTAAAAAGGTTAATTAATATAAAAGTGCATTAAAAAATAAAAAGTGCAACAATAAGATCTAAAATCAAAACGCCAAAGAAGAAAGAAAACTTACCAAAAGATCAAAAAATGTTGCACAAAAATTAAGAGAAGTATAATACGAAGGGAAGAAAGCGGAGAGGACTTTAGTTTAGAGCGAGAGAGGGAAAAGAAACAATGTAAATATTTGTGTGGCATCTTTAATGTTTAATGGCAAAGTTTGACATCTTTTTTGTTTAAAAAATGTGAACATATTAAATTCTCTTATTTAGGAGATTTATCACCCTAACGGTCTGTTCTTTTCAACTTATTTTCAGTTCAATTCAATTCAGTTCAACTCCAATCAGTTCAGTTCACTCCATGCGGTTCAGTTCAGCTCAGTTAGAATTAAACGAAGAGAACAATGCCCTAAATGTTGAAATTTTAACTTTCATAATTTTAGTTCCTGATGCTTCACATAATTTATTGTTTTTAATAAAATTCTTAACTTTTTAATCGTGGGTAATTTATCACCGTAAAAAAAACAGTTGTCAAGTTGCTCGTTAATCTATTTTATTTTAATTTACTTCTCTTTCTTATTATCCAATAAATTCGTGAGACATTAACATTCATGTATTTGATTAGTCTTTTAGTCATACTAAATTCATGATATGCCACATGTGTTCCACAAAACAGACCCATTTGGGCCTTTCTATGGTCAAGTCCATCCATGGGCCCTATAATTTCTTTTGCACTTTCCCTAACTTAAGATGACATTTTCTGATGATGATATCATTATGGGACATTCATCACTTACTTTGGCCTTCTTGTCGACATAAAACTTGGATGAAACAAGAATTGAGGAGGAGAAAGAGAATGTGAACATATTCATAATGCGGCTTTTGTCGCATTTTTCTAGCCCTCTTCTCTTTTGTTTTAGTGAGGCATTAATTGATCTTGTGTAGAAGGAAATAGTAGTTGAAAAAATGCAAATAATTAACTAGACTTTTTCAACTCTTTTTTCTTTTTTTTTTTCTTTTTTGTTTGCAAGTCTTTTCTAAATATTATTTTCCATTTTCTAGACATTACGTTTGGAAAATGTTCTTTCACTTTTTTTGATCAATTATTTAGATTATTTAGCAAATTGAGAAATTAATCATGTAAATTTCTATAGGAAAGTTTGTTGAATGATATTATAACACTTAGTCTGTTTATTGATCAAGTACTAACTACTTGCTTTTAACCTTTAAAAAGAATTTATTTTGTTACTAGCTTATTCTTATTCATAAACGTTCGAACGCCTTTCAAGTGCTCCCTCATTTGTTGCGAGGCGGTAGCAAATAGTTTGGGCACTTTTTGAAAGAAATATCTAGGTTGTTTTTTATTTTATGTAAATACCAAGGTTGTCTCATTTTTTTGTCACTACCACTTGACGGAATCTTGCTAAAAGGCGTTAGTTTTGTCCTATTAGTTAATTTACAATTTTGTCCTCTCTCCAAATTAAATTTCCTCCCTTCCTTTTTAATTTAATCATCTACCATCTACACAACCACCTCGATCACGCGCAACAACCACCCAGCTACAAAACCACTACCACGTCACTAAGCCATGTAACCACTACCACACCATCCTACCACATCAACATCCTATGTACTAATTGTGGGAGGAGAGAGAAGAAGGAAAAGGTAGTTAAGTAAAACAACTAGAGGGGCAAAAGTGTAATCTCACATGGTGTTATTTGTAGGGAAAATGAAAAGTGGAACCCACTAACCGAGGCTCCTAAGTTCCCTAACATATTTCTTCATCTAATAGTGATTTCAAAAGAAATGGCAAAAAGTTGGTATTTATAAAAAATCTCAGACGACCTACAACCTACGTATTTATTTCAAACAAACGTCACAAACGTGGTATTTATTGACAAAATTTCCTAAAATCCATGATGTTTGTGCTCACAATTATAGCATATTTTTTTTAAACAGGCAAAATTGGCCGCAACAACGCCAAGTACAGTTTAAGTACAAGCTACAACACAAACTTGTTTGGGTCCAATATGAACTTGTGTAAGGTGGATGCATAGTTTAGCATAAATGACACGGGTGATTGAGTTTCTCACCAAATTGCGGGCCACAAACACACAACTAGTCCATGCCAATGAGGGCAACCTCTTTTGTTGTCATTTATACTCTGTGCACCCATGTTTTTCCCTTAATCCGGTAGGAATCTCAGGCACCGGTGTCATTTATGCTAAATTATGCACCTACTCTACAAATGCATATTGCTATGTGGACACGAGTCGAGCGAGCCGAATTCTAACATGGCTCGGCTTGATTTGGTTTAATCTTAACGAATTTGAACTCGAGCTTGAACTCATCTCGAACTCAAAAAATCCTTAGCGAGATAGGCTTGATAAGAATTATTCCAATTCAAGTCAAGCTTCGAGGTTCTTCGAGCTTTGACTCGATAAATTGATAAACAATATATTTTAACAATAAGCACAAAACATATTAAAGTTTGTAAAATCAATGTTGTAATAGTATTTTAGTTGGATAAGTTACTTCAAAAATTCCATTCCTTTTGTCCCTCAATTGATAATTTATGTATAGTATAGAAAGATGTATAAAATTACATAAATATGAATTATTTTTCTTTAATTAATGAGCTCATGAGCTTTTCGAACCGAATATCATTGAGTTTGAGTTTGGTTCGTTAGTTATCGAACTAGTTTTTCAATCTCAACCTTGATTCATTAATAAACGAACCGAACCCAAGCTGAACTTTTATCAAATCGATCACGAACTGTTCACGAACAGTTTTGTTCGCATCCACCCCTATGTGCATCCAAATAAGTTTGTGTTTACCTTGCACCTAAGTTATACTTTGGTATTGTTGCGGCTTCTTTTGCCCTTTATATAGTACTATTTAGGATTGTAAAATGAGATGACAGTTTAATTACAAATTTGATTCACTCACATTATTTTGAAATTCAATTCTCATGATTCAATTAATGAGCTCCTTCACTCCTTAACCTACAAGAAGATTGTATCATGGGTTCGAACCCCATTTCCTCTGACACGGAAGTGGAACGAGCGGGCGCACAATTATTCTCATTCTTTGGTGTCTTAGTTGTTGTTTCTCCCGTACTGCCTCTGTCGGGCCCGACTAACTCGTAGGTTTAAAGATGTCCTTGACTCTAAAAGTTGGCACTTCATTTCCACTCTACAAGAACAACGAATCATTCTCAGCCCTTGAACTAACCTTTTAAGCGCGAATTCCATTGAGAGGGTGCCTGGTCTTCATCGTCCACGAGCATTGGGCCAAGAGTCAGTCTAGCTTTCGCCCGATTGAAGAATGAATTTTGTGGCACTCATTGTTTGGCTAGTTGATTTCTAGCGCTCCTTGGATGTGTTGGTCGAGTCCTTCTATGGAACCTACAACCCTTTCCTCTGTCGGGGACTTCCACGAAATGAAAACGGGCGGCATCGTCGTATGCTCGAAAGCATTCGGGATAGTGAAAAACTTGCAACCGTCGCTTTCTCTGTAGTGTTGTCACAAAGCTGCCTGCGCGTGACATAGACTTAACGCGAACTACATCCAGGGAATTCCGTCGGGTGGGCCACAACCCGCGGCACCATTATCACGCAACAACCGATTGGAGATGTTCGAACGAATGAAACTGCCCACTTCTCCTTCCCCGCCCTATTTATTGGATGGGCCTCGTTCTTATTTTAGGATACCCTATAAACTACAACTCTTGAAAGACTAAAAGCAGATGATTGATGGAAGAAACACGAAACATATCCCAAACTTCTCGCTGATCCGCTCTTCCTGAGTCAATTCTTGGAGGGCTTACAATTTGACATTTATATTTATTCATGCCCTTGTTCCAACCAGCACCCTTGAATTTCATTCTTCGAAATCCCCGTGGCACAATATCGCGAAGTGGCCGCCTTTTCTCAATTTGGGTCATGATGCTGGGGTGAAGGACTTCGGCCTCTTTTAAGAGGAAAGCGGACAAGTACCTGACGAGAGGTTGTTGTCAATCATCCTGCCCGATATCTAAATTTGGTTAATTTGTGTGTTGTCTTCGCAATAATCTCATTTCTTTCGATGGAGAACGGAGCTTTTTTAACCGAAATGTTTGGCTCTGAAAGCAGAGAAAAGCCGCCGCAGAAAAGCTAGCTTTTTAAACAAGACAAGGATCACCCGCTCGACAATGTTACCTTGGGGAGGAGACAGTAACAAGCCATTCAGCAATGAAACTTCAGGGGGGATTCATACCGATAAGGGACGTAGGCATGGCCTAACACTGCCCGGAAGGCTGAAGCGCACACTAGAAAGTGCATCGAAAGGTGTCAGCAGGGGTGCGGAGCCGGAGCGCGGCATGTTCGCCCACTAGGGTTCGATATCCGATCTCCCACTGATTTAAAAGACTAGTCTCGACCGCTTTACTCTCCCCTCCTGAAAAAGTAAGGCCCCATTAGCCTGGGCGAAGATAGGGATAAAGAGTAGAAGCAAACTACCTTAGCGATATTCATTAGTTTCGAATGAAGAATGAAGAGTGCTTGCCTTCCCATCGGACTCACCTCTTGAAAAAGGATATCCCTGCTGGATAGTAGCCTTTAGTCAGGAGCAGATCCACGTCTAACCTGGAGATGATAACGAAGCTAAGGCGCCCCGCCAAACCTACAAAACGGTACGAACCAGTACCAGTAGTAGCGCCCGCCCAACCTAATGAAGTTCGGGAAGGGAACTCCTTATTTCAGGGTCAGGGCGATTTGGCAGAGGTATGTTTTAACTCTTAAGTCTTAATTGGTGGATTCACAATCCACTGCCTTAATCCACTTGGCTGCTACTGGACTGAACCGAATGAATCGACAGGATCTCAACGCGCGCCAGAGACTGATGAGGCATAGGATGGATCCGCTTCAACCGGAATCCTTGCCCGACCAACTGTTCATTCTGTCTTTACTTCATTCGCTGGGGAGTTTTGGCGAACCTCTCGAGATATCTCCTTTGATTGATTTCAAAAACAAGAAATGAAAGTTGATTGATCTTAGTAGAGACTAACCCCTTAATGACTAAGTAAGACTCCTTAAACGCCGTAAATAAGAAAAAAAAACACACTCTATCTTAGAAAGGTGTGTTCAGTGCACAAGCTGGAAAGACTTTGCCGGAACGTCAACCACAAACGAAGGATGGCCAGGCCCCGGTTCCCAGGGTTAGAGTATATGAGCCTACTCAGATCAGAAACAAACTAGTTTATTTTCTTTTGCTTATCGGCTGGCCGACTTTAAGCAACCTTCGCATTTTCTACTGAGATCCCAAGTCTCTAAGTGGGCCCTCTTGCCCACTCATGACCTTGGCTTTTTAGAGAATCATGCTCCTGTGATTTCGGTCCAGCTAACCGCCTAATTCCCAGCTAAAAGCTTATGCCCAGACGGTGGGGCCTTATGGGGAAGAGCCCGGGCAGCTCATATCATCCGGCAGAGCAGAGCCAGGTTCTAGTAGTGACTCTCCTTTTTTGTCGATCGAGCCGCTCCCCCTCCTATTTCCACTCACAGAAGCGGCGGAAGAAAGGAGAATTCTCCTTCACGATGTTCTATGAATGACGAGAGGGTAGGGTTCTTTTGCAATTAGCGCAGAAATATCAAGAAATTAAAAAATCATTCTAAGAATTGATTGCAGATTAGTATAAGGTAGGAAACTCTCAAATACTATTTTAAGGGAAGGAATTGAATCGCCTATTCCTATTCCTACCGAAGAGAACATGCCATTCTACAGGGGAAGTATGCAGACAAAATTTCATACTCGATCTCATAGATGCATATTGAATTTTCTGGAAAGTCGTATGTAGAGTGGCAGATTCAAAAAAATTATTTAGTGGGGTCAAAGTGTAATTATTTAGTTTTATTGGAGTTAAATGGTCAATTTTGCGGGACAATTTTCAAAAACTCGAAAATTTTAAAGGGAATTTCACAATTCTACCATTTCAATTGGGGTCAAGTGACCGCACTAACTTAATTAACAGTCTCTCCTACCCCTCCTTTTTTCCTCTCTATCTCTCTCACATAAAAAAAAGCATTGAAATCCGCAAAAAAAGTGTCTAATTTAATTCGAAAGAATTACAATCAATTAATCAAATCAATTTATAAAATCATATATCCGCTCAAAGCGATTCGCTAAACACCAATATCTATAAACGACACCAAGCCACTACTATACTCTTAAGATTTATCTCCCTCTAAAAACTTGCGTCGAATCCAACGAAGCAAACTTTACTAGATAAAATTTAGATAAAGTAAAAATAAAAAACGACGAGAAAGTAATTTCAGCAATTCAGCTTGACTTTCAAACTCGTTTTCAACACGCATTAGAATCACCTCTATTCATTTGTTTTTTTTTAAAAAAAGAAATATCAAAGACCAATTTGTTGTCTTCTTCTTCAGTAGAGTTGGAATTTTTATGTTCTTTTCTTTAAATACTTCAAGAAAGTTATAGCGTATTTCCTCATGCTTTTACTAGTCAAATTTCCTCAACTATAAAGTTGAGTCATTACGAAGTGGCTTGAAACATTCACATTACTTCATTTTCAGAGATATTAACAACTTTACACTAATGGACTCATCATCTAATATGGTTCTTGATACTTCCCTTGGCTTCAATCTTAACCTTAATCTTTGTAACACGCCAGAAATCGATGATAAGACACGGTACGATAATGAGGTAAGTTTTGCATATACGTGCTTCAATTTTATTCCGTATTACAGCTAGTTTTTAGTGTTTTTTTTTATTTCAAATTTTAAACATTGTATGTGACGAACTAACAACATAACAAAGTCATTCTTTCATATAAGCGCTTAAACTTGTTATGTATCACATCAGTTTTTAGTTTTTGTATTACTATAATTTTTTTTTGAACATTTTAGTTTTTTACTAGATTATTTTGAGCATTGTATGAAAAGAACTTACAAAGTTACCACAATAAAGAACAAGTCCTAATTATTTGTTTTTCTTTTTGGGTATGATCTAATAATGTTTTGTGTTTATTAATTATTTTCATAATAGAGAAAAGGTGGGAATTTAGAAGAGGAGTTGAACAGAATGAGCAAAGAGAACAAAAGGCTAACACAAACGCTAGCATCCATGATTGAGAATTACAGTATGTTGCAAAACCAGTTAATTGGTTTGATTAGTCCGAATTTGAAAGGCGAAAATGAAGATCAAAATCCAAAGAAGAGGAAGTTTTTGGAAGTTATGGATTGTGGAATACAGGGGAACACAGAGCAAAGTTGTATAAGCTATGATAATGATACATGTAAAAGAGTAACGCCCCTAAATACCAAGCCTAAGATCACTAATAAAAAGTTGTTTCGTATCGACAAATCGGATACAAGCTTGGTATGTTCTTAAGTTTAATCATTATGTTAATTTTCGCTACGATTATATTATGATTATGATTATGAATTTATGATTGCAAGGTTTTATTTATTATTTCCTATGGTTTGTGTTGTTAATTAGGTGGTGAAAGATGGATATCAATGGAGGAAATATGGGCAGAAAGTGACAAGAGATAATCCATCTCCTAGAGCTTACTATAAATGTGCTAATGCTCCTGTTTGTCCAGTAAAAAAGAAGGTAAGTAATTGCCATAATTGATAATTTAGGGTTTTAAGTTCAAGTAAAAACCTGTTATATTTTCTTAAAAGAATAAGGAAATGAGACAACTAAATGGAAATTCTCTAGATTTGGATGATTATAGATTAATTCACTATATTTCATTGTTAATTTATCAATAATCTTTTTCATCAAATTTATTCCATACTTAAAAGCCATAAAAACATCCAGAAACAAAGTTAAACGTTGTAGTATGCATGTCTAAATTAACATAACAAACCGTTAGAACTAAAGTTCAATTACAAGGGGAAGATTCATCAAAATAATACTTTAACTAGGTTAAAATTTGAAATATTCTAAATTGTCTTATCTCAAGATTCACCCATAGGCGTAATGCAATCCAAACACTGTAACATTCCCGAAATCCTAAGCAAAACGCTTAGATTGGAGACAAGAAAATAAATCTCAGACAGTTTATGGGTCAGAGAAGTTCAATCCTCTCTTAGAAAACAAAAGGCAAAGGAAAAAAATCTTGTACAATAGGTTGAAAGGGAACAAAAAAAAGTATGTGATCAATTGAATGAAATTGTTTTTCATTTGTAATTTAATAGCATGCAATAATGATTTCGACCCAAAAGTACTTAGATAATAACTTCAAACAAGCTCATACATAATAAAATTTTCACAAGGTATAGGTAATTTAAGCAGATTTGAGGATGAAATAGAATGTACAATATAACCATTTTAGTCACTTCTTTTAGAACCCGCTCTACATAAAATTGATCCAGAATTCACCTCTTTAATATATATTGTAGTCAAGTTTATCCATAACTTATATCATAAAGAAGAAAAACAATTTCAAAAAGAAATTGGCCTTATATCGTTGAAAACTCTCGTTCCTTCAACTAGTTCTTAGACAAATATCAATTTGTGCTTATTTTTCGTGAATATAATCGATCAACTAATTGAATTGCCAATATTGTCAACCACCCTTCATATTTGATGATTATAAAAACTTTTCGAAATGGTCATGTTACATGTTAAATGAGGAGCAAAATGGTGAACTCAAATTTATAAGAACACCCATCATTTAACATGGTATATACAGTACATGATAATATAGTGTTTTTAGATGGTAATATATTGTCTTAAATAATACGGTTTTTTCATGGTAATATAGTGTCGAAATTATTTTAATGGTGTTAGATGTTAATTGTTATCATCTATCATTTCTCCAAAATTTTGGGGGTATATCAATTAAGACACTCTCTAGCCTTCTTACTCAGTTTAACCTAGATACATTAAAAAGTCAATGATGCCATTTGATTTGCGCCCCTTTTGTGTAATTCCCAATTTGCAGTACCTTTTAGATTTTGTTGACTATGAAAAACCATCTTCCATGTTCCATCTCCCACTTGCCACAGCCTCCTTCACTAATTTGGTAGCACTTAAGTCAAAGTATGGGTGTAGCAACTGTAATCTTACAGTAGTATTCAGCCATAGCGCAGCTTTTTTAGAAATCGTGTCTAGAATCAAATAATATCTACATCACTGCCTGTTATACTTTATATAATAAGTAAGTTCTTCTCATTCATAGCTACTACATACACATTTGTTACCTTCATCTTTCACGGTGGAGTTAAGTTAAAAGACGTTAAAGAGTGAACTAGATAGCAATATGCCCAATTTACTTAATGGTTTCGACACTGAAAAAATTCTTCATCTCTTAAAGATGGATGTCTAACTCTATATACATAAAATTAAAGAAAATCTATGTCTTTATGGAATTTTTTTTTGGAAGAAAGTGTTTTCGACGAAAGCTACAATTTCACTTTCTTTTGTTTGGTTTTAGTCAGATTAAGATCGGTAAATATAGGCTGAAAATTTATTCTCCTAGAATGAAAACACATACCCTTCATGAGCCAAGAGAAGCCACAATTTCCATCCTCAAGAGAGGAAAACGGGTTCGAGGAAAAATGGGTTCAAAGGAAATAATTTACTTTTTTGGAAATCAAACCAATTAAGGAAAATGAAAATAGAATTGAGTTTTATTTATTTCCTCCCGGATGATTTTCATGGAAACTACTTTCCCTTTAAAACATCGTCCATACAACCATACACACCCTAAATGAAGACTTCAAGTTTTTTCATTCATACATACTCCATTTAAAGTCTCAAAATAACCTTTCGTTTCTAATAACCTCTTTAAGTTAATCTATAAACTAACCCTAACACCTTCTGAATATACAAAGTAAAGAAGTTATAATTAATTCTTAATTATTCAAAGAACTTCACATTAATTTTAAAATCACATGATATATTATATGCTATATAATGAAATCTAAACCATTATACGTAATTTTTGTTCATTTTCAATATTGACAAAAAACAATTAAAGTAGTGTGGTCATAAGAAAGTTTCTTAGGTTGAAGATAATAGGAAAACAAAAACAATAATAATAAACAAGCCTTTTTGTGTTTCATGTTTCCAAACTATTTAAAAAATGCACTTTCCTACTTGATGATCTCTAATGACACACTTTTTGGCAATTCACAGGTGCAAAGAAGTGCAGATGATCCATCAATTTTGGTAGCTACATATGAAGGGGAGCACAATCATCCTCAACCTAATTCAAGGGATTATATAGATCATGTTGTTTTAGCCTCAACTTATTCTGTAAATAATAACGTTATAAGCTCTCCTAGTAGCGTTATTCCCACCCTAAACCTTGATATAATCAACCAAAATTCTTTGAATAACATGGAGAAGACGAGCAACGACGTCGTCGATTCGACAGCCATACAGAGATTACTGGTAGAGCAAATGGCCTCTTCATTGACGAAAGATCCTTCTTTTACTTCAGCATTAGCGGCAGCCATTACCGGAAAGATATCTGAGTGCAGCTATGGTGAAAGATGGTCATAAATTATAATCTTTATAACTAAATATGCATGGGATCTCATTAGCAATTTCTTGTGTCAAAAATTCTCTTTTTTTTTTTTTTTGGATAAGAGTGGAATTATATATCGAAATTAAAAGAGAAATATATATGAACTATAAACCGATCATCTATTTGATCTCAAATAACCAAAAATAACATATGGGAATCCGAATTACCTATCTGTTTCTTGTTTAGTGTAATATAACTTCACTAGGTTTGCACATACTAGCTTTTACCGAATGAGAGTCTGAATGCACATAAATTCAGATGAGGTTTCCTCCTATAATAAATTAGTCATATTTAGAGTAATCCACCATACTTATATGTTTATCATCTTCCGCTCCTTCTTCAATTATTCATGTTCGTGATCGCAGGTAATATTTCTCCTACACAAATATGTATAAAATATGCATTATTCCCCAAATGATTCATATCAATTTGAAGAATAACTCCTCAAATTAATTTAATTCATCAAAAGCACCAATTGATACCCAATTAGTGTAGTATTGTTGTCTCCCCATCAATTCATATATCTATCAAAAGCACCAATTTAGTTATAGCCTTTGTCATGGAATAAACTACATGAACTCGTTCAGCACTAGCGTTTTAGGTAGATGTACGGTTTGAAAATTGTAGGAATATAGATGTACTTAGCGGAATTTCAAGTATCGTATACTTAACATCTAACCCTAACACCAAGATGCATATAAATCAATATGAATCAAATGTAATATAGTCAAATACCTTTTTGATGCGTGATTCCACAAAAGAGATATATTAGCTTCCAATGGAGATCTTTTAGAACATCAAGTGTCGTTCCTCTATTGTTGGTCCACGAGCAACAACCGGATCACCACGTATGCTAGTACGGAAGAAGGGATAAAATCACTCCTTACTTTTGTGGGTTGGGAGAACCGAAAATGGGATGAAGAGGAAGTGAGTAGAGATTCTCTAAACCAATTTTAGAGAATTATGAAAAAGATGATCATCCAAAGTGTGTACATCTCCCTATGCAACTACTATCTTATAGAGTTACATAGTGGGAGGTTTCATTAAGCTCATAACGTCATACATTAAGAGACTAAATCATCATCCATCTTTCACTCTAACCTTCCATCTTCCTTCCATAACTCCCTTTTAATCCATATGTTACTACTTGTGTGACCTCATAGGATCCAATGCTATTAGTAGTAGGTTGTTCAATCATATTGTCCAATTAAACCGTAATTAACTTCTAACAAAACGTTACGGTCACCTAATATTATTGAATATATTATCTTCATAACTTGTCCATTTTATACTTAGATTATTACACTTGATCGAGGACAAAATCCTTCAAAAATGTCAAAGCAATATTTTAGATAAAATATAGAGAGAGAGATTGGTGCATGGTCTAATATGCTAATAACCACCATGACTTTTCAATTGCAACACTTGCCTATTTAAAACGTTTTAAAGTAGTTGTAACATTTTGTTTAATATATATGGGCCCTCTCTTCCTTTCTCCGTGTCATATGGGTACATTTTCCATCGCAATTCCCACCTGATATCTTTGTTCGATCACGCATATCTCCTATATAACTGTATATCCTTTGGTTGCAACTAACTAAAAAACGGAGAAAGGATATAACATTTTATATATTCAGACGATCCAAAAGGCCATGACATATGTCACCCCCGGTTCCGCAAAATATATATAATGTGTTAATATGTCCTACGTGAGAGCATAAGTATGTCCTATATATGTTCGCATCGTATATGTGTCTTCATTCCGACATCCATATTCATGTATTAACTCCTAATCTCTTCCCTTAGACGTTCATGAACATGGCAATAAGGGTTTGGACGTTTGGTTGACTGATGTTTATTAATTCTTCACTACTGTTTCTTTATAGTCTGATTTATGAATTATAAAGCATTAAATGCTGTCCCATTATACCTGGAAGATAAGATAATAAGATATGATGGATGAAGAGTGACGACGTAAAACTTGACGATTAGCTCCAGATCACATTGGTTTTGTCAAATGAATAAAATGGTGTATGGCGAGGGAGATGAGCAATATTCAATGAATAGCACTGAATAATTAGGGTTTCTAAGCTAACAACACATCTGCATGTCCTACACTATTTTAGCTGTTTAGGAATCTCTGATTGAATATGAATCTAATCATTTATGATAAATTCTTCGATTTTTGTTTGATGTACATGACAAAAAAATGTAACTAGATCTTAGGCTCTGTTTATTTTAATGGAAAACAATTTTAATAGAAAATTAATTTCAAAGGAAGAAAATTATCAATGGAAAACATAGTTTTAAATAAAAAAATTTCTTATTTGTTTGATTTGGAGGAAAACTAGGGAGAAATAGTAAAAGAAGTAAAAGAGAAGGAAGGACAAGAGCAGAGAATAAATTAAAAGAAGTAAGGAGTGAAGAGGAAAATGTGGCATATCTTTTTTTGCACAATGAAATTGATTTTCTTCTTCTAAGAACATTTTCCACCTTTAAGAAAATTGTTTTTCACCCCTTATCAAAAGAAATAAAGGAAAACAGAAATATATAGGAAACCTTTTTCCAAAAAAATGGGTTTCTACCAAAACAAACAGAGCATTAATTCTTACAGTTTTTTTGTAGACTGGATGTTTAGAAATATGGGGGTAAAGTATTGGCCGGAATCCCTACCCTTAAATATATAACCTCATATTTTGGCAAATTTTAAAACTCAAACCTCTAAATCTGGCGTAAGAAACTTAGCAAGTGAGTCAAGCGACCTTACTGATGATAAACTATTAGACTCTTCAAATTATTGGTACCAAGGGCATCCTGACATTCAAGCACGACTCACTTACATATACGCTAGCTACTAGATTTTTTAAGTCGGGCACATGAGAAGACTTGAATTTCTCATACTGTCCAATCACCCGGTGGGTTAAGCAAGTTTTTTAAAAACATCCAATATGTCCAAAGTAATCACCTTTAAATGAGTCATTTAAATTTAGAGAAGGTATTGGGTCAGACGCGTCCGACCATAACATTTGGTCGGACGACTTTCAGTTGGTTTCATTTTTGTTTCAGTTGGTTTCATTTTTGTTTCAGTTGGTTTCAATTTTTGTTCAGTTGGTGTCAATTTTTGTTCAGTTGGTTTCAATTTTTTTTTAATAACTTCCAACTGAAACACTAATGCTTCCAACTGAAATATAAATGCTTCCAACTGAAATACAACTGATGTAAGACATATAAAATCAACTGAAACAAAATAAACTCCAACTGAAACAAAATAAAAACCAACTGAAACAACACAAAACCAACTGATACAAATAAAACAAAACAAACCTGCTTCTTCCTGGTTTCTAAATCTGCTTCTTCCCGCCCCCCTCTCCGTCGTCTCCTCCCTCCTCTCTACCTTTACTGCTGCTGTTGTCATGAGTCACGACGGTCAAACACCTTCCACCTCCATTGCAAACACCTTCAGCAATAGGCGCCACCCAGCAGCAGCAATGGAGGTGGATGATGTTGTTGATGAGGAAATCTGAATGGTGAATGGTGAACGGTGACAGTGATGGACTGATGGTGAACGGTGGTTTCGGGGTTGGTGAACGGTGGTTTTGGCGACTGTGATGGTGAGCAGCGGCGTGGCGGCGTTCTCGCGGCTTCGTCCGACGGAACATATTAGGTCAGACGGTCTGCCAATAGTTTAATATCTTTCTAAAGTTGAAATCTAAATGGTAAATTTTAGTCATGTTGTCCTTAATTACTTCCCATAACTAATCTAAAATGTGATAAAGAGAGTTGCTATCCTCGAAATCAGCTCTCAAATAACATAATGTTTTAACAACAAATTTGAATTCAATGATGAACCAACATTTTCTAACCATGCATGGCTCATACTCAAAGTTGCATACATTGACCATAATTAATCACCCTATAGACAAAATCAATGCTAATTTCTTTATATGAAAAGAACAATATTTCGTCCCTTAGCTTGATTATGATTAAGGTCTTACTACTCTCTTCAATTTCAGTCTCGAGTCCTCCCCAAATTTCAATGAATAGGAAGATTTCGTCATTCGTGACATCACAAATTTCATAAAAAAACATGAACGAATGCTTCTAGCAACTTATTGCCGGCTCTGGTCCTCCATTCATTATGAAGTCACGAGTGACGATTTTGTTGATTAGCAACAACTTGCATTTGAGAGATTTAATGTAATATCAGTCGTTTTATGTTCATTGTTTTTAACTTTTTATCACTGATGCATATAGAAGGATCAATGGGTAGAGTGATGTAATTATGGTTTGGTGTTTGGTCCAGAGTTGATCAAGGTGGTCTAATTGATAGGTCGTTTTGTCTAAATTTGCAAAAAGTATGGCCTGTTTTGGCTTCTAAAGCCCAAAAAAGAGCACATTTTAGGCTATTTTTATACATTTTGGGGTGTTTGGTATGTCATGGGAATAGGGATAGGGATAAAGGTTGGGATAGGGATAAGGAATTGGTAGGTGGGATAAGGATAAAATAAATTGTTATCCCTTATTCGGTATGATATAGGGATAAGAATGGGATAAAAATAGGATAAAATACATAAATACCATTATACCCTTACTAACACTCAAAGGGGTGACAACTAGAGAATTAACACTCAAAGTTTTGCACTGCATGCGTAAAAACAAGAAATGTAACAATCTTTGTGAAACGGAAGAAGTATTTTTTTACGACAGATTGCCTATAATTAGAAACAACAACAACAACTAAGCCTTATTCTCAAAGAAATTGCCTATAATTAGCAAATAAAAATAAATTATGATTTACTTCCACTTTTCTCTTTTGGTCGCAATAGTTTGAATTTTACATTATTGACCCATTCTCCTTTGGCTTTTTTTAGGGTTTGTTCTCCACAACTGATTTTCAGTTGTTCATTTAAATTCAATTCAGCTTAGTTGTTTAGTTCAATTACATTCATTATTTGACCATTTTTATTAATCTTATCATTATTATTGATCTACTTGATTTTACTAGTTAATTTTATTATTATTATCATTATTCCTAAATATTATTTTGTCAATTACTGTGTCTTACTCATTATGATTACTATTATTAATTATAATCATTATTGTTAATTATTACTAAGATATTATTAATTCTTATTATTATTGCACTAATAATACTCCCTCCGTTCCCTTTTGTTGTTCCTATTTGCCTTTTCACGTTTGTCAATGCACATTTTATATCGTGTATATCTCTAACGACATGTTAATAAAAATTATAAAAGTTTGATATTCTTGATGTACTCGTCAAGACGAATAAAACAAGATCCCACGTGACTATGTTTTTTCTTATATATTGAAAACCACTTAGAAGATTCTCTCTACTTTCAAATAGTGTAAGATTCCAAATGGGAACAACAAAAGGGAACGGAGGGAGTAATAATTACTATTCCTACTTCTTACACATTATTTTTGTTATAATCATCATGTATTAATACATTAATAATAATAATAATAATAATAATAATAATAATAATAATAATAATAATAATAATTAGTTATTATGATTAATTATTAGGAGTATTATTATCATTGGTTATTATAATTATTAATTTTTTATATTTACTACTATTGATTTAATTATAATCACCAATTAATAACAACTAAAATATTATTAAAATATTTCATTAATAATATTAATTATTATTACTTTTCAGTAAATATAATTATTATCTAATTTTATTATTATTAATTATAATTCAATTCAGTTCAGCTCAGCTTAGTTGAACTCATATAAGTTTAGTTCAGTTCAGTTGATCAGCTGATTTATGTTAGAGGCGAGCATCCACTCGAGATGCTCGAAATACATATATCTTTAACATTTTTGAGTTTTATAGATAACAAATTTGTCATTAGTAGTGAAAAGTTTGCAACAAAAAAATGGACATCTCGTATTAGTAAAGACTAAATTATTTAATTTATTATAATATTATAAGAATATCTTAACTTCAGTTTTAAGTTAAATTATACTTCAAAAATTGGATTTTAAAAAACTTAGACTTGATTCGATTTCGAATAAAAATGTTAGGAGTCAAGCCAAGTTATTTCTGCACGAGTTCGGCTTGGTTGGGGTCGTTAATATCCTTACAACCTGATTGATAAGTGGTACTCTAAATATTGGTGATTATATTTGTAATTTGAGAAAATCAAACAGGTGTTTTCTTCACAAAACTCTTATTCCCACTCAATATTAAAGTATATGTTTGAGTGATACTGGATTATAATAAAAAATTTGCAAAGACAATCACATATTTAGATATGTGTTTTCATTATCATAAAAATAACGGTTTGATTTTTTTCTCTAAATTATGCATGGTTTTTACTACTATTAATATCATTTAATATCACTCATCAAACTGACCTTTTTAGCCTATGGGCTATACAGTTAAACGTGGAATTAGGTCTCCACTCTCGAGTCTCGACCATGAAACTGTAGGCCATATCGTACTTTTGAGTTTCGCTACTTCGGACAGTAGGTAAAAAATGGGTAAATCAATAATCACAATAATCCGATTGGTGTTCACTTCAGTGCACCTGTTTGACACGTGTTCTGGAAGAAAACAGATAAGATAAGTTAAAGTCAATATCCAATGTATGTACACTCTTTTCGTGTAGTTCAATTACGATTTTGATTTTGATTTTGACTTTGTTTTTGTTTTTGTTTGTACTCCTAAAGAAAGACTTCAACAAAGAGTTGACTGTTGACTTCTAATCCCAAAGAAAAGGACGATAATTAAAGTTAGTGGGCAAACCAAATGAAATTATTGAATTAACAACCAACCAATAAATTGAAGAATCACATGCTACAAAGCCTACAAGGTATGATATATAAATGAATTGAATTGATGGAAGAAGTTAGTTTCAAAAATAATGTAATAAATGAATTAATTAGACTATTGGTAGGTCTAATAATCTAACCAAATCTTTTTAAAGTATGATTATGTAGTTGAGATCAATAACAAGTCTTAGATATCACTTTAATTTCAAAGAAATATTTATTTAATTTATTTTTCAATCGGAAATCACAAAAATACGATAACTTTTATAAATGTTACTATTATACACCGTTTCATAAATAAAATGCGGAAATGGTCCTATTTTGCACACGATCTACATAATTTTTTTTTGGGTGTTTGCACCCGATTCACCCTTCCGGCTACATCCGGATCGAGGTCAAATTCGGGGTGGTTAGGTTCCATTCCTCTCCCAAGGGTGTTGCGGGGATTCGAACACGGGTCCGTCCTACCAAAGCCTGTCCCCATCGCCACTGAACCAACACTTACTTGGTACACCATCTACATATATAGGCCCTATTAGTAAATAAGTTATCAAAAAGTCAAGATAATTTGTTAAAGAGAGACTAAAGTTGTACCAATCTCATTTATTAGTTATTATGACAAAGTAGTATATTTTGAAGACTTTGTGAATACTAGACTGACTATATAAAACTAGTATATATCATGTTGTTCAAGATTATGAAACTTGTGAGCAGGTAAATGGTATATTTTGGAGTATTAGTTTAATAAATGAGTATAAGTTAGCATTAAAATACTATTTGGATGGCACATTTTCCTCTCCTAACTGTTTTTACAAAGTTTAATTTTGAAAAAAATACAAAACACCCTATCCAAATTAACGGTTCTTCAAAGCATGTAATATGCAAATGAAACTAACTGTTGTGGAACTAGCCGCCTCCCTCCTAAACTCTCCCTGCAGAAAACCCCCCTAACCCTTCTCTACTCAGGTTGGGAATGGCCATTTTTGGTCATTTCGAATCTTCTTGTTTTTAATAGTTTTTATGTAGTTATTCATGCTCTTGTGTGTAGAGATGGCCACGGGCCGGGTTGTGCCGGTTCAGTGTTGGATTATATACGGGCCGGTTCACAAAAACTTGCCCTGACCCAGCCCTAATACCACTCCGGGCCGGTTCAGGGCTGGATCAGAGTTATACTTTTCTGAACCTAAACCGATTCGGGGGCGGTTCAGGAACGGTTCAGTGTTGGTTCAGGGCCGGTTCAGTGCCACGGTCCGGGTCAATTCACGGCTAGATTTAGTGTCGGTAAGGGCTGGTTCAGTGTCAGTTCAGGGTTATTTCATTCTTTTTAATACAATTTTTTTTCATATTGGAAATGCACCTTAAGTAAAATTTTTTTTATTATTTAAAAAGGATAATTCTTATAAATAATACCTCATAGAGTAAATCAAATACTAATTTCATATAAAAATTTCACCAATCGCAACTCCCAATAACAAATACTAATTAATCATAATCATAATTGTATATTATAGTTTATTAATCATAATCATAAATATAGTTTATAGTTTATTATAATTTAAAGTTTATTTATAATAACCATAGTTTAATTTCATAGATCATAAATCATAATCATATTATAATTCATTTATCAAAATCTTAATCATAATTTATACTTCACCAGTCCACTAGTCATTCATAAAGAATAATCATAAATTTTATGATTTCAATTAGGGTATAGGGTTTAGGGTACATGGTATAAGGTTACGGTTTAAGATTTAAATTTATGGTATAGGGTTTAAGTGTCTATTTAGAGGCGGTTCAAGGAAAAATTTAAGAATGGGCCGGTTCAAGGACCGGTTCAAGAGCGGACTGGTTTACGGGCCGGGTCAGGGTCGGTTCAGGGTCAGGATCGGTTTAGGACCGGTTTTGAAATTTGAAAACATGAACCTGAACCGAACCAGTTCCTGGACCGGGCCGGGCCCGTTCAGGGTTGATTTTTTCCGGTTGAGGGCCGGGCCCGTTCAGGGTTGATTTTTTCCTGTTGAGGGCCGGACCAGTTTTTTGCCGGATCGGTTCAGGGCTGGGTCAGGGCCAACCCGCCCATTGGCCACCTCTACTTGTGTGTAATAAATAATGTCTCTCTTTGTGAGAGTTTTCCTCTCTCTTTTATGGGAGCTATTGTCTCTTCTCGTGGGAGTCTTCTTCTCTCTTTTATGAGAGTTCATGCCTCTCCTTGTGTGAGAATTTTTTCGTATTGTTGGTGGGTAGATTTGAAATTTGGGCTTAGTTTCGAATTTCATGTCTTCTCTTGGTGGCTCTTGTTCAAATCTACATGGCTACGTAGATGGAGGATTTGCTCTTCAACGCCAGACTATATGGTTGTACACTTGATGCCGGAAGTTCGCTTGCAAACTAACAGATCTAATAATTTTCATCTCCTTCAATACTACGTTCGATCTACAAAGACCGCCTCGTTTAAGGCTGCTTCGATTCAACGATTTTTAGAGGGTTTGCATAATTGTTATATTTAATTTTGTATGATTCTAGTGTTGATGGGGTTGAATGTTATTTGCCATTGTTAGTTTTGTATGTTGTATCTTTCAATTTCTGGTGTAGATACCATATGGCCTTTTATCAATGAAACTAATTTCTCATTTTAAAAAAAACAAAAAAAATTAACGGTTCTTCAACCCTCAAAAAAAAAATTAACGATTCTTCATATTCTACTTTCCATTATCTTCTTTCTCTTCTCCCCTCCACTAATCGTTACTACTTTGAATTCATATTTTTATTTTTATGCAGAATTTTTATGTTTTGGTACGCATTGTGTGCATTAAATAAACAAAAATGACTCACTTTCACGTAGTTGTATTATAATTGGATTTCTGCTTTAAGTTTATTAATGTTCTATATTCTAGTCTTTTAATTAATTAATAATAATACTCTCTTTATCTCTTTTTAATTTATGCAATTTGTTCTTTGACGTTATACACATACTTCCTTTTTAGTCTTTTACCAATCTTTATGATTTATATATAAGAAAAAACATTTTCAAGTGAGATCTTGTAAGATACGTCTCAACATATAGTTTTCAAATATCAACTTTTTACATTTTTTAATTGCTTATAATTAAATATATTAATTGTTAAAATTTTAAGTTGGCAAAAGTCAAAACGTGTAGATTATAAAGAAACGGAGGTAGTATTAGTTTTCAAATGAGGTAAATAAACTCAAGCTCAGCGTACATGAGGACTTCAGTCATACAACTCCCTCTACAACCATAGAAAATAAGACTTGGAACCCTAAGCGCTATCTTCGAAGTGTGTGCAACTGATGGGACAAGCTCCCTAGGCCATTCTTCCTCAACTCTATAAGTATTGCAATACTTGTTAAATTATACTTGTTTCGTTTGTTTTTAATTGTTATAATTTACTTTGGTGATAACCAATGAAATTTATGAAATCTATGCAATGATTGTTTGTGGAATAGACAAAGATTAGAGAGAATGTAATAAAAGCAAAAAATATGGGATGGTTGGGTGTTTAATGAGAAACAAAAGGACAAGTGAGCCCCAAAAGTGTGGGAAATTGGAATATAGAGATGTGATGATTTACCAAATATAGTAAAAGTAAAAGTGAAACAATTAAAAAGAATCGTTATTAAAAGGAAAGTTTAACAATTAAAAATAAACGGAGAGAGTAACTTTCAATGCACTACTTTAACCATCAATATTATTAGTAAAAATTATGAAAAGATAATAAAAAAAACTACTCTCTCCGTTTCTTTTTGTTTATCTCATTTACTGTAACTCCAAATTTCAAGGAAAATGATGTCATAGGCAGTGTGGGTGAGGACAATAATTAAGGAGTCCACTTATTTTATAGTAAATGTGGTGATTAAAATAGGTGAGAGAAAATTGTAAGGTACATGTGAGACCAAAAAGTAATAAAGTAGGGGTAGATGGGTATATAATTTTTCCATATAGAAAAAGATGAAAAATAGGACAAACAAATAAAAACGGACAAATACGAAAAGTATGACAACCAAAAAGAAACGGATGGAATATAATTCAGATAGATCCAACAAAATCCAACGCAACTTTTTTCCTTTATAATGGTTAAAATTCGTGTAAAAATTTAAGTGTTGCAAGAATTATAAAACAAAGTTACTATAATTTAGATTATTAGAATCTTAAAACAATCTTAGCATTTTATAATTTAATGATTTGATATTGTCTAATGAATCTACTTAACCCCATCCCTACAATCTCGGTAAGACAAAAAGGAAGAAAGGGCCTGAGTCTTTTTCTCGCTCCTTTCTCCTTTTCTCATTGGATTCTTCGACATACTTTCTCTTCATTTGCTATTGAATTATGTGGGTTAGCAAAAATATCTTAAACAAAGTAAAATACTTTCTCCGTTTTTATTTAAATGTGACACTTTTAAATTTACGGACTCCTAGGCAATTTTTAGGAAGGAAAGAGATAGAGAAAAAATAAGGGGACCCATGTGAGAGGAGAGAGATAGAGAGAGTTTATTGACCAAAAAAGAAAGTGTCACATTTAATTTAAAACTTCCTAAAATAGAAAGTGTCATATTTAAAAAAAAACGGAGGAAGTAAATGGTTTTGGAAAAAGAGACCTCTAACAATACATACTTATTACAAAAGACAAATAATATGCAACTTTTAAAAATGAAAAGCCGAACAAAGAATGTAATAGCCCAAATCCAGATTATCTGTTAGACCAATAGTTAGAAGGTGGACCATGGTATAAGACTTTGGTATAAGACTTGCTCTTTTCTTTCTCATCATCTCAGTCTCAAAAATGTTATTGCTAAGATAAAACATTTACTTGGTCTAGTGGAAAGGATTGTACCCTTCCAACCTCAAGGTTGAGGGTTTAATTCCCACTAAGGGCACTTTAAAGGTAGGGATTTTCCTTACCCTTCCCCCCTACTCTCAAGTGTCTGGCCCAATAGGACCCGAGCGAGATCCGGGCCACTTTTCCTTACCAAAAAAGAAAAAAAAAAAAGATAAAATATTTACGCCAAAGTTGATTTAGAAAGACATAAATTAGTGTTTAAGAATTTGTTGAATAAACAAAGGACAAAGAAAACAACTATAGATGATAATTGTTTTTACAACAATAATTTTGTTCGTCGGTTACAAACGCCTCATAGTAATAGGGACAACGAAAAACTGACGTCCCTGATATACATTATCACTCTTAAAAGAATGGTACCCAACAAACATGGGTAAATTTACAACTACTGCTCTAAAACAACTCATAATCAAATCACTAACATGTAATATAATCTATATTTCTAACTATATTCGAACGAATTAGGCTGTACATCTTCAATCATCTACGTATCGTTATGCTGTTAAAGACTAGCTTCTGCTCTCTTGTGGAAAGATGACTGAGAAATCTGTGGTTTACAACTAGCTTCTGAAAAGCTTAATGGCTCTCAGGTTGAACTATGTGCGGATTGCTCATTTCGCGGTGCCAGGTTTTCCGAGGGGACTGTTGCACTTGGTGCTCTGAGCCCTTCAGTCGAGCAACCATCTTCGACTTTTCATTCTCGGCTTCCTTCAATGCTTTTTTCTTCTCCAACTCAAGCTGTTTGCAGTTCTCATCATGCGCTCGATGGAACATCCTTACAAAGTTCTGTAAGGTCGACACAACTGCAAACAAAAAGTCATACAAAGAGTATTACTCACTAGGCTTTGTCCTCCTCACCTTTTCTTCACTTGTATCATGAAAGTTTGGGGCCAATAAGTTCGGATCATGATGGATGCCAAGAGCCAAGTAAGGGTTGACACTTGACATAGTTACTTAGTTGAGATAAAGGCTAAAATAAGATTCGATAAGTGTTGCTAAGTTCAAATTAGTTAAATTCAAGTGAAGTGACTACTACACCCTAAGGGTAATACATAAAAATATAATATTTCGGGTCCAATCAGGTCCAATCACATGTAAACACACGTGAAATCAGGACTGGTTAGGTCCAATAAGTCCAGTTCAGGTTAAAAGACTGTACCCTAAGAGCGACTTTCCTAGTCCCCAAACATACAAAGCTACACAATCTAGTCTTGAAACAAATTAAAAGTACTCTGCAGATTGTATTGCTATCAGTCTCTTCTCTGTATTTGATTACAAAATGAAGATATTTTCTATCTAGGAGGGGAATCCCCTATAGTTTAATTGATTTTCCTTATTGTTAACAGAGGTTGGATTTATCTTAGAAGAACCAACTGCACTTCTAGTTTGGTCCCCGACTAGTAAAGGAAATGGCTACTTCAAAATTTTCCCCTTCGAATGACTACTTCCTCAACCCGTGCAACTGTTAAGAGACATTAGTAACTGGACAGAATCACAAGATTACCTTGTTCAAATGGGACCTTAGCTGGATCTTCGCCAAAATACATTGCCAAAGCATCTGCGTTTCTACCCTGAAAATGTATATCATATGGGTTTGATCACAATAACCGAAATTTACAAGAGATTAGGGGGGAAAGGTCACTAATACTATAAACATACCACGAAAGAATACAGCAATGCCAATGACCGTACTTCACCTTCCGCATAAGAAAGAAACCCTTTCAAAATCTGTTCATGTTCAAGTTGGGAAGAAAATTCATCAGAGAGAAACAAAGGAAACTGAACATCCTTAATTTATATGTTAGGCGGTTGAGAATTGAGATTGTCTTGGGAACAAACACAGTTTTCCTAACACAATAGATTTGATTGGTACTTGGGGAGAATTTGTACATTTGCACTGAAGGCCAATGTGTATAAGAATGGCAATCGAACAAACTTTTAACTTTTTAGCATCTCCGTATTCCGACAACTAAATCACCTGTGACTCACGACAGAGGCATCTATTGCCAGATCAAGAATCTGTCAGAATTATTTCTAGTATTCACAAATGAGGCAATATCGCGAAGCAGTAGCCACACGCAACATTATTTCAATCCTACTTTTCTGGGAAGAGTTATTTGTCTTTTTGGTGCTGCATTTATTTTTCGATATGCTTTATTTCCTTCTTAGCAATGCAAAAAGACCATCATAACTGGAATCGGTTAAGTAATGAAAAGCCAAGGAGAGTTTTCTCAGCCCAAATAGATCAGTGCTGCGACTTAAGCTTGTATGCAATAACAAACGACATTTTGACAAGATACAAACTTTATAGAAACAAAATAGAGCTCAAACCGTAAATCTTTCTGCCGTGCTCACATCAGAAGGTAATGTGAGATCTCAAAACCCGATTGCCAACAACATTAAATGATCAACCACATTTCAATCTCAACCATTTAGACCTTGACATTATATAAAACGCTTTTAATGTTCAAAACAATGAAAGCTTGGAGCGGAAATTTATCACATGGTGCTTTGATAAAAACTGATGAACCAAAGATTACCAAAGAGTCAAAGACAGCCACATGTCTAACAGCAGTTACGAGCTTACAGGAAAATATATATGTATGATTATAAAGCAAAGAATACCTCGCAAAAGGTTTCAGAAACCGGGCCATCATTTCCTGAGGCAGTCAGCTCTTGAACAACCTTTTCTAGCCCTTTGCTAACCGCTTGCATTTCTTCTGCCAAGATCTTAAGTTGTATCTGCATAAAGTGGTGATGGTAATGAACTGCATGCATATAAACTAATACAGGATAGAAGAATATCTGAATTAAATAAGATAGGATGAGATGTCATGAAGATATTGGATGGTTGAAATGAAAAGGTCACAAGACTCGAAACAGACAAACAAATCCATGACTTAGAAAAAAAGGAAATGAAAGACCAAGTCCGTGTGATAAAAGTAAAAGGTAGACACAGACTCACAAGGCTATTACTACCAAGCCTCAAACAGTCCAATCTTGGCTAACAAAAACTCACGCTAGTATAAAATAGCCAAGGCTAGGCCACTGGAGCAACTTCCACAAAGCTGAAAAGTTGCACAGAATAATTCTTTTCACCTAATAAACTATGTCTCAATTAAATAAAAGATTCTTATGGAAGAGTTGATGGAACAACCACAAAGTCAGCCTTGAGATAAACTTATGGATAGTGATGACATTTAAGCAACAAGTTCATACTGAGAACCTGACCAAGGTTTGCTCTATTCTGATTATGTAGCGAGCAAAGTTATTTCCCTCTCTGAATTGCAAAACTCACTTATGACCGAAGTTGAAGTCCAGTCCAGCTACACGTTGGACATGTTCAGCAACATTCACGGTACATTCTCCAATAGTCCAATCCCCTTTTCTCCCTTCCTTGTACCGACTCAAAAGAGACTAAGAAAGTATGACTAATAAATGGCTTCCACTAACATGCGCAAAAAACAAAGTTCATACTTTATAGAGGCTTCTAAAAATCCATCTCACCCATAGAGGTCTTAAGTATCCACATAATCACAGGATGACGGGATCACATACATTGAAAATAGGAGTTATCCTAAGGTAATCATCAAAATAAATTCAGCTAATAGTTCTTCAATATTTTCTTGCTAACAAACTCAACAGTATGATAAATATTGCTTTGAACTGAATAAAATTCAATACCTTTGTAGAACCCTCCAAATTGACCAAATCTTTTGGAAAATCCAAAACCTCGGGTAGCTTTTCAGCGAGAACCTGCAGTTTAACAAGCAAAAATTTGTAACCACTATCGCAGTGTACCAAACCTGATTCTATAGCCCCTGCGATTCTTCTTATATGCCCTTTTGATTAAAGTACATAACAAAAGTCGCATCTACAACACAGATGGAACGTTACACGTCACTTTATAATTTTAAAGTAAGATTATCATTATATATAATTATATTACCACTTCAACATTCAATGTCAACTTGCACTACCAATGCAATCTAAACTTAACTACATTCTTCATATGCGTAAAAATGGCTAGCCTACCAAGTAAAAAGAGGAATGTTAATTTTAAAGACTAATTTAAAGGCCTAACATAAATCTGTTCGAAGAACTCTTACTATATAGCACTAAAAAGTTTCTAATCCACAAAGACCACAATACATAACAAAGAGCACAAATACACAGTAATGCATCGATCATTTCTCACCACTCTTGACTAACATCATGAGTTTCAAACATTATAACTTATTCGAAATCCATATTCCATCTCAAAACTACAATCACCATTCTCCCCTTTGCCTTCCCTATAACACAGTTCATATATAGTTAAATTACAAATGAATAAAACGTCCTGGGTTCTTTATAAATCTCTACATATGGCTTGGGAGTTGGGGCGAATAAGCACCTGTTTATGACCCAAAGCCTTCGGGCTCCGGTTAGCCAACAAGTTAAGGAAAAGTTAAGAATTAAGATGCTATTTGTATTTCTATGCTTATATTGACAAAATATATGCAATAGACTACACAAATTTGTTTCCTGATAAACACAGTCATTCATATACCGAGTCTAAGTATAGAAATGATATTTCAGTTTAATAAGTAGCAAGCATAAAGCTAACATTTAAAGATATTTTTGGCCAAAAATTACCTATAAACTACTTTGTCAATGTGATGACTTATGGATCAATTTGGTTCTCACCAAAAATTACCAGCTAAAAATCCCAACAATTTCGAGGGACAAATTCAGATTTATGGCCACTAAATTTTATTTAAGAACTGGATGTTTTTGACTAAAATTATCGGGAAATGTCAATTATTGAGTCATTGACAGGCTTACCTTCCATTTTATTCTACTAGAATAACACAGCAAGTTCATTTGGAAGAATGATTTCCCTTCGGGGGCAAAGAGTAGAAAATATCAAGGGGGACGACAAGAGCAGCTCATTTGGGAGTTGAAGGGGCAGATATTAAAATCAAATATAAAGGTAGCTCAGGTAAAAGATACGATATATTAATTAATTTTAAGGTCAAAAGAGAATGGCAACTAGACTAGTAATTACGATCAAGAGGGAGTATATCCTTAGCATGAACGCACATGCTAAATTGCTAATATAGTAGACCAAACAAGGACTTTGTTTCCCCTTACCATACTAGCCAGTAGCCAAGAAGATAACCTAAGGGTATATAGCACTTGCATGCACGAAATCTCTATCCCACAATATTCTGTTGCCACCAGAAGTTAATGGTAAATCAAAATCGGGATATGTTTCACCTTGCACAGGTAATGCATGAGAGTCATCTTGTTATTCCGAGAGCGAGTATCTGTGAGTTTAAGGAGGCTATCCAGTCGAAACCCAACAGCAGCGCCTACAGGCATAATCAAAGAAAGAAAAAATTATTGCAAGAATAAAATTGAAGCATCAAGAAAGTGCAGTAAACAGTGAGTGCTATATGCGTGATACGCTTGTGAGTTGTGACGCTCACATAGATATAAGAAAGAGACCAGCTAGAAGAAAATTTAAACTCACCTCGAGCAGTTCCTTGGTTTAATGCATTGCCCAAAGATAAAATTGTTTGCATGACCCTTTTCAACTTCACTGAAGATCTGATCTGAAATATAAAAACATGCACAAGCACTGCATTTTTAGTAAACACATCAGAAAAGAAAAATGAAGAAAGAATCCCAGAACCAAAAAAGACCACTTGCCTCCTCTGACGCAGAATTCACTATCTGTAAATTCTTTCTCAGATCCGACACCTGAATTGAAATAAAGATAAGAAAACAGATTTACATAATTCCAGTCGAAGTTTGCAAAAGTCAGAACAAGATTATACGAGAGATACATAACCAACCTGAGAATTGAATTGTCTCTTAAACGAGAAAACTCTGAGCTTTGACTCTACCCGTGGCACTTTCATTAACTCTAAGAAGAACTGTTGAAAAATCAAGGAGAATATGCATAAATCAGAATGCTCAATTTCAACATTCATAACAGCAATTCAGTCAAGCCAAAACATAACCAAGAGGTAAGCATGAAATAGAATTAATAGGTATAGCTGAATGTATAACTTTTGGTCTCTGTATGTGTTTAGTAACATTAAGTGTGCATAGTTAATTAGTTATGACTTCTAATCAACAGATAGAGAACAAAAAGAGGTCCGAGATGATCTCACAAACCTGTTCACATTTCCCTAAATTCTCTTTATCACCCTTGTATCCCTGACCACACGAAGATATCGAACAAGAAATTAATAGAAATTAAACAGTTCGAGAAATTGTAAGAAAAATAATTGACAATGATTTCTGAAAGGTCAAAATAGTCCTATAACGTAGATATGGATCACAACTTAAACAGATTTCTAAATGATCAAAGATTTAGAGATCACTCCAAATTTGAAATATCAGTCTAACCTATTACCTTCAATAGATCTATTTCTTCCTTGGTGGGACAAAATTTTATAAGGTTTTCAACCTGATCAGAATCCAAAGCCGAATCATCCAATGCAAGCACAGAATTCTGCAACAAAGTTGACAACAAAAAAGAATTATAATGGCGAAATCACTCTCTATCTTGGCATACCATCAGGGAATCATTTCTTGGCTGCAACGCTGCATTGCAACCAGCTTTTCAGGTTTTAAGCAGACCCAGACCGCTAGATTAGGCCGTGACAGCTGAAAACCATCCACATTGCCCGCCAAAGGGGTTCCACAGCTGTTGATGCGGTCGCAATTGCAACGAGATTTGATTCCCTAATTTCTACTAGGGGCATTCCTCAGAAACCTCAGTAATCCACTATCTACAATAGAATTTATCAGCAAACCCAAACCTTTATTTCCATAACAACTATCGTTGCCTTACCATTAAATCAGGCAGGGGAATTTTCACTTTTGTAAGCATTATTTCACAATTGTAAGCCCTCCTAAGCTCAACCTGCAAAAAATCATGTACAATGATAAAACCATCGATGCAAAGACATCAACTGGGTTGGATAGCCAAGGCACAAAACGTAATGTCAACACTCAAGTAGATGTTAAAATAAAGCTTAACCTAGAAATTATTCAACTTGATAAGCGAATAGGATTCTACAACAATAAAATGCAAGGTGAGATTACTTTGTTCATACAATGCACTTTCTTCTTCTATAGATCCTTCAACTATGAATTACAGTGAGGTAAGGTCTCGAATGGCCCAGATGTAAACAACCTTGCACCTAAACAGTCAAAAACTATATGGAGGCAGTCTAGAATTTCCTGAATGACAGTATTATCAAAGCAGGTGTCAAGTCTGTTTCAATGTTCCTAATAAAAGCTGGTACATACTACTGATTGAAGACCATCCACCAACAATTAGATACTATACTTTCTACTCACTCCCTGTTTTTAAGTTAACCCACTTCGACTACACAGTCTCCAACGTACACCTTTGCCATTCATCTCCTTTATTATATATTAGTAAAAGTTACGTAAGTTGATATTTTGAAAAAAACACATTGAAACAAATCTAACAAGCTCCCATAAGACAATATACCAATAAAGTGATAATTGAATTAGTGAGTATTTACAGTCAAATTTTTCTAACTTCGACCAAAAAAGTCAAAGTGGGTAAGCTGGACAAAACGGAGAAGCTATACCCAATACCCTGTTAGATGTTGACTCTGACTAAAGATCAAACTCACACCTTGGTGAAGAAACTAGAACTGTATTTAACTAGATAATAACAAATAAATTTAACTAGCCCATATCAAAATCACACAGATTACCAGCTGGATTTTATCAGCTTTAGGCCCTGAAGCACGACGACTCGATTGCCCTCCTGTGCCCCCTTTCTCAGAAATGGGAACAGATGCTGCAAAGAGGGTCTCAAGTTCTGACATATCAAACTCTGGAGCTCTGTCAAGCAGTGAGGTATATAGAAGAGCTCAGAGATACTCTCAGGAGTCAGATATTGAAATCATAAAAAAGGTAAGCTACGATCAAACACTTACTTGGAAGCCTCCTCCGGCTTTTGAGCCTCTGCCCATATGCTACCATGCATAACCCGTGTTAACTTCAACCAATGATATGGCTTCAGATTATTCTTTTTTGTTTGACCCTGATTCCTTGGAGTAACTCGAGGAGGAACCCTTCCCTTCAAACCAGGGGGTCCAGGGGGTGGTGGAACAGGTCCCTTGGCACCAGCTGCTTGAGAATCTTGAGCAGAACTATTAGCTCTTGGAAGTCCTTTTCCAATAGGTACTGGTGGAGGTGGCACTGGTGGAGCTGTATAAGAATTTGTGGGCCCAACACTTGAAGGGGAACTTTTAGGAGGAGGGGGTGGCGGAGGCACTATAGATGACATCTTAGGACTTGCAACAGAAACTGACATTTTTGGAGGCGGAGGAGGAGGAGGAGCTCTGACTTCTCCGCATGTGGAATCTGAACCTGTGGCTGATGAAACATTTTTAGGGAGACAAGGAGGCGGTGGGGGAGGAGGAGGAGGGTTAGACAGCGAGCTCCTAGCATTAAAAGATGAGGACTGAGATAACAGAGGCGGAAGTGGAGGTGGAGGGGGCACGGACAATGATACCCTAGTACTTGGGAAAGGAGATTGTCTAGAGGAGGGCGGGGGAGGGGGGGAGGAGGCGATGCTGATAACACACTGCCTGCATTCATGAAAGGGGGAGGGGGAGGGGAGGGGGACGTGGGATTGGTGACAGATTTGTTGCAATCTCAGATTTAGACTGAGGAGGTAGAGGGGGAGGGGGAGGAGGAGGAGGAACAGAAGGCTTTAAACTGCTTCTTCCAACAGTAACGGTCTCTGTTTGAGAAGCAACAAAATTTTCTGATTCAAAAGTTGATTGTGAAAATGGAGGGGGTATTGGTGGAGGAGGAGGTACTGGTGAAGTTTCAAATTTTAAATCAACAACAGAAGGCTCTTTGTACTTTGATTTGGAATATTCAGATTGCAGAGTAGGTTGAGGAGGCACAGACGCTGCATTTGATGTAGAAGGGCGCGTTAGTTGTATTGGTGATGTTGTGTCAACTGTAGACGGCTCTACATGAAGGGATTCTGAATGTGCATGTCGCAAGAGAAGCGGAGAGGGCAGAGGGGCAGGTGTTTGAGGTAGAGGAGATGATGAGAGAGCATCTTGTTCAGGTTTAGGCACTTCAGGAGCAAAAGAGACCTGAGTAGCTGAGGGTTGTGGAGAAATTGCCCCTAGATGAGCAGCCATGTCACTCTTGTATGTATCATGGTCATGCAAAAGCGCAGTAATCCCAAGTGAAGACGGTGAACTATGAAATCTTTGCATAGGTTTTGGCGAACCTTGCAAAGAATTGTTATATAAGGCAGAACTTGAACGGGAAGATTGTAGTATACGTGGGGATATAATCTTTGTTTGAGTAGTTTGTGGAAGAGCAGGAAGCAAGTCTTCTGGTTGAGCCTTCTTTACAATCGCATTTGCATCTAGCAAGGGTCCACAGGATTCTTTCGACAATTTCTCAAAGACCACGGACATACAAGCTGTTATGCTTTCCTTTGCCTCTGAATCTCCCTTCTCACCAAGTTGTTGAGGACTGGATACCGCAATGCCGCTAGATTCTTCTGTCAGCCTAGCCGTTTCTGGAGTTTCCAGAACAATATTTGAAACACCTTCTTTATAAGCATCACACTTTTGTACAGCTAAATTGGTATCTGGTATAGGTTCTGAAGAGTGCTCAGTGTGCTTCTCTAGAATCCCCAGTGGGGAACTGGAGATGCTGTCCTTCAGTAGCAGTGATTTGAAATCATCCTCAAGCTTTCCAGAAGTAGTTTCAAGACTATTATCTTTCTGCTGGGAAGCATTCTCCAATTTCTCTTTGAGTATTTTAGATGAACTAATTTTCTGAAGAACATCTAGTGTTACATCACTCTTCGAATCTATCCAATCCACGTTACTGAAAATCTCTTGCACCTTTGCAAATGCTTCGACAGGAAGGCCTTCTTTACCCTCAATAACAGGCATATCAATTGAAGTGCCAGACGTTGCAGAGTCCATTTCTGAGAAAAGAACCTTCAGGAAAAGAAAATTCCAAAAAAAAAAATCAAGCTTTTCACAACAAAAATTCAAGCTTTTCACATATAGCACTCAAAAAAAAACATAAAAACAACGAACAAGTAAGCTCAAAGGAATACAAAAGAAAGCAAAGAAACTCATAGAACGAAGGAGGCTGAGGCGTAAACAGAAGGGATACTGGTACCTCCGCTCTAAAGCCCTTTGCAAACTTATCCTTGTGATCCCACAGAGTGTCAATCTCATCACGAGTTAGCATCAGAATATTAGATCGGATAAACGCTGTGCTAAACATTACTCTGAACATCATCTGCTCACGTTCCAAATCCTCATCTAAGCTTATGCACTCAAGCACCACGTCGCCTTGAACATGACAGTGAACGTCAATTTTCACCAGTTCACTTTCTGCCTGAAACAACAGTCAGAAGCAGAAATAAGACTTGTAAGCCCCATTTTTTGAAAGGAGACGAACATACCCATCTAAACTCCCACAAAGTCCTAGTATCTGAGCACTGCAAACATAGAAAGCAAGGCCGGTAGCAAACTCCAGAGACATGCAGTTAATGATGAAAATATTTCATCTCACATTATACCAAAGACACCACCAACCAGAAGAAGATCAAGAAATAAGGTTTCCCTTTCACCCCATAAGTACACAGGCCTGTGAAAGATGGGAATCAAGGAACAACATATATCACAAGCATCTTACCTGCTTGTAATGCCGTACAACTCTACTTCTTTTTGGAGTTGAAAATAGCACTATAGGAGCTCGGTCAGAAGCAGGGGAAGGATCCCGTCCGTATATTCTCAAAATGGGTCGGCAACCACCCAACCCATCTATATTGGGGATGAGCCTAAGAATTATACAATCCACTGTCAGGCCCCTGTCCTGAGGAGGCCATTCTGAGTCCAAGCTTCTCCTTGATACATATTGAAGATATCTCAACTGCGACGGAATTGGATTTAATGGAGACATCAACTGCAAAAGCTCGCGAGGGGCTTGTCTGTAGATCATATCCAGTGTTTTTTGCTCTCCATTGTATAGCTTTCTATAGATTAAGAGTGCAGCTAACATGCATGCCAAAATAGGCCAACCCCCTCGTTCACAATGCATTAAAAGAACGTTGCGCTGACCAAGCAAGAGCCAGCTATCACCAGATCTCAGACAATGATGAATCATCTCCAAGGTGAGCAATGGACAACCTTCATATTGCCGAGGATAGTCTATCACAGTCATATCGTGCTCCGACAGTATATTGGCAATCTGGCTCTGATTCTCTCCCTCACGAAAGTTGAACACCATGAATGAAGCATCAGGTAAGTGATCACGAAGTTGACTAGCTATTCCACCAATATAGCCCTTATAGTTTTCATCCTCCACCACATCCGTTGTAAAGCAGCAATCAAAGACTAAGCAGAAACAAAAAGAATATATACAATCATCAGAACTGTAACATCAGCGGCATGTGTCTCAATGCATTTTGCAAACAAAAGAATAGCAGAAATTCAAGAAATTTAAGTCACAAATAGAACGTTAGAGGAGAACAAGCAAGGATGTATAATGAGAAGATGAAGAACTCAACAAGAACTGAACCTTCATCAAACCCAAGTGGCTTAAACAAATACTCCCTTCGTTCTTTTTCAATCTACGCACTTTGTAATTTTACACTATTCATGTAACTACACTTTGACCAACATTTGTAATTTATCCATAAAGAAACATAGAGCCACGTGGGGTCTACTTTAATGCATCTTAGTATATATATCTTCAAAATATCAACCTTTTGTAATTTTCAAAGTCAAAGTTATGCATTGACAAGCGTGAAAGTCAAACTGTGTAGATTAAATAACGACACACAGAGTGCGACAGATGAAAAGAAAACTGCTTTCATGCACACAATGGGAAGATCCGAACAAATCTAGCAACATGTCCAACAAAGAAAAACAAAGATAATAGTATATTAAGTCTAAAACTGCTAGAGACAAATAATAATAATAATTCAAAAGGCTCCACGGGCAGCATAGAAGCATCCTAAAAAACTTGAAGTTTCCTTCTATTCCTAAATACAGGCAAACTACTTAACAACCAATTCCCAGCCCTTACTCATAATTTGTCCATTCTCCTGCCATAACTGAAAGAGGTTATATATAATGTAAAATAGTTCCAAAAGAAAAGGATAAAAAAGGCTACTCTTGTCATCACACTCATCAATATTACGAACTCTTAAGGCAGTCAACATCTTTTAATAATTACTAAGATTTCTTCAGAAAGTAACAGTCCTCAGAATAACAGTCCTAACAGCACCCCTTATAAAAAAAGTTTCACTCTTTTTATCACCCCTAAAATTTCTCCCAATTTTCATCATAGAACACATTTCCTAGATATCGCCCCAAATAGGAAAACATTACATTCTTCTTGTGACAAATATAGGATATGAGCCCTCTCCATTATTGATAAGATAGCACAAACAGAAAATCATCCGAGAAGGAAAGGAATTATTAAATTTCTATGCCCAAAATGTTAAGAGCCCTATTGGGAATAAATTTGTCCCATTTCAAGGGTGATATCTATATGAACTCCAAGTTTACAGCCCAACAAGTAACTCCTTTACTTGAATCCTCAATCCTTTATTTAATGGAATGCACTTTTGCTTTGTTTATCTGCTAAATAAAGTAGCACTGGTAGCTTGCTTGTCACTGTTGCTATGTATGAGCGGCCATGAAATGAGAGAACCTTAAGGGCTTGTAATATGCTTGCTTCTCACTGTTGCTATGTATGAGCGGCCATGGAATGAGAGAACCTTAAGGACTTGTAATATCAATCAAATATTAGTAGTTTTGGCAAGAGGTGCCGGGTGGATATGTGTGTACTGCAATTTTGGAAAATTCAACGAACTCCTACTCTGCCAATCATTTTAAGGAGCAACAAAGATGTCCAATGAAGAAAGCCTTTAACTTTATGTTAAAATGAAATTACGCTATACACAGTCCACTAGATCCAGCGACAGCCTATAAAGGGATCCCATAAATGTCAAAAGGGTCTGGGTGATGTCCATGCTCAGAAGTTGGGCAGAATCTGCATCTCTTATTACTCCACAATTTGCAAGTAGCCAGCTGTTATGCTAGACTGCTAGTTACATTGTCTAAAAATATAAGATGTTGCAAAGCTTTGCTATCCCTCATGCATCTAAATCAATAAACAATACCCTAAATTTATCCTGTGAAATGAAGCTTATCTTCCCAATAGCATGAGCCAGTAGATACCAATGTAAGGTTATAAGCTCAGACCAATAAATCAACAATTGCCTTTTAATCACATTCTACTGCGCAAACTGCAAGTAGACAGTTGTTCATACTAGATTAATAGTATCAAAATCAGGTTCTAATGATTTGGCTCAAGTACCTAGAATCAATAGCTTGTAAAATTACCCTATAATGGACCTTCATACTTAATACACGTGAGCTGTATACGGAAAATGCAAGAATCTCATAAACCATGTCACTAACAGCATATGGACAGAAGCACAGATAAAGAGATTAAGCAATAGACAAACCCAAGTCCACAGTGATTAACCATTTTGAAAAGTCCAGATTACTCAATATGCCGCAAACCACAAAGTATTAATAAAAAGTTAGCCACGAAAAGACTAAGCAATAGCTAAGGAGCATCAATCCACAGATATTAATGATTAAGACCAGATGATCCCTACATCTTACCAGTTATAATCACACAAAAAGAACTGACTCTAGCGAGCTCCGATTTGCCATCGAAGACGACCACTAAATCCATTTATCTATCCAGCTATGTCTAGCCTTACTCCTAAGGAGTCAAGTACTATTACAGAGGTATTTTCTGACACTTCCGACGATCAACTCAATTGATTCGCATAACTAAGCAACAATACAACCTAAAAAGAATCAATTACACCACAATACAAAGAATGCAGACTCCTTGGCATCATAAGATAATGAGTCAAGAGAAGCTCCTTTTTTCAAATTCACCACACCAATCTCAACTAAGCCATAGCTCATCAGAAACAAACACATGGCCCACAAATGATCACTATCATACCATAATCACACTTAAACCAGAAACATCCTATCAACACCAAAATCTAGCAAAACTCATCATTTTTCTCAGCCCCATTACTGAATTCAAATCATACAATCTCTCAAATCATACTACCAATCTCAACTAAGCCGTAGCTCATCAGAAACAAACACATGACCCAATAAGTGATCAACATCATACCATAATCACACTTAAAACCAACCACAATCACACACTATCAACACCAAAATCTAGCAAAACTCATCATTTTCTGAACCCCATTACTAAATTCAAATCATACAATCTCTTAAATCACACTAACATAACAATAACACAAAATTCAACCAGGGGGACAAAAACCCACATTGGATCATACCAAAAAGTGCTGAAAAAACATCAAAGATTGCAACTTTTGACCAATTTAAAACATACCATAAACCCTTTCCGCAATCTCTAACAACCCATCAGGAGGTTTCCTGTAGAAGAACTTCCTAAATAACGCCATTTCCGAGATGAATTCAAAAACCCAAAATCAACACTTTTAACAAGCAAAGTTGGATAATGGCCAAAAACAATGTCAACCCATTTGAGCTGAAGATACCCAGATCGAAATGGGAGAATTTACAAATACCCATAAGTCCATAATGTTATGGATTGTTATAAATCATGAAAAAATTGGTGCAGAAGTAAGAAATTTCCAAACTTTCAATCTAATCTCAATCTATCTCAGTAGGGTAAGGGTAATGTTAAGTTTATTTCTTCTCCTACACACTTGCAGCAACTTCAGAAGACTTCGCTTTCAATAAGAGGAACACAACGTGGTGGGTTATGAGAGAATGAGAGAGAATGAGAGATTAAAAAAAAGAGGTTTTTGTTATGTTGAAAATGGGGGGATCTTAGGTTTGTCTTTGTGTTCTCTATAATTGTGATTTGAGTTTGTTGTTGTTGTTGTTGTTGTTGTTTTTTGGATTTTTGGGTGTTAGAAATTTGGATAAACCAAGTGTCCTAATGATAATGATGTTTTAAAAAAATCTCTTTCTTGGACAAAAAAATGGCCCATCTTGTGATATTTCTTTCTTTTTCGGAAAGATGAGATTACTTTGAGTGGTTTTCTTATTTGTTTTTGGCTTTTGGCTTTTATATGTGGTTAGACAATCAGAAAAACTGTTTGTTAAACGACTTTTGCAATGGTTAAAAAGCCGGCTATTAAGCCAAAAGTTGTTGTTATCAGCCTTTGTTGCTAACTTTTGGTTTTTGCTTTTATTTTATACTTAACAGCTAACACTAAGAACCATTATTACAAAAACTTTTATATACAACCAATAATTACACAGCCGGTCAAACAAGCCACAAAAAATAACCGAACAATCCAGCCACAAAAAACAAACGAACAATCCAGCGACAACAAAAAGCCACCAGCCAATTGTCAAACACCTCCAACATCTAGTTTTATTAGATAGCTTAAAATGTAGTATTACAGTAAGGAGGGGTTTTCTAAACTATTTATGTACAAATTATTTAAAAAAAGTGCAAAAGGAACAAAATTGGAATCTTTAGTGTTGATTCATCTTAAACTTGTGTATAATTGATTAGGGTTATAGAGTAATATGATTGGTTTAAGTGTTTGACTAATAAAATTTTGCTTTACGTAGTTAGATTATGATATCAAAGGTCAATTATGGACCTAAGCTACCACTAATTTCATTGCTTTTGGGAGAGTTTAATGTTGATAACTTGATGTTGAACTTTTTGTGGTAAAGCCTTTTTCCCCCTTTAAATGAAAAGACAAGTATATTGCACGATTAGTTGATCTTACCTAATTCATGATTGATAAATAAGCTACAATTAAGATACTTTATTAAGTTAATAGTCGTCCTAACTCCTAGATGGCCACTTTTGAAAAAAGTTAGAGAATGAGTGAATGAATCTTTCTGCATTTTATGAGAAGGAAACTAGTCATTACCTGGACTCGGCTATCTCTCAGATAGTTGTGACTTGTGAGTCTACTATTTTGGCAATTGATTATCAATTTATTTTTAGAGTTAATTTGGCATTAGAATATGTCAATCTAGAAGGAGATAATCCGTCTTATCTATATATGTACTCCCGTCGTTTTTTTGTTTGCCTCATAAACTGTAGCTCCAAATGCCAAGTAAGCAAGCTAATGTCATATGCATGTGTGGGGCGACAACAATTAAGTACTCTCATTATTTTATAATAAATATAGTGATTAAAGTAGGTGAGAGAAAATTGTAAGGTACATGTGGGACCAAAAAGTGATAAAGTTGGAATAAACGGCTAATACTATAATTTCCTCATATAGGGAAACATGAAAAAGTAGGATAAACAAAAAGAAACGAACGAAAACGAAAAGTATGACAAACAAAAAGAAATAGAGGGAGTATTTCAAATTGCAGCTTAATTTTAATTAATTTTAATTAATTTTATTAATACACTTCATAATTTCATTATTATTTTTCATTAAGAGCGTATGGATTGATGGGCGAAACTTCTTCTTCCATATTTAAGGTTATGAATTTGAAACTTTTTGTTGACAACATTTTTACGTTTTTTTATGTATGATGATAACATGTATAAATTGCTACTAGAAGAAAAGGAGAATGTCATGTGGTGACCTACAACTCTTCTTCACACAATGAGGAGTACAAGAGTTCTTTTTTATAAAGCCGAAAGGTTATATCAGTTCAAAGTAGAAAAATAATATCAAAAAAAAGGATGTCATGGTGGTGATCCTGGTGGAGTTGTAACTTACCAAGTGTTAGGATGTTTACACTTTTTAGCAATAACTAGTTGTTGGACCGCGCGCTAACGCGCACGGTCCCCCAATATGTGTATGCAAACATTAGGTAAGTATCGTTTGCTGTTCAATTTGTCATATACAATTTGTGTAGTAATCTTTGTTGAAATTAGACAATGCAATAAAGTGTGAAATATTCATTAGACAAGTAGTGGAAAAGGGTACATGACCAAAGTAGTAGTTTAATTTAAACAGAATCATAAAAGTATTGGAAGATAAATGTTTGAAGTCGTAAGAGCCTACAGTGAATCTTTGGAATTTTAGCGTTCACTTTGATGTAGCCTGATTAATTGAGTATTATGTATTAGTTTTCGCATTTCTTTGCATTGAGCACGATCTCCCAAGATAGTGAAATATACTTGCAAAACGTAATTATGAAATTAATTTAGTGTAATTACCACAATCATGGTCGAAGAATGTGATTTTGATTTTCAATTATTTTACAACATTTTTCAATAACTGCTATGATAATATTTCGTATATGATTAAAAAACTCCCAACAAAGTTTTCGTTTTGCGTGCTTCCCTTACAAACTCTAGAGAAAGGAACTTGCAGATGTTTAAAATGGTAGATATTTGAAAAAGACTCTAGGAAAGACTCCTACTTTCTATAAAAAGTTGCATTATGTAACTCGAAAGAGAAATGTGCAAGAATCACTCTTACTTGGGTGCAACCACCATGCGCCTTTCCCACATTCTGGTATATGTATCATTTAATATAGTCACGTCCTATCATTATATCTACTTGGAATAGGTCATGCATCGCCTTTTGACATAACTATTGCTTTCAGTCAGTTGCGCCTAGATCGGATATATAGAAGCAAGGGTTAACGTTTAAGAATCAAAAGCAAAGACTTAGGATAAAACCAAGTTAAGAAAACATATAGTAAATTATTGTTATATAATTATAGCCTTTGACATATACATGCTCAAAGTCATAAGATTAATAGGTAGTACTTTTTTTTGTCAACTTGAATAGTTGAAACTTAAAGAAAAGAAAAATGAAGTTAATGAGGATATATGACAGCATATCAAAAGTGTCAAATAATCCTGCTTTGAGCATAAAGGATGATGGAGAGCAAGCTCATAGATACTTAATAAAGATACATATGATACATTCTGGTCATCAATAGCAGTTGTTACTAATATAGATGTGTCACCCAAGAAAGAAAGAGTAAATAACTCCAGAGCAACAAATCTCTAGAATTTGCTACAAGTCTACAACCTAAAAGATTATCTTCTTCAATGTTCTTGATGATGTAAACTAATGAGATGATCTGGTCTCTGCAACATTAGAAATGAAAAGGTTAGAAAAAAATGTTAACGAGAACTACTGCAAATTTTCTTAGCAATAATCTTTATATATATCTCCTGTAACCCTTATCTACTCGAGTTTAGTACACGAATCATTCGAGAAACTAAATCTGAATTCTACCTACACAAGATATTCACACAAAATTCCGGTCGGAGCATAATGGTACACTCCCTTCATCTTGACCCCTCGGGGGATCTAGCCTACATGTCAACTTAAGGTTTCCTATGTTCCTTCCCCTTTATCCCTTCCCCTAATGAGTCCCTTAATATATTACATCCCCATAAAAAGTAGGTGCTCGTTTAGTTGAACATGAGGAAGTAATGTTTTCCTATAAATTTGCTTTTCCCCTGTATTTCAATACGAAAGTGCATCAAGTTGTCTGGGCAATCAAGGATAGTTTTACTTACCTAAGGGACCTACCTAAGAAAATTCGCCACTTGTGGGAAGTAGAACTTCCTAGAGAGTGCATGACCGGTCTTTACTATACATATTATCCCCAAGAAAAAGAAGTTTCAAGAACAATACTTTTGTACTCCCATATTTATGAAAGTTGCCATTAAGCTTAGGTGCAGCTAATATTATTGATTAATGGATCTTACCTTTGGCCACAAGCATGGTTTTGCACCATTAGGCAATATCATCATCTGTTTCGGGCAATTCATGCATTAAATGCCACTTAATATGCACTTTCACCTGCAATGGAGTTTTGCTAGCACATTAGCCGCTGAAAGTTTTAACATGTCCAGGTAAGACATTAACACCAGATGAAAGAAAGGAAGGCTTTTATCTTTGCCATCTTCCACTGATGGAACGATGGAAGATCAATAATCGTGCATCTTTTTCTTTAATATAGTACTCTTCTCATCTTGACTGAGATGTGCACTACTTACCATGGAGGATTTACCCTTCAAAATTGATAGCATAGAAGGAGGGCCTCATCTCGAGCTATAGCAAGGGTAATTTCAATATAAATGACTCATATGCTTCACAGCTAAAACAAGACCCTGACAACACCCAGATAGAAGTGACAATAAAAGCCATTAGTTGGTAGTTCTTATGAAGAAAATAGAAAATAAAATCTTAACAAGAAAAGGCGACAAGAGTTGTTCAGTGAAAACACATAATTTCATAGTAGAAGATACAATATGATTTCTCGTGCATTATAATTTATAAGTGTACATTGAGTGTCAAAATTTTATAGCAAGGTCTTATAACTCTAAAATGTTGTAATCCTATATATCGTATAATAAAGTATACACAAAATATCTCTGCAAAAAATAGTCTGCAATCCTATTAATGATGTTCGATGGAAGTACGAGATATAATTTAATTTAGGCCATGAACGAACCAAGGCAACCAACCCATTAAGACTTTATTTAGGGGGGGGAGAAGAAACACAGGAACCAAAAAGGAAAAAGGCGGGAGCTAAAGGAAGAAAGAAATGTCATTGGACACACCTTGGTACGAGGGAGCAAAACATTTTTTGGAACATCTAACCCTTTTGATATAGCATGCTGCTGAGCATCTACAGGTTTGATTTTAACCAGAAGGGAACAGGAAAATCCTTTAATTTCTCGTAGCCTGACTGTGTAACAATATACCATTGAACAATTGTTTTATAGTAAGAAACAACCCAGCCATAAACTTGTAGAAATAAGCACGTAGAAGTACCTTTAGGGTGCTTTGATCTTCAGCCCATCTAATTTTGACAAAGATATACTCAGAAAACCACATTGACCAACCAATAACCTGCATTTGAGAGACAAAGCATAGTACAAAATACAAAGAGACATAGGCCACCAATGCAGAACAACAACTAATAGACACCTTGATTATCAGCCTGTAATAAGGAAATAATAAAAACAAAATGCCAAAATGCCAAAATGATATACTGGTACGAAGGTTAAGGAGTCTAATAGTAGCTATCAACATATACTACCATCTAGAGTCCATAAAATTAAAATCTGGTGATGGGAAGATCACATAAACAAAAAGGTTGGAATCAGTAGTAATTGTACAATAACCAGAGGCTTCGATGAAGAAATCTTTGGCCACAACAAAGAACAGATATAAATGAATGGCTAACTTCGCCTATGATTGAACTAAAAGAATGAGCCCTTTAAAGGGTCCTCTGAAAGTTCTGCTCATGTCAGGCTTAATATTAGGAGGCTCTGACTGAGAGAACAGAATGAGGACCTGCATGGTGACTATAACAAGTAGCAGAAACACAGCCGATCCGATGATTCCTTGCCAAGTTGAGATAAACACGTGAAAATATACACACGTTATTGTTAGATGATATGAAAATATTCATTATTTTCATATATATATCATTTGTATTTATGTAAACTATATTAGTTGGTCATGTATATCTTTTAGATATTATTGTTTCCTAGTTTATAGGAATTGTTGACTTTCTCTTGTAAAGCTAGTATATATTGTTAGGTTGTAACAATTAATCAGTTAAGGAATTATCTTCTTTCATGGTATCAGATTTTAGGGTTATTTTTCCTCTCTCTTCCGCTTTGCCCTACTAGCCGTCCGCCCCTCTCCTTCCCGGCAGCCATGGCCGCCGCTTCTTCTTCTTCTTCTCCCTCTCTCACAAATCTCTCTAATTCTAATATTAAACACAATCTTCCTATTGTCCTTGACATGGAAAACGTGCAATATGCTACGTGGGCGGAACTCTTCAAAATTCATGCACGTTCTCATCGAGTCATTGACCATATTATTCCCACGTCGAAATCAAAACCTCCGTCTACTGATGATGAAAAGGAGGAATGGACCACTATTGATGCTACCGTATTGAAATGGATCTATAGCACTATTTCTGATGATCTTCTCAATACGATCCTTGAGCCGGATCTCACGGCCAAGGAGGCGTGGGAGCGACTTCGGGACATTTTTCAAGACAATAAGTCTTCCCGAGCCGTTACTTTAGAACAGGAATTCTCCAATACGGCTATGGAGGATTTTCCTAATGCTTCGTCATATTGCCAACGTTTGAAGATGTTGGCCGATCAACTCAAAAATGTGGGCGCCCCGGTCTCTAATAACCGTCTTGTTCTTCAGATGGTTGCGGGCCTCACAGATGCTTACAATGGCATCGGCACTTTGCTCCGTCAAAGTGACCCCCTCCTCAATTTTATCAAGCACGGTCCATGCTTGTGTTAGAGGAGGCGGGTTTGGCTAAGAAAGTTTCGACGGGTTCCTCCACGTCCGCCATGGTGGCCTCTCATCATGACAATTCGCCCCCCGACAATGCCCCTCATCATCGTGTTCAACATGGTGGTAAAAATAAAAATAAAAATCATGGAAAAAACAAAAATTCCGGCGGGGGTGGCCGGAATAATTCCGGCGGTAATGGTGGCCGGAACAATTCCGGCGGTGGTGGCCGGAATTATTCCGGCAGAGGTGGGCGTACACAGGGCCAGCAGCAGGGCGCACCAACCGCCCACCCAGCAGCAGCAACAACCGCATGGGGGGGTTGGGCTTACCCTCCTTGGGCCTTCCCCCCATGCCCCTATCCAACTCAGGGGTGGGCCAGGCCTTGGGTGCCAAGACAGCAACAGGGAGCAGGCGTCCTTGGAGCTGGGCCGCGGCAGCAGCAGGCCTATGCGGCCGATGTTCAGCCCGTTTCCACGGACATCGAGGCCGCCATGCATACACTTGGTATAAATCCGCCGGATCCGAATTGGTATATGGATACGGGAGCGACTTCTCATATGACTTCTTCCCAAGGTACTCTAAACTCTTATTTTAATTTGAGCACTCCTAATGGTATAATTGTTGGAAATGGTTGTAGTATTCCAATTCGTGGTTACGGGGACGCACAATTGACCTCTTCTAACCCTCCTTTGACTCTCAAAAACGTCTTACATGCACCTAAAATCATTAAAAATTTAGTGTCTGTTCGAAAATTTACTACTGATAATTCTGTGTCTGTTGAATTTGATCCTTTTGGGTTTTCTGTGAAGGATTTTCGGACGGGGAGCCCACTAATGAGATGTGAGAGTCAAGGTGCTTTGTATCCCCTCACCACCTTCCCCAATCACGCCTCCACTCCATCTACTTTTGCTGCTCTTGCACCATCCCTTTGGCATGCTCGCTTGGGTCATCCTGGCTCTTCTATTCTGGCATCTCTTAGGACTAGTAATCTTATAGAATGTAATAAAGGAAGCATGTCTGATTTTTGCTATTCTTGTCCTCTTGGGAAACATGTTAAATTGCCTTTTGTTTCATCCACTTCTAATACTTTAATGCCATTTGATATTATTCATTGTGATCTTTGGACATCTCCCGTTTTGAGCTCTAGTGGTCATCGTTATTATCTTGTTGTGTTGGATGATTTTACTAATTATTTGTGGACTTTCCCCCTTGCTAAAAAGTCACAAGTATATTCTACATTCCTTCAATTTCGAGCTTATATCCACACACAATTTGAACGGGAAATTAAAAATATTCAATGTGATAATGGGCGGGAATTTGATAATGCACCTTTTTGGGAATTTTGCAAAACTCATGGGTTGTCATTTCGTCTTTCTTGCCCCTATACTTCTTCTCAAAATGGTAAAGCGGAGCGTAAAATACGTACCATTAATAATGTTGTGCGTACTCTTCTCTCCCACGCTTCGCTTCCCCCTTCATTTTGGCATCATGCGTTACAAATGGCAACATACCTCCTTAACATTCTTCCCAATAAGACACTATCGTATGAGTCTCCTCTTCATCTTCTTTACCACAAACGACCCTCCTATTCCCACCTTCGTGTGTTTGGGTGTCTTTGCTATCCTCTCTTTCCCTCTACTACAATCCATAAGCTACAAGCTCGATCCACTCCATGTGTATTTTTGGGATTTCCCACTAATCATCGAGGGTATACATGTTATGATCTCTCTTCCCGTAAAATTATTATTTGTCGCCATGTGGTATTTCATGAACACTCCTTTTCGTTCTCTTCCCTCCATACTCCACCTTCCACAAATTATGATTTTCTGGATCATCTTAGCTCAATGGACTCTCCCCCTTATTCGGCCCAACACTCCCCTAACACGTCGGGGCCTCCTGAGCAGCCCACTTCTCCCCCACTCGCTGCTCAATCCCCTCTTCTCCCTCCACGCGGACCCAGCCCAATTCGGGCTTCTCTCTCTCCTGCGTGGGCCACCTGTGCTTGGGCCTGCATCCCCTACTCCCCCACTGCATTCGCCTGTCCCAGATGGACTCCCCATCCCCTCTGGGCCTCCTCCTCCATGCAGCCCACCTCCCCCTATACACCCTCCTCTTCCCCGTCAGCCATCCACAAAAAGAGCTAATCCCCGTCATCCTCGCCCTACTGATTCCCGCGCTGTCACTCGTGGTCAACATGGGATTTATAAGAATAAAAAGCCCGTGTCCCTTGTTGCCCATGTTGACCGGTCCCCTATTCCCCGTAATCCTGTGTCGGCCCTTCGTGACCCGAATTGGAAACAGGCCATGGATGATGAATATCATGCTCTAATGAAAAATAAGACTTGGGAATTAGTACCTCGTCCTCCTCATGCTAATATTATTCGGTCTATGTGGATATTTGCTCATAAAGAAAAATCTGACGGTTCTTTTGAGAGGTACAAAGCTCGTCTTGTAGGTGATGGGAAAACGCAGCGAGTTGGAATTGATTGTGGGGAGACTTTTAGTCCTGTGGTCAAACCTGCTACTATTCGCACTGTTCTTAGTCTGGCTCTTTCTAAGGGTTGGGCGCTTCACCAGCTTGATGTGAAGAATGCGTTCTTACATGGTGAGCTTCATGAGACAGTCTATATGCATCAGCCGGTTGGTTACAGGGACCCCACTTATCCTGATCATGTTTGTCTTCTGAGGAAGTCCTTATATGGCCTGAAACAGGCCCCTCGGGCTTGGTATCGTAGATTTGCTGATTTTGTGACTAACATTGGTTTTGTGAACAGCAAATCTGATCATTCCTTGTTCATCTATCGCCGCGGTACAGACCTCGCCTATCTACTGCTCTATGTAGATGACATTATTTTGACTGCTTCATCTGATACACTCCGCAAGTCTATCATCGCCAGCCTAGGCTCTGAGTTTGCGATGAAAGACTTGGGATTGTTGAGTTATTTTTTGGGTATTGCTGTATCTCGTCATGCAGGTGGCTTATTCCTATCTCAGCGCAAATACGCTGAAGAAATCATTGAACGCGCTGGCATGTCGGCGTGTAAGCCATCTCCTACTCCTGTGGATACCAAACCTAAACTCAGTGCTACCTCTGAGGTTGCTTGCAGTGATCCTTCCTTATACAGAAGCCTTGCTGGTGCATTACAGTATCTTACTTTCACCAGACCTGATATCTCTTATGCAGTCCAGCAGATTTGTCTTTTTATGCACCAGCCTATGGAGGATCATATGAGCGCTCTTAAGCGCATTGTTCGTTATGTGAAGGGCACACTAGATCATGGCCTTCACCTTTACCCCTCTTCCACTGCTACTCTCATTTCATACACAGATGCAGATTGGGGTGGGTGTCCTGACACTCGTCGTTCTACTTCGGGTTATTGTGTGTTTCTTGGTGATAATTTGCTCTCCTGGTCTTCGAAGCGACAGACCACGTTGTCTCGGTCTAGTGCAGAATCAGAATATAGGGGAGTTGCAAATGTAGTCTCGGAATCGTGTTGGTTACGTAACCTACTGGTTGAGCTTCATTGTCCGATTCGCAAGGCTACTTTGGTATATTGTGATAATGTGAGTGCGATCTACTTGTCCGGTAACCCGGTCCAGCATCAGCGTACTAAGCATATTGAGATGGATATTCACTTTGTACGTGAAAAGGTCGCTCGAGGCGAAGTTCGTGTGTTACATGTCCCCTCTCGCTATCAGATTGCCGATATCTTTACTAAGGGTCTTCCCTTGGTTTTATTTGAGGATTTTCGGGACAGTCTCAGCGTTCGCCCTCCTCCCGTTTCGACTGCGGGGGTGTGTTAGATGATATGAAAATATTCATTATTTTCATATATATATCATTTGTATTTATGTAAACTATATTAGTTGGTCATGTATATCTTTTAGATATTATTGTTTCCTAGTTTATAGGAATTGTTGACTTTCTCTTGTAAAGCTAGTATATATTGTTAGGTTGTAACAATTAATCAGTTAAGGAATTATCTTCTTTCAGTTATATATATATTCGTAGTGATTTCATGAAGACCTTATGTGGAAGGAGTCTTTACACCCTTAACTATTTCTCGGAAATAAATTCGAAGTGATTTCAACAGTATAAACAATATAATATGTCAAATTATGAAACAGAAGTTATTTTTAATTTATGTATGATGATTCATTATTTAAACGTAAATTCTTATCTTTTTTATGTATGATGATTATCTTTAGTAATTTATTTAAAACAAAACTCTATCTTTTACTCACTCTTTATTTAATAAAATATAACTTCTAAATATCCTAGGTGTGGTGTGTCGTATGTGCACGCAATTATTCTCTTTTAGTATATAAATAAATATATATATATATTGATTGTCTCTTAACCTTTTTTTCCCTAAACTTATCTCAATCTCAATTTATTGGAATTATATGAATTTATAGACCTGAAAAATTATTTTTTCAAGATAAGAGAAAACACCATAAGAAAGAACTTTATGCCCTTATGCTTTTGGGTCAATTTTAGATATGGCATCCCAAAATTATACTCATAATATTCATAACTTTATGCTCTCTCTTTTTAAAATGCTTAACTTTTAAAGGCTCCGCTAACCAAAAGAAATAAACATTAAATGAAACTGAAAGATGACAATAAAAGGATAAAAGAGATTAGTGATTATAGATATTACGTTAAGATTGGATATTAGAGTTCAAGAATAACAAGTTCAAAGTTTCAATGGAATCACTACCATCAACGCCGAAAAATTCAACAAATAACTACATGGCTTCCCCTCCAGTCTATCTCACAGTTATCCTTACACCGACATCCTCATAATTTTATCCCTGTCTGTCAACCCAAAAAACTACAATAACAGCAACATCAGCAACCCAACAACAATAGTCAACTAATCCCAATATGGCTGCTGCTACATAAACAAAATGCAAAACTATATAGTTTAATCTAGCTTGGCAATAAAGTTCCAACATTAAGAATAGAAAATTAAAAAACCCATATTGAAAGTCCACAAGCAAAACTCAAAGTTCAGCCTCCAGCAATATCGAGCCTTCTATACAACCTCTTTCTCCCTCTAACCATAACAAAACTAACATGATCTTAAATTGCTAAATTCTCAACACATGAATGCAACCACATACATTGCAGAGGAAGTCAAAACCAAGCTAGCAATGAACAATATAAAAACAATGGTTGAGAAATAGGAACCAACGCCAATTGGCCAATTCAAACCTTATTCAATTACTCAGTCCCAAATCAAGCAAAGTTCACACGACACAATATCTTAATCAACACTGAATTACTCACATGACAAAAAAGAAACACAAATTTACCCGTAAATGATGGCCTCCTTGTAAGGGTCCATGTCTTCAACACGCATGGGTCGCAGGTTCCCTCACCGCAATGACAAAGTCAGCGAGTAAGTTGCTTCATCCAATCTTTAACAAGCTGGCACAAGTATGTATCAAATTTTAGTATTGATTGATAATATATAAGGGAGAGTAAAAATCCATGGGGTTGGAGATACACGACAGTAAATGAGCATATAAGCCAGTTGAAAGTGTAATAAAAGCACATGAAGTCAAGTATCATGCAGGTTAAGCTAAAGAGATTTCATGGCTACATCACATGCAAGAAAATAAATGCAAAATAATCTAGTTTCAAATACTATCTCATTCAACAAATTGAAGTCTTCAGGTCATGGTTGCAATCAATATATACAATATCTTGATACTACACCATACATCCTCAATCCTTCAGTATAGCTTGGCGAAGTTCTTGTGCACCAGCAATGCCAAAATGCTAATGACCAATTCAGTTCAAGTATTATAAGTCAATGGAACAGAGGTCGGTGAAATATAAAAACCTTCCTTAGTTCCTCAATTATCCACAATACATAACAACCAAAGTACTTTTCACATCTTAATACAAATATAGCAATGTTTGACGATAGACACCAATCATATGAACTCCGATTTCGATCAAAAGAACGACACAATTTCAATCCATAAAGACCAGAATTAGTACAATTGATTATTGTACCTCTTTAAGGCGAGCCAAAACAGCCTCCCTCTCAGCAGCTTAGATTCAACCAAAAACTGCCAATTACCAGAAAAAAAAACAATAATAAGAAGATAATCAAGAATAGAAAAAAGAACCTTCTCCAATTCACGAGTTCACCAAGCCTGACATCGGCTTCGATAATGACGACGGAGAAGCCGTGGCGGAGGTGATGAGGACGACTTATTTGACCTGTAGGTCTAAGTGAAAAGAGAGGAAAATGGAGTACAAAATAGGAACATAAAAGCTAAATAGTTTCACATCCATTATAGTAGTATAATCCATGTTACTCATACTCTTCATTTTACCTAAGCACCATAAAACAAACAATTTAAGAGTGTAATAATAATGAAAATAAGTTAAAAATAAGGAAACTAAAGAATGAAATTAAGTTATAGCAGCTAATTAAGAGCAACAAACAAATTAAGAGCAAATCGCAGACCTTTGAAATTGAGTGAATCTTGCAAATTGCAGATTTTCGAGTGAGTTGTTGCGTCTGGATGAAAGAAATGATAGAGCACTAAAAGTAATTACAAGATAAGCCAAAAGCGAAGACACTTTTGAAAAACAAGGTTTTAAAGTGATACATTCCTAAATGATGGAAAATAATCTCCCTAAAAGTGAACTACAGTTTCATTTCTTAATGATGGGAAAACTCGGTTTCCTCCTCATTCCTTACCTTCCTCTTTCCCTACTCCCATATATTCTTCTCTTGTATTTCCATTTTCCTTTTGTCTTTAACTTTCCAAATAACGATCCAAACAAACGAAAACTAATCTAGAATTGAGCTTTCCCTTAGAATTGGTTAAGCATTTTCGTCCACAAACCGAGACTAAATTTCATAGAATAAATGAAGACCAAAAAACTTAAAAAGGTACAAAATTTCTGCAGAAAATAATCAGCATCAAGGACAAGTAGAAGCTAAAAGAAATAAGAACTCATCATTTTCACCACTATGATACAAACAACCAAACAAAAATAAGGTTACTAATTCAATCTAAACATAATTCCAAATTTAAATTAAAACCCCAAAATACATAATGGCAAATCAAATTTAAGATAAGTATTAAGATAAGAGTATCAATCAATTCTATTTGACAAAAAGTAATGAACTTGGAATTAGAAGTAGAAGTGATAGGTCGGGAAGAGAGCCTAAAGAATTCTTAAAGTTCTTGTAGATTAAAGTAACATAGTAGCTTTTGCTTTAGTCCTCGGACGCTGGAGCAGCTATGATAATCCTAAGTATTTTCACCAGCTTTGAAATGAATTGAGCCTATAATTGTAATAGAAGCAAACCTAATTCAAATTCAATTGAATTCAATTCAATCAATAAAACCCAAATCAAATAAATCCAATTCAATCAATAAAACCCAAAAGAAATTTCAATCAATAAAACCCTAAAAAGAAAAAGGGGCAGTGAACATCCACCTGAGCTAAGATATACAACTAACATAATTTCACTTAAAACAAAAAAAAGTATTGTAATTAACAGTTGAACACAATAGAGATTAACCCTAACCTGTATAAAAATTGGTGATACGATCATCTCCAAGAATACAAGAAGCTTTAGCAATAGACGAGTTGTTCAGAACAACATAGCTCCCCAATCAAAATTGGTCAATGCCATGAGTGAACTCTCCGCCACTACAACCACCATCGTCATAACCAGCCAGTATTTCCAGAAGGCGACACCTTCAATAAATCATAGGTCGCAACCCTTTTTGGTCATCTACAAATTAAAATAAAGAGAGATAACACATGAGAAGGAGAATTACACCTTAAAAATTTAATAGAATCATACTTTATTATATAGATAACTACAAACTCGATCAAATTTCCATCGATTAAAGAATTCGAGTAACTAATAACCTCAAAAAAAGCGAACCTTGAGCCGTGCAACCTTGTAACTTGAAATGATCTGTAGTGAATGATTTCATCCAGTATTTAAGCGAATTATACCTCATTATTCAACGGTTTTCCCAGAACATGACTCTTTAAGGTGCAAATATTTGAAGTCTGCATGGGTCGCAGACTTGAAGGGATGAATTATAGAAGACAGAGAAGGAGAACCATTGGTAGGGGAAGCTTGAGGAGGTGAAATGGCGGAAATGTTGAAATGAAAGACCGAAGAAGAAAGGTATTGAGGAAGTGAGGATGAGAGGAAGAAATGCATTAGGGTTTAATTTCTTGACAAGATGTAGGGAACCGTTGGATGAGACAATTGGTAGGAAGTAATGTCCACCGTTAGATCTTTCACTGTTCAAATGAACAGTTACATTCACTCTGGCTTTTATATATGTTAGTTATGGATGTAAAATGAAGTGACAAGTAATAAGCACAATGGCAGTCATGTCGAGCGACATGGGGTGACACATTATATTGCACAATGTGAGCTTACACTCTTTAATAGTATATTATATTTTTTTTTGCTTTGGTAAGGAGAAGTGGCTTGAACCCCGCTCGGGTCCTATTGGGCCAGACACTTGAGAGTAGGGGGAAGGGTAAGGGAAATCCCTACTTTCAAAGTGCCTCTAATGGGGATTGAACCCCCAACCTTGAGGTTGGAAGGGTACACTCCTTTCCACTAGATCAAGTACTACTTGGTTTTAATAGTATATTATATAGATCTACGTTTCTAACAATTAGAAACGACCATAACATCTTTATACCTAAAATTACTTATTTTGTTGGATTGTTTATTGAGTGCAAGTTCAGTGGGGTTACAAGCAGCGAGACAGGGACGGTCACTTTGGATAGCAAAGTGGTTCAAGGATCGAACGTCTTCCGTTACCTTGGATCCATTCTCCAAAAGGATGGAGAACTGGATGGAGACGTGGCTCATAGAATTAACGCGAGTTGGTTAAAGTGGAAAAGCGCCACCGGGTTCCTTTGTGATTCCGTCATTTCCCAAAGATTGAAGGGAAAGTTCTACCGTACGGCAATTAGGCCTTCTTTGTTATATGGCACCGAATATTGGGCAGTGAAAACGTGCCAGAGATGCGTATGTTGCGGTGGATGTGTGGCCACACAAGGAAGAACCGATTAAGAAATGAAGTGATTCGGGAAAAAGTTGGAGTTGCATCCGTTGAAGAAAAGATGAGGGAGAATCGGTTAAGATGGTTTGGTCATGTGAAAAGGAGATCAGGTGATGCACCGGTGAGAAGAATTGAAGAGTGGAGGAGTAATCAAATTGTAAGGGGTAGGGGAAGACCTAAGATATGAGGCTACTTGGGATTGAGGAGAACATGACGTTGGATAGAAGTGGGTGGAGGGGCAGTATCCATGTGGAGGAAGGGGTGTGATTACTGCATTTATTTGTTTTTCTCAATTGTGTTGGCATTAGCCTTTTGTTGAAAACCTTTTTTAAAACTTTTTGGTGTAAACCTTGTTTTCAAAAACATATTTAAAAATTCTTAAAACTTAAACACTTTTTAAAACTTTTTATCACTCTTGTCGATGCCATCTCTTTTGGCAACGGTTTCAGTTGACGATTCATATTAGCCGACCCCAAATCACTTTGGGAATAAGGCTTAGTTGTAGTAGTTGTTGGAATATTTATTGGTTAGTTGTTGGGAATGAGAATCTGGAGATTGATAGATGGAATAAGGATTTTGTAATAATGTGAAATCTTTGCAAATAAGCACTAAGGTTCTTAAATATTCAGATACAACCAATAAATTATAAAAGAACGTTACAATAAGTTCTAGTTAGATCATATTAGTTTCAGTAAGTTAAAATTATTTCACTAGATTAGTTCTGGTCAATTGGCAAAGAGATTATTTTATTAAAGTGGTCATAACTTAGCTAGGGTATATAGTGTTAAAGAAATTTGCTCAACTAAGAATTAATTTTTTTTTTATAAATGTAAGGAGAAGAGAGAGGATGATTAGGAGCCCTTTCGCTCGAGGGGAATTCCTAATGCATCATTGCAAAGTATTGTAACTAGCTGAGAACCATGCCAGTCCGTAATACAAATAGAGTCTACAGCTAAATGTCCGGCATTAGCTACCCAATCAGCTGTTTGGTTTGCCTCTATGTAGACATGTTGTATGTTGACCTCTTTAAGAGCTCCTAAATGTAATTTACAATCTTCGATGATGTTGTCAATTTGCCATGGGGGATGAAATTTCCCCTTCAATGCGTTGATAACTAGTTGGTTATCTCCCTCGACAAACAGAGTGGAACAAGGATGTTTTGTAGCTTGTAGAACACCTCTATGAAGAGTTGTAGCTTCAGCTGTGACGACGGAAGAAAGGCCCAAGTTAAAAGCTTTTGCTGAAATGACGTTGCCTTCATGATCACGAATAATGTACCCTGCTGCTGCTTTGGAGTCCCGTACCGACCCATCGAAGTTAAGCTTGTAGGCTCCTGGAGGTGGTGGTTTCCAGGCTACAAAGATGGAGTGCTTGTGAGTTGTGAGTAATGGAAGCCGCCGAACTAGGGGGATGGGGGACTCATAATTGGAGGGATTCACGACGTAGTCATCAAAGTGTGTACGAACTTGCCATTCATATGCATACTGCTTGGCACGGTGGTAAATTCTATAAATATTCAACTTTGCATTGTTGAAAATTAAGTCGTTTCGTTCCTTCCAAATACTCCAAAAAATGAAGGTGAGATTAGCTGCTGTGCTTTTATCTCGTAAAAAGTGACGAAACAAAGCTAACACATCAGTGCTGTTTACTAGTCATATCAAAATTATACTAGAAAAGTATGTACCAAGATAGGGTTCAAAGGTTTTACCAAAATTTCAATTCTATCACCGAGATGAAAAATTCATGATAGATCTAATTTCTCTATATAGACTGAACTTTGTAACTTAGTTAGACAAGAACTAGTGAGAACTTTAAGATTGTTATATGGAAGAAAATAATGTGTGAGCCATAGTTGACCTAAGAAGGCTTAGCATGACTTGTGAAGAGAAAGGGGTATAATTGTATACATAGCATAATAGCCCTAAACATAGTGGTACTCTAAAAGTTTCACGGGTGACAGATTTCATTGACAAAGAAATGATACCACCGTCGTGCAAACCTATTGAGGAAGCAAGGTAGCATACGACTCAATATTAAAGAGATGCGATCACCATGCTCAAGTGATCAGCATATTGGGAAATTTTATTCATCAATGGCAGGTAGAACATAATGTGGAAAAATTGTGTTACTTTTATTTTATTTTATTCTTCTCTCTGTTTTGTGTTCCTAAATTAACCTCCTTAATTAATAATAGGCTTACAACAAAATATGGATAACTGGGGATTTATAGATTTTGGAGCGAAAGTTCAAAGGGCCAAAATTTGAGATTTTCTATTGTTGTCCTGAAATAGGCTTGAAAAATCAACGCGGACTTAATTCAACACTATTTTAATTTATCACCAAATCCCGCCATGTTTATCTATAAACCTATTCAGCCCAAAAAGGCCATTCTTGGGTTTTAAAGTCGGCCCAACCCAATATTTTCGTAAAACTTTAGTAAGTCTTTTCTTCATAAAACATAATTTTAATTTATCACCAAATCCCGCCATGTTTATCTATAATCCTTGATCCCCATACCCAGCATGTATCACCAAAATACGCCTCTCCCCTTTCCCCACCTTTTCCAAATCATTTGTCATCTTCATGTTTTTCCGAAGTGGAGACTTTTTCTTTGAAAGTATTACCACGACTCACTTTCAATTAAGAATCAACTTATCAAACGAGGTATGCAGATACCTATGTCGCACTGTTCTCATTATGCGCATTCGCAAGATATTTGTCAACATATTTTTCAGGATCCTTGTCCTTTTTCTTCACATGTTTGGAACCACGTATCTCCTGGGTTTCTTGCTTCAAACCTTAGTTCCCTCCCCTTTTTGGAGTGGCTAGCTAGACATTCGTGCTCTTTTATAGCGATCTAGGAAGACTTACCTCAACGGAAATTAATCACCTTCATAGTTTCATTATGGTCCCTATTGTTCCAACGCAATGAGGTTATATTTCGTAACTCTGCCTCTACATCGACAACAATAATTCATTGCATTCAAGTTGTAGTGGCTGGCTTTGAAAACATATGAAATACAACAACTCAGATCCTTACATTCCTCCACCAACGGAACATATCAAATGGACCACCGCTACCCACCGGGCTTTTGTGTTGCAGATATTGGCCTTCATTTGTGCGGCCAACCTGCACACATTATCCAAATCGGTGGCGCCTGGAACAATCATTCTAAAAGAATGGGTATTAGCTAGATGGATACAAAATTCAGTCAACACCAGACCACAAACTTTATCCATTACGAACTGCATCTGTGGTAGAGGAGATTGTGGTATTGCGGAATTCGCATTTCAGGTTAGAATAAATCATGTGCCAGATCGATTAAATGAGCAACTTCTTATAACCTAAGTCGGCTCACTATCGTCATTGACTCAAGCAACCTGGTCAATATGCTAAATGAAAATATCCAGACTACTATATCAATCACATCTGGACAATAATTTCGACTGAAAAATTGATAAAATCACTAGCAAGGTGTATGGTGAGGAAGATTGCGCGAACATAAATTTCAACTGTACCCTAAGTGGCTAAGCATTGTGCCAGGGACATGATCAACTTCTGAACGGCTTCTCTCTAGCGTTTTCCTTTACTTACGGTTTTTGTTTCTTTCCTTGTACGATGTTCCAAGGTAAAAAAAGAAAAAGAAAAAAGGATGACATATTCACACACCAAACACAATCCCGATTATATACCTTGTTAAGATGGGCATATATTAGGAACGGAAGTCATCAGTAAATAAACAAACCAAGTAGTACCATCTTTCATACTACATACATTCATCAACATATATGGCCGAAGCCCTTAAAATATTCTTGACAAATTTGAATATGAGCTTCAAGATTATACTTCATAATTAGAAGAATATGATAAATCAATTAGTACCATCTGTATTCACTGGCAAACAACAATAAATATACCCTAGAATGTCCCAAATTATTAATTATAATCACGTAGAAGTAGTGAACATATAATTTTAATTTCATTTATTGAATTTTTCAAAGTACAAAATGGTTAGAATAGCAGCCAACTTAACTTGCTTTGTCAGGAGGGAATGTATGGGAAAAGGGTCCCTATAAGAAAATCAAAGTCTGTTAAGAAATCATAGGGATATTGCTGAGCTGTTGGCAGTTCCTTGCAAATTTAGTTGGTACAATCCAAACAATCTCATCTGCTCAACTAATTGTCTCCCGCCAATTTTTAACTGTAACCTTCAATGGTAACCATTTATGACAAGATTGTCTTAAACAAATTTAATGGCATGTATAACATTTCCTTGAATATACAATAAGGAATTTTAACCACTACTCCAACATGTTATTAGTGTTTCTTTTATCAAAATCAATAATGATGTATGAATAGAAATCAAGAGTTAAGTTGTAAATTTTTGATATGCATATTGTAAATGAGATGCCTTTTTTTTTAAAAAAAAAAGTTCACACTATATGACATCAATTATTTTAACTATTATTATATTCAATATACTAAAATCCCGAGTATCGCCGGGGCCTAAATACTAGTGTTAATTTGAAAAGTCATAATTTTAAAGGCGATTTTATCAAAATATTTACTTATTTAATCTTATACGAGACTCTGTGAATAGTAAGCGGTGATCAATTGATAATTCATTCTTTTGTATTATTAGTTTAAGAGCCTGCTAACAGGTGGCCCTGGACGCTAGATAAGAAATATATTTTATATTAGACTGCTTATAAATTATTTGGTGTCATACAACGCTATTAGGATAGGGATCCTACTTTGTATTGAAGAGGCAAATAGGATTGTAAGATCCTACATAATTGGGTAAGAAAATGACAGATTTACTACAATATGGTAGAAGAGTCATGTTAAAAGTTTAAGCACACATATAATAATTTTACAATTTGCAAATGAAGCTAGTAGTTTAATCTCTCTCTAAGATCTAAGTAACATCTAAAGTAAACCTAATAGGAGAAAATAATATATGAGTTTATTTTTTAATTTTTATATATACTAGGATTGGAACGTAAGATTCTATGATGTGAATTGTTTAGTTAAGAAGGATCGGAATATCCTACAAAATTAAGATTCTACGCAGGATCGGGATTGGTGGTGTCTTTTTGGATCGTACAATCGTAGGATTGTGATAACAACAGTGTCATGTAGGGATGGCAATGACTAGGGTCTGGGTCGGGTTGGCCAGAACCAGACCCATTAATTTCTTACAGACATAGACTCGACCCAGACCCATTAGGTCTAGAATTTTCAGATCCAGACCCAGATCGTTTAGGTCTAATGAGTTTAGGGTCCTTAGTGGGTCCTTTTGAACTTCAAGTTTGATTTCACTTCTTAATCTAATAAATTTATTTCGATTATTTTATAGGTTTGCGTGGCCATGATTAATGTTTGTATCGAAAACAATTAACAAAATATAGCTCATAAAATCTTAAAAGTGTTTCAACTTACATCATTACATGTCTTAAAATGGAGTCACAATTACTTATAAAGTCGTAATTTATAACTTAATTTTTTTCTGAATTTTTTTACGTAAATGAGTCTGTGGGTAGGGCTGGACCGGGTCTGGGTCTGATGTATTTGGACCCAGATCCGACAAAGACCCATTTGTTGGACCCAAACCCTTATAAATGGGTCTGTAGGTCGGAGTCTGGGTCGGATCCAAGACCCATTGCCATCCCTAGTGTCATGGAATATGATCATATTTATGTAGAGGAGAATGAGACAAAACTATGTATAAGAAACTATAAAGGGTATACCGATTATTCTCTCATCTTTTTTATTAGCTACATATTGATCGTAAACATTATTCACGTGAAAACATACTTCTGTGAAATTTTGTTTGATTAGTCTCATTATATATTTTTCAAACATATAATTTTTTTTTCTTATACCTAATTTGAGATATTAGCTCTTAGTGTTATTTGTTGAAAATTGTGAAAAACAAATGTAGCAACTAGAAAATATAAAGAGACATAAGGACTATTAAATAAACAATGATACCAGAGGAAGTATGATATTTGTTGTGAATACTCTAATAAGGCCTTATTCATTGAATTAAATAGAATTGAGCTAAAATTGAAATTGTTTTTTCCAATACTATGAAATTTAAAATAAAACTTATTTTAACTAAACTAAACTCAGGTTTGAAAAAAATCCATTCTAAAAGACCAGATTCTAATTCTCTAAACCCGATCAATATTTCTCCTTCAACCCACTTATTTACGCATCCAAAAAAACATTCTAAATTCCAAATTCCAAATTCAATCAATAAAAACTTCTAAATTCTCATTCTTTTTAAATCCCCACTTTGTTTTCATTTTCAAATGATTATTATAAAACGTTGAATCTCCCATCTAAAGTTCGAAATTCAATGCTTCGAAAATCACTCTCGGGTTCGGATCCACTTCCCAAGACCCAAACCCCAAACCTCCCCCACATTTTTAAAAATAAATTAAAATCCAACCATTTTCATATACTTTTAAAAATCACCACTTAAACAGTTTTCCCTCTCTCCCATATAAAAAGGCAGCTCCTCTGTTGTATTTCGATTCATACCGGAAAAAATGCGACTAATAAATTCCGGCGAAATAGACGGCGATCATACGACGGAGACAAAATTCCGGCGAAGAAGATGTATAATTACTCACGCCGGAGAAGAAGAAGAAGAAGGTTGTAGAACAGTGTGTTACTCTCCCGCACGTGTGGTTGTATATCGCTTGATGTCTATTGCTAGGAAATGTCGTAATGGCGGTAGGAGAGAGAAAGTTCGTGTTCAAGAGAGAGAAAGTGATGATTTTCCGGCGGATATTCCGGTGAGGAAGTCTGATGATCGTCGTCGGATTAATGTCTCAGGTTAATTTCGAATATTACTCTATCTTTTATGTGTGAGTATGATTTGGTAAGTTTTGGAATATTTCAATATTTATATTAGACGTGTAGTAATTAGTTGGACCAACTTATAAGAGGGAGGGAGAAGCTGGAGAACAGATAAGTGTCTTGTTAACATAAGCGCTTCCGGATGATAACCTTGTTTGGTGCTTAGTGGATAGCGGTTAGTGGTTAGATAGTTTTATTCTTTCATGAAGTGGTTTGTTGGATTAGCTGAGTTGATTATTGACTTGTATAAAATGTTTGGTAAATTAATGCATAGTTGATAGCTGTCTATTATGTTACTCCGACACGTTCATTTACCTTAAAAATCGGTGTCACACTTCACTTCACTTCACTTGGATACTTCATTTTAAACTAAAAACTTGACTTTTTTCTACAAAATAGACGAGTTAGACACTTGGACACCCGTATCCGAGTAGACACTCAATTCGTGTCTGAGTAACATAGACTGTCTGTTTTTTAAACGAGAAAATGACGTGATAAGGTTAAATTCCAATCGTCTCTTTAAAAATGTTTTTACTAAGAGCTTTTTCAAAATCAGCTTATTCTTTTGAATCCGCTCATGAAATCTGCCGGTTACCAAAGTATAACAAATGGATGGTCAAACCTCTAATATGGTTTCAATTCACTATAATGTCTTGGGCTCGAAACATCAATTAATAAAAAAAAATAAATGATTGAAAATTTTGAAATTATTTGAACAATTGAAATTATTGAATAGAGTTTGAATTACTAGTTTATGCCTCATATCCAATTTATGATGTTAATTTTGTCAGGTAGCAGACCTTAATATCTGTATAATTTTGTTGGTATTTATAAATTATAAGTAACGTTTTTGACATCTAATGCTTTTTTGAATTTGAACAAATGGGTTTTTGTTTTTCGGTTATGTTAGTATGTAGCAGTGACTAGTGAGGGGGTGATGTAAGGTAGCTTACCTTAGGTATTTTTTAATTTGGGAATGCTTGAGCAAAAAAAAATAGCTTTGAATTTACCATATTCATGGTACACCCAAATTAATTTAAGCAATAAATAGCCTTATTATATCATACTCGGGTTACACTCGGTGTATAATAAAATTGTAATAAAATACTCTGCACTTAATACTTGTTTTAGGAAATAAATCTCTTGATTAATTTCCCTTTAAAAATATTCTTTTGTGTGAATGGAGCATTGGAGAGATGAAAGCAGCAAATAAGAGTTTACTTTTGGCTTTTACCCTTTGGCCGAACGGAGAATAATTTTAATGGAAAATAATTTTTCATAAAATGTGATTAAGGAGAAGATACTATTGTAGTAGATCCAAATTTAGACTTTTACAAGGGCATGCTTGTCATTTTCACAAATTAAAGATTACTTTGGTGCGGACGGTGGTTGAATCGGTACCAATTAGATACCGATATCACTTTCATTACCAAACTTTTCTAGTTGTAATGTTAAGGTTCGATGTTAGGACTCCCTTTATACCCCTCGGTTAATTTTTAGTTGCATGTTTCCGGATGCATAACATAGACGGTTAATACATTTACAAACCGTAAAAGTAATACTATTAAATAATTCTATAGTCCTTCATAGAACTTTAGAAGTAGTGTGGTGACAATGAGGGGCTTGTTATTGATATTAGCATTTTAGCATGATATGTAAAATTGATTATTTTTGAAATTGATGTCTCATGTTTCTTTAGGACTTGAAAGGCAGGAGATGAGCTTCAATTTGGCAGCAGGGCTAGGTTTGCTATCCCTAATTGCTGCTAGCAAAACAGAACTTGACAAAACAGTGGAACTGCGCAAACAAATGGAAGTGTTTATAGAGAGTTTCAAAGAGGAGCACCAAAGCAATGGTGCAACTACAAAAGCGTCTGATCCTAATGTCGCGTATGCTGTGAGTACTACCCTCGATGGCCTTAGTAATTACTCTGTGGAGGATCATGCACCCTCACTTAGCCAACAAGAATCAGTACACACTTTTGCATCTGATACACACTGTAACATACATTACGAAGAGGAGCCTGTCGAAGGTATAAATCACCTTGAGGCGGAATTAGCAGCTGAATTAGATCGAATGCAGCTCGATGTAGAAGCAGAAGGGTATTTAGAGACTGGAGAGTCATCAGAAATCCAGGAGGAGGTTACTGAGGTACACAGCTTTCACTGCTTTCTTTTTGTACCGGCCAGTATGTACTTTAATAGTTTTGTTCTTAAAAAAGACTTCTGTGCTCTTATGTTAACTGAATTAGAATCTTTTTTTGACATGCCTATATACATATATGTATGAGTTCACTACTTCAACAACACAACGGATAACTTATATTTTTCATTTGGCAACTATGCTGTATACTACAGTATGTAGCATAAGCTCATTAGTGTAAACCCGAAAAAGATGTCTTAGGTTTTATTCTTGTTTCAACTGTTTCACGATTGAGGCTCCGCTTTACTTTCACTTAGTCCAGGGAAATAAGTTTAGATAAGATACGGAAAGTATCAGTTGAAACAAGTTCAGAGGCACGTTCACTAGGCTAATAAGATTCAAGTGAAACTCGGGCTAAGAGAACACACCCTGAAGTAAACTTCTCGTAATCTCGTTTTTAAGAAAATGGCAAAGCTTACATTGCTGGTTATGGCCCAGTGGTTCGAATAAAATGCCAAGGAGAAAATGATGTGACAGACTTATGACAAACTGGAGCAGATTCTATTGTTCAAAATTTTAAATCTGTTATTTCTGTCAATTCTTGCTTTAGGATCTAGTTGCAAAATCAATGACAAACCTTCTTTTTTGTGCTCTCCTCATTTGTTCCCCTGTATACTGAATGCTAATTCATCTCTGAATTTCATTGCCTTCCAACACTTTATCTTCCAAACTCCTTATGATGGATAACATATACTTCTATATATTATGTCACCCCACTTACCTCTTCATTAGCTCCTGTAAACTCACTTGACTTTTACAAAGCCAATTTGGCAGATGCCCTCCGAGAATACAGATATTGGAAGCGTAAGCATGAGCTGTGGAGAGGTGATTGATCCTCAGTACGTTGACAACTCCGAGTTTTGTGGTGTTCCACCTCTTGAAGTTGAGAGACGGTTGCATGAGCTACTTGAAACAAGACAAGAAGAACGGATTAAAGAACTCGAAGCTCATCTAGAACGAATGCAGAAAAAGCTTCAAGAGAAGGAGGTAGAAGTTGCTTGGTGGAAAGACACTGCCAAGCTTATCTCCAAGCAAGTCCCTGAACCTTCTCGCGCCTTGAGGTAGTCGTTCATCCATTAACCTACATATATATTTTCGATCATTCATATACTAGCAAACTTACAAGCATGTATGTCTTGCAGGTAAGTTCATGATCATAGTTTTTGGTGATGGATGAGTTGCAAAAGAGGAACTTTGGCTTAAATTTTGCTCATCAAAGGGATTTTAGATGTTTAAAATCCCTTTAGTTTTTTGTATATCCTATCTACTGTTTGCAAGTGTCTGTTTTTTTGTTTGATGAGGAATGAGGATTGTCCATATTTGCTTTTCTACTAGGACTTATACCAATAATGGCCTGTTTTGGTTAATTTGGTAAGTTGAAAATCTTGGAATCTCATGTCTAAATTATTTATGCATGTCTATCTTATGTACATTCATATGTGTAAATGCTTGGAAAACTTAAAGTTGTGCCATTTTGTCTCAATTGTTATTGATATTTACTAATGAAGCAACGGCCAAGGAAACTTCATATTCGATCTCTTTCCATTTGGCTATTGTACAAGATATAAAGTGGATATGACGTTGACTTGAAGAGCTAACTAAATTAAGACAAAGGTTCAAGAATTGAAGTCAAACGAATGATGGACCTTATTGATTACGGCAAATCCAATGATCACATAAAAAGAAGAGTATTGTAAAATTAGGTCTAACTTATATTTCAAAACTATTAATTCGATCACAAAGCTCGGCACATTATGGAGGAACAAAAAATGTTGATTACAAAAGATAAAGAAGATTGGAGTACAATTATTATCATGCACCCGGGTGCACCATGCGCATGGTGCACCCGGTGGCATTATTGTAATTAATGCGAAAATCTGGGCAATAGTATAAGTATTAAAAGCTCGCCCCAATACTATGTAGATAGTTTAGCTCAGTTGGTCTTGAGGTTTATGTGTTTGGTAGTTGGTCATGGTTTCGACTCCCATACCAATCATTTATAATTTTTTTTTACGTTTGTCTTTTCCTCCTCTTTTGACTTTGAATCTCATTGTTTAATTTTTTTTTTCATATTTCTTCCATAGTCTTAGTTCTTATTTTAGCTTTTTTTATTTTATCTTTTTCAATTATTTTGCATATTGTTGTACTATAATTATTTTTTTGGAGGGATGTTGTATTATAATTGTTATTTTTAAATTTATTTTACGGGTAGAATATATAATTATTATAACACGCCTTTTTTCTTTTTAATATTTTCCATATCCTGTTACAATATATTTTTTAAAAAAATTTAAATAAAAAACTTATTTTATTCTTCTTTTCTTCTCCACTCACTAACTTTTTTCATTTCTTAAAATACATTTCACTCATTTGATCAAAATGAGCAATCGTTTTTGTGCAGCAAGATCAATAAACATTCTGATCACAATCGAGCGATTTTATTTTACTCATTTGATCAAATGAGCAATCATTTTTGTGCAGCAAGATCAGTAAACATTCTGATCACAATTGAGCGGTTTATTTTACTCATTTGATCAAATGAACAATCTATTTGCAAAGGAAGATCGGTAAAGATTTTTGATCTTGAGTGAAGTAAAAGAAATCTACTCATTTTGTAACAATTAAAAACAAACAGTGAGAGTAAAAAATAAGAAAATGAGCAACATGATTTTCAAAGGAAAACATGGAAAAATATGTTTGATATAGTTCACATTATGATTTGATATTGAGTGAGTTAAATTAACTCTACTCATTTACAAAATGAACAATTTTATTTTACTCATTTTGATCAAATGAGCAGTTTATTTTATCTTGGAGATAAATCAATTTGCTCATTTTGACAAATGAGCATGTTTGTTTTGATAAGTAAATATTTTAATCTCAAGTGAGGTAAAATAAATCTGCTCATTCACAAAATGAGTCATTTTATTTTACTCATTTGATCAAATGAGCAGTTTCATTTTACTCATTTGATCAAATGAGCAGTTTTATTTTACTCATTTGATCAAATGAGCAGTTTTAGTTTACTCATTGGATCGAATGAGCAATTTTATTTTACTCATTTGATCAAATGAGCAATCTTTTTTACACCGGAAGATCAGTAAACATTTTGATCTTGAGTGAGGTAATAAATTTGCTCATTCACAAAATGAGCTGTTACTATGACTTAAAATTTTCTTATTATATTCTTCTTTTCTTTTCCACTCTCTAACTTTTTCCAATTCTCTTTTCAATGTGGAGAAATAAAAACTAAACAAACAATAAGATACCCATTGAAAAATTAATGAAATAAGAAATATAGCTTTGAAATGAGTAAATATGTTACTTAGTGTAAAAAAGTCCTTAAATGAGAAAAAAACTCTTAGAATATTGCTCATTTAATGAAATTATTAAAAATACCACTGAATATTTATGGAGCAAAAAATAATTTAAATGAGTAAAACATCCTTATAATGAGCAAACATTGTCTTATTATACGGTGTAGAATATATAATTATTTTAAATTCACTTTAATTTTTAAGCTTCCAATATATCACTAGAATGGACAATACATAGTTCGAATGAGCGATGTATCTTAAATGATCAAATTAAATGTTTATTTCTAATGTCTAAAAATAAAAAATAAATAGTCAGAAAAAGAAGAAAATAAACAATATTATTTTCTAATTTGTAGTAGCTTAACACTGGTACGTGGAAAATAATGAGCAATTATATAATTCTTTATTGATTAGTAAACATGTATATACTGTGTCACATTGACGAATATATTACTAAAATGAGCATTATATATTTCAAATGAGAAATATATCTTAAAATGAGAAAATATATTTTCTAATGTGTTAAAATAAATACCAAATAGAGTAATCAGTTATAATACAACTAAATGAGCAATATTGTTTTCGAATGAGCAAATTGATTATACTTGAACTTGAAAAATAACTAAATGAGCATCGCAACGTTCAAATGAGTAATAATATATTTCTTTTAAGAAAATAGGAATAAAAAGAAGATTAATAAAAAATGAGTTGAAGGAGGAAAAAAAACAACAAAGGAGTGGTAGAGGGGGGATTCGAACCCGCGACCCTCTAACGCGGAGAGAGCATAGAGGCCCAACCACTGAGGTAGCTTTCACTTAGTGATGTAAAATGGAAGGAAATAGTATTAGAGTTGTTTTGCTGAAGTTCACGAAAATCACCAAAATGCCACCGGGTGCACCGTGCGCACGGTGCACCCGGGTGTACGGTGCATGGTCTCAGATTGGAGAGGGGTAAAAATACAGAAAACAATGGTAAAATTAAGAGCAAATTTTGTGGAAAATCAAGAACAATGTTTGGCAGAATTATTAAGCAAGGATCTTAAAATCTACTCCGATACCATGTCAAAGCTATGAGATTGAGAAGAGAAATACAAAAGAATTAGGTCATTTGCTCTTTGAGCTTAGGTTTTTGAAGCAATATCATATCTACATTATGAAGCTAAGTACATAGAGAGAAAATGGGAGTATTAAATAATGAGTATTTAACAATTACATCATTTTTATGTATATGTAATTCTAAAATCTAAAGAAAATTTATCCAAGTTAAGTAACTAAAATATGCTGATTAGGAAAAGTTTCATTACCTTTAAACAAAATATACTAATATAGCTATGAAATCGGATCTCATGTGTCTATTACCATACATAACCTCTCACTTTTTGATAATTATAGTATACACATGGTATCAAATAACATAATTACCCATTTATTATATCACTTGAAATAAAAGTTATTAGCCATATCTTTGAACGTTGACTTTTGAGATTTGACATTTCAATTGGCAAGAAATTATTGACCTTTTTGTTTATGACTTATATGAGAAATTGAACAGATTATATATAAGTAGCAGCCAAACACAAATCAATCTCTAATCTCCTTCTCTCTTCTCATTTCTCTCTTTCTCTCTCTAGCTTCAACCTACATAATTTAATGATGGCATGGAATAGCGTTGAAAAAGGGGTATTAATCTTCTCATTAACGGTGTTGTTAGCACCAAGATCAGGATATGCAACCGTCAACAATGGTGCCTCCTTTCTTTGTCCCAAGTATGTTACTTATTTAGTTTAGCATTTTGTTAATCTATTTTCATTTTAGCGTCCAAGACACGAAAGCGTCCGATAGCCTTTGCCATATAAATAAATAATTAAATTATTTCGTTTTCATTTAGCGGCTGTGTCAATTTTCCTGATGTTCAATATTATTATTTGAACTATTAACGTGACAACTATTTCAATTGAATTTACAAGCTCAATTAGTTATTGTAGTATTGGAAATTTCAACAATGTGGGAATTCAAAAAAAAAGAATTTCATTTTGCTTATAATTTTCATTTCAACGTGTACGATACGAGAGTTAATTACTTGAGTAACTATTTTGTTGTGCATATGCATCAGAAATTATTACCCATATTAGTTGTTTAAGATATTTTATTACAACTTTACTTATTCTTTTTTTGAAAGTTTTTTGCAACTTTCCTTGTTTTGTACATAATTGGGAGGGATTAATATTAGTATTATTATTACTCACACCACTAATTAGGTAACCTTATTTGATGCATCTTTAATACGAAATCGTTAAACGATAATTAGTGAGAAAAAGAAAACAGAACTTGACGTGATGGTTATCATTAATGGTAGGCCTAAGCAATTAAGCATATACTCTAAAGCTATCCAAGTGGGTACAGTTGCATACTTGTATTGATGTATTTGCATACCCTAATCAAAGTGTAAGAACTTATGTTTATGAGTGAAACTGTCTTGATGATGAGTAAGGGTTTTGTGGAGTTGTCGTGAGTCAATGTAGACGCCCAAAAACCTTCGTAGGAGGAGTCTGAAAATGAAATAACTGGTCCGACTTTTTTTTATGAAAAAACCTCTCTGATGCCTAAGTAAGCTCTTTGGAGTTTAAGAGAAAATATATATGAGTTTTGTTTGAGTATTTTTTGTAAACATACCTTACCCTATTGCATGAGTATTGACATTTTTAGGAGGAAACAAATGAATGGCACATGCCTTGTCTTGACTTAAGCTTTGTATGGGTCACCCAATCGTAGGGAGCTCATCTTTCTATATAGGCAAGAGGCTCGGTTAATTGCATGGATCTGACTAGGAGGTAACGGGCCCAAAGCCCAATAGCCAACTCTATCTTTGAATACGTATCTTAAGTTCTTAACAAGATACTTCCTCCGTTTCTTTTTAATTGCAATATTTGTCAAAAATGGAAATATCAAATTAATTGCAAAAAATGTTTTCTTTCCTTTTTTACAAGTCATTTATCTCTATCTCTCCTTATCACATGCCCCACTTTCTCTCTCCATCCCTTTCATACTCACACCAAAATTTTGCCTATGAGTCCACCCTCTTGAGTTTGTTGCAATTAAAAAGAAACAGATGAAGTATTACAAGTAGCTTTACTGCTCAGCCACTCAGGGCAATGACCTCAAGTGCTCAACGACTTTGCTATGGTTAGGGAGGTCTCTAACTAGCAGGGAGCTCATGAACAGACCTATACAACTCCATATCTATCTTTTTTTAGTTTAAATTCATTACATTCAATCTTGTACCAAGCAAAATGGAGGTAAATGTTATGAATAGATTTTGGTGGGTGGTATATATGTCCATTAGATCATTGTAAACCATATGTAGTGCGTATAGCTTGCATGTGGATGTTATGTTTGGATTTATGGTTTGTGTAGTACTACAATCTGTCTCAAGTGGGAGGAGGGAAGGACCAAAGGCCAAAGGATCTAGAATAAAGTGAAATTGAAAGTGTTTTATTTAGATTATGTTTGATTGGGTGAAATCATTTTTCATGAAAATCACTTTTACGAGAAAGCTCAATTTTAGATCAACTTTTCATTGTTTGGTTGCATAAAAAGTAGAGGAAAAAAAATGGAAAATACTCCTTCAGTCCCAATCTATTTGCTATATATTGACTTTGAGCACTATTCATTTTTTTATTCTAATTGTCTTTGAATTTCTATACATATCAGAAAACATACTCATGTGAGATCTTGTGTGATTCGTCTCATTTCCAAATATATAATTTTCATAGTGTTTACCAAATTTGAGATATTAGTTTTGGGATGAAATATATGTTGGACTTATAAGTGGTCCAGTTTTATATCAAACTTTGTCATGGTATCAGAGCGGGTCGAGATCGACCCGTGAACACATTTTCTATCAAAAAATGTGTGAAGCATGGGGGTTTATATTAGTTTAACCCATATAAATGAAGAATTTCCCTAATTACTTACAACAACCCGAAGCCTGTTGGGATTTCAGCATTTCATGGGTTAGGCATGGAACAATATTCTTGTGGATCAAACTTTCTTTTTAGGTACATTTTTTTTAACTTTAACTGGTCTAAATTAAACTTATCTGACTAAATTGGACCTAATTAACCCTGATTACCCCTTATTTTCACATTCACTGGTCCTGATTAGCCCAATTGAATCCTGATGAGTTTCAATCAAACCCGAAACTTACCTTTTTAAGGTGTAAAAAGGACACTCTTAATATATATGAGGATGCTCAAATCTCAACGTGTATATAAGTTAATGTTTGGAGGGTTGCATAACAACAGATGTCATTTCTCTTTGTCCTTAATAACCTCCCTATCTATTAGTCCTTTTGTTCTTTTTTGTTCATCATATGTGACTTTTTGCAATATTTTTAATGTCTTGGGGTCTGTTCGGTAACAATAGCTGTGGAGGTAGCTGTCAGTTGTAGGGGTAGCTGTCAGCTGTAGTAGTAGCTGTAAGTTATTAGCTGTCAAAGTAACTGCGTAAAATATTAGTGTTCGGTAAAAGTAGCGGTTGGAGTAGCTGTTAATAAATATTTTCTGTATTATTTATTAAAAACTTTATTATATATTTTCCAACCTCTACCTCTACCTTCAACCACTACTTTTTTTAGCTTTCCACAAACACTACCTAAACTCTACCTCTACCTCTAACAGCTACCTCTACCACTACCTTGCCAAACACTTAAATTAATAAATTAAAATTTTGACCCCTACATTAACCACTACCTTGTTCTGGTCAAGTATTTTTCACTTTACTTTCTGCTCCCATTACAATGAATATCAAAAGTTAATCGAGTAAAATAAAAAGAGACATGTTGCTTCAAATGAAGATGCTTCTTAGTTCGTTCACTTCGCCTAGTAAAAATAAGTTTTATTCAACAAGAATAAATTTAATTTAGTAAGTGAAAACCAGTGGTGCAAAGAATAGAAAATAACTTGAATCAGTAAAAGTATATTCAGTCAAATTAAGGTGTAAGAAAGCCTCATACAAAAATCAATGAGTTGACACAAAATCTTAGTCAAAAGAGTTGTTACTGCCCCTTCACTTATGGTCTCCTTCTTTTCTTTCAATCACACTGATAATTGAAAAGAGAATAATTTAAGTAGCTTATACATATATAAGAAATTTAAAAAGAAATGTAAAACATCAAACATATTAGTTGACACTTGATTTTACCATGATTTTTCTACTTAATATAATTCTAAGAAATATATTTAAAATGCTTATGTAATAACGGTTAAAAGTTACACATAAGATAACTCTTATGAAAGTTGGAACAAACCAACTATAGCCAAGAAATTTCCTGGGTTTGGATGAGGCCCAGTCAACGTCTAGATTAAATACCGCATTAGGCCCACTTTGGGCTTGCTGGTGAGTCGTAAATTCGTGACCCTTAGCTTGTAAGAAAACAGTTGGTTTCTGTTCAGGACCATGCCCTTCCTCTTTCTTAATAGCTAAGAGTTAAGAAACTTCTAATGTTTTTTCTAATCTGGTGAGTAATGCATTTTTTAATATGTAATTTGTGTAAATTTTTAGATACTTCTAATTTTCAGGATCTTTCAAGTTTAAAGTCAAGAAACTTCTAAGTTCATAGTCAATTTGACTTCGTAAGAGCTAACTAAATTAGAGATGGTTTTTTTTCTTCCACTTATTTTGTTCAATTATCCTTTTTTAGGCCTAGAGAAAAAGGTAGTTTATTTTTAGGATCATTTGATGAGTAAAAAGTAGGATCTTCCGATCTTGTACGATTTTGACCAATTCTTTTAGGATTCTGATCAATCCTATTCCAATCATGTACGATCCCGATTAATCCTACAAAGCTGATGTAAAAATATAAGTGAAAAGTAGGATCGAACAATCCCACACGATCCTAAACAATCCTGAACAATCTTGATGTGATCCCACCACCATTGTGATTCTGCTTGCAATCTGGATCGTTTTGCTATATTTGTGCATACGAGACTAATAAATTAGGACAAGCAAAAAAATTACGAGACATAAACTTCCTCTGTTTCTAAATAAGTGATACATTTGCATAGTCTTTACAATTCACAGTTTAGACTTTAATTAGTTTTGTTGATTTATAGTTTAGGAAAAACATACTCATGTGGGATCTTGTTAGATTTGTCCCAATGTGAATACTTTTAATATCAACTTTTTATAATTTTTACTTATTGATAATCGTAGATATTATGTTTAAAATAATAATACATTGACAAACATAAAAATATGAAGTGTGTCACTTATTTAGAAACTGATGAAGTATTATAGGACGAATCGAGTATAACATTTGTGATTCTTCATACGATATTTATAATTTAAACAATATTTCTTATCGAATATACAACCTATGTGTTTGGGGAAAGAAGTTTTAAATCAAAGTTCCACCAACAAGTAACTAACAACATTGGGTTGGTTTATAAGTAAAGATAACAAGAATTTAAAAAAAAAGGGTGGAAGCCCATATTAATGCTGATAAAAAGCTTAAGCTAAACAGGCGTAAAGTCAGTCCGTATCCACTACGCTTTGGAATAAATTCGTTTGCACAACCAAACAAATCAACGTCCCCCATATTATTAAGTGCGCACCATTCACCAATTCACCACCATTTATATTCTCTCTCTTCCTCTATTCTTAACAACAACATATTTCCTCCATTAAACCCTTTTTTTCTTACATAATAATAATCTCCTTCATTTGATCTAAATTACTTACTAAACTTTATAAATTTGTTATCATAAATAATGGGCAGTGTCGGAAATGACAGTCTATTATCATTGGACTCAATAAGGAAGACATTAATTGGGCTTGAAGACACCATCATTTACAGCTTGATCGAAAGGTCTAAATTACCCCTCAATTCTCCTGCTTATGCCCCTTCTTCTTATCCGGGTTTTCATGCCTCTTTGATGGAGCTCCTTTTCAAGAGGTCTGAAGCTGTTCAAGCCCAGGTACGTTATATGTGTCACGGACACGATGGTTTATGTTAATCGACTTCAAATCATTTTCCGTTGCGAATATAAAAAGGTTTTGCCTATGTAGAAATATTGTTTATTTGGTTAATTGAAGAAAGTGATTTTAGTGGGACCTATTTGATTTAGAAGGGTGTTACTTTCTGATCTTCCAAAACTTGTACAAATAATCAAGCAACGGTTTAATATTATAGTAGTAGGAGTAATTCCTAAGTTGGTTTTAGAAATGACCAAATGTTCGTCATCTTTTCCCGTGAAATCTTTTCCCGTGAAAGCAAGAGATTATGCATCATATACTTAGGAGTACATATCATGAGTGTAGTACACGGTAGAATCATGTACATTTAAAACATTCTTTTTCCTAAAATAGCCTTGGGCGTATAATAAAAATTGTACGAAGGTAATGAGTTTCACATGTTATCCATGATCAAGTTGTTCAAACGTTATTGTATTAGTCATTGGAATCCATTATGCATGACTATTAGTTTGGAATGTTTTATTTTGAGAATATACCCCCAAACTCGGCTATTGCCCTATGCAAACAGACTAAAGTCTAAAAGGTATCATATCTTAACGTTCGAGATTTTTTTTTTTTGAATTAATGCGAGTTAAGATTTTTTTTTGGTTGGAAGAGTTTAAGATTATTATATTGAATTAGCGCGAACATAGAATCTTTTAAAGATGCTCGGCTAAGTTGGGATTATAGTTTATACAAAGGCATGAAAATTGTCATTTAAAAGGTTGGGAGATTTTTTGAGGTCCATATTTGAAGAAATTGACTAGTCTTTCTCTTCCTATATTCCAAGGGCTTTCATAATTAATTCTAGATTGGTAGCTTGTAATGTGGTAGGTGCCTTAAGATTCAACTATCAAACAAAACAATTAGAATTGTAGCTCACATTTTTCTTTGTATAAGTTTCTATTTACTTATTGATGTTCTTTGAAAAATAGTTATACACATGAACGGATCAAAAATAGAAGTTTCTAAACATCAACTAGGCAGTTTTTTTTAACTGTAAAAATGTAATTTTTTCTTTGTTCAGTACATTTGAGTATTTCAGATTACTCCCAAAAAATCTAATATGAATCTGTTATTTCCTTGTGCTGTTGCTCGTGTACTAGCCAACACGTTGTTAGTGAATCACGTTAATCTATATGTCAATTTATTGGATCCTTATAACAGAATGTGACCTGTTAAGAAAATACTCCATAATTTTGCTTCATGGCTTATTACATATGTGTGTGATTTAGGGTGGCAGATACCAAAGCCCGGAAGAAGTTCCATTTTTCCCTGATCACTTACCACCACCACTAGTAAACCGCCCTCAAAATTGTTCGCAGGTATTTCACCTTTGCCTTCATCTCATGTTGAAAACCTCATTGAAAATTCGGCTGAGAGATGATCTTTTTTCAAATATTTGTTTCGATTGTAGGATTTGCCTCCTGCTGCTGCATCTGTCAATGTAAGTAAAAACATTTGGGACTTTTATGTAAACGAATATCTGCCTCAACTGGCTGCTAAGGGCGATGATGGAAACTATGCATTAGCTGTGGCTTCTGATCTTGTGTGTTTGCAGGTTTGTACTTTAAAAGAGTTACTCGCGGTAATATGAACAAAACCTGAATATTCCTATACCTTAAGAGCTAGACTCGGTTTTCTCTGATGTTATGGTATTGATTTAGGACTGTTATCTTTCAGGCCTTGTCAAGGAGAATACATTATGGAAAATATGTGGCTGAAGTGAAGTTCAGAAAGGAGACTGAAGCTTACAGTACTGCTATTCGTGCTAAGGTTAGTAGTTTCACTTTGCTAAAATAAGAAAGATACAACCTGACAATGTGGTGGAGCACACATTGGTTAAAAAAAAAAATCGACAGTCGTGCTCTTGCTCCTTTAGGTGCTGATAAACCTCTATCAGACTCCCTAGTCAATAGTATTTCTCCGAAGGATTATGTAAGTTGGTCTAGAGAAACATTCTGGCGATACTAGTAGAAGGTTTCGTTGATACTCATCCAAGTGCAAGTAGAAGGTTTCATAATTTGTAGTAACATCAGAAGGATCCATACAGCTTTTTTTAGAAAAAACATTATGTTAATGGTGATAAAGTCCATTTTAAGCTCAACCAGATAGAGATTAAGACTTCCTCCTCTTCCAAATGGGTAGCCATGCTGTGCAAGTCATAGCGCGTTGAAGTACTTCTAGCTCTTTCGGTGCCTCTGTTTGACTGTTTAGTTATGCATTCTTTTGTGTTTGTTGCTCTTTTTTTCTCTGTTTCGGATGTTGTAAAAGAAACAAATGGAAGTAGAGTTGAACAGAATGGTTAATTATACTTGTATCACGTTGAATCGAAAAGTTTTGCTCTAACTTGTGGTAACTTCTAATTTCAGGACAAAGATACTCTCATGAAACTATTGACAGATGCGAAAGTGGAAGCGATGGTGAAACAAAGGGTTGAGAAGAAAGCTAAGGTATACGGAGGCGAAGTTACCCTAAATGACACAAGTAGTACAACTAACTACAAGGTTGATCCTTCATTGGTTACTAGTCTGTATGATAAATGGGTGATTCCTCTCACTAAAGATGTCGAAGTTGCATACCTTCTTAGGCGTCTAGATTGAGCTTTTAATTTGTTTAAATGAAGTAAACACTCTCGGAAGCAATCTTTCATGGATCTTATTTGATGTAATTCATTAAATTATTTTTAGTGTTGTTGTATCTTGGCAATAAGGGGATTGCTGAAGATGGCATGGATACCACTCACTATTAGAATTCAGAAGGTGAGGCCCCATTAGATGTGGTGCACTCACCCGTAGGCTTGTGATCGGACATGACTCAAGTTCCTTTTTTTTTATTTTTGAGCGGAAAATTGTTAATACATTACTATTCAATCATCAAAGAGTCCATCAACACATGAAGTGAGACCCCTATTGGACAATGACGTACACAACGTTGCTCAACACCAAAAGACACTAATTTTCTGAGGTGGTGCAATCATGTTTCTATCCCTACGCCCATGAGATCAAAACAAAGAGATGAAATTACTACTACAAGCTAGAGAATACTCTAGGATACTTAGCATCCATATCAGATATCAAACCAGTAGATCGAACCACGAGTAAGACGGGAAACAAAAGTCTGGCAGTTAGACTCAATAATCACATTACATGTGGGTATTTCTTTGCTAGCGATCCTTAATCCAAGTCCCCTCTGCATTTCAGAGTCCAGGTTACCTTTACCTACATAGTCACTAGCCACAACCCGTAAGCCCACCCAGCCTTCTTCGGTGAGATCGAGATGCATCAGGATTATTTTGACAGTCCCTTGGGGTGGTGTCAGCCACCTGCACGAGCTGCTGGTCATTTTTGTTCCGCTCTCAGAATACACTCGTTTACATAGTAGTTAGTACTAGCCATACTCCTTTGCATATTTCTGAGCCTGCTATAGAACCACATTGTTCGAAATAATCTTTGCTTGGAAAACCACTGAATTACATACGCCTATCCATTTCGATTATGTGCCTACGCATCATAAGAGTGGTAGGTGTTGGAAGAATAAGAGAACAAATTTTCCACAGACAATGGCCTACCTTAGGGGAAACGACCAAGCTCCATATAACAACCCAAGTCTTGTCAGTTTATCTTTCGAATACGCCCAAGTAAGTGAGTTAAGGTCCCGTTTTTTATACTGAAATAAATGCAATTATTTTTAGTTCAGTCCAACTCCAATAATTCTATTTTATTTTAGTTCAATTCAATTCACCTCCATTCAGTCCAAAAGAACAGACTCTTAGTCTCCTCTAGCTTACAAGAATTACCTTACGTTACGATTCGTCTCACTAAAATAATACGTCACCACATCAACCTTCCACTCTTTTCTTTCTTAAGAATTGTAGCCGTTCAAAACTCTACTATTTTCTCTCGTGACTTATCTAATCTTCTTGTGCAACAATTACTCCTAGGACTATCTAAGTTTGTACACATTTTCTCCCTTGTAAAAACATACAATATTTAGTTTCTAAGCTCCAAGATTAAGATAAAGGATGAGTGGTGAAGGGAAGGTGGTTTGTGTGACAGGCGCATCAGGTTATATAGCTTCATGGTTAGTCAAGCTCCTCCTTCAACATGGTTATACTGTCAAAGCCACCGTCCGTGACCCTAGTTAGTTTCTTTCTCTCTCCTCCGGTTTTAGTTTCCTTTATTTTTTGGTGTGTATTAGCGTTTCTTTGTTTCGAAGGGGTCGTTTAGTTCGAGATATATAGTGTTGAAGTATAGAACTAGGTTGGTTAGGAGTTGTTAGTTGTTTCCTTAATTCAAGGATTAGTTAGTTATTCAAGTATTAGTTTGTTATAAATGTAATTAGTCTTTGTAGTATAAATAGCCTAATAGGCTTTGTAATTCATACACACAATAATAATACAAAATGTAGTATCCTCTTATGTCTGTGCTTCTCTCTACAGATTCTCTCTTTTTCTCTCTTTTCTCTATTCATCTTTTCCCTCTAAGCTCTCCATCAATGGAGTTAGATAGCAAATTCTAACATATAGGGAAAGAGAATGAAAACAAATAAAGGAAAAGAATAGTAACAACAATGGTTACTAAGTGTTTGGTTCAAGCCGAATGTAATGAAAATGAAATCGTAACTATTGTTGGTACCATCAAGTAATGATAATGGATTGATGAAAGGTCAAACTAAACAAAATAGAAAGGAAATTGGTAATTAGTTTTGTGTCTTGGAGTGCCCGATAATAATGAACGAAACGACCCTTAATTCTATTATCAAGAGTGCTAAAAATGAAAGTGTATTGGTCTATTTACTTTCTAATTTTGGCTTCCTAAAACAATTATTCGCTGCCTGTATAATAGTTTGGCTTTTTAAGACAAAGATTAGCTGCATGTCTGCTTTTATGTACGAGTACTTGTTAGCTATTACTCGTAGTTAATATTGATTAGCTGCGTGTAATGTGTATGCTTTTTTGTACGAGTACGTGTTAGCTATTCGTCCTTGTTACTATTGATTAGCCGTGTGTATGCTTTTTTGTAGGAGTATGAGTTAGTTATTACTCCTCGTTACTATTGATTAGCTACGTGTATGCTTTCTTGTACGACTACCTGTTAGCTATTACTCCTCGTTACTATTAATTAGCTACGTGTATGCTTTCTTGTACGACTACCTGTTAGCTATTACTCCTCGTTACTATTGTTTTCCACGTTATTACTTGCCCTGCCCCGAGGTTTTAGGCATACGTCTAGGGACAGAAGAGTATTAGTTAGCAGATTGTTAGCTCGAGTATTAGTTGACAGATTGTTAGCTTATTTGGTTTACCATCAAATGATTAAGGTTGGTGAATGTTGTTGCGGATTACTTGATCAGTAATTAGTTCTTGTTATTGAACTTAACAATGACATGGTTTGCTTTATTTGTAAGCTGCATTTGGCTACCTCGTATAATGATCTTAGTATATAGAGTAACTCGTATATGACCACTATGCATTAGTGTCTCTAATTATAGAAATTGTAAAATGTTAATGCAGATGACCCGAAAAAAGTAGGGCACTTGCTTTCACTAGATGGAGCTAAAGAGCGGCTTCGCTTGTTTGGTGCAAATTTGTTGGAGGAGGGTTGTTTTGATGAAGCTGTTGAGGGGTGTGAAGGTGTTTTTCATACTGCATCTCCCCTCCATAATGATGCTAGCATACCTGAGGTTTGAACATTTATGTCCTTCACTCATACATCTCTGCTTTTTGTAATTGCATTATTGTAAAGCAAAAGGCATACACTGGGAAAGAGTCATTTCTAGAACATGTCACCACTCTCCGTCTTGAGTCTTTTCACGCCGTAGTATAAAAACCGTGGTGTTTTGGAGCGGATAATCATTGATTAAACCAGCTAAAAACACATCATGGTTTGCTGATATCAGGCTGAATTCGTTGAACCTGCGGTGAAGGGAACACTAAATGTTCTCAACTCCTGTGCAAAATTCCCATCAATAAAAAGAGTGGTTCTAACATCTTCATTGGCAGCCGTTTTGTGCACGGGCAAACCTTTAAGTCATGAGGTGGTGGTTGATGAAACTTGGTTTTCTGATCCGGATTTTGTTAGTAAAACAAAGGTAAGTAAATTTGGTTTTACCCAAAATTAAACTTTGCCCTTTATGAATATACTTTTAGGGGCTGTTGGGAATCAATTAAGCATCACTTTGTTCAGATAGAAAAGCAAGTAATTTGCATGATGAATGGTACAGATGTGGTATGTTCTTTCCAAGACTTTGGCTGAAGAAGCAGCCTGGAAGTTAGCTAGAGAGAAAGGTATTGACTTGGTGACAATGAACCCAGGAGTCGTAATTGGACCTTTACTACAACCAACATTGAATGCGAGTGCAGCTGCTATAGCAAGCTTGTTCGATGGTATGCATGCATCTTATGAAAGACTCCTTGCACTAGCTAGGTTGCTAGATGGAAAATAAGAACCAAAAATTAATCCAAAGAAGGCCAATTGACAACTTCGTTACTTGAACTCTATGTAACTTCACTACAATTTTGGTCGTATCCTTTACAATGCAACATGAGTCGACTAATTGGCCATGTAAGTTTGGGCCATATTATACGACCATATACACGAAATAAGTGAATCCAAAACTTAAAACGTAAGTAGTGCTATCATAGTATCCAAATCTAAATAGTATCAATGTGACTTAGCATAATGATAATAGAAAATATGCTAGTTGTTTCCCTTGCAAACACCGACTAAAACCTTTCAGTTTTGGCGAATGTTTCAATGATCATTGAATATCATACTGGATTAACTTGCTTAGCTTCGATCCTAAGTTGTTTGATATATGCAGGTTCAGAACCTTATCGTTTTATGTTCTTTGGGTGGATCCATGTTAAAGATGTTGCCATTGCTCATATACTAGCACTAGAGAACCCTTCCGCTAATGGGAGGTATTGCTTAGTTGAAAGTGTCACTCCTGCTTCAGAGATTGTGAATATAGTGCAAGATCTATACCCTAATGCCAAGCTTCCTAAAATGTATGTTGTTCATTCCCTCACCATATATCTCTTATTTTTGGTGGAGTTTTTCAAAGATTTATCCTTTCTAATTGAGCTTCTAAATTAATTCAGGTACGCTGATGACGATAATGATAATCCTTTGAAGGCATCATATTACAAAGTTTCTAAGGAGAAAGCTCAAAGTTTGGGCATTGAAGCCTTTATTCCTCTTAAAACAAGTCTCAAGGAGACGATTGAAAGCCTAGTAGAAAAGGGATTTATTAGCTTTTGATGAGCGTTATTGAAGTACAATGTAAATTTGAAAGTGTATCGTAATAAAATGAGATATAACAAAGTTTGGAATTCAATAAGTGATCAGTGCCTAAATTAGGATCGGTCTTTCTTATTTAAACAAAAATATAAGCTGGAAATTACCTCTTCTTTTTATGTATTTCTAATACAATGTAAGTTTTACCTCAATTCCTTAGTGTTATTAGTTTGAGTAATTTACAAGGTAGACTAAAATTCGATATCCACTAATGAGGAATGTCTTAGCATTAGAGTGTTGTTCACTTGGTATGAGCACCAAATTCCGAGGAAATGATCCAGGATCGAGTGTCCCAGGAGCAACATTTAGGATTTACGAGTTTGACTCGATTATGAATCGAGCTCGAACATGACATTTCTTCAGAGTTTGAGCTTGAAGAAATTTTTTAGGTTGGTATAAAGTTTAAGCTCTTTTGCTCAACCTCGTTTAGATTAAACGACCTTGAATATGAATAAGGTAGTACTTCACTAAGCTCATTTGGTTTACACCCTTATACGTAAGACCTTAACAAAGACTCAAAAAACATCTAATAACTTTAACACCGAATTGAAACTCCTGTCATTGCTAATGTAGGGGAAGATTATAATTTCAAAAAGTGCAAAAGGCCACAATTGTGCTCATACTAAAGATCTTGTAGAGAGTTTAAGGAAGGGGTTACCAAGGAACCTAATGTTATATTATGTGCCTATACACCTTCTTTCTTTGGAGGTTGATTTCACATGTATGAATAAGTGGATGTAAGACAGACAATCACCTTTTTTTATCTTCAACAAATATGCTTGCACCAAGGTGTGTTGCATTGGGAATGCTATTATAGATGTTGTTGTCTCCTCGTGCGTGTTCTTATGTCTTAGTATAGTTAACATGGTTGTTTTCGAGTAGTATAGTTTACATCCATTCACATCAGTTCATCCAAAGTTCCTTACACTTATGCACGAATGGCATGACAGAGCCATTAGGCTATGCTTGTGCAATGATAAGAAAAGCAATGGAGAAAGTCAACAATTAGTATGTTTTGTCAAGCGTTGAGTTTCGGAAGAATATGCTAGGGTTGCCACCTTTTCAAGACCTCCTTGCACGTAAGAGCAACGAAGCTCCATATTATGGTAATCTAAATCTTGTTAGGGTGATGTGTTGGTTGACCCTTCCTCTTTATGTGCTTGATATTGGTTAGGGAAAAGAGGTTTATGGTGTCCAATACTCATGATTCAGATGGTGATTTTCTGGTGCTTCATGGGCATATTCATAATAGACCAATCGAAGTTGTTAAATGCTTGCAGGTGGTGTGAAAGTCCTCAATGGCACCTATCCCTATCAGTCTTTGTGGAGCATCTACACCATCATATTAGATATTACTCACCTACCCGATTTCTCTTTCTCCTACACTTGATCTATGTTTTCAAGGAAGCAAACATGGTAACAAACTACGACATTGTTCTTTTAGACTGAAATGAACTGAAACTGAGCTAAATTTAACTAAATATAACTGAACCAAAACAAACTAAAATCTCTGACTCAGCGGGAGCTGAAATGACCTGGACTGGACTGAATTAAAATTAATCTACATTAATTCAGTTCCAAAAAACAAAGGTCTCTTGAAATTAGGACATCACGCTCCTCAAAAATCGCTTCAATCAAAGCCAAAATCTTTCAAATTTATTATTCAAAATGCTTTAGCGTTATTTTTAGAGAAAAATCTCCTAAACTTTTTTTATTTATTTAAAAAATAAATTATACTTTGCACTAATATAGTATAGCACTATAATACTATATATATAGGTCTATAGCCCACTAGTATACCTTTGGCCTTTGGGAGGGAATCCGCCACCCAAGACAATTATAAGCCACATTGGATTGGAGCTTATTTCATACCTTTTTTGTCCTGTTGATCAAAATCATCCATAAAGATGCATTTATGTATCAAATCAGAACCAAGTAACTGTTGGTCCAGTGGTGATGCGAACTGGTTTTGGTAGGACGGATCCGTGTTCGAATTCTCGCAACACTCTTGGGAGAGGAATGAAACCTAACCATCCCGAACTTGACCTCGATCCAGATGTAGCCCGAAGGGTGAACCGGATACAAACACAAAAAAAATGTATTAAATCAGAAATGGTGATTACTCTAATGCAATAATACATACACTAGAACCAGAACACATTATAGTAAAATTTCCCTCTTTCCCCCTTCTCCTGATACCCAAAAACCCCAAACGACGAAGTTGTGCATCAAAATCAATGGGGTTTTATGTTTTTGTTTGACTACCTTCATTAAAAATTTCCCCTTTTTCCCTGTCAGTCTCTCTCTCCTCCACTCAGAATCAGCATCTCTCACTCTCCACTTCACTGTGAGTCCATTGTTGGACTTAAAATAGTGACAGATTTCTGAAGAATTCCATTTTTTCATCGATTCTCATTTTTGGGGTTTTACTTCAACTCTTTCAAGGTATATCTCTCTCTTTTCTCTTTGAATTTAGAGTTTGAAAATGGGTTTTTTTGTTTGTGAAATTGATGAACAATTTCAAGGTGGGTCACTTGTTTAGATACAATGTATGCTGTTATTAGTATTCCCTTTTGTTTTATAGAAATGATTTTGATCAAATGTATGAAATTTTGAAGCTTTTTAAGTATGAAGTGTGTTTTTTAGGGTTTTATTATTGTTTTCTTATGATGGGTCTTCCTTTGTCTTCTCATTTAGGGATTGAAGATTATCAAGGTCACTTTTTTTTTAATATTTTTTTCTCTGTCTTTTTCTATGTATTGTGTACATGCATCTTTAGTGGAATTTTAGAAACATGGGTTTTTATGAATGATTAAATTGTTGAAATGGGTGTTTTTTTCCTTTTGTTGGATGGTGGATATCTGAACTGCGTATGGTATTGTCAAATGGGGATGGTTTTGTTTCATAGGAGGGCTATGTTACTCCCATACTTCTAATTTCCTTGGGTACCCATGTGGGACTCATATCATGTCGGACATGACACTTACTTGGATACTTTGTTATGAACTCAAAGCTTGACATTTTTGTATAAAATAGCCAGGTCTGACACCCAGACACTCATTTCCGAGTAGACACTTGTGCGGAGTCTGAGTAACATAGTAGGAGGGTGAGTTTTGTCAAATGGGTATTGATAATTTTGTGGTATTGCATGGCCTCTGATTGTTGAATATCTCCATGAATCATCAGTGTACTTGCCCTATGGAGTTGTATTGTGCCATTGGCATGATAGGATGTTGTTCTTTTAGCATTGCAATTGAATTCTTAGCTCTGTGAAGTTTAAGTTGAGTATAGTTTGATTCTCTATTTTTCGTCTATAAAAGAAATTCGAAGTTTTTTTTTTTTGGCAATTTAAAATTATTATTGGCTATCAAAAAATAGGAGTACACACCAAAACAAGCTAAAGGCCAAGCTCACTCTTCAACAAGAAGAGAGCACAGCAGCCAGAACAGACAAACACCTATAAAATGCTAAACATTGCTCCCCAGAAGCAAAAGTCTATCACTATCTTTACATCTAGCAGACACTCTAAACACAACATCTTTAATAACTTGACAAGGACGCAAACAAGACCCTCTAAATATCTTGTTATTTCGCTGAAGAGACTGATACTGTGTCCGAAGTTTTTAACATTTGTAATCTATGGATCCTCCAAACTTTCTAAAGAGTTTGATACTGTGGAGCTGCTTGATTTCCTGTGTATCTCATTTTTGCTTCTGTATCTGCTATTTGTACGTATTTTAGTGTATGATGAACTCTGGACAAGTCTTACATTGTATAGATTTTTAAATTGTCCCCCTTGTATAATATGACATGAAGCATGTAGTTTCCTTCTTTCCTCCATTTACGTTTACAGAGAGGGAATTTATTTCCTGGCAAATTCCTACTGTTCTATTTCATATTAGCTCGTGTGGTTTTGCTTTTCATCGGTATAACAGCGAGAACCCTCACGAAATAGTTACTTCTTGCCTTATTGGCGTCAAAGATTCAGGAAAATGCTCAAAAAACATATGAGGAAATATCGACACATCAAAATAATTCGATATGTCATTTTTCTTATGTACAAAGACCTTAAATTTTTTGACAAAGACTAGAAAAATAACATTTCTATCTTTGAGAAAGTCCTCGAAACACTTTGGTTTAATTGGAATTATCAAAATTTGGGTTTATTTTGAGAAGATGGGGGACACTCGCGATAATTTACATCAATTTTTCCTTTTTATATTGGATAAATATCACTTCATTAGTCTATAGTCACTGTTGCTCCCATGTCTATGGTGTCTGATATTTCCACCTGTAGTTTTATAGAAAGCTTATGGATTATTGTAGATTGTCTATATGGAGGCACTGAAAGTAAATGACAATTGCAGATTATAATTATTCTTTTGAGTAGTCTTTAATGGTGTATTTCTTGAGTTCCATTCCAAGAAGATGCAAAGTGTATAGAAATTAAGCCTTCAAATTCCAGAAGATGCCGTCTTATGATTGTCTCTGTTGCAAACTAGTCTTCTTTGTCTTATGGAAGTATTCCAGTTCCTGTAGTTATCTTGAAGTTGTCAATCTTAATATTGCAGTTACAGATGATAGTTTATGCTATAGTCTTGCAGTTGTTGTGATTCATGGCTTTATCGTACAGAGGCTATATTATTATCATATAGATGGTTTATGTACTTCTGTTTTGATGTTTGTTGACTTTCTATAGATGGGCATTGAGGGAAAAGGTGTCGGCTCCAGTAGCAATGGTAAAGAAGCATTTGATGATATTGACATGGAGATGTCGTGGGACGATGAGGATATGGAATCAGATGATGATGCCGATATTATGGATACGAACTTGCATGACCTTGGTGAAGCTTCCTTGATGAACTTCTGTAAAAAAGCTTCATCAGCCTTCTTCAAGCAGCATGGCCTCATCAGTCATCAGATCAATTCGTATAACAACTTTGTTCGTAATGGTATTCAGAAAGTGTTTGATGCCATTGATGAGATTACGGTGAATCCAGGCTATGATCCCTCAAAGAAGGGTGAAGGGGGGTGGAGATATGCTTCTGTGAAATTTGGAAAAGTTGAGCTTGAGCGTCCTATGTTTTGGACAGGTGAGAAATTTCACGCTGATGGCGGGGAAGACTTCATTAAGTTGCTCCCAAGGCATGCTCGGCTTCAGAACATGACTTATTCCGCAAGATTGAAAGTCGAGACTCACCTTCAGGTTTGTGAACTGTTAAAAAAACAATTTTTATTTGCTGTGGGATGCTTCGATTCTTTGTAAAGCTTAAGGTTCTTTGACTTTCTGCCTGTTGCTTTCTACTGCATACTGTATTTGCTACCAAGTTAAATGGCAAAGGTGCTGCCATATAATTGATTTTAGGATATCCTTGTTGACGGCGCTTCTTTTCTTGAAAGCTCTCTCTTTGAAGGTTTTCATTATATATATAGATGGTTTCTGCTTTTATATCTGTGATCTCGTGGAGATTTCATGAGACTTAACATTTTCCACTTGCTATATTAATTAATGGAGTTACTTGTTATGCCTAGCTGAGATCTCCAAAGCACATCAATTAGTTTTTGAACATTCAGATTCTTCCTGTTCGTACGTTGAGCCATAATGTTAGTAGCTGCTTATGTAATTTGTATTCTGATACATCTTGAATGATAGTTGTCACTAAAGCAACAAGTCCTCTCAGGAGCTTTTGTTAATATGTGAATGTTCTTTCTCTTGTAACTATTCTATAAATAATTGTCATTGTGATGCTGCTAGTCTGATTTTTCCATATTATCCATTTATACCATCTTTGCTTTACGCTCTTATCACACTTGGCAGAATTTCTTGTGAACTATAGTGCATATGACATTTTCCCATCTCCTGGATACAGTTTCAATTTTCTGACATACTTGAGCAGTCCTTCAAATGCCATAGCAATTGAAGGTTTCTTGTACAATGTTAATGATTAACATTTGGGCATTTTGTTTTTTTTTTTTTTTTTGGCAATGGGGGTCCATGTCAATTCTTTATATTGTTGTTGTCTGTCAATTTTGAATCCGTTACACTTTGTGGCTGGTTTTTGTTTCTTAGATATATAGTCAAGAGAAGGTCAGAAGTGATAAATTTAAGACTGGGAAGTCAGAGTATGTTGACAAAAAGATTTTGAAAGATGATACGACAGATGTCATTGTTGGAAGGATCCCTGTGATGGTGAAGTCTGAGATATGCTGGATGAGTGAAGCTGAGAAAGGTGATTGTGAATTTGACCATGGAGGCTATTTTATTGTCAAGGGTGCTGAGAAGGTAAGTTAGCTTTTCCTTGTATCTCATCTATGATTTTCATTCAATATACTGTGGACATAAGTGACCTTTTTGTTCCCCGAAAGATCCATGCCCTTTTGCTTAGAGCTTGTCTCCCTCGTTGTAACAGAATTATAGTTCCCCCCCCCTTTTAAGTTGGATGTTTTACTTCATCTCATCTGTTCAACGTGGTGACACTAAATAGTGCTGATTATCGACCAACTCAGTGACTTGAATTGCAAGGCAAATTAAAGTACAGTTTTTTTTGGTGTTCTACCTGCACCCCTGCGTCCATTAGACACATGTATTTCAGTTTGCGAACTGATCCAATCTGTTGAAGCTCATTTATCTGTGATTGATAACTGCAGGCATTCATTGCACAAGAACAGATCTGTTTGAAGAGACTATGGATTTCTAATGAACCAGAGTGGAAGGTTGCTTACCGGTCTGAGTTCAAGAGGAGAAGGGTGCTTGTGAAGTTAATGGAGAATGCAAAAGCTGAAAACATCCAAGGAGGAGAAAAAGTGATCAGCGTTTACTTTTTGTTGGTGGAGGTCCCTATATGGATCCTTTTCTTTGCCCTTGGTGTGGCATCTGACAAGGAGGTGGTCGACCTAATTGATTGCGACACTGATGATGGCCGCATCAGTAATATCCTTCATGCTTCCATTCATGATGCTGATGAGAAGTGTGATGGATTTCGCCGAGGAAAAGTTGGTGATAATGGATTTTGCCAAGGAAGAGCGTTGGAGTATCTTGACAAAATCATAAGAGAGTGCAAATTCCCTCCTGCTGAACCCACTGAAGAATTCATATCTGTAAACCTTTTCCCTAGCTTATCTGGGAACAAGCAGAAGGCTCGCTTTCTTGGGTATATGGTGAAGTGTCTCTTGCAAGCATACTCTGGTCGGAGAAAGTGTGATAATAGGGATGATTTTAGAAATAAGAGGATAGAGTGTGCTTCTGAGCTTCTAGAGAGAGAGCTTCGGGTCCATATGAGGCATGCTGAGAAGCGCATGGTGAAGGCTATGCAGAGGGACCTATACGGGGAACGAGATTTGCATGCGATTGAGCACTATCTGGATGCGTCAATTGTCACCAATGGTCTCACCAGATCTTTTTCCACCGGGGCATGGGCACATCCCTTTAAAAAGTCGGATAGGGTTTCTGGTGTAGTTGCAAATCTCCGGCGAACTAATCCATTGCAGAGTGTTTGTGATATGAGGAAAACTCGTCAGCAGGTTTCATACACCGGGAAGGTTGGAGATGCCAGATACCCGTACGTACTTTTAATCCTCGTCATATTTGGTGCTGTGGCATAAAAATGTTGAAAATACTGATGAGTATTTACTTCCCTTTTTTCTTATTGTGGATAAGAGTTCATCTGTCTGTTTAGTTTGACTTGGGTTTCTGCCAGTCTTCTTCTATTGCCTCATTTAATCACATGAATTAACTCTATCATATCTATTTTCTCTAACTCCTAAAATTCTCTAACTAAAATCTTGATAATAATGAATTGGGACCTGCTTTGTGGGAGTCAGGCAGTCAGCGACCGGCAATATAGCAGAACCCAATTGAATTTGGTGCTTTATATGCACCCTTTATTTGGTGATCTTTTATTTAATTCCTCGCCATAAAGAACCTTGAACCGTAGGAGAGTGAAAGTCGGAATGGAGGCAAAAACAGCGTTAGCACAAAGTAAAACCACACTATGCACAGTGAATTCTAATTGTCCTGTAGAATGAATTTCAGTTTTATTTGGAAAATCGTCATATTAGCTTTTATGTTCTGGGTATGTTGGCATAAAAGTCAATTACTTTTTTCTCATTCAACACAAGGTTCTCATTCTCATGCTAAAGCTCAAATCTTCTATTACTTTGTTTTATAACATTGATAAGATTATTAATGTTGGATATGATTTCAGACACCCCTCTCACTGGGGAAAAATCTGCTTCCTGTCTACACCGGATGGTGAGAACTGTGGTCTTGTGAAGAATATAGCTGCCACTGGACTTGTCAGTAGCAGTATTGTGAAGGAGGAGACTCAATTGTTGCTTGAGACACTTGGGAACTGCGGAATGGAGAACTTAGTGAAAGACTCGTCTACTTCTCTTAGTGGAAAGAACAAAGTTCTTGTGGACGGTGAGTGGGTTGGAGTATGTGCTGATTCCCTCTCCTTTGTTGAGGAGGTAAGAAGAAAACGTCGGAAGAGACGTTTATCAAGCGAGGTACTCTCCCATTCTTCTGCATTTGTTCTTGAGTGGAAATCTGAATGTATCACGTGCTGTCATGCTCCAACTTATTACTCCCTTTGTTCCTTGTTAGTTGCAAAATTAGAATTTTGACCGGAGTTTTTCGATTACTTTATAAACGCAATTTTAAATATGGAAGATTTTTTTTGGACTTAGCTCAAAATATATTTTTTCGAATACCAATCTTTTATAATTTTGGCTAGTAATAGTTAATCAAAGATTTACGCATGTCCACGTCAAAGTGTTGCAATAGAAAAAACTAGAGGGACTAGGGAGTGTTTGTTTGTGACTCGTGGGTGTTAGTTATGCTAGTATGCGTCACATTTACATCATTGACTCATAATCCCACGTATATGGTGTTTGGTTTGAAATCTCTTATTTGTATGATTGATGCTGCCGAACACAATGGGTGAGGTGGAACTCTTGTAGACCCCTCAGTCTGGCCCTTCTTGAATTTGATTTATGCTATTCCTGTTATTATTGGAAGGTTCCTCACACTCTTCAGATTATATGGTAATCATATCAGTAGTTTGTGCCCCGGGGACACTTGTTAGAGCTGTTTTTAGTTGTTAAGAATTGCTACATTTGAAATTGTCTTTCGGCGTCTTATTTACATTTCTGTATAACTTTAAGAGTACGTTTCTGTGTATAAAATGCTTCTGGTATGTGAAATCTTACTTAGTATTGGCTTGGGTAGGTTGAAATCAAACGGGATGTTCAGAATGCTGAAGTCCGAATATTTTGCGACGCTGGCAGAATTCTTCGACCCCTTTTAGTAGTTGAGAATTTAAAGAAAACAAAGTTGTTGAAAGGGGATGAATTTTCTTTCGAAACACTTCTAGATAAGGGAATAATTGAGCTGATTGGGGTTGAAGAGGAAGAAGATTGTCGTATCGCATGGGGAATTAAATTTCTGTTTGAAGATAAGGGAAAGGACCCTGTCAAATATACTCACTGTGAGCTCGACATGTCATTCTTATTGGGTGTAAGTTGTGGTATCATTCCCTTTGCTAACCATGACCATGCTAGGAGGGTCCTTTACCAGTCTGAGAAGCATTCCGGACAAGCCGTAGGATATTCCAGCACAAACCCCAATATTAGAGTAGATACCTTATCCCATCAAATGTATTACCCCCAAAGGCCTCTTTTCCGCTCTATGATTTCTGATAGCCTAGGAAAGCCAGGATATCCATTAGGCCGCAATCAAATACTTCCGAAGGAAGAATTTTTCAATGGCCAAAATGGCATTGTGGCTGTAAATGTCCATCTTGGATATAATCAAGAGGATTCTTTGGTAATGAATCGGGCTTCTCTGGAACGAGGCATGTTTAGAACTGAGCACACTAGAAGTTACAAGGCTGAAGTTGACAACAAGGAGTCATTGGAAAAGAGGCGGAAGTTTGACGATACTGTGAGTTTTGGGAAGATGCAGAGCAAATTAGGTCGGGTTGACAGTCTCGATGATGATGGATTTCCGTACATTGGAGCAAACCTGCAAAGTGGGGATATCATCATTGGCAGGTGTGCGGAATCTGGGGCTGATCATAGTGTTAAGCTCAAGCATACAGAGAGAGGCATGGTGCAGAAAGTAGTCTTGTCAGCAAACGATGACGGGAAGAATTTCGCTGTTGTATCGCTTAGACAGGTAATAATGTGTATAAGAGCTATTATGTGGGCTGAATACAAATTGATGAACTTAATTTATGATTACTGATCAAATCCACGCTCTTGGGTAACATTTCTTCTTGTAAATTTATGATTTTTTGCAGGTTCGTTCACCATGTCTTGGTGATAAGTTTTCTTCCATGCACGGTCAAAAGGGTGTCCTTGGATTTCTCGAGTCCCAGGAGAATTTTCCTTTCACAAAACAAGGAATTGTGCCAGATATCGTCATCAATCCTCATGCATTTCCCTCTAGACAAACTCCTGGCCAACTTCTGGAGGCTGCCCTGGGGAAAGGTATTGCATGTGGTGGTTCTTTGAGATATGCTACCCCGTTCTCTACTCTTTCTATCGAAGCCATAACAGAGCAGCTCCACAGGTTGATATTTCACTCTGAGAATCTACTTTTCTTATTGATTTCCCTGGTGAATATCCTGTCTGCATAACAGTCCTCCTGCAAGACACCCCAATCCCTACAAAATAAATAAAAAATCGAATAATTGCATAGAATTTAGTTTGGTTAATATTTGTACAATTTTATTGTGATAGTCAGAACATCAGTTTGAGCGCTTACTGGAAATTTGAAGCCTTTGTTAGAATACAGTTTGTTGATTCTTTGCTTATAGTAGACTTTGATGGCTTGAGTTTTCAATTTTATCAACTTGCAACTGTTGCAGGGCTGGGTTTTCAAGATGGGGGAATGAAAGGGTCTATAATGGCCGAACAGGAGAGATGGTTCGTACTCTCATCTTCATGGGGCCCACCTTCTACCAGCGCCTGATCCATATGTCTGAGGACAAAGTCAAGTTTCGTAATACGGGTCCCGTCCATCCGCTGACCCGGCAACCGGTGGCAGACAGGAAGCGGTTCGGGGGTATTAAGTTTGGGGAGATGGAACGAGATTGTCTGATTGCTCATGGTGCTTCAGCTAACCTTCATGAGCGGCTCTTCACCCTGAGTGACTCATCCCAGATGCACGTTTGCAGGAAGTGCAAGAACATTGCAAATGTCATTCAAAGAGCGATCCCAGGTGGCAAGAAGATTCGAGGGCCGTACTGCAGGTTCTGTGAATCCGTTGATGAAATCGTGAAGGTGAACGTGCCATACGGGGCGAAACTGTTATGTCAGGAACTGTTTAGTATGGGCATCTCTCTTAGGTTTGAGACCCAGCTTTGTTGATACTAAAAGTGATCTTTGATTCAGTAGCTAATCTTCTGATGTTAAGATAAACTTGCCCCTAGTCTAACCAACCTACTGTTCTGTTAATATTTTATGTAAAATCTGGAAATATTCTTCTGTTCCTGTTACATATGTGGAAAACAGTGGATGTTATTTGTCTAATGTTCCAGCAGAGCATGCTTGGAATCATGAAGAACAGGAGACATTAATGTTTTTTATCTGACATGTTAAAGTTCTTCTCTGACATCTATCTTATTACTTGCAATTCCTAATCTCTATAATTTTACCTTAATTTGCGATTTGTGGCTTTCTTATCTTTTCCCTGACGTGATTCACATGATGTTGTGTGGTTTCTCTGTAACATCATAATTTATTACTGATAGTAATTCCAATACTATATGAAAATTTACACTAATAAAAAAAACAGTGTACTTTTTATATCTCAACCTTGCTTTTTTTTTTTGTTTATAAGGGGAAAATAAGGACAATAAACTGTTCTTTTTTTCCGGAATCCTTTGGTAATTAGCCCAACTCTTCTTTAGGTGCCATGGTCATTTTGTAGATTATGGGAGTGTTGAAGTTGACAACGTACAGCTTAGGGCCTGTTCATTATCGTTTTTTGTTTTCAGTTTTCAGTTTTTTTTTAAAACTAAAAACCAAAAACACAAAACCAGAAAAAGTGGTTTTTACTTTTTAGTTGCTAGTTTTCAAAATCATCATGTTCCCAATAAATTTGACTATTTTTTTATTCATTACAGGATATATATCATATGGCTTTGAAAATAAAAAAAAAACCAAAAAACAGAAAACCACAGTGATACCGAACGGGCCCTTAATCTTTCGAATCCTTTTTGCGCGGATTAGTTGTTTGTAGATTATTTGGGTGAAGTTGAAAAACTGCTCAATTGTTATGCCCATTTATATGATAAGAAATCGTTAATTTGTTGATGTTTTGTAATATTGGCTGTTTTTAAAAAGAGTTCACCAAGCCATCATTTTGTGATCATTTTCCTGCAATATAGCAGCAGGCAGCAGTGATAACTTAAATTGACCAGTTTGGATTTTGCTCATTAGCCTCCGGCCGTATTTTCATGAGTGTTTGGAGCGAAGTTGGGCTGGGCTAGGTTTTTGTGTCTTAAGAAACAACGTATAAGGGCATCGAACAACTTGACTCTATTACCCTTTTCTGAAAACCTCAAAAAACGTCCTCTTATAATTTGTTAAAGATAAAAAATATCAAAAGTTTATTAAAAAGTCACCGAGTTAGAGTTAGTTTCTTAAAGGGCACTTATCACAAATATGTTCTTATCTATTTATCTTATTTGAAGGATACTTATAATAGATGATTTTGAAACAAAAAATCCAATTTTTTTTTGTTTTAGCTTTAGCTAAAATAAAAGGGATTGGGTTGCTTTTGAAATAGATCAAACTTTCCTTTATAAAATAGAAGAAAAAGACAGTTGTTGAGATCTTCAATAGAGATGCAAATATACAATGGTCCTAACGAAATTTGCTAAAATAAAGAAATGGATGGAATAGCTGATTTGATGCATATTCCAAATTAAATTTCCAATATAGAAAGATACTGACTGAATATTAATAAATAAATAAATAAAGAATCGAGAAAAATAAATACTTCATTGCCCCAAGGCCTGCCCCGTAAAAAATAACATCATATTTTAGCAGAAAAAAGTACAAAAAAATAGAAAATAAAGAAAAGGCAATTCAAATTGAAAAAAATTATCATATGCCCCTAACTTTGAAAAGATGTAACATCTATTTGTGCATGTTATAGCCAGACTTTTGTGACTAACGCAAATTAACATTGTTTATGGGTTATTTTTCATATTAATAGGGGTTACTTATCTTATTTTGGTCGAGATTACTTTTATTAATGAAAACTATTAGCCCGTATGAGGTTTGTGAATAAATAATTATAATAATGAATAAGGAATACTCGCCATTTCGTGGAGCAAGATGTGTTATTGAACACATTCATTATATCTTTTTTATGAACACAACTAAGTACAATAATAAATTGCTCCCGGTAATTCAATTATTTGATAACCCGAGTCATTCTTTGATACATCAACATAGAATTTGATCAATCCTTTTTTTTCCCTTTTCGTCAAAGTGGAGAAGTGAATCAAAATTTCTCTTTCCTCATCATCAATGAAATTAGTGCAACGTAGTATTCTTATTTATCATCAGTACAATTATTGTTTACCTCTTTTTCTTTTTCTTTTTATCAATGACTTAAATGTTTCGTATATATCTCGAAAAGGTGATGTTGATCATTGAGTAGATCCTTATGAGTTCGATAGTATAGATGAAATTAGTATTCATAATCTTTTGACTCATTATAATACGAAAGGCCGCTTATCATAATTTAAAGAATTCGTAAAGAATATCTTTTTGCATTTTAAGTGAATACTTTGTTTCATTACTAAAGGTTGCTTATGATATTATTAAATAAGTAGTAGGTAGATCCGGATGCCCGAAGTGTTTTCTATTACAGTTTAATAGCTATAGCCTATAGATAATAGGGACAGAATAAAGCGGATTTATCTTACATTGCTCTAAGCTCAGTTGACCCAACAACTTAGATTGGATATTAAAAAAAAAAACTATAGTATTTTTAAATTTTTTTCAAATTTTCATAAATTTGATTGTGTTTAACCGGATAAAAAAATATGAATTTTACTTTAACCCCACTATATACTTTTTTTCTGGATTGCAGATAGTGTGACACTCTTTTTATAAGAATTTGGAATATATTAGCGGAAGTCCATAAATTGATAAATTAATCGATATTAGATAAGGAAAGAGGTGTACACCAAAGTTACATATATAAAATAAAGAAATATTCCCAAATTAAATGATGGGTTTTCTATCCGTAGCCCTTAAGTTTATCTATAATCATTAACTATTTATATAAAATAAAGAAAATAGTATTACCTCCGTCCCATATTAATTGCAAGAATTTAACTGAAATACTATTCAATACACAATTTTGACCATTAATATATGTAACTATCAATTAGTAAAAATTATGAAAAATTGATGTGTCAAAATTTTTACATTGAGACAAATCTAACAACATCTTATTTACTAACATATGATTTTATATGGTAGTTAAAAATAATGGTAAGGTATATAAATAGTGTAAAAGTTAAATTATTGCAACTAATATGGGACAGAGTAAGTATTAATTTGGAAACTTATTGGCAAATCACGCATCAATTAATATTAGTTAATACTTCCTCCGTTTCTCAATACTTGCTTAGTAACCACTTGTACAAATCATATGTTATATTTTTTCTCAAGTGTATAAGGAAAAACATAGTCAAGTGAAGTCTTTTTTGATTCGTCATAACACATACTTTCATAATATGAACTTTTTTATAATTTTTACTTATCAATAATTAGAGATATTAAGGTTCAATAGTGTACAAACAAGTAACGTTGTGAGTATTGAGAAACGGAGGAAATATTTATTTGTAGTAGTTTAAAAAAGTATTACATACTTATATATAGCCGTAATTCCTTTCATTAATCACTCTAGTAATTAAATTTTTAACTGTATCATGGTAGATTAAAGTAGCCAGCTAGCTAGGCCAAATTAGCTAAGAGCTAGATTTTCGGCAAATATCCCCACTCTCCCCGAAATGATAATACACTCTTCATCCCTTTCACTCTTCACTCCTCAAAACCCAGAAAAAGCTTACCAACTTCAAACTAAAACATCAGTTTACCATAATAATAATCTTGTTGTATAATTTAGTTTTTTCAAATTCTGTATCAAAAAAGATTCAATCTTTGCAAACATAAGTGATAATGATGGCGATTTCTACTTGTTATACCCCTTGTTCCTCATCAAAAATCATGCCTTTTCTATCTTCACCATCACAATGTTTGCCTTCATTTATATTCTTCAAACCTTGGAAGAGTTTTATGGAGAATTCTAGGAAATCCCAGCTTGGAATTGGAGTAAATTGTGCTTCTTCTGATGTGGGTTCTTCATCTTCTTCCGATTTTACAAGTTTAAGGTATTGTTTCTCCCTGTTTTTGACTGTTTGTTTACGTTTACCTCTATATAATGCTTGTCGAAATGGTTGCGGCTTTGTTCTTTTGGACTGAACTCAACCGAACTGAACTGAACTGAATTGAACTAAACTGTAATTATTTTGGGATTACAACTGTCACAGTGAACTAACGTAATTGAACTGAACTTCATTTGTCTAAACTGATCCGAATCGAACTGTAGTTAGTTAGGGAACACTTTAAGTAAACTAACACGATTGAATTGATGTGAACTGATGTGAACTGATGTGAACTGATGTGGAATGTCCATTGATTCGGTCCAAAAGAACACGGCCTACATTTGTGAGTACTTAGTAGTAACAAGAGAAGAGAGTTCTATGAAGGGGTTTTGATGGGGTTTAAGAATTTTAGATTGTTTAAAAGGCCTTGAATTTTGGCATATGAAGTAGTTCTTGCTGCTTTGAGGTTTCTAGGAAGGACAATTTTGTGGGGTTTAAGGATTTTGGATTGATTATTAACTTGTGAAATTTTATGGAGTATTGAGATTGACAGTGTCTCTTGTTTTCGAACAAATAATTTTGGAGTATGTTACTGTAAAATTGCCGAATGTGGAATTGTATGGGGAAAGGGGGTACTTGATCCATTTTGAATCTTGTTAGTTCGGAATAATGGATGTCTGTTAATTATGTTCTTTCACTGAAGGAACAATTTCTATATCGCAACCTCACAATAAATTTTCTAGGATAAGATCTTTTCACTTTGGAATTAACCTAAGGAATTTTCTATTTGCATACTAAGTTAGAGTTCAGGGTGTTGTCCACTTCTTGCAGCCAAACCTCTACGAATGTGATGAGTAGTTATGTCAAATAAGCTTTTGCAGATGAGAGTATTCCTGTTGGATTCTCTAATTTGGTTCATGCGAAGGTAGTTTCCTTGATAGCCCTTAGATATCGAGAAGGACATATCATTGCCTTGGTCTCAGATGTTTTCTGTCTGATGTTAGTAGCAAAGTTATTCTTTGTTGTAAATTGTATGGTTTGAGGACTATGCAATTGAATGGGTTGTTCTTAGTCAAGTAGTGTCTGATTTAAATCACTTAAGAAGTTTTTCTTCAGAAATTCTGCATTCTTTAAGAATGCATACAATGTGTCTCTTTTATGCCTTGCTATCTCATCCCACTCCGCAGGTGTTTTCCCTCAGTGTATGTAGTGGAGGAGCCTTTGAAGATGTTTGCTTCATCTCATTATTTCCGAAACATTTGAAGTAGAGAGCTTCTTACTTTTTATAGGAGACATTTACATACTAGAATAGTAGAATTGTTGATCTCTTTGCAATTCAAATTGTGCTGACCGTTGAGGTTACTCCCGGTGGCTTATGCAATTATGCTATAACCTGAGCATTTGAAGGGGTAAAGCCTTTGGGAATTCTCTGGTGGAATTTTAGGCCTCTAAAATTTGATTTTTTATTCCCATATAAGTTTATAGCCATTCAGCTGTAGCTCTTGAACAGAGAAACTAGTAAAATTTAGAAAGTACTAGTGATGCGATTCCTGAATATTTAAGGTTAGTTCTGCTGTCCATGAATCGAGCTTCATACTTCTCAAATAGCTTTCTTTAAGATGCTGGTTTATGTGCTATAGTGCTATTGCGCTTCCTAGATGTTAATCGGTCTGTGATTGTTGTTTCAAATGCCAATATCTTGTTGAATAAAGAATCTTATTTTTTTTCTTTTGTGAATGTTAAGTGTTTCAAACTTCTTTACTAAGTGCATTTTGACAGGCAAGTTCATATGCCAACTTTTGGATTGTCACTGAATGAAGATGCTCGCAAACCAGCTTATAAATGGCAAAGGGTGCTGCTTAAAGTTAGTGGCGAAGCTCTTGCTGGAGATAATACACAGAACATAGATCCTAAAGTAGGATTGCATCTAGTAACAATTTTCGGTTATTATACTCTTTTCTTTTGATACTTTCTCAGTTGTTGTCTGTTCAATATAGGTTACCATGTCAATTGCAAGGGAAGTTGCATCTGTGACACGGCTTGGCATTGAGGTAATTGCTTTGATTAATCTTCCAAGCATATAATCTCCTGCCCACAGTATAATTATTTAAGTGGTCACTTTGGTAGAGAAGGTGTTTTGAAACTGAAGATCACAAAAAAGGTTATGAATTTGAGATGAGTATTTATTGAGCCTGTCAATATTACATGAGATGGAGCCATGGAGGACAGTAGACAGTTTGGTAGAAAGACAACAAGATGAATGCAACAGTAGCTTTATGCCGATCCCTAGATTAGGTTATTCAATCATTGAAAAGAGAAAATGTATTCCGCCGAGAGAAATCGGTAATAAAAGCTTCGCTTATGAACAATCTTATAGAAGTTATTGCATCAAACCTAAAGGGCTATTTTGGAAGTTATAGGGTAATGGAAGCTATAAGTATCTGCTTGGTTGTGATGATTTTACTACTTGGTAGATAGTCTAATCTTTGTGTTCAATGTTCAAATACTTCGTCTATTTCCTCTGATGATTATTGTACTTTACCCAGGTTGCTATTGTTGTTGGAGGTGGAAATATCTTTCGAGGATCCTCTTGGACTGGGAGTAGTGGCCTTGACCGTTCATCTGCAGACCACATTGGGTATGAACTTTTCTTAATAGTGTAGATCATTACTATACTCGCTTGAACTTATCCACAGGTCTTTACAGTAAGAGCAGGGATAGAAATAATTATTAAATGTTTAGGTTCTAAAATATCTATGCTTGTTGAAATTCTCTTCACATTAATTCTTTGTTCTTCTGACTGTTATGAAGAAATATTTTTGGTTGTACATATCAGTGTCATGAACTCATACTTGTCCAAATAGTAATAAAGGCACTTAGTCCCCTTCCTCATTTTGATTTAATAGTCGGATGGCACTGTTATGATGAAGTTAGGATGATTAAAATTTGAAACACGTGAAGCATAACGTAAAAAGTTTGGATATGTGTTGCCTGTTGTAACGATGTTGTTGGCCACTTGGCCTTTCTTTTGACATAATCTTTTTGGAGTTTCTTTTCAGGATGCTGGCCACTGTTATGAATGCAATATTTTTGCAAGCAACAATGGAGAGTATTGGTATCCCAACACGTGTTCAGACTGCTTTTCGCATGTCGGAGGTTGCTGAACCCTACATACGAAGAAGAGCTATCAGACATTTGGAGAAAGGGAGGGTTGTAATATTTGCTGCTGGAACTGGAAATCCATTCTTCACTACAGACACTGCTGCAGCTCTTCGATGTGCAGAAAGTAAGTCAAATACAGTAGTTATTTGAAAAGTAGTAGTAGCTCTATGTAAGGATATTTGGCAATTTTCTCATGTATTTATCGAAAACTGATTTTCATGCCAACGCTCCTAAAGTGTTAGGGTTTCTTTATCACTTACACTCTCTCTCATAAATGCCCACTTCTACTCCATCATGACGATAGACCGTGCTTTTAAAAAGTTCACAATCTTATGGAAAATTTTGTTGCTCAAGACTCAAGCCAAGTTGTGTATGTCCTTCTGTTATCCATTTTTTGTTTGTATATGCTACAGTTAATGCGGAAGTTGTGCTGAAGGCAACAAATGTGGACGGAGTCTATGATAAAGATCCTCGACGTAACCCAGATGCTCGGCTGCTCGATACCTTAAACTATCACGACGTAACATCAAGGGAGCTCTCTGTGATGGACATGACTGCCATTACTTTGTGCCAAGAAAACAACATTCCTGGTATCATCTAACTACAAAACTCGAAACTTTTATGTCTCCTTACGCTAGACTTTCGAGTTTCATAAATCTCACAAACTTATGTTATGCGATGCAGTTGTTGTCTTCAATCTAAACAAAGAAGGGAACATCTCAAAAGCAATCAGAGGAGAGGCAGTAGGAACCATTATCGGAGCGCAGCGGGTTTCAGTTACAGCAGAAATTCAATAAGCTTTGCAGACTGATATCGTGTTCCGTTAATTCTAGCTACAATAGCTTTAGCTGGCAAGATTTATAAGATCTCTTGCTTTTGATATTGAAGCCTGTACATATGGACAATCTTGAAGAAATAGTTCCTTTGCACCCTTTTGTTTTCACCCAATTTTAGTGTTAGCAAGAATTTTTCCGACACATTCCTTACGTATGATTGAGAAGTGTCTGATGAAATCCGACTTCCTGCAGCTACATATGTGATGTTATTGCTTCAGAGTTTCGAAAACCTAACAATTTCAATGCTTCAGAGTTTCGTTTCCGCACAAATTTCTACTTCCTAAACTTTTTATGTTAATCACGTTAATCCTAAGAATATTTCTGGGTTCACAAGCAATCTCTCTTCTCTTCTCTTGTATGAGAGTGACAACTAGCTAAAAGTGTGCAAATTAAAGAATCTAAGAAACTAAAAGCTTAATAACAAATCTGAAATTTAGCACCATCCAGAACTTGGTGCAAGGATGGTGCAGGCCAACAGCCATTTATAACTTCCAACTTTTTTCTGATTATTTGGGGATCTTGCCTTAATTTAGAAGCCACCCAAAACTATATTCAAATTCAAATATAGTTCAACATTGTATCTTCTTTGGACTTCAACCATCCGTAGAGTTATTTTTGGACAATAAGAGTGACTTTGAACTTTTTTTTTCTAGAAAGTAATACTGCCTGTAGAATCAAAATTTGAAAGGCTCATAAGAAGGAAAAAAAAATAAAATAAAATATGAAGTAAGTCAAGTAACCTTTGAATTCTAACCTCCAAGCTCCAACCTTTGTTTCTACATAATGCTAAGATAAAAATAATAGTCTCAAATTACACCGTCTTTTTTTACCTGGTTATCGTTCTATAAGATTGGAAAATTTTTACCTTTTTTTTTTAAGTTAATCGCTAAATAAGGTAGAAACAAATGAGAAATGTAGAAATTTCAATAATATTTATAATTATCATTCATAAATATGAACTCCATGAATTCCTAATGCCTAATATAGAAACAACCTAGATGAGACGTGGACTATTAGAAAAAAAAAATCCTAATTTTCTTTTTGATTTTCTAAAATTTTACCAAATAAATTTGAATATGATTTTTTTGTCCATGTATGTCAACTACTTTATTTTTTTTAGAACTCCCTAATTGTTGCAAACATTCATTTAAAAAGAAGATTTCCTCTTCTTTTTTTTCTTTTTTTTTTTACATTTTGGGATTCCATGCTTAAATGGCTTGTATGAATTTCTGACATGGTACATAATAATATTGGTACCACATTGATAACTTGGACAACATATGTGGTGTGACACTTCGTCTCTAATGCAAAAGCCACACTCACATTATTCCCATACATTAAAAAACAAATAGGTTAGCGATCTGAGAAAGGCAAAGTTAAATATATTCTAGCCAACAAATTTATATAAATCATCATAAAAAAAGAAAATAAAAGATGAACTTAACCCCAATATGAGAAAATTATATGTGATTAACACAAATAGATCACAAATAAGTATCCATAAGTCACATCCATTCCATTAGGCCCATCGCTCGAGTCATCATCTATGGTTTCTTCTCTCCACCTTATTTTCAGTTTAGTGCAGTTCAATTATTTCTAGTCCAGCTTAGTTATAGAAAATAATTTTACTCTCACATTTTACATTTTCCCTTCAGTTCAGTTCAGCTTTGTTTGTTCATAAGTTCACTTCAACCGTTTTAAGAGAATACACATGTAGGGTCTGTTCGGCAACAATAGTTGTTGTGATAGTTGTTAGCTGCAGTACTAGTTGTGAGTTGTTTGTTTGTAGCTATAAGCTAACAAAAGTAACTTTCATACAATACTAGTGCTCAATACGAGTAGCTATTAATAGATAATTAGTTTATAATTTATTAAAAATAATATTATATATTTTTTAACCTCTATACTCTACTTTCCACCACTAACTTTTTTGTATTTGTATTCCATTACCACTATCACTACCTAAACACTACCTCCACCATTAAACACCACTCACCCCTATCTTACCAATCACTTTGAATGTTTTAAAATAAAATTTTAACCTAATCAAAACACTAACTGCTACCTCTACCTCTAAGGTCGCAGCCTCGTAGGCGCCCTTACCCTTTTTTAATAACATGGTCACAGATGACATTTCTCGAACTCACAACAAATACAAATTTTTACCAAATACTTAAATGGAAGAATAAGAACATTTGTGTACTCAACTCAACAACGTTCGTTCTTCCTCCAGTCAGCCAAAAGCAACCGCCTGGGTCAACTCTAGTCAAAAGCACAAACCCACTGTCCCCAAAATTCTCTCTATTTTTCTGACCAAAAAGTAAAACTAAAGAAAACCCCCCATAACCATATACCCAATTTGCAATCTTCAATCTTCAATCTTCAATCTTTAACCCAAAACAAACAAACAAACAAGCATTTCAAACTCATATCTTTTTTTTCCCTGTATTTTCATGGCTTCAAATGATTCAATACCAATTACCCAGAAAGAATCAAACCCAGAAATCAATTCTCAAAACAAAAAATCATCTGAAATCAATTCCTCTGATTCAACTTCTAATGAGTCAAAGTCTGCAACTTTACCTTCTAATTACCCTTCTTTCTCTAAGCTCTTAGAAGGTGTTGTTTTGGCTGCTAATTCTGCTCTTTCTTCTAATTCTCCTGTTAAAACTTCTGGGTTTCAGGTAATTCTTTCACTTTCCCTTTTTTTTCTTTCTTTTTTACAGTTTTGATACTTAGTTTCCTGTTCTTTAATTATGGGTTATTTACTGTATATTAGTATTTGCCCTTTTTTTTGTTTTGGATTGTTTGTAATTTGTGTCTAGAGTTCAATTCATGCTTTTTATCATTTGGTTTTCTAAATTTTGTTGTTAAATATGTTAATGTTTTCCATTAAAAGAGAAAGGTAAAAGATTCTATCTTTATGGAATTTTAGGTCTAACAAATTTTGTAGAGATTACGTTTATAGATTCATTCTGCTGCATATGATGTTACTGTATATTGTAGGGTTTATAGATTCATTCTGCTGCATATAGTGTTACTGTATATTGTAGGGATTGTGATATCTAAGTTAATTGACAAGTATTGTTTGGTATTTTGTTTTTGAGTGTAATGTGAGCATGTTGTAGTTATGTAGTAGTTGTTTCAATCATATGAAACAATGGATGTTCAATTCTATTTCGCTATCGCTTGAATGAGAAATTCGGGTGAAAAGCAATGTTATAGCCTGTAGGTCTTCTTTGTTTTGTGTCACGTAAATATGTATGGTATATAGCCAAGTTTGATATGTATCTGGTGGCTGTAAGCCTGTAATTAAAAGGCTTTCCATTGCATTTGGTAATTAGGGTTTGTGTATGAAACCGTGAACTTTAGAGGCAAATCAATGATATCAAAAGCATATGCAGAAGAAACAGAAAAGAGATAATGAGGAAGTAATGTTGACTGATTAGTGATTAGAACCTCCTCCGTTTTTCAATAGATCCAACATTTGAACATTTCGGTCTTCAAGACTTGTTTCCGACCATTGATCTTTGGTATTTGTTGCTGCGAAATAAATAGTCAAAGTTTAAAAAGTTTGACCTTAATTAGTCAAATGTTGTATGTCTTAAATTTCAATAGTGTTTGAAAGATGAGTAGTGCCTCTATAGCCTATTGTTGCAAAAAAAGTGTAGAAGTTAGATGTACTTCCCCCGTTTCTAAATAAGTGTCACAATTGCATAGTATTTACTATTCACAGTTTAGACATTAATTAGCTTTGGTGATTTCCATTTTAGGAAAAACATAGTCATGTGAGATCTTGTTAGATTCGTCTCAATGTGGATTTTTTTATTATCGGTTTTTTATATTTTTTTGTTATTGATAATTGTAGATATTAATGTTTAAAATAATGCATTGGCAAATGTGAAAACGTGGAATTTGTCACTTATTTATAAACAGTGGAATTATGTTTGAAGCATCGATGTTAAAGTAGTGACACATCATTGATTATTCTATGCAACTCATTAAGTCTAGTAGTTATTTTATTGGCAGTCATGTTAAAGTTATGAGTGAGACATTATGAAGTTAGATTCGGATTATAAATGTAGTTTCAATTGTTGGCCGATATATTCTTAGTGGTATTGTGCATATAATGGTTAATAGGGACAATTTGGGATGTCCCATCAAGAAGTCTTGGCGAATGTTACTGCTAAAGCAGCTCAAGCTCATCCTCAGATGCAACCTCAAACAGAGTCTAAAAAGTCTCTAATCAAACCGTCGTCAAAGAGAAAAGTCGAAAAGCTTGAGGTAAAGAGAGGAAACTCCTCCTACCATACAGATGAACCACCAGATGATGTTCCAAAGACACCCCAATCAGATGGGTATGGCTGGCGGAAGTATGGCCAAAAGCAGGTGAAAAGTTCTGGAAGCTTTAGAAGCTATTACCGATGCACTCATCTCTCTTGCTCTGCAAAAAAGAAGGTTCAGCATTTGGACGTGTCTGGACAAGTCATTGATGTTGTTTATAAAGGTGATCATAATCATGATCCTCCTCAAAACCTCAAGGGTTCTAGCCGAAAGAAGGATTCAACGCCACGTTCTTTGAACAACTCTAGTGACTCATGTGTACAAAATGTCGATGCTCCCCAATCTCTTACATGTGAGGAAGAACTTAAGCAATTAGTACCTTCCACTCGTGAATGCTTGGACGAAAACCTGAATTGTTCAGCTGGAACATCACCGCGGAATTTGGAGGAGAAACATACCAAGTCAGTTAATTCTACCTCAAGGCAAGTTTTATGTAATCATGATATTGCTAAATTTCGTTTATGGAAACTTTGTCTAAACATCTTTATCTAAGCCTTTCACACACTCACCTCTGTCTTTGACCTAAAATCACCCATGTCTTTTAACTTCTGCCACCCACCAATACCTGTATTATATAACTTCTATTACCACCCTATACCATGTCTGTAGCTGGTACCATCCCCCTATGTTCTCCATAAATCAAAAATTGTATCTCAAAAATCTCAAAATGTCTTTGTAGATACCAACTCCCCTTAACAAGGGAGCCTTTTGTGGTGGCTCAATGCTAGAGCTCCACCTTGCAAGTCCCCAACATAAGATTTGGGGTTCATTCTCCTTCCCACGACCTCTTGGTTGGATATGATCGTAGTTGTAGATTTTTATAGTGTGTTTGGTAAATTTTTAGTTAAGGAAAGGAAAGGAAAGGAAGGGAAAGGAAGAGAAGGGAAGGGAAAGGAGGGAACTAACCTTTCCAATGTTTGGTAAATAGGAAGGAAGGGAAAAGAAAGGAAAATAAAATGTACAAGTATAAGAAAAGAGGAGATTTTTCTCTTTCCTCCCAAATTCCCCCAATTTTGGGAGGAAAGGAAAAAAGAGATTTTTTTAAGTTTTCTTTCCAACCATTTCCTTTCTTTTCCTATCAAATCCTTTATAATTTATTTTACCAAACAAGGGAAAACCTCTTTTTTTCCTTTCCCTTCCTTTCTTTTCCATCCAATTCCTCCCTACCAAACACACTGGTTTTCCCCTCATTGGAAGCAGTCTGGCTAGGATCCCCTCATTTTCCTCCATGTCACTGGTTTTGCCTTCTTCGGACAGAAAACTCCTGTTTATAAGGGTTTTCCGTCTTCTTAGCGAGATAGTGTAGGTAGCTGTCGCATTCTTAGAGACTAATAACATGTACTAGGTAGTTTGGTGTGTAAACTTTCACATGAACATAGGTGCTTTGGTGTGTGTGTGTGTGATGAATATTCATTTGATAATTTTATTAATTTGTTGATCGATTTGGTTTTTGTGTATTAACCTGAGCAGACATGAGAATGAGCTAGTTACAGTTGTGTCACGATCGGAGAATTCCAATGAAGTTGCCATGATTGATCCCATGAAAGAGCCTGGTGTTGCCCCATTGAAAAAACGAAGGTATGCTTTGTCATAATCAGCCTTAGAAGTTCCTGAAGAGTCTTATAAAAGCAAACACCCTAGGTTAATCCGCATGTAATGTGCAGGATAAAAGAAAGAGGTAAGGCATGCTCTGAATCAGTGTACAGAACTTTCAAGGATCCTAAAACCGTAGTGCATGCAGCTGGGGATATTGCAATGTCCAGTGATGGGTACCGGTGGCGCAAGTACGGGCAAAAGATGGTTAAAGGAAATCCACACCCCAGGTATACTAGTATATTATTTTTTCATATATCTTCCTCCTTTTCGGTTGGATATTCTCAAATGCCCTACTTAGTTAAATACACATCCCAGCACATTGCTCTCAAAGAGCTTCGATGCATCTCTTTCCTTTCCTGCAAGTCTGAGCTCATTGAGGATCGATAATAGTAATAAATGGATATTTGTACTCTAATTGGTAATTAAAGAGGACATAGCCATACATGGTCACGTTCTCTAATTTTTAAGATATTCATTTTTGTGAAACTCTGAGAAACTTGAGGTAAAGCTCTTCTATAAATTACTGATATTTACCTCTAGTTCCTCTCTTGCACCTCTAGACTGATACTAAATAGCTTTGCTCTATATCAATCTTTTTGGCAGTAAAATTGTTTTACGCACTAATAATCTATGTCACTTATTTTTAGTAGAATTTTTTTTGGCCAATATTCATAGCCATATTGGCCTTTTTCGTTTCCGATTTGTTTTTTGGCGACCTACATTGCGGGCTCTGTTTCATTTCCTTTCCTGTTCCATGCAAATTGCGAAATTATTTATTGCTATAGCACTATGACATGATTGCTAGTTTACCTTCATTACCTCTTGGAAAACTTGCATTACCATTCAATAGCTCCTTCATTACGGGGGTGGATCAGCTTTTGTTTTAATCAGTAAAGCAAAGAGTGGTATAGGATTCAAGGAAATAAAATCTTTCATTCATTCATTACCTCTACTTATCTCTGATACAATTACATTGGGTTGGTTATCAGAAGCTATTATAGGTGCTCATCTGCCGGCTGTCCTGTACGCAAGCATGTCGAGAGGGCTATCGACAATTCTGCCACAATGATAGTCACGTATGAAGGCAAACACGACCATGACATCCCTGTTCCAAAGAGGCACCATCATGCCTCCCCAAATAACTCGCCAGTCATCGAAACTGTTGATGCCGCAGCCTCTGGTGCAAACATGCTGCTGGACAAATCAGAAGATAAGTCCAGAGATTCGGAATCTGATCAAGGGGAAGAGAAATCTTCGGAAGCAGGCGGAGACAAAGTATTAGAGTCTGCTCGAACACTTTTGAGCATCGGGATCGAACTTAAATCATGCTGAGAATCAAGTCTGAAACTCAAAACTACGAAATTTGGGTGCTGGAATCCGCTGCTAACACTGCTGTACATAGTATGGTTCATATACTATTACTGGTTACTTCTATATTGGGCTGGCTACAAATATCTGGGTGAATTGAGTATATTAATATACCATTGAACAATTGTGTTTATTACATTTTAAAAATCATTTTAATAGGATAGAAGAAGTTATTGAATAGGAAACTGTTATTTTGTTTCGTTTATCTATTTAGTGATACTAATTACTTGTTTCATCTTTGATTTAGCCCTTGTTTGGTCCTTTTTCCCCATTGAATATTGTCAATCCAATTATTGCCTTGAAATCATTTGAAAGTTTCCATTCTCTTGTTATAAATACGACCTGCGGTGTTCAGTTGTTCACGGGTCTAAAACTGAACCGGTTCAGACCGAGACTTGAAAAGCCAAAATTTGAAGATTGAAGGTGGGATCGGTTATTGCTTGGACCGGGATTGGACTGGTAAGAACATAAAGTATAAATAACTATTCTAGTTTATGTGTTAAGGATCTTAAATAAGGGAATAACTTCGAATAAGGAAAAAAAACTTATTTTCTACCCAACAATAATTATTGGGTGTTTTGCCTAGTCATTGTTAAATATCCAAAGATATTAGAGAAGAAAATTATATTTTTTACGGGCATTATACATATAGCCTATAATTAAAATGTAAAGTTAGTCCGGTTTAAATCCGACAAATGGATCAAATTAAAAATCATGACTTAAACTCTCATGTGGAGCTAACATGGCTGGCTACATACAAGTATAGCCAAATCAAGATGAAAAAGGACGCGATTATATCTTAATTTAAAACGTCTCAGAGTTTTTCAACGTTGCAGTCTGGCCGTATTTCAAGTCTAGACTATTTTTGAACAGATACAACAATAACGATAAGAGTGATGATAATCTAATATTAATTTTCATTGAAGTAGAATTAGGAAAGTCTAATAATGATAAAAGTTGTATAATTAATTTTTAATCTATCATATTTATTCAAATCATGTAAATAGTGAAAACTAAAAACATCACATTATTTCGGAATATATCTTAATTTTATTCTTATGCTCTTAGGTGTTTTTTTTTTATTTATGAAAACCCGAAAGTAAAAAACGATAACGAATAAATTTTAACACTGAGGAGCCAAGTACTTAGCCTTCAAGCAAATCACACGGCACACGCACACCCTAACACACTCCCATTGGGGAATAAACAAACTCTAATACTTTCCTAATGTGATTACAGCTCTTCTATTTTTTTTTTATTTTTTTTTTGAGGGGCAGCTCTTCTATTCATACAGCTGAATATTGCGAAGATCAAAGATCTTAATAATATCTAAAAAAAAGTATTAAAAAAAATATATCTAAAATTTAATAAGAAATACCGGGAAAATATTCCCTGAGCAGAAAAGGCATGCAATATAGGAAAGTTTCCTATCTTATGTTCTGCAAAATTTTAGGAAAACAACACACAAGTTTCCTAATTGTACTTAAATATCGAAAATTATCAGATTAAGATAGAAAATATCGAAAATTATCAGATTAAGATATGTGGAATAATCTAATATAATAAGTATAAATAAACTCATATAAAAAGCCTAATCCTACCAATATAAGTATTTCTTGACTATAAATTGCATGGAAAAATAGTACGCTACAACGCACAACGAAAGAGAGACAGAGAAGACAACCTTAATTAGTGAATTAATCATGGTTTTCCAAAAGCCTAAGAAAACAATTAGACGTGAAACAAGAACAAGAACGACGTCGAAGACGAAGAAATCATCAAAGAGAAGAGACAATAAGAAGGTTAAAGCTCAAATTCAAGCAGTACCTATGGTGGACTTCCTCCCTACTGAGATGATCATCGAAGTTCTTGCTCGTGTCGCCGCGTCTTCTCCTTTTGATTTATTTCGTTGCAAACTAAGGTTTGATTTTTTAATTCTTTCCTATCATGTTATTGTTCATATCTCTTTGTATGAACTTTTTTTTTTTGTAGGGTTTATATATATAATTTTTATTTTTACTTGTAATGCTTCTGTATATGGTGATCTATTTGTTCAAATTATGGTGATTTAATATGCATTAATGTAATCTTATGGATTAGTAAATTAAATATGACCGTATATCAAAACATACATATATTCCCTTATCCCCTATCCTTGAACAAAAGTACTATTTTTTTAGGGTCTTTTTTTGTATTTTACCTCAATTATCCGTGTCGTACTAGAACACTCTGACTCAGATTTGGACTTTATTTCCATGCGTACCAATGTTCCACACGAAAACCTAGCACCGTAGCACCCATATTGGCAATGCAAGTTATATTTTGGTTTTCTTTTGCTAACACTGTAATATTCTAACAAGATGATTTTACATGTGATTATATGTTAAAAGTTGCAAGGCCCTCCATGAGATTTCTGAAGAGAAACAAGTCCTGAAACAAGTTTCAATGGGGAGCTTAATATCTTGTGCATGGTGGCGCAACGACAAGGCGAGCTCCTTCTTTCTGAGGTGCCTAGACAACAACAACTCTCAAGCTCTTCTATATTTCGGAATGGTAATAATAATATCAACATAATTAACCTTTGTTTCTCACCACATGCAAAATATATTTTAAAAAAACATTATTGATAATAGTGATAATTTTTACTATTTTAGGTACAATATTTCAGCCACATGATGTTGGAAGAAGGGTTAGAAAAATTGGAAAAAGCAGTTGAGCAAAAAAACATGGAGGCAGCTTATGTATTAGGTCTAATATTTATATTTAGTGGAGAAAAAAAATGCATAGAAAGAGGTATTGCATTGATAATAAGCACAATAAGGGTAATTGGAGGAAAAGGGATTGTGGAATGCAGGAAGAAAATGCGAGATATGAAGAAATTAATGTGGGTAAATAATAAGCTTATTGCCCAAGTTAAACCAAAGTTTTCATGCCCCATGCAACAACAACATGATCAAGTGAAGAATAGTTGGGAAAGTAGTAATTTTTATTCGGAATATGGTGACGACGATAATGTTGTTTGTGAAGCTTGTAGGTGTGATCGAGAAGCTAATTTTTTCTATCATTGGTTGGGTAACTAAACTATGTATGTTATGTTGCGTAATTAGATATGCAATAGAGATTCTACATAAAAAAATCATTATATGTATTGTGAATTATAGGCTATAGAATTTTTGCATGATGTTGTTTATTACCTGAAGCATATTTGAAATGTCATGAAAATCAGGGGTATAGTGTTTGTAAGCAAGAAGCTCAATAATAGATCGATTCGATTATAATGTTCAGCTTGATAAGGATTTTGATTAAAGTAAAAAAAACAAATGGTATTGTGCAGTTGTGCTTCTTGTGTCGTCAATCAAATTAGATCGATTCGGAAAATTAAATAGTTTCACATTTTTATCACAATCCTAAGCTATTATTTATGGGTGAAATTATGACACTATAAAGTGAGAGGTCACATGTTCGAGACCTCTCATGCATTTTTTTTTTTATTTTATCATTTTCTAAGGTAATGCTATGTAAGTGTATGGGTGCCATATTGGAGACAAAGCGATGCCACATCAACGTATAAGATGGCGTGACACATAGCGGTATTCAATGTTTGTCCGTGTGTTTTAATAATAATATAGATCTACTTGAATTAATTAGGATAAAAAATTATCTCTATTATAAGTGAAGAGGTGGGGGTGGACACCAAAAAGAAAAAAAAAGGAAAAATAAATAAAATAAATCAATGAGTTTATTAAGTAATTAAATTTTATTTTCAAATTTAGCCATCAGATTTTTAATAAAACATGTTCAAAACTTCTCACTAAAATATCTAAAAATCTAGAAAGTAAAAACAATTAAAAAAATATCAACGATTATATTTTCTTGAGATCTATAAATAGACACCCATTTTTCTATACTTTTATATACTTTTGAAATTTTTTATTTTGAAATACATGAGTAATTGATTGTTTATGAGTGAATGCACATTTGATTAAATTGATCATGATAAAGTATTTTAGCATGAGTGAGAAATATGATAAAATATTTTCAAATACTTTTGAATTTTTTTTTCATCTGGACAATGAGCAAAAATACATTACCAAGTACTATATAACAAAAGTTGTAGTTGATGGTGGAGAGTAAGGGAGGTTTTCAAAGAAAAATGAGCCAAAATGAATTTAGCTTGAAAATAAAATATGTTGTGTACGTTCACATTTTATCATGTTACAATAGGCAAAACACACATCGTATGCAAATAAAATTAGGATTTTTTGTTCAAAACCACCTAAAATTTTCACGTTTTTAGAAAATCCACCTTAATGAATTTTTCTTTCGAATTTTCACCTATCATTCCCAATTTTATTAGAAACTCCCATCACTAATGATTTTTGTTAAATTTCGTTAACAAAACCGTGAAGTGGCCACATATATGCCTTTTATTATTAGTTTACGCTGAAATTGAAGTCAATTTCATCAATTTAAGGGAAAATCCTCAACAAATATAGAGCAAATTTGGAACAAATTATAACTATTTGGAAAGAATTGCAACTATTTCAAGTTCCATTTTGTTAACAAAATGTATATGTGGGACCCATTTAACGGTTTTGTTAATGAAATTTGACAAAAATCGTTAAGTGGTGGGAGTTTTTAATAAAATCGTAAATGATAGATGGAATTAAAAAAAAATCATTAAGGTGAGAGTTTCTAAAAATATGAAAAGTTTAGGTGGTAAGAGCATCTACAATGGTCTAGCTACTCTCCTTGTTGCTAGCAATGTCACCTCACAATTTCTAGCTATACTACTTTTAAGCTACCATTTGCTCCACTGGTAAGCAACAATGTATTATGTATATAGCTAAATGTTTCCTACCAACATCAATTTTTATTCTTCAAATCATGAGCATTTATTGCTCTTTCCTCTTTGATCTCGATTGAGCTAGTAGCTTGTTTTGGCTACCTAGCTCAAGTAAGCTACAATGTCCAATGGTCAGCTACTAGCTTGAATTATTTTTATATTTGCAAACTAGTCCTTTTATACAACCATTGTAGATGCTCTAAGATGCGACTATCAATAAAATTATCTACTGTAGATTATGAAATTTCATAATAAAATTGTTATCGCACGCATCGCGTGTAAAGAAATCTAGTTTCATATAGTATGAGATTAAATCTATTTGCTCGTTGACTTTGTATTTTAACGTTACACAATTGTTATAATGTAACATTATAAAAAAATTATTAAACATTTAGAAGAAGATTGGTTAGTCAATAATTAAATAACTTTAGTTTAAAAGAAATTTGTATCATGAGTTCAAACATCTAATTTTTCATTTAACCTTAAGAAATTCTTCTAATTATAAATTGTAGTACTTCCTCCGTTTTCAAAAGCTCGCAACAAAGGGGGATTTTTTGAGAGACATAAAAAATTGGTTTGTTGCAAGCTTTTGAAAACGGAGGAAGTACATGAAAACAAGAAGTAGGTATTTTTGTTGATTAAGTTTTGCAATAAGAAAAAAAAAGTTTGTTAACTTAAACATAATGTAAATAGAAAAAATTGTCAAGAATAAGTCAACCTTTGCGTTGACCGCTTTTAACAAGTCAACCTTCGTTTATTCCAGTAGCAAGTAAACCTTGTAAACACTTTTCTTTAAACAATTTTTTTTACCGGTTACTTATTAGTAACTTGTTAATTTAGGTTACATGCCCACGTGTCTCTTTTTAATTTACCTATCTCCCTCTCTTCTGTCCCTTATTTTCTTTTTCTCTCTCCTCCTCCTTCCCCTCCATGACCACCAACACTGCCACTACTAAATCCACAACCTAGCTCCCAACCACCACCATGAAATCAACCACCACCCTCACCCCATCTTTAATCCACCACCACTATATCCCAATCACCACCTTAAATCACCTACGTCAACAACAAAAAAGACACCCTGAAAAACCACCACTACCGACGAAATCCATCCCCCACCGCCTGAGAACCACCAACAAAACAGAGCCCCAACCCTCAAAATAATTGCATATTTCAAGAATAGGATCTGGGTCATGTTCAATTCGCCATTTTGTTGGTCGGCCCGATTGGCTCCTATTGAATTGTGTGGTTCTAATATTTAAGGATCACTAATTAATTTCTTGTGGGTATGGTCAATGCTATCTGTTGTCACTTATCTTGACGGAATCTAGGCAAAAGAGAGGGTAAAGCATGATAAAGTTTGCATCTTTCTCAAGTTATAAAACTTTCTATTGTTGGGGGAGAGATGCTTAGATTTTCTGATGACTTGTGTGAGCTAAGAGCTCGAGTAGTTGTGTGGTAATTTGCCTGCTTACTATGGAAGCATAGTTAAGTCAAGAAATGACTGATTTGCATGGCAGTTGCTTGGTTTATGATGCTAGTTTGGTTAAGTGAATAAATAGCTACCTATGAAGTACCTTGATGCTTAGTTTTAGAATAATCTATGGTGAACTTGTGTAGTACTATAAAGGATGCAAATTGTGTGTACCCTTGTGTTGATTATGAAGTTATTGTGTTTTCTTGACCTGGATTGTCAATTAGGGTCACCAGATTCACGTGGTAAGGTAATTGATAGACCTTGCCTAAAATTTTTTGAATAACTTTAATTGTCCTGGCTAGAAAGAGGAGTTAAAGATTTGTAGCTTTTTGTTATTATGTTTTGTATGTGAAGAGAACTAGTGTTATGGAGGGTTGAAGTTATTTGGGGTTTCACAGTGAAGAGAGAAAGAGAGGGAGGTAGAGGCGAGGTATAGAGATTAGAGGGCCAAAGAGTGGAAACAGAGGTGAAGGAGCAGGGGGAGGGGGATATATTTTTTTATATATTACTTTTTAAAATCTAAGTTTTATATTTCAAATGATGAGAGAGAAAGGTTGGAGGGCGGTGATGCAGGGGGTGGGGGTGGGGGGTCTGATATAGGGGAGGAGGGATAGTTGTTTTTTGTTTTTAAATATAAATTAAAAAATTTTAAATGTCCAATAAAAGAGTGACACATGTCACTTTAACCTGTTAAATAGGTTAATAAAAGATAACAACCGGTTTTGACTTGTTAAAAGAAAAGTGTTTACAAGGTTTACTTGCTACTGGAATAAACGAAGGTTGACTTGTTAAAAGCGGTCAACGCAAAGGTTGACTTATTCTTGACAATTTTTCCTAATATTTATTAACTTCCAATCTTTGTTATCTTTATCAAAATCTGTTGTACATTAGAAAAAACTGAGCCTTTAGAAATACTTGGCTAGTATCGATCATCATTATGGGCTACATACTATGGGTATGTTCTCTTCGGCATAATTCAGCTGATGAATTGAACTGAACTGCACTAAACTGATTGGAGCTGAACTGAACTGAACTGAACTGATTGGAGCTGAACTGAACTGAACTGATTGGAGCTGAACTGAACTGAACTGAACTGATTGGAGTTGAACTCAACTGAATTGAACTGAACTGAACTGAATTGAATTGAAATGAATTGAATTGAATTGAATTGAATTAAATTGAAATGAATTAAATAAATATATAAATAATATTTAAACAATAATAATATGAATACGAAATAAAAATTATAATGATAAGTAATAATAATGAATAATAATAATAGTATTTCGGATATTTTTAAATGATAGTTATAAATAAATAATATTAATAATCATAAATTATTATTATTAATAATAATAATAATAATAATAATAATGATTAATGATTATAATGATAATTAATTATAATTATTTTATAGTCTTTGTATTAATATATTAATACTTGATGATGATTATATAATAACAATAATATCTAAGAAGTAAATTAATATTACTATTTTAATAGTTAGATTTAATAATATAATAATATTTAGTAATAAAATGATGATTGGGTCGTACCGTTTGCATCAAAAACCATTTTGACGTGATTTGATTGGTTTAAGCTTTTGACCTAAACCATGTTCCTCTTTAATGATAATAGTAATAATAATGAGTAAAGTTATAATAAACAAAAAAATATAGATATAATAATGATAATACTTAATAATAATGATATAAAATAAATAATAATAATAATAAGAGTAATTATTAAACTAAATTATAAAAGAATGGAGCTGAACTGAACTGAATTGAACTGAACTGATCTGAACTGAACTGAACTGAACTGATTGAACCTGAACTGAACTGAAAATAAGTTGGGGAGAACAGGCCCATATCAAAACTCAAAAGTGTTTACCCAAATGTCAAAGTAATGAGCTGCTCAAACAACATTTTGGATTTTTGAGTTTAAAAATCCAAATTTTTAGTAGGAGATAGAATCTTATTGTTAAAAATGGATTTTGTTCTTAAAAAAAGGCGGCTTGGTGGTAGAATAATAGGCATTAATAAGGCAAAAGATCTACCAATTAAAAATGACTTTGGAAAAGAAGGATTTAACATAATAGAAAGTCTAATATAGATCCGGTCTATACTAAATTTATTGTAGACCAGGATCAAGTCCCAAAAATTAAGGTTTCTTTAGCAAAAGTTAAATGTAGCTCATCAAAAGTTAAAATTTCTTTAGTAAAAGTTAAGGTTTTTTAAATAAAAGTTAACGTTTTGCAATCAAAAGTTAAGTGTTTTTAATAAAAAGTTAAGGTTTTTTAATTAAAAGTTAACGTTTCGTAATCAAAAGTTAAGTGTTTTTAATGAAAAGTTAAGGTTTCTTTAGCAAAAGTTAAGATTTTGTAATTAAAAGTTAAGGTTTAGCAAATAAAAGTTAAAGTTTTGTAATCAAAAGTTAAGTGTTATGAATGAAAAGTTAAGGTTTTATTATCAAAATAAAACCCTAAATTTTTCCCCAAATCGATTTGCTTCGGTGTTAATTGGGGATTTAACATTGCAATTCGTGAAAAACTCTTGAATTTATGAAATTGAAACATAAAGAAAGGGTTTTTATGCTTGGGTTCACCCATTTTTTGCTCAGATTGTTGAATTTAACCTAGAAATTTCGAAATTTGTTCAAAAATTCTAGCCAATGGTGGCTTGTTCGCCGGCGACTATGGCGGTGCAAATTGGTTGCGTAAATGCTGGGTAGTCCTGGTGACAGGGGTCGCGCGGATTTCCGTCAGTGGTGGCTGATGGAAAATTTGAGGATCAGGCGGTGATAGATGACGGAGAATCCATGTATTGTAATCGACGCCTCGATGAGCTTGAAGCTTCACTGATGGCTACATTGGTGAGAGAAATAAATTTGCGGAATTCGCACCGCCATAGTCGCGTCGGAATTTGACGCTGGTGCCGGCATCTTCACCGGAATACAGATGTGGTTGTTGTGAGGAAGATGGAGGTATTGGGTCTACACTATTTTCAGTGTGGACCGGGTCCACCCAAGAGTTTCCGTTAACATAATGGTTAGTGTCATATACTCATGGTCATGAGTTCAAATCTTGTTGCATGCTTTTCTTTAAAAATGTTAGAAAAGTTTCCTATAAGAGGTAAAGTGGCACCATGCTAGTGGTTGACATGGATTGACAGGTGGTGGCATGCAGTGCAAGCTTATACTTTTTATAAAAGGTATTGGGTCAGACGCGTCTGACCATAACATTTGGTTGGACGACTTTCAGTTGGTTTCAATTTTTGTTCCTGGTTTCTATTTTTTTCAGTTCATCTTTTTTATTTCAGTTGGATGTTTTTGAAGTTCATTTACTTATCTTATTGTTTCATTTACGTGTTTTATTCTAACTGAAAATAAAATTTAAGTAAATAAAATAAAATAAGTTCTAAATGAAAGCAACTTAGTTTTCAATTACTTATATTATCCTTTCAGTTAGTTTTATTATTCTTTCATTTAATGATAGGTTTTAGTCGTATCACCTAATCAAAAATAAACCTACGGTCCTCGAACTAAGGTAGTCAGTGGAAGCAGGGTCGAATCCACAGGGAGACAGAGTTTCTAAATCAATATTCAACCAATTCAGCTACTCCAGAGTAAATCAGGAAGGAATTAATTAAATTAATGATTAAGCTAAGAAAGGCGAATTAAACAAAGGATTTAACTATGGAATAAAAACCTAGGGTATTAGGTCGGTCCACCATGCTTATACCAATCAAACAAGGTCAACAACTATCAAAACCTAAGTCAAGAGTCGGGGGATTAGAGCCTATGTTGAGCTATGGTTAAGACTCAACGCTCATAGTTCAACATACGCCGCATGTTCACTAACGTAATCAGAACTACTGACGTGTCCTAGGCCTCTAGTCGTAAGACGGATCTGTGCAAACAACTATTAACCACAAGCAACCAACGAAACTGCGCAATAACGTTAATTACTCAATGAAGAACAAACCACATCACAATCACCCTAATCAAGCCCTAGAAATCAATAAGAGTCTAAATCACAATCATGGTATAAATATGGCTTCCCTATCAAACACCCTAGAAAGAGACTACTCACTCATAATCGAATTAACAACAACAAAACTAATATGAAACCCTAACAATTGCATCATGAACGATTAAATAAATAGACTAAGCAATTGAGAATAATAAAAGAGATTAGGGTAAGAAAGAATACCAATTAACGGAAAGCAGGAACTTTTATTGAAATCGAAATAGGTTTGATCACCTCTAAATTAATCTAAAGTGTTTGAATTGAACTAAGAACAATGAAGAATAAAACTAGTCTAAAGCTAATGAAAGATGAATAAAATATGTCTATCCAGATGTCCCTAAATAATGAGGAAAACGGTATTTATAATACCCCTCAAGTTCACTAAAAAACGGAAATAAGAAAGCGAAAAAGTGCGATTTAGGCACCAGACCCGATCGGGCCCGAGCACAGTACCCGATTGGGTCAAACAACACTCTCAGCAATTTGTCTTCTGGGCCTTCGTATAGCAGCAGCGCAGCATTAACCAAATTATACGGCCCACCCGATCGGGCCGTGGGCATCCACCCGATCGGGCCAGGCGACAAACGAGCCCAACAAGCTCGCCTCATCCGCAGCTTCACAACGAGAGCTATGAGCAGCCCACCCGATCGGGTCGGGTGGTGAACACCCGATCGGGCCTGGTGCATGTGTGCTCGCCCGATGCGATCGGGCAAGACTTGCCTGATCGGGTCCGTGACTTTCATACCCGATCATAAATACTTCACCCGATCGGGCCATTTCTGCCCGATCAGTGCACGGAAACCTCCTTTGACTCCTTGGCTCTCTAATCTTCACGTTTAGGGGTCTTGGGACCTCCTAAACTATCCATAAAGCTCGTGAGCCATCCTACGTGCCTCGTAACATCTCGTAAAGCCGTGGTTGCTTCCAAAAGGCTCGGGAATAAGGAGAAAACTCCATAAAACCTGCAATTCAATACTAAAACACGAAACCACAACTACATACGATAGTTAGCACAAAATAGCTCCCAAGAGCTCCAATGACGCACAAATTAGCTTGTAAATAAGGGAGAAAACTCTATATAAATACGTAATATCATTTAACAACTAACTAAATTTTTTTAAAAAAAACACAAACATCTGCTTTTCTCTCACTTTCTCCTTCTTCTTCATTCCGCATCAATGGCATCTTGCTCCTACCCACCACAAACACTAACCCATATGCCGAAAAGCACTGTCGTGGTGCTCAAACACCACCTAACCACCGACAAATGGTAGAGGGTGAAAGAGATCGGAACCCTCAAATGGTAGAGGCTAACATATCACTCACCCACGCTTTAAGGTCTTCGACGGTGGCTTTAGGTGGTTTCTGGTGGAGGTCAAGTTGATTTCGGTGGCTTTGATCGACTTGCGGTGGTGTCGGCGGAGAGGAAGGAGGAAGGAGCGGCGTCGGTGACGGGTCTCCGTCCGACGGTAAGATTGGGTCAGATGGTCTGACCCAATACTTTCACTACTTTTTAATATGTTATACTGTATAAATTTAACTAGATTCTAACCCGGGTAATGTCCGGGAGATATCTTATTATTTTTTATAATATATTTTCAATTAACTCTAATTGATGCTTAAAAGAGATCGAACTTAGTGTGTATCATAATTTAAACTCGAGCATGCTAAAACATTTATTTTACCTAAACTTGGTTGAATTTCAATTAGTTTCGATGGTTTTTGGTATTTTATTAATTCGAACTGACTTCAATATATTTCTATCTAATAATTTGTCATCGTATCTAAATTGAAATTAGATGGGTTTTTTCACATGTTCAACTCGAGTGGGCATTTAGTGTAAATAACATTGTTTTCTTAGTTAACTTTATTGGTTTAAAAATGATAAAACTTAATTGGCCTCGCATGTTACTTAAGCCTCATTGGATCTAAATTAACTTAGTCAATGCATTTCAAATCAATTGGTTCAGTTCAATTCTGTTCAATTCACCTCATTTATGCCAAATAAAACATGTCCTAGATAGGTAAAATATAAGTTTTTTTTTTTATAATTTGTCATTGTATCTAAATTGAATTAGATAGCTTTTTCATATGTCCAACTCGAGTGGGCATATAAGATTTTTTGCAATTCTAGAAAAACGTATCATAAGTAGATCTTGATTCAAAGTATTTTTCGAGATGAATCTAACGGTGCAAAAATTATAATTTAATGAGATGAAAGATATGAATAAATTTATAATTTCATATTGATAGTATTTTTAGATAAGGAATGTTATCTTTTATTTATGATATAATTATTCTTTTTAATGATTGTTTATTAAAAAATAAATTATTAATTTATATATATGGAGCGATATGGTGTCTCTTTTCAATACGGCTTTATTATCTAGTATAAAGTACATAGATTTTAGGTTAATCTTGTTCAAGTTGAAAGCTACCCTTGTTCAACTTTTTTGTAATATACGTAAAGGTTATCATGGCCTCATGGGCCGACCAGAGGAGTTTTGCGCAAAAAAAGTTATATGTTTTGGGGTAAATGCATCAGGCCTGGTCTAACTCTCATTTATTTATAAAATATACCATACTTTTTTCTTAAACTTGCTTTATAATAATTAAGACCAAAAAATCATAAATTTAGGAATTAAGCTCAGGAAATGGTAACTTCTAAGAAATAAAAGGCAACACTTTGAAAACGCCAATCTCATAAATACAATTGAAGAAAACGTTAGCATCATGACTAAGTTTCTACCACTACACACTTCCTATAAAATCTATTCCACATTTCATCTCTTCTTCACAAATAAACCCAAGAATTTGAGAGTGAGGGATAACTCAGTTGATAGCGCATTTTTTGAGATCGATTCTCATTCCGCCTTCGTGAATTTATATATACCAAAAAAATATTCCAAGAATTTAACCTCCTCTTCTTTCTTTACACTACAATGAAATTCCTAGTTTTCTTAATTCTTTTGTTAAACATCAACAACTACCCTTACCTTTCAAACGCAGCCTCAAATTCAACAAACTCGACCTTGAATGATCTAATACCATCCCTTAGAACACTCAAACTAAATGGTCGTTTCGAATTCAACGACACGAAAAATGTATCGTACGATTTTGGTAACCTGTACCATTTACTTCCATCAGCAATTCTGTTACCAAAAACAGTTTCTGATATTTCAGCAACAATCAAACATGTTGTCAGCCTCGGAGGCGAGAACTACCCAGAACTCACAGTAACTGCTAGAGGTCATGGCCACTCACTTCAAGGTCAATCACAAAACCATAATGGAATTGTGATTAGCATGGGATCATTAGAAGAACCAAGTATATATGTACAGACAACAGGGGAATCACCCTATGTTGAAGTTTCAGGGGGTGAATTGTGGATTAATATCTTGCATGAGACTGTTAAACATGGTTTAACACCTAAATCATGGACAGATTACATTAATTTGTCTGTTGGGGGTACTCTATCAAATGCTGGGATTAGTGGACAGGCATTTAGACATGGACCTCAAATCAATAATGTCTATCAGCTAGAAGTTGTCACTGGTAAGTTCTAACTTCTAAATTAACTTAAGTCATAATACTGGTTATTGGACGGACTGGTCCGGTACCCGGGTCCAAGCTTGCCTGTTATCGGGCTCACTGTCAAGTTTATATGGTACTAGGTCAGCCTGAGATAGGTACCCTGGTCGAAGCTCGTCTGTGCACTTACCCAAACATTATATATCTTATTGTTTCAGTATGATAATATATGCAGTTTGATTATATGCATGGGTGCAGGAAAGGGAGATATAATGAACTGTTCAGAAAAAGAGAACGCCGATCTCTTTTACGGCGTTCTTGGAGGACTAGGACAATTTGGGATCATCACCAAGGCCAGGATTGCTCTTGAACCAGCTCCAGAAAAAGTAACTATCCCATCTGAATCTATTGTTTCGCTGAGAATCATAAATAAAGATCATTACTGTTATAACTTATTTTGTGACTTTGACAGGTGAAATGGATTAGAGTGCTATATTCAAATTTCAAGTTATTTACAGAGGATCAAGAGCAGCTAATCTCATCAAATAGTACATTTGATTATATTGAAGGATTTGTGCTGACAGGTATTGCTAATAACTGGAGATTTAAGTTGAGTACCCAACAACTTTTGCAGGCTACTGAATTAAGCTCTCAAGGGAAAACACTCTATTGCTTGGAATTGGCAATGTACTTTAATCCTCAGGATGCCGACATTACAAACCAGGTTGGAATCTCTAACAGCCTATCAAACGATCCTTTCTAATGGTTACAAACTTACAACTACTGTTTTCCGGTCTTCAATACATAACTTGAACCGTTAATGTTAATATTAGATACTATGAAAACTGATCTATTTAATATTCAAGTCCGGTTTAATGTGAGAATTAATGGTCAAAGTTTATTGTAAGTTGTAACTATTAAAAAGAAACAAAAAGGTAATCTTTTAGTGATAGTTAGACTGAAGAAATTGTGTTCTCCAAATGCAGAAAATTGACAGCATATTGTCTACATTGAACTACATCTCCCACACAATTTTCCAGTCAGAGCTATCATATGTGGATTTCATAAACAGAATTTACCTTTCAGACGTAAAGATTCAAGGAAATGGTTTAATGGAGAATGTCACCCATCCCTGGTTAACTCTTCTTGTTCCCAAGAGTCAGGTACAAAGCTTTGGAAAAGAGGTTTTTGGTCATATTCTTGCGAACACAACCTATGCTCCAATCCTTTTTTATCCATTCAACCAGTCAAGGTATCTATCGACTCCCTTCGCGCGTAGTTTATAAATTATAACCGTTCTTGTTTTCCTTTCCACGGTCTCCAATGCCTATCTTCGACAACTAATATTTCTAATTATGTATTAGTCAAATTTATATTAAAGTTCACGTTTCGATTGAAGAAGACACCTGAAATTACACCCATGCCTCTTGTGCATGGACAAGAGTTTCTGGGTTTATCAGTCTACGAATCTTCAGCTTTTTTTTCCCCTCAAACCAATTTAAGAATTTGTTATCTGTACTATGCTTAACAGATGGAAGGACAGGACATCAATGGTGACTCCAGAAGAAGATGTTATCTACCTTGCGGCATTTCTAGCATCTGCAATTGAATCTTCATCTGGATCAAACGGCCTTGAAACTATGTTAGCGATAAACAAAAGTATATTAGACTTTTGTGAGAAGGCTAAGCTTGGGGCAAAGCAATATCTGCCCTATCATGAAACTCAAGATGGATGGCGAGAACATTTTGGAAGTCGATGGGATCTGTTTGCACAAAGGAAACTAAGCTATGACCCTCTATCAATCCTCACACCAGGCCAAAGAATCTTCAGCAAAGGAAAACCTATTTCATGATATCAGCCACTGTCAAGAGCCTGAGATTCAGAGGTATAGGAGGACTCAACAATGATACGAAGAGAAGCGACTTCCATTAGATAATGTTCTAGTTTTATTTTTTGAGTAGGTGAAATCCATTTTCTGTAATACTATAATCAATTTTAACAGTAATAATTATTCAACTTGATAAGGATTTTGATAAACAAGACAGCAATTTGAACATTTAGTGATACCCTCAGCCGCCTAAGAACAAATTCAACTGTGTAAAAGAGTTGATCATGTTCATCTTTTGGACTATTTATGGAATTTCTTGAACAAGAAAATGAAGAACCAACTGAAGAACTAGCGGACTTCATATACTAAAGTTTAAAATATAAAGATGAAGGCTACAAAATTCCGGAATACGGATAATTATCGGATATCACATATCTGGTTCTCTCAATGATGTAGGCAGGTCAAGCTCAGGCTCGTATTCATTGAGTGGTGAGAAAAAGCAATCAACCATGTCCTTGCTTACGTCTTCGAGAGTAGGAGGATCCCACTGCACAATTTAATCCATAAATCATAAGGAAACATAAGTTGAGTACAGATAAACCCACATTGAAAGGGAGCGTCATTTCAAGGAAGCTTACTTTAGGAGTAAAGTCTTTATCAACTAGTCGTGCCCTAACACCCTGTTTGAAAGAAATAAAAGAGTATTGTCAGACATGCATTCAAAGCCTATATGACATTAGAGGCAAATAAAGCTGACTCAGGCCATTTTCCGGGTTTTGAGTACGATTTTTCAGCCATATTGCCTGATCTGACTCGGGCCAATTATTGAGGATTTGAGCAGATTTTTAGCCAGAAAATCTGGTCCTGGCCCATATCAGCTCTGGCCGCAACATAATAGGAATTTACCTCACAGAAATCATCGGAAACTCTCTTGGATATGCAATTAACAGATATTCTGTACTCCTGAGCTAGACATTTGTCAATAGGTTGAAATCTCCCATCACGAATCTGAATTTCATGATTGTAATCAGCAATAATCACAAGCAGAGTGTTGAAAGGAGCTTCGCTAGAAATGCTGTTTTCAGGAACTTACAGATCGTAGAGTGACATTCAAGCTCAATGGAGAGGCTTCTTTAAGTTTCTTCAGGGTCGCCTTGCACCATTCATCAGAGGAATTAGTTGCCTCCTTTTCCTGTACATAATTTAACAAAGAATAAGGGAGATTAGTGACAGGGTTTTGCAATCATCCCAATTTCCAAGCACCCTTTAGCTGACGATTCAAATAACACAAAGCAAATCTACTAGTATAGTCAGCCAGGTCAACCAAGCCGCAGGATGAATCCAGTATAAACGGGTAGATTTTGACTAGCTGAAATTTGAAGCAGTTAGCTAGTATGTACTGTCGGCAAATGAGTCATTCCGTTTGATTTGGTTTGGCTTATAAATGGGTAGTGACTGGCAACTACTTCTATTCAATATCGGGTTCGGTCATAATCAGGTCCCTTGCCCATTTGATTATTATTGAAAACCAGTCAAGTTGAATTATTTAAGTTTTCAGGCGGCTCGTTCGAGTTGGATTAATTTTAGCGAGTAAGCAGAAGCTCAACTAGCTGATCGACAAGAGACAAATTTTAGGGAAGAGCTATATGCAAGTATAAATGGTTAATCATAATGTATTAACAAGAGTTCACTGTCTGCACATCACAAGGCAATGACTGCTCCTGCTGGATACACGTCTAACACAAGATCCCAATGACCAAAAAAATATCCTAGAGAACTCCATTAATATTTGTGTATGGAAGTCTGATGCATTGAGGTATACCATACCAAACATACCACTATTCCAAAGCAATCCAAAAAGGTCCAGATGTTGTCAAAAAATAATGTATACTCTTTCAAACTGACATTGCTGAAAATTTAATTGATGTGACCAACTGTCATTTTCTTTTGAATATGTTTGAGAAAGAGCACAGTGATAAAAGGAAAGTGACACAATGCCTTATCAAAGTGTTAAGAGGCGTGCTTAATTCATTAACATAACTACAGCTAACTCAGAAATGCTTGCCCAAAAAGTTTTGTCACCAAACAACAACTTTTTCTTTTGAGAAAAGGTAAGCTTTTACTGGAAAGAAAAGGCATAAGATGACTCCAATTAGATTTCGCCTGCAAGAGACCCTTCACAAGGGAAAAAAGGCCTTCTGTAAGGTGGGGACGGCCCTCTTTAAAAAGGTGGACACTTGACTTGGGTGTAGCCCAAACCTTCAGAAAACCCCCTCCTTACCCCCTTTTAGAGTTCATGCACAAGGCCAAACAACGCCTGAAAAAATACAAACCAAGAACTGAAAAAACCACAAAAAAACTTAGCAAGAAAGCATTACCCATCGTGCCAATGAGTATTACTAAATTAGTCGTAATAAATCTTAGACGTGATTTGCTTCATTCTATTTTAAAGTTATAATTCCATTCACGAAATCATAACATGCCCTGGCAATTCCATAGCTGTTCTGTCAGAGTTTAAAGACACATAAGTTCACTGCTTTACACATATAGACGTTCACCTCTGTTAGTAAAGTCAGCCAGAATCTCCCTTTCTTAGAGAAACAAGTGACTGCCAACTCCAATCATCTTCCCCCACAACCCCAGCAAAAGAAAAAGAACAGGCCTCAGCAGACAAGCTAAATGATATAAAAAGAGCATGTGGACATCATGCTTACCAGAGCATTAAAGATTTCCTCAAGGGTATCATGGCTAAAACATTTGTCAATTGTTTCGATTCTGCAAAATCGAACTGCAATTAGTACATAGAAAGGATATAAGAAGAGATAGCAAAGCTCCATGTAGACATATCCAAACAGCACCAGCAAGATATTTTGAAATGTTTTGAGATCACAGTTTAGATGTACATATGTATCTTCATAAATATGCATCAACAAAAGACAAACAACATTCAAACAATAGGAGGACATAATTGCTAATGCAGCCCCTTTCCCACTCATCCAGAAATCCTCTTAGCCAGACCGAACATGCAATAATACATAAAAATGAAGTAGTTGAGAACATTTTGGTATGTTTTTTAATATACTCCCACATTGCATAAATAATGTACCACATCTATGAAGGTCGAATAGAAAATTTTGATGAAAGACTCTAAAATGAGTGTTTATAGAATTGTAAAAATTTAATACCTTTAGACTATTAATATTTTGATCCAATTTATCAATATACATTTGAGAAAAAGTAGTGATTCATATTTAATCTAGAGAAAGATGGGCTCCCTATATATGGAATATTTTGGTTGGAGTACCCTCCAAGGCTTATTTCCAAAAAAGAATCAGCTGATGCTGATGCATGTTATATTGTTATCTGCCAATACAACTGGCAATTCTCGTGATTATGCATCCTATCAACAGGATATAGACATTCATGAATCAGTTGCTGATAGAACTACTAGCTTCCTGTGAAAATATAACCCAAGAGAACTGCTTGACAAATTACATCAGTGGCATTGTGAAAGCGGAACAACGGATGTTTGACATGGTACCAGATCATGCACTGTTTGTGCAATTTTCTAAGGGAGATAGTCAGAAAAGACTCTGACATGTTATGGGGATCTCTTTCCCTATCCAATGCACCTTTATCTTGGATACATGTGTTTCTGCTTTAAAATAGCTTATCCCTTTTAGTACTAAGGCATCAAATTCACTCATTACTCATTAGAAACTTAGCAGCTCGGTGAAGTCCTTGGTCCCTCATCAGCTTCCTGCATCACTTGGATGTGCAAGGGTGGGACACACATGTCACAATCTCTGCTTACTTTTTGCAGCAGAAGCAAAGCATATTGGTCAAAGTATTGGCTTACTGTTATAATCTTTTTTTATCACAACTTTAATCTAGATCAATGAGCCATGCAATTTGCAAAAGCCAAACAAAGGACAGAGTAGTAGACATGTTGGCATCATAATTCAACAGATAATTTTGACCTAATTTAGAAATGCAAAATTGCTAGGCAAGTGACCATATAAAGGTTAAAGGAAAGCAGAAGATTGACGTTACTTGTAAATGATGCTACTTTTATCAGGGTGGACAAGGTCACCATATTGCGCAAGAGAACTTTCTACCACAGAAGGATCGTCTGTGAACAGCTTAGCAAGGCGCTCTTCTATTAATGGAAGTCTCTGTCAGAATAATTTACCGTATAAGTACGAGGAGGCAAGAGCAAGATATATTAATCAGTTAGCATAGCAGGAAAACCAACCGCATTTAGGCAATAATGAGTAGCAAGGCCACAGGCAACCATATCAACACCATTCAGCTTATCTCCTGTCAGAGCCAAGTATTCCCCTGCAACAATGAAAGGAACTCAGTAGGCCTCCTACTGCAAAAAGATGCTTTCACCAAGTAGCCTTTAGGCTTTTTTTTTCCTCTGGATAAAATATATGCAGAAGGGCCAGAAATCAACAGCAAACAAGCTGCAAGCCTTTATCTAGGTATGAGAAGACTTCAAAAGAAACAAAACAAACGACAAAGGCTTCACGCTCAGGGTTACTAAGATTGCAATTAAATATTTGTTGGAAACCAACAGTGTGAATGCACGAAAAGCCAAATCCTACCCATTCTCTAAATAAATCTATAGCAATGGCTTTTATATAAATCCACCCATTGTGAAGCTTTACAGGATTACTCTACCTCCATAATTTACATCTGCTATTCTGCTTTTAGTTGATTTTCCATGATTCTTTTTCTTCTTTTTTCTTTGATCAAGAATGGCATTTCTTTCAACAAAATTCCTTCACAAGTTTCACTCTCAAGTCAATATAAAGTTAATTGACATTCTAAATACACTCATACAAAATAATCATACATGCCAAATCCATATACATGTTTATATAAAATCTTGAACAATAGATAGAACCTACCAAGGTAACCAGGTAGACGAGAAAGGAAAAACGAGGCCCCTGCATCAGGATGGAAACCCAGTTGCGTCTCTGGATGAGAAAATACCTGAAATCGTTTCACATCACTTTGCCTGAACGGAAAGGAGCATAGCCTAATTTAAGTACAAGAACATACACTCAAAGCTATTGAATCTCGTTCCACTTCTGAAAGGTTTCAATGTAATGCTACCATGTCGTTTCGCAATAACCAGTACACGGACTTGGACTGTTGCTGTCAGGCGGCTTTGGAGGAACTAATGATGTTTCAGTTTGAACGCCAAAGTTATTATAGTTGGAAGTAAAGAAGTTATAGAGCTAAAAAAAATTTCTGATCCAAAACATCATGGATTCACTAATGGATGTAATTGCTGCCAAAGGGTTGATGACTAGTCTCACTTCTCATTCTACCTTCTAGAATCACGTGCTTGTTTGGTTGACATGAAAAATCATGGGAAGTGGACAATCAAAGGAAATGTAAAGCTGTAGAGTTTTCTTGTTGACATAACTGAAGGTTCCACAAAATGAAGGAATTCACTTACCTAGCCCCTACGTTACTCAAACTCTTCATTTTGCTTAAGTGACCCCGACATGGGTATGAACGCTTCAACCATTCATTTGGGCCAAAAAGATGGAATTTTTTCATTGCATTGCCAAATCGGACACATACTCATATCCAATTAGTATTCGAGTCCCAGTAACATAGCCTAGCCCTCCTAGGTAAATGGAACTTCCCATGGCACTGTCTTCTCAACCAAACAGCTTAATATACATCCCATTAGATAAAATTTCATTCCATATAAACTTCCTTGGAAGATACACTTCCTATATAAAACCAAAGGACCACTAATACTCATTGTTCTATTCACGTTTTCAATAAGCAACACTTGGCCGGTTTGTGACTATCACATCTAGATGACCAAGTAAATTTGGCACCTGTTTGAAACATGAAATTTTCCACCAGTAACAACACCCAAAAATATCCCTGTTTAATTTATTCTACAGGGGTTTGGAATAAAATCTAGCCAAAGCTTGGTTTTTGGGGCTTATAACTAATGGATGTAATTATTGTAGATATATCCTTTAGGATGATACACAGGAAAAAGAACAAAGCAGAAGAAACAAAGCTTTGTTGGTCAAACACCAAGATGAAAAACTAGAGCTGGTAAAAGACTAAACTCAGCAGAAGAATAATATGGTAACTATGGCTATAAAACATAACCCTAAATGATTTTATGATACTCCTAGTGAATAGTTTCATTGCAGGTTTGGTCCTATGCACAATGCATTACAGATCATTAAACCCAAACACAATCACGGAGGGTCTTGTACAGTCACAACTCAAGACAAAGCCAAAGTTACTACACAAAGAGAAATGATACTATCAGAAAGAAAGATTTCACGAAGAAGGGACACACTGTTCTATCAGTCGCCACTCTGAACATTCCTGGAAAGCAAATACCAGCCCCAGCTCCCATAGTGGTGCCATCCAAGATAGCCACCTACAAATTCGAGGAAAGCTAATTAGACAGACATAAATCACATTAGGTACACTAGCATACACTTCATTTCAAATCTTCCCCGAAAGTATTAAACAGATGATCATTACAACATCCAACTATAATCTACAACGTCAAACAAATTTGATATATTGGATGATTGCCTTCAACCTTAACAACTAAGCTGACACAGGAATATTTTTTAAAAGGCATTCGGACATTCAAGACCACAAGTCCTATGCAAATTAACCATCTTAATAAATGTTCATAAAGAACTACGCACAAAAAAAAACTTACGTGAGGCTTTACATATGTTCCCATGAGGTATACAAATCTGTACAATGTATTGAAAAAGCTCTTACATTCTTCAATTTTTCCTGCACATAATTATAAAAAAACGAAGGAAAATGACAAACTTTAACAGCACCATCCAAATAATCAAACCAAAGCCCCCCATCTCTGAAGCCAAAGTAAAGCTAACCCACCTTCATTAATCAGCTCGTACAGATTTACAACATCAGCACCGGAACAGAAAGCTTTCCCATTTCCCTTTAAGAATTCAAAAAACAAATTTAGCATTCCATACAACTTAGGATTAAAGCCTTAGGCTCTGTATGATTGGAAGAAACATGTTTACCCAGAAAAAAGTTTCCCAATTTTTTCTTAATTTCCATTGAGCGGAAAACATTTTCCTCCCTAAATTGAGGGAAACCACATTTCCTCCCTGTTCCATACCTTCTTGTATCCTTTCTCCCATTCATGCTCTCATTTCTTTAATTCATGAAAACTAATTTTCCGTCCAACCAAACAAAGCCTTAAAAGTGTTAAAAAACAAAATTAAGTTCAACAAATTGACAATCACCTTCATTATGATAAACCCAAGATCAGAATTTTCTTCCCATGATTCATACAATCTCTTAAGCCTAGCCACCTATAAAGAATAAAAACACATACCCATCACAATAAGCAAACAAAATGACATTTCCTTCAATTTCATGAAATGGGTAAGCAAATAAACAAACCATAGAAGTATTAATAGCATTTAAACAAGAAGGTCTGTTAAGAATTGCTGCTCTTGAATTAGCTCTTCCTTCCACCAAAACCTGCAATTCCAAACAAAATGCACAAATGGGTAATGCTTAAACTTGCTAAAAATCACAAAAACAGCAAAAAGAAAGATAACCCACAAATTAAAAAGTGATTTAGAAGAGAAACCTGGTGTTCAACATGGTCATCTTGGGAGATGTAACTAGGTTGAGCTAAAAATGTTCTTCTAAAAGGAGATAAAAACCTAAGTTTTTGAAGTCCATTAAATCTCTGCATTTCTCTCTATTCTATTGCTCTTAATTCTTGTGTTCTTTGTTGCGGCTCCTCCGGCGCTCCCCTTCACCACTGTCCGTTGTGCAACAAGCAAAGGGTATATGCATAAAGACTTTTGGGGTTGATTGGAGGTCCTTGGTTCGAATTCCAAAAACTAGCCATTTTTATCACTTTTTGTATTTTTCTTCCAATAATTATTTTTGGAAAATTGATAGGAATAATGTGAATTACGACGAGACGTCTCAATATTTCTCAACTATAGATTATACTTAAATAATGGTGTAGTTTTGTTAGTCGAATAATAGTTTTCTATCCTTTATTTAGCGAACTATGAGAGGGGTAAGAGAATGAAAAAAAAAGTATTCTTTTGTGAAAAAATCCAATCCAAATATTAGTCACATGCAAATCGCGTGTGAATTTTAACGAATCAAATTATATGGTACCGAGTTATCATCGCCGTATTTGTTTTTTATGTTAGTTGAAGAAAGGGCCATGACCAAACCCTAAAATTAGGTACACCAATCCGATTGGACTTTTACTAGATTAAATGTCTGCTAACGTCTCATTAGATGCGCGTTAACTTTAACTACCACATTATTATAATCTGTTGTTATTTTACCATGAAAGAGAACATATTTAACAAAAAAAAAATTGTTAAAATTGAGATTTTTTGAAATGAAATCTAACGTACACTTACAGCTAATAACAAATTGATATAATTTCATTTAATTATAAACAACCCGCTTCAAAACCTAGTATATATAATTCAAAACAAAAATCAACCCTTTGAACAAGTATTTTGTCACTCGGTATCATATGAGAAGATATCCTTTAAAGTTGGGATTAACACTAGAATAATCCTTTTAGGGCTTGTTTTCCCCCAACTTATTTTCAGTTCAGTTCAGTTAAATACTTTTACTCTCACATATCACTATTCATTTCAATTTAGTTTAATTCAATTCAACTGTTTTGTGGCGAACAGAACAATCGAGATTAATTTGTAAAGAGCGGCCATGTTGAACACCAGCATTCAATATATAGTTTTTAAATTGTGTAAAGTTATAGAATAAGAAACCTAGTCTTAGCCAAGTAAAATACCTTTAAAATTAGTTTACTTTTGTAACCAATTTTTATGCTTAATTTTATTATAATTATAAACATATACTTTGTATAAAAAGTTTATTTCCAATTACAAGTGAGCAAATTCAATTTCAAGCTATGTGCAATGTCCCGGGACGGGCCAACAACTAGTTTACGAATCTTGGTAGAATTAAATGAGTTCATAACAAAAGCAAGTAAAAAGGAATAAAAAAAGAGTTCATGCGTCTTAATAAACTAATTAAATAGAGAAAAATTAGTTACATTCAACCTAAAATTGCAATAACAGGTTAGAAAAAAAAATATGGTTGAACTCAGCAACAGTAGTGGTGTGGTACAAACTATAGTGCTCTTGGTCTCTTGGATATCAGATGATTATTATAGGTTGGTAGTCGACATTTTCTCTCCAATGTTCTTTATCTGATATTTATCTGAGCACACTACTTGTGCTCCTGGGAGAACCATATAAGCAAACTTCTCAAAATTGTGTAGAGGAACTGAAAATACAGCAGCAGAACACAGAATGAGAGCGCTCAGGCCTAGCACATACAACAGGTCAGGGTACTACGCATAAAACTACGGAAACCACGATATTTACAGCCATAGTGAGTGTCGAGATGTGGATGCCAGCTAGCTTAGTCGTTTAAGCCTCGTGGAGGTGGTACCCAAAACCTGGGATTGAATCCCGTCAACCCCATTGCGGTTGTCGCTCCTTACACTCACAAAAAGAAAAGTGTGTCAGGATCTGTTACTACAAGTTTATGACTGTGCAGTTGAGATGTGGCTCATTGGAAGTGGAATTGCACGCAGTCGCTGAGCTTTCTCCAAGGAGATCCCAAACTTTTCCTCCATATCCATCTCCCCTGGTGAAACCCCATCTTCCAACTTCCAATTAAACCCATGAATCAGTGATCCTAGCATGAAAGGCATCATCCGAATTGCCAACGGCAGTCCAGGACAGATCCTTCGCCCTGCACCAAACGGAATTAGTTCAAAATCATGGCCTCTGACATCGATTTCTGTTCCTAAAAATCTCTCTGGCTCAAAACAGTTGGGGTTCTCCCACAAGGTTGAATCTCTCCCAATCGCCCATACATTAATTAGAACACGTGTGTTTTTGGGTACAGTAAAGCCAAAGAGCTGCACATCAGTATCAGCTTTTCTTGGCAGCAGTAGAGGTGCTGGCGGATGTAGTCTTAAGGTTTCCTTGACAATTGCTTGCAAGTATGGAAGTCGCGATATATCAGATTCATCTACTAGATTTTCATCTCCAATCATTTCTTGGAGCTCTGCCTGTGCTTTCTTCAACTTATCTGGATTGTTTAGAAGTTCTGCCATTGCCCATTCAACTGTGGTTGATGTTGTATCTGTTCCTGCATTAAATAGGTCCTGCAGAAGCAAGACATCACAACTTTGGAGTGAAGGCAATAGAATACAATATCTCTATGAAACAAGTGATTATGCATACCATTAATAGATGAGGGATGTTTGAAGGTTCCATGATCTCCTCACTTTCGTCATGATGACTTATACCCAACAATGCATCTAGAACATCATTACCTTGTATTGAGGATGAAGGCCTCTCTCCCTGCAATCGTTGATCAATCATGATTTTGAAAAGGTCCATCACCTTCTTAGATAGAACACTGGCACGCCGCCTGATGCCTTGCGGGTCTATCTTCTGCAAGATGGGGAAATGATCTGCAAAATTGGGTTTACCAACTTCTTCCAGTGAACTTCTGAACGTCTCTCGTAGCTCACGAGCAAACTCAGAACTCGAGTCACCCAAATCCACTGAAAAAAAAGCACTAGATAACAGATTAAGGGAAGTGGTGAACGCGAGTTGGCCAATATCCACTGCTTTACCAAGGCTGCTGCTTTTCTCAACATACAAGAGGAGATCCTTGATCTTATCGTTTCGAAGGCTTTGGGTTGCATCCAGTCTTCTGGGAGAGAAAACCAAGGAATTGCATACCTTGCGAAGAGATCTCCATTCAGCTGATGCAGCTGGCAACCAACCAATAGAATACTGATGGTGGTTGAGTGCACGGATAGCATCAACGACATAGCGATTTGCTAAAGAATGATCATTCTTTTGAAATGCTTCTTTAGCCACAGTTGCTGAAGAAATTACCACTGTTGGCACTTGCCCGAGCTGCAGCATCATCAAAGGGCCATATCTTTTGGCAAGTTCAGTCAGGGAGATATGAGGTTTGTTGCCGAGGCAGAAGAGATTCCCAAAGATGGGTAATGGATGAGGACCTGGTGGAAGATTTCTTGGATTACGGAGTTTCTTCGCAGTTGAGAGGAGGAGGTGTACTGTAACCCATGCTAATACAAGATACAGCACAACGCTCAGGTAATCCATGGATCTCTGCAACTCTCTGTAGCTTGTCGTTGGTTTGTGTTTCTGGCTTTCTGTAGTTGACTTGGTGCCTGATCTGTATTCGTCCTACACAATGATACTATAATTTATGCAGTATGTATATTAATAGCATAACAACACAATGGTAGGGGCAGACTGATTATAAAATAATATATACATGTATCATGAATTTACTGTATTTAAAATACCAAAGCATATGGTATCTTGAATTGAATAATGAAAGAATCAGACTCATTTGCCCCCCTCCCTCTTACTACTTTTTTTTTTTTTGGAAGGGTAATGTGGTGGACCCCTAGCCAGATCTCAACTAGCACAGTATTCTTGATCTGGTGTTTGCGGGGCCGATATTTGAGAGTAGGGGGGAATGGTAAGGGGATCCCCACCCCCAAATGCCCCTAGTGGGATTTGATCCCATGACCTTTAAGTCATGAGATCAAACCTTTACCACTAGACCAAGCCTTGCTTGGTTCCCTCTTACTACTTATATATGCTCGTTTTGTATGGAAGAATGGTGAATTAATTATACTTGTTTTGTACATAAAGATTAAGTAAGATTGCTCCTCCTTATCTTAACTCAAAGTTGTAGTACTCCATCCAATCCATGATAATCTTACCACTTCTCCCCCAAATAGTTATCCCAAATAAATTTCTCATTTTTCTACTCGGGTAGGTCTCCATAATAAAATAATATTTGCTTTTCTCACTGGGGCATATCTTATCCCATTCATTCCACAAATACTTTTCAAGGTCAATAACAATGAGTCAATGACCACCACCACCTACTTCTTAAAATGTGTACACGAGAGAAATCTGAAGTTTATTACGGGAGGAATTAATAATGGTTTATTATCAAAGTTCTTAATATTTCATCACCTACTTTAAGTAATGGGAAACGATAGAAATAACAAACTCATATGAAGGGTGTTCTTGTAGAATCATGTCATATTAATTAATTATGAGATTGGAGCAATTATCGAATAGAGTATGTCGTTGCCATCCTTTGCAGATCCAAATACATAAAGTTGTGATGTTCTTAGTGCTAAGAGAGCGTGAAATGTTTTAGCTTGTACAACACCTCAAAGCAAAGAAGAAGCAACGAGCATAATGCCATACAAACTCTATAGTGCAGTTTTTCAGTAGAACAAAGTTACTAATGATGGAAAACACTACATATATAGCCTATGATTAGCATCACTGTGCAAGCCTTCTCAAGCTTTTAGAAAGGGTTGGAAAGCTCCATTGATCATGTGCTAAGCTAAGGTCAAGCCGATTGAATTTCGCAGATTAAAAGTGTACAAAGTAGAGCCTAAGTTTACCATAAGCACATAAAACTCACAAATTAAGAATAATATAGGTGATCCTATTATTCCATACAGGTATTTTAGATAGTCTAATTCTTTTACCCTTCAAAACAAACCTGCTTTCTCTCTAAGGCTCCGTTTGTTTTGGTGGAAAACCATTTTCTTGGAAAATGATTTTCCTCCATCTCTCATTTTCCTTTGTTTGTTTTGGTAAGGATTGGAAAACAATTTTCCTAAAGGTGGAAAGTGCTCTAAGAAAAGGAAAATCAATTTCATTTTGTAAATGAGGTATGCCACATTTTCCTCTCCACCCCTTACTCCTTTTGATGATCTCTTTCCTTCTCTTTTGTTTCATTTACCTTTTCTCCTTAAGTTTAGGAAAACTTATTCTAAAATCATGTTTTCCATTGAATATTGTTTTTCTTGAAAAGTGATTTTCCATGAAAATTGTTTTCCATTAAAACAAACGGAGCCTAAGTCTGGTAATGATTTCCTCGTACGTTGGGAATCGTGTTAGTCGTGAATTCATCTCGGACATAGGTATACATCCAAGTGTGCGACACAGCTATTTTTTTGAAAAAAAAAATCAGGGTTTTAGCCTAAAAGGAAACGTTGAAGTGTCCACACCCATAACAGAGCGCTGAAGATCTAACACAATTGTTGAGATAAAATAGAGAGTCCAAGTAAAAAAAAATCCACCTTTCTTATCTGCTTGAGTTCTTCCAATTCAAAAACAGAATTGTGAAACATTTAATTATAGATATCCCTGATACATAGGAAAATCACCCTTAATAATCTTATTTCAGTATTTCAGTATATAAAAATCAGTGAGTGAGCAATCTGGACTATGGCACACCGCACATCTGCAATCTGTGTCTAGATAGCTTGAGAACTCAATAGTCGAGATACTTTATGTACCTAAGCTAAGAAATTATTGCTCTTACCAGTTAGTTGAACATTTTAAACCTAACTCTATCATATTCATAGGCATAAAGTCCCTAAACAAATACTTCCTCCGTTTCTCAATACTTGCAACCTTAGAATAGTAACCACTATTCATGTGCAAATGTTATGTTATATTTTTTCACAAGTGTATAAGAAAAAATATAGTCAAGTGGGGTCTTGTTTGATTCGTCTTAATGCATACTTTAATAATATCAACTTTTTATAATTTTTATTTATCAATAATTAGAGATATTAAGATTCAAAGTATTGCATTGGATAGTGTGAAAACAAGAAACGTTGCAAGTATTGCGAAACGGAGGAAGTACAAGATAGCTCTTTCAAGTTCCAACATCTAAGCCGCAAATTCCATTATACACACGCCACCATCATGCGCATGGTGCGCTCAACGTAATGAACCTTTAGTTCATTCGCAATGAACATCACAGAACTGGAGCTTTTTTTTTCCTTTGTAATCCTCATCAATGAACAATATTTTATATATAATGAACATCGACAAATGGTCCCAGATTTTTTTCTCTCTCCTCAATATTTTGAATTCTTTTGCCCAAAAATTTCCCACTTCTTTTCTCAACCATCTATTTTCTCCTTAAAAAATTGTTCATTTTAATTGTCCAAGATGCTCATTTATTCATATCAAATGTTCATTGTAAAATCAAATAAAATTTCAATTACAAGTTACTTACAAGCTACAATTAAAGTACGTTCATTTTGCTTATGGTAGATGTTTATTTAGTGATGATATAGAATGTTCATTATAAAATCAAATTATTTCCGAATAAGTGTTAATTTCAATTTGTTTGAACAATTTTTTTTACATAATCATAATGTTCATTTGTTTGAACAAGATGTTCATTTGTTGATAACCAATGTTCATTGTAATGAACTTTAAAAAAAAGTATTAGTTTCATTTCATTGGAACATGTCTTTTTTAACATACTCCCGATATTTATTATGTGTGTTGAAGATGTTCATTTATCCACAACCAATGTTCATTGTAAAATCAACGTTAATAAAAAATGGTTCCCAATCAGCGTAGACATATTTTTTTTAACATAATACTAATGTTTTTAAGTTGTTCCTTTATTTACATCAAATATTCATTGTACAATATAATAAACAAGGGAAATGAGTTAACTTTGAATGAACACCCGGTTGGCCAAAAATAAACTGTGCTATGGCAATAAAATAACATATGGTTAATTACATTTTGAAATCATTATCCAAAAATATTCTCTCTGTTTAATTAGGCAAAGCTAATGAACATCTTGTTTTAGACAAATGAATAAATTAGGATATATAATGAACATATGGTAATAGAACAATGAACAATAGTTCAATGATCATATATGATTTTAAAATAAACATAAAAAATTAATGAAAAAACAAGAATTACATAAAAATTACTCCCTCCGTTCCCTAATGTTGTTCCCATTTGGAATCGGGGAGAGAATTAAGAAAGAAGAATCTTTGATGAAATGACATTTAATGAATACATATTGATAGGTTTATTATTGAAATTTATCTTACCAAAGCATAGTAAAAGTGAAAAAAAGTCATCAATGCAAAGAAATTACAACTTACCATGCAAAACATAAAGATCATCCTTTTATTTCAACCAATGAAATTGTAAAGTGATTTGACTTTAGGTGGATTAAATTTAGAAAGATTTTAAATGAAAACATCTTAAAGGAACACCAAATCGGGAAATGGGAACAACATTTGGGAACAGAGGGAGTACATAAAAATTAATAAATAACCATAAATTAATGAATTACTCCCTCCGTTCCCTTTTGTTGTTCCCATTTGGAATCTTATACTATTTGAAAGTAGAGAGAATCTTCTAAGTGGTTTCCAATATATAAGAAAAACATAGTCATGTGGGATCTTGTTTTATTCGTTTCGACGAGTACATCAAGAATATCAAACTTTTATAATTTTTATTAACATGTTGTTAGAGATATACACGATATAAAATGTGCATTGGCAAACGTGAAAAGGCAAATGAGAACAACATTTAGGAACGGATGGAGTACATTAAAACACTTAGTTTCCTTTTTTTCAAGAATGACGCTTCTTCTTCATCACTTTGATTCTCTTCGACTTTTTCATCATCACCAATGGCGCTTCTTCTTCAGCATTTTGTTTCCTATTTTTCAAGAAAATAAACATAAATTAATGAATTACATAAAAACACATAGTTTAACATAAAAAAATTGTTAAAAATAAATAAATAAAATGACAGAGGTTCATTAAAAACAAACCAATTATAAGGTTCATCGGAAAAAAACTGTCATAGGTTCATCCTTAAAAAAATTAATGAATTACCAAAAACCTAATTAGGTTCATTCTAGAACTAAAATAGGTTTATCCTAAAACAGATACAGGTTCATCCAAAAATTAACAATGAACAATGGACCAAAAATTAACATAAAATGAATAATGAACAATATATACAAAAGCAATGAATAATATATACAAAATTACCTAAAAAATGAAATTTTATTTTCAACAAACTGATATAGGTTCATCCTAAAATTGACATAGTTTATCGTAAAACAATGATAGGTTCATCGTAAAAAGTAAAAGGTTCATTCAACATAAATTTAGAAGGTTCATTGATTATTTTAAAGAAAAATACCAATAAATTCACCAAAAAAATTACCAATAATTCCGAAAAAATACCAAAAAGTTCACCAAAAAAAAAATACCAACAAAAAAAAAACCAAAAATTAACTATATATACGAATTACCTAAAAAAAAAGTTTATTTCCAAAAAACTGACATAGGTTCATCCTAAAAAACTACAAGGTTCATCCTAAAAAACTACAAGGTTCATCCTAAATATAATTTAGAAGGTTTATCCTAAAACTGACATAGGTTCATTAATTTTTACAAAAAAAAAAACCAAAAAAGTTTACCAATAATTACGAAAAAATTACCAAAAATTACCAAAAAACAGATTACAAAAAACGCTAAAAATTACCACAACAAACATTACCCAAAAAAAATTACCAAAAAAACAAAAGTTTAATCTTCAAAAACAATTTTAGGGTTCATCGATTTTATCTTGAAAAAACTGTTGTGATGACTAAGGTTCATCAAAAAAACTAGAAGGTTCATTTTCAGTTTTTGAAAATTAGAATGTTCATTTTAGTTTTTGAAAAAAATTATCAAAATGAAGAAGGTTCATCCAAAAAAATGAACTCAATTCATCCAAAAAAAACTTAGAGGTTCATCGTTTTTAATAATATTACCAAAATTTACCAACAAAATTTACCAAAAGTAATTCATCGTTTTTAAAATAATATTACCAAAAATAATTACCAAAAGTATCAAAATTTACCAAAAATAAAGGTTCAAAAGAAATACCAAAAGTAACGAAAATAATTACCAAAAAACGAAATTATGGTCTTCTAAAAAATTATAGGGTTCGTCTATTTTAGTCTAAGGTTCATTTTTAATTTTTCCTATTAGTGTTCATCCAAAAAACAAAAAAAATACCAAAAACAAGAAGGTTCACCCAAAAAAATATTGAATTTAGTTCATCCAAAAACTGAGAGGTTCATCAACAAAATACCACAAATTACGAAAATAATTACCAAAAAAATTGTAACTTTCGTGTTCAAAACTTACATTGTGGTTGTGGATGAATAATATTGAGTGGGATTCCATTTGGAATGCCTTGTTCATTTGAAGACTTGCTTGAAACATTGAGTTCATCTCGGATGTCCATTGGCGTTAAAGTGAGTAGTTTTGAAAGGCAAAAATAAGGTGAGAGGAAATGGCTAGCAAAAATAGCGAGCTAAAATGAAAGAGATTTGAAGAAAAATGGTGAAAATGGCGAGTAAAAATTGAAGGAGAATGAGGATGAAGGTGAACAATTTTTAGGGAGAGAGATTGAAGGAGGAGAGAGAAAGTTAGTTTTGTGTGAGGAGAGAAATAATGAAAGAGAGGAGATTTATTGGAAAGGTGAAAAAATTTTGGTTATTTAAAAAAACTGACAGAGGAGTGTGAATAAGACGTGTTTTCAGTGTTCATGTGCAGTTTATTACATAAGAACTGAAGGTTCATTACATATGAACTGAAGGTTTGGTTATTTTTAAAAAACAAAACTGATTTACCGTATTCATTAGAAAGAACTGGAGGTTCATCTGAGCGCACCAAGAGCATGGTGCAAGCGTGTGCACCATGCATATACTTATTGCATCTAAGCTCTTTCACATAACAGAATATGAATTAACAATTTTAGTAGAGCACACACCTAAAGAAGGTAGATCAGCATTCTGGGTTACTTGCTTGAGGAATCTGATATTATTCGTCATCTACGTCTGTCATCTTAGCCTTCTCTGCTCATTTATAAAGAAAGACGAAGAATAAGAGTATGTTAAGAATCACTAGGACATAAGTTGCATAAATAAATGGTAAAGAAGAAGTTATAATGTGGTAAAAATAAAGGAGAGAGGGTTCATATTTCACAAGAAAAACAACATACTTACATATCAACATGGGGGATATGTTGGATAAGGTGGAAATCTTCGCCATCCAGCTTCTTGTATTTTCTCGCGAGCTCTGAGCACCCTCCAATACAAAGTTTCCGCAAATTCGTAAGACCCTGTACTGATGGTGGAAGTGACTCCAATCTTGGGCAATTAGATATTCCAAGCTCATGAAGTTGGCAAAGGTTGCCAATCCCTTCTGGGAGCTGTGTCAAGTTCTTAAGATTTGAAATTGATAGGTATTGTAGTGTAGTTAAGCAAGCAATACCTCGAGGAAGCTTCTTTAGCTTGGGGATCTCCAATAAATGCAACGAGCGAAGGCTCGTTAAGGCTTGCCAGCTCCTGGTGGTATTCTCATCTTCTTCTTCGCCCAACTCGTCACAGCAACGTATTTCTAACTTTTCGAGGACAGAGAGGTGCTGCAACCTCTCGGATATGTTCTCAAGCTTTTGCACCACCTAATATTAAGAAGCTGAAGGGAATTTGGCGACTCAAACATCAAACTCCGCAGTTGGTAGCAAAAGTATATTTCTAATGAAGTTAGCTTACACAAGCTACTACTAACCGAAAAAAATTCCAGTTCATCTTGAATCTGATAAATCTTCATTCTCTTCAATGAAGTTGAAGATGATGGTGATGATGGTGATGGTGGTGGTGCTTCGTGATCATGGATTGACGTCAGAATAGATTTTAACAGCTTTCCATTGATACGCCTAACCTCCAATGACTCGAGCTTTGGTTTTCGGGGCAATGACACTAACTCACGGCAGTTAAATACTTTCATTTGCAAAAGACGAGGGAACAACAAATGCCTTTGTTCATTATTATTGTTTGATGGTCTTGTCCATCCTTTTAGCTGTAGCAAGTCAGCCAACTCCAAGACTTCGCAGAAAGGTAAGTAGTCGTTTTCAACCCAGTTGCCAGCCTCATCTTCTATGTACTCCAAGGCTTCCAGACCTCTTATATTAAGGAACTTGAGATGACGCAACGTTCCCAGGTGAGGCAGAACTCTGCAATTATTGCACCATGAAATCCTAATCGAAACAAGCTTAGATAAGCCATCTAACCACCTATGTGGCATCTTATCTCCTTTAAAGCCATCAAACTCCAGATATTTAAGATTTCGAGGTAGTTGCAAGCATGATAAATTTCATCTATTTCACCAGAAGCAAGAGTAACTTGCTGACCTTCTAAATGGAAATTTAATGAAAGAAAGGTTAATTGCTGACTGTTCTTCAAATTTGCCCTTTGCGTTTCCATCACAGCATTTTTGCGCCACTCGTGAAATTTAATTATCAAATCTCCCCTAAGATTCAAGGCCGGCAATGAGTATATACTAGTATTTTCTGCTTTCCTTATATCAAATCTATGTAACTCATGAAGAGATGTCATTTCTCCAAATCCTGGTGGTAACTCTGTCAAACTATCCCAATCGAGTACCAAGTGTCTAAGGCTGGCTAATTTAGTGAAACCTCTAGGTAACTTCTTATGGCTTTTGCAATCATCAAGGTTTAGTGTTTGCAGAGTCTCTAACTTTGTTATGAAATCAGGAAGACATTTGATATGATTCCCTGAAAGATTAAGGTATCTTAGATGATTCAACTTCTCTATAGAACTTGGCAGCGTCTCAATCCCCCTGTTTTCCAAGCTCAACACACGCAAGGACCGGAACCCTGAAATCAACTCATAAGAATTAGCCGGTGTTTCATCAGAGAATCCTAGTAGTGACCGCATCCTCTTAGCAACAGACAACGAGGGTGCATCTTCCCTTCCAACAAGATTTACATGTATAAGTCCATCAGCGATATGTAGCAAAGACTGACCACCTAACAACATATACTCATCACCAGCTATGTGTTGTGCCAAATCATGCACTAAATCGTGCATTTTGCACGTTTCGACATTCCCTCTCTCATATTCTTGACAATCTTGGAAAAAGTTCCTTACTAACAACTCCGCAGAGTACTGAGATCCGATATCTCTTTTTGATGGCTCAAAATATCCTTGCGCTATCCACAAATGAACCAAATCATCCCTGTTGAACTCGTGGTCTTTGGGGAACAGTGAACAATAGGCAAAGCATTGCTTCAATACAGGTGATAGGTAATCATAACTCAACTTCAACACAGGCATAATATTGCCATCTTCCATCAACTTTGCCTTCGCGAGTTGATCATCTTTAAATATTCTCCACTCTTCCTCACTAACTTTTGAGTATAGGAGACTCCCAACAACTCTAATTGCTAACAGAACGTTTCCACATCTACCAACAGTCTCCTCCCCCAATCTGAACCAAACTAGGATTACTCTCCTCTTGCCGCGATCTAAATGCTAATCTTCTAAAAAGCCTCCATGACCCCTCTTTCGTTAGAAGTCCTAACTTATACGGTTTCGAAATCGTACCAACAATTCTCGCAACCTCATCAGATCGCGTAGTTACAATAACCTTACTCCCAAGTCGACCACATTTCAACAAGCTCAACAAATCCAACCACCTATCCCGACTCTCATCCCATATATCATCCAACACAAGAAGATATTTCACATCGCTTATCGACCCACAAATACCTAACTTAACTTCATCCTACGAAAGACCACTCGAGTTCACACTAGTAAACGCCTTATAAACCTTCTCAATCACAACGCGTTGATCACCATATTCACAAGATCAAAACCATTCTGAACACTCTCATCATTAAAAACCAATTGAGCAAGAGTAGTTTTCCCTACACCACCAAATCCTACAATCGGAATAACAGCAACATTCTCACAATCATATCTACGATCAAAAAGTAAATCAATTATCATATTAACATCATTCTCCCTACCAATTACATCCTCTTTCATCACAAAAGAAGCAGTTTCTCTTCTCTTCATCAACCGATCAATTGGCACTTGTAATTCTTCACGAGAAATGCCAAGTTAATATCGAATATATATATATATCCATCGCCTCATTTTTTTGGTGGTATATCTCATGAAAATGATAGTACATTTCTTATGTATGGTAATACATTCACTGAGAAAAGTAGTATATAACAATCGATATTTTCACAGCTATATAACTATACAGTTTGTATTTGGCCTATAATTTTCATTAAGAAATGTACTACCATGCATATTTGAATATACTACCATGCATAAGAAATGTACCACCAAAAAGGTGAGACGATGGATATATACATATATCCGATATTAACTTGGCATTACTCATTCTTCAGGTAGAAGTACTCTTAAATTCAAGCAATCCATATCAGATTTAATCTCATCCAATTCTTTCCGAATCGACTTAATCGCATTCGCTAATTTCCTACTATAAAGCATATTAGACTTTGATAATAATATACCTACCTTCTTCAATGTGTTCATTTCAATCTGCTTTTTACGGCGATTAACAGTGATCAACTCATCGAACAAATCATCGGCTTTACACAGTATTTTCTTTAGCCTCGTAATCCATAGTTTGATCAAGCCACTGGTATCATCTTCTTGACGCCTTTCGGCGTCGCGAACTCGAACTCGGATCATTGTGATGGTGTTTTCAAGCTTTTTTAGAACGTCTGTTGCAATCCACATTGATGAAGCCTCTTTAATGGCGGATTTGCTTAAGGATTCAAGTGTTTTTGCAACTAAGTTTGATAGAATTCCTGACGCAACTCCTGCCGCCATTTTTGTGTGGTTTTACTCTGGGTTTGGAATGTGGATAATGTTGTTTTAATCACAATTAGCGGTTTATTTGGCTATTTGCACCTATATAATATCCCGCTAAAATCCAATAAAAACATCAACGGGAACTCATTTGCTAAACACTCTCAAAGTCTTTCTGAGTAGAGCTGTCAAAATTTTACACGACACGAACCGAATACGAAATAAGTGGGTTAGTCTTGAGCATTCTTAACACGTTTACTTAAACGGGTCAACACGAGTTTAACCGTTTAATAAACAGGTTGGGTTAGTGTTGAGGTTTTCAATACGAAACTGACATGGTTTTATCTGTTTAATTTAAAAGCATAGATATATATGAAATTATAGTATGATATGAAGGTAACAAATAGAAATTTTTGTACTTCATTCTTTAAATTTCAATACGAGAAAAGGTTATTGATTAGCCAAACATGAATTCACACTATGACAGAACAAAATTAGCACGAAAAATTGATTTATCATCATAATTTTCTAAATCGTATGGTTAAACAGGTTAAATGGGTTGACACGGCTAACCGTTTAATTAAACAGGTCGGATTAGTGTCAAGGGTATTTGACACGATTAGTTAAACAGGCCGGGTTAGTGTCAAGGGTTCTCGACACATTTATTTTTAACACGAACACGAAGTCGACACGACACGACCTATTTGACAGGTCTAATTCCGAGGTTTTGAATAAGGAATGCATTTTAGCATATATTTTCTCACATGATTATTAAAGTCGTCGTGAAATATGACCATGATAGAATATAAAACTAGTTTTGTGGTTAGGCGATGTTGCGGGTAGATGTTATTGTACTATATTTTCTTAATTTGTGTCTTTTTTATTACGTATGTTATTGCGTCATCACCGCATGTTGGTTTTTTAGAGATTCTTTATCGTATTAACTTTATTCATTTCGTTTCTATCTTTCACTTGAGCACCCAACATCATTTTTTATTTTGTTTCTATCTCTATATATATTTAATAGAGCAATCTTCTTCTTTTCTTTTTTGGGTAATAGGAGATTTTCATTACTAATTCAAATTAACAGACATAGTTTGAGAGTTGTTTCTTCCCATACTACAAACAGTACCAATGTTACAAATACTTGCCTAAAGGGCATCTGTTTGCAAAAAGTGAAACACACTCAGTTATACTGTCTTTCAACTGTATACTCTTTATTTTTTTTGCACTCACCCAACATCAATTGATACCTTTGATAGTCTTTGTATCCTAAGAGAAGTTTTCCACTGCAAATTCTCTTTAATAGCTTAGAGCATCAATAATAGTAAGACTAGCATCCTACTCAGTGGTGGACTCACGTTGGAACAAAGGGGGATCACTGTCCCCCACTTAAAAAAAATAAATGAAAAAGCACGTGTCAGAATTCAGAAGGGAGAGAAAACGTTGTGGGGCCCACAATCACTGAGACTGAAACGCATAAACTAATAAAGGGAACAAAAGAAAGGAAAAAGAAAGAGAGAGAAAACGTCAATGTCAGTGCATTGAAACCGGTTAAAGGGGGCCCACGATGAAGAGTCCAATTGTTAAAGAGGAAGAGCTAACGTCAATGTCATTAGTCAGATTTTAAAAGAAGAACTACAGTGGCGCCCACGGTCACGGATAAGAAAAGGAAAACAAAAAGAAAAGAATAGCTGAATAGGTCGTTGCTATTTACTGTATATGTTTCACTACTGTCACAAAGTGGACAAGATGAAATCATTATTGACGGCGGCGGCAGCGAAACCGGCGAGGTATTGGTATTTTTTTTTAAGTTTTTCATATTTTTAAAATTCTAGTTTACAAAATTTGAGTAATTAATTTTTGAGTTCATCAACTGTTAATGTTTAATGCTTGTGAATTAGAGTGTAATTTGGTTAAATGGTTTGTGAATTGAATTGGGTTATGAATTGGTTTGGGGATTGAAAATCATTATTGACGGCAGCGACGTTTTTTAATTGCGTTACCCAATTTTTATTACTAAATACATTTGTGGTAGATTATCTAAATTGTCCCCCCCATTGTCAAACTCCTCGATCCGCCACTGATCCTACTAGTCTTACCATTTTTCTCAATCTCTCTCCTTTCTTCCTTCTTACACCTCATATCCCACTAAATCTACACTAACTCATCTATTTTACCTCACAATGGGTGGATTGGTTTTAATTGGTAAATAATTATTTCTCTCTCCTACTTTTATTATACCCCACCACACACTCTATTTCTTACCCAATAATATAGGAAATCTTTATTTTTATATAGACTAGATTATTTATATTGAAATTTATATTTGTGAGAGATTAATTATTAAATATGCATTTTAACTTATTACTTTTTAATATCAAATTATGTATACCAAGTTACCCTATATAACGGTTACTTACTTGAAATAACTATTTACAGAAAGCGAAAATTGAGGTAAGGTTTATTAAAATAGCTTTTCAAATTCCTTTTTTTATTGGCTTAATTATGTGAATATAACTTATTTTTGGTAAGAGAAAATGAGTAGAAAGAAAAACATATTAGAAAAAAGTGTGAGAAATTATGTCAAATTTGGGCTCATTTTGTAGACAAAAACAAAATATAACCGTTGGTACAAGTATTTTTTATTAATTATTGACAAAGTTATTTTTATTTACCATTAGAATAAAAGAGTCATTGTAAAATATTTGTAGAAAATGAAAAGTCTCACCCATTCATTTCCCCTTCTATGCGGCAGTAGCAGGCAAAATAAAAAAAAGAAACAATTTGACTTGTTGACAAACAGCCACGTGGATGAATTTGAGTGTTTGGGGCTCTCCATCCGAGGAAGTCACTAGTCTGGCAGTAGAGATCAACCCCTTTCCTTCCCAAGACTAGACTAATTCCCCATAATGGTGAAACCAATTAAAACTAGTCTTTTGCATTCTAAGACCAACTAAAACTCCCCATTGTACATGCTCTTAACACCCTTTTGGACAACACGCAAACCTATGAATTACATTCGATTATAAGATCGCTTTACAATAACTTAATGCAAGACTTGTGTATTCTTTTATCCTAATAAAGGGGTCATTTTAGGTAAAAGGTAACCCATTATCGAAAATTGAGCTCTTTAACTTAAAACGTGACGTTTCCAAAGCAAATCGTGACGTAAAATTAGGATGATTGCATTGGAAGGGGGGTCTTACACTTATACTACTACAAGATAAATATACAATGAAGTAGTTGATGCATAATGAAGTATACATTAACCATTGTATAAACTAAAACCCAGATACCCAAGTATTAACAAAATTATTAATTGTATAAAAAGAAACTTACATCTAACCATAGTAAATCTGCCTTTGCGTGCATGTTGATTAACATTGCCATCTTGGCCATCCGGCTTCTTGAACATTTTGGCCAGTTCTGAACACCCTTCAACATGAATATTTGCCACCTTTGGACACCCTTCAATAAGTAGTTTCTGCAAAGAGGTAAGATCCTGCAGTGATGGTGGAAGTGACTCCAATTTCGGGCAATAAGTAACTGAAAGATCATGAAGTTGGGAAAGGTTGCCAATCTTTTCAGGTAGTGCTGTCAAGTTCATAAGCTTTGAAATCGATAGTCTGTGAAGCGTGGTTAAGCAAGCAATGCCTTCAGGAAGCTTTGTCAGCTTAGGGATGTCCAACAAGTGCAACATACAGAGGCTCGTCAAGGCTTGCCAACTCTTGGTGGCCTTCCGGTCTTCTTGTTCTTCCTCGTCCAATTCATCACAAGAACGTATCTCTAATTTTTCGAGGTTGCTGAGATGCTGCAACCCCTCTGATATGTTTCTCAAGTTCTTGCACCACCTAATATCAAGATGCTGAATGGAATTTGGAGACTCGAACATCAAACTCTGCAGCTGGTAGCAAAAGGATATTTCTAATGTAATTAGCTTACACAAGCTACTACTGATTGACAAAGATTCTAGTTCAGCTTGAATCTGATAAATCTTCATTCTCTTCAATGAAGATGATGACGATGCTTCGTGATCACAGAGTGACGTCAGAATAGATTTAAGCAGCTTTCCATTGATACGTTTAACCTCCAATGACTCGAGTTTTGGTGCTCGAGGCATTGACATTAAATCACGGCAGCCAGTCAATTTCATTTGCAAAAGACGAGGGAATAACAACTGCCTTTGCTCATCATTATCGTTTGACGGCCTTATCCACCCTTTTAGTTGTGGCAAGTCGACCAATTCCAAGATTTCTAAGAAAGGCAAGTAGCCGTTATCAACCCAGATGCCGGTCTCATCTTCCATGTACTCCAAGGCTTCAAGAAATCCAATATAAAGAAATTTGAGATGAAGCAGCTTACCCAGATGAGGGAGAACTCTGCAATTATCACACCCTGAAATTCTAACAGAAACAAGAGTAGATAACCCATCTAACCACCTAAGTGGCATCTTAACTCCTTTATAGCCATCAAACTCCAGATATTTGAGATTTCGAGGTAGCTGCAAGCACGTTAACATTTCATCTATTCCACCAGAATCAAGAGTAGCTTGTTCTCCTTCTAGCTGAAACTTTAATGAAAGAAAACTCAATTGCTGATTTCCCTTCAAATTTGCCCTTTGTGCCTCCATCACAGCATTTCTGCGCCACTCCTGAAATCTAATTATCAGATCTCCCCTAAGATTCAAGGCTGGCAATGAGTCTATACTAGTATTTTCCGCTTTCCTTATATCGAATCTATGTAACTCATGGAGAGATGTCATTTCTCCAAATCCTGGTGGCAAATCTGTCAAACTATCCCAATCGATTACCAAATGTCTAAGATTGGCTAATTTTTTGAAACCTTTTGGCAACTTCTTAAGGTCTTTGCAATCATCGAGATTTAGTGTTTGCAGATTCTCTAATTTTGTTGCAAACTCAGGAAGACATTTGATGCGATTCCCTGCAAGATTAAGGTATCTCAGATGAATCAACTTCTCTATGGAACTTGGCAGCGTTTCAATCCCCCTGTTTTCCAAGCTCAAGACACGCAAAGACCGGAACCGCGAAATCAACTCATAAGAATTAGCCTGTGTTCTATCAAAGAATCCTAGCAGTGACCGCATCTTCTTAGCTACAGACAACGATGGCGGATCTTCCCTTCCATCAAGATTTACATGTATAAGTCCATCCGTGATATGCAGCAAAGACTTACCACCTAACAACATATACTCATCATCAGCTATGTGCTGTGCCAAATCATGCACCAAGTCATGCATTTTGCACATTTTGACATTTCCTCTACCATCTTCTTGAGAATCTTGAAAAAAGTTTCTCCCTAATAATTTCGAAAAGTACTGAGCTCCAATGTCTCTGTTTGATGGCTCGAAATATCCTTGTGCCATCCATAAATGGACCAAATCAGCCTTGTTGAACTCGTAGTCTTTTGGGAATAATGAACAATACGCAAAGCATTCCTTTAATACTGGTGATAGATAATCATAACTTAACTTCAACACAGGCATAATGTTGCCATCTTCCAACAACTTTGCATTTGCGAGTTGATCATCTTTGAAAATTCGCCACTGTTCCTCGCTATCTTTAGAGTAGAGGAGACTCCCAATAACTCTAATTGCTAGAGGAACATTTCCACATCTACCAACAATCTCCTTCCCAATCTGAACCAAACTAGGATTACTCTCCTCTTGCCCAGACCTGAATGCTAATCTTTTGAAAAGATTCCATGACTCCTCTTCTGTTAAAAGTCCTAATTTGTAGGGTTTTGGAATAGTGCCAACAATCTTTGCAACCTCATCAGAGCGTGTAGTTACAATGACCTTACTCCCAATTCGACCACATTTTAGCAAGCTCAACAGATCCAACCACCACCTCTCCCGAAGTTCATCCCATATGTCATCTAACACAAGAAGATACTTCTCGTCGCTTATCGATTCACGGATGCCTACTTTAACTTCATCCAAGGAGAGATCACTAGATTTCTCACTAGTGAACGTCTTGTGAACCTTCTCTATTATACCGCGTTGATTACCAACCTCCGGTATACAAGCCCATTTGATAAGATCAAAGTGCTTTTGAACACTCTCATCATTGAACACCAATTGAGCAAGAGTAGTTTTCCCTATACCTCCAAATCCCACAATTGGAATAACAGTGACTTTTTCAACATCATATATGGGATCAAAAAGGAAACCAAGTATCATACTTACATCATTATCCCTGCCAATGATTTCTTCTTTCAACACAAAAGATGCAGTCTCCCTTTTCTTCATCAAAGGGTTGAATGGCACTAGTAGTTCTTCAGGAAGAATAACCCTTAAGTTCAAGCAATCCATATCAGATTTGATGGCATCCAATTCTTTCCTAATTGACTTGATGTCATGAGCCAGTTTTCTACTATTAAGGAGACGAGACCCTGACAATAAGATGCCTACCTCTTTCAAGGTATTACTCTCAACCCGCTGTTTCTGGCGATCACGAGTCAGGACTTCATCGAACAAGTCATCTGCTCGGTACAGCAGCTGCTTTAGCCTTCTAAGCCACTGTTTGATCAAGTCACCGTTGTCATCTTCTTGACGCCTCTCAGCATCGCGAACTCGAGCTTGGATCATCTTGATGGTATTCTCAAGCTTCTTTAGATCATTTTTTGCATCCCAAAAAGATTTAATCTCCTTATAAGCATCTGTGGCCAATATTTCAATGACCTTTGTAACTAAGCTTGTCAGAACTCTTTCAGCCATGTTGGTAAAAAAATGTGGTAGTAATCTCTCTGAGAGTCTGAGTATTGACTTGTAAATGACAAACTCTGGGCAACTAAATGTTAGAACTAGAAGAAATGGATCATTTGATGTAATGAACTAGAATTGGTCTTGTAGATGCTTACCAGTCAAACATATATATCCTTGAAAAAATCCAGCTAAAATGGCAAAATTTCAACCAACAAAAACCCATGATTTATTACCTCTATACCCTTGTAGACAAATGATGGTTGAATATTTTATAGCCCACCATCAATCATCCCATTACAGTTTACACCATGTTCACAAATACTCACTCCAGATTTAACTCTGCAATTAACAAATCACAAACACACCAAACCTCCAACTAATCCCAAGTATATAAAAAGGAAAAATAACCAAAAGATTGAAAGCTTTGACAACAAGGACAACTTATTTTCAGAGCTCTTGTCAATTCAATTGAAGAGAAGAAGCCCTACATAGAGTCACAAGACAAAACTCATTATTTTCCCTTAATTAATTAAATGATAGGAATGTTTCTCCTAAGTCCATAGTACTCCCAGGAGTAGCTTATAATTTGCGCATTATACACCCATGTGTATGATCTACTAACGAATTTTTTTCCTTAAATGATGCTAAAAGATTGTAAAATTCCCACTTTACGCAATTTTGAAACTCATTTACCACCATACGGTCCACGTAGGCTCGGGCAAACACAGACATAATTTTTTGTTGGTTCGGCATAAATTTGCTACTTGAAGTAGCGAATTAGGGGCCAACTCGCTACTCCAACTAGCGAAGTTTAGAGTAAAAGTAGCGATTTTGGCTTAAACTTCGAGAGAGGAGGGCGTTATTTTTTGTAGCGAGTTTCGAATGATTGTATTGTGAAGGAGGAGTTATGTAAAGCTGAAATTGCTACTTAGAGTGGCGTTTTTTTACCTACTCTAGTCTCTACTCAAAATGGTTTGTAAGACCCTTATTGAGCCTACGTGGACAGTATTGTGGTAAGCAACTTCAAAAACGGCGCAAATAGAAAATTTTAGAATCTTTTAGCATTATTGGAAAAAAAATTCTCTAATTGAAATTAGCTTCAAGTAACAACACAAAAGTCTTTCCTCCCCAACTTATTTTCACTTCGATTCAATTCAGCATACCACAATATATTTCCAGTCTTACTCGTGTTGAGATCCTCTAGAGTTGTTTTTTAGTAGAGTTGGTAGAGTTAACTTAATATAGTACTTATAAATACACAAAATAATTTGTTATTAATATTATTTACCAGTTTGAGTTAACTCTACCGTTTAGAGTTGTTTTTCAACTCTAGAGGATCTCAACCCGTCTTACTGTCAAACATTCACTATTCCTTCGGTTGTTTTCAACCGAACACGCCCTAAAACCTCAATCATCAAAATACAGAAACTGTCAACCTACGAAAGCAACAAAGTAAATTCACCCTAAATTAAAACTTCATCACTTTCAATCACCATAATATCACCCTTGAAAAGCGTAATAAATCAGATTGGAAGAAATAAATCGAGGTAAAAAAAAAAACATAAATACCGTACGATAAATAACTAGATTATGGACGAGCTATAATGCGTATGGCCTTGAAGATGGTTGGGTTTAAATTTTAACATTTCGACTCGGATCCTTCATTTGTGAACAATGGTATTTTGATGGTAAAATGATAATATATGTTGAGGTTGTGATCTGGTTATTTTCATGGCGGAAGGTTTGAGGAGGGTAATTTTGGCGGGTGGGAATTGCAGGGAAATTTTACCAGTTGGTAGGTTCGTGAAGTACGCGGGTCGGAAATGGGTAATGGGTTGGGTTGCGTCGGTTATTTAACGAGTTGAAAATATTATGATCGGGTGTTTGAATAGATTTTAGCAAGGTCCACCTTGTGAAGAAATTAAAGGAAAAAATTATAAAAACAGAAAATTTAGGGCCCGTTCGATATTACTGTAGTTTTCTGTTTTTAAGTATTTTGATTTTCAAAGTCATATGATATACTTCCTCTGTTTCGCAATACTTGCAACCTTAGCATAGTAACCACTGTTGTGGGCTGAAATTCGCCCTCACGTGACAAGGAGCATGCTACCATTATCATTAAACTAACGGACTACTGGGACGTTGAAGGCACGTGATTCAGAACGTGTGAAGAGCTGAAGACCAAGTCCAAGCTTGAGGGAGTACTGGACGCCTAATATTTAGGAGGTAGTTAGGGTAGAATTCTATCCGTTAAGGATCTAGTTAGGTTAATTGACGGCCATGACACATTTTGTAATTAGTATAAATATTCATTGGGTTTCATTGTACACGACACGGCATTTTTTGCTATTAACTATTCACTGCTTTATATTATCATATATTCTTGGTTATTGTTCCTAAATTATTTTTGACCGAGGTTATTGAATTATTGGCCTTACAAACTCATCTCGACGAATTGCCCGTCCGCATTAAATTCGTCCAAAACAATTTGGCGCCCACCGTGGGGCCTACGATTCTGAAATAGCCTCAAATAGACCACATAATCACCATTTTCACAAAAAATTCTCATGGAAAACCAAGCTACCAGCCTCGCTGAAATTAACCAAAGGTTCGACATGATGGCCGGATGACTGGCTGAAATGGACGCCCTGAAAGTACGCGTCTCTGAAATGGACTCCTTGAAAGAAAAGATGTCGATCCTGCAACGTGAGAACGATGCCCTGCGCTCTCAAATCCAATCTGTGGCGTCCATCGCCTCGAATTCAAAATCTGTCTATCGACGTGATACTAGTGAAGTGTCCCGTCGCCTCAGCCTGGAGGAACGCCTTCCATCACCCCCACCTCATCATCTGATTACCACTATTCCTGACGACTATGGGCGCCTGATGTCAGCCGGCTCGCCCATACTAGAACAGGTGGTGGACCTACCACCTCTGCGGCCAACCGTTACTAGGGCCGAGCAAACGCCCCTCATAACCCCTGCTGTCACCTTCGAGGTTTCAGACGCGATGACGACCACCCCAATCAGGTCGTCACCGGTGTTCCGTCCAGCGACGACTCCTCCGTCAGCACCCAGAAGATTCAATTCCAACAGGGACATGCTGGTCAGTAACACGCCCGGGCGTTCCGTCATTTTCAGGACGCCTACTCAAAACGTCTCAACCAGCCTTTCGCCAGCAACGCCACCTGTCCCAGAGGCGTACCAACATCTCGAGCAGAAGGTCCAGATGCTGCAGTCCCTCATCAACAAAATTCCAGGCGTCCCGACCCCAATGACGGAAGCCTTGCCCAACAGCTATGCAGATTCGCCATATTCAGAATGCATCGACGTCATGGATATCCCCAAAAGGTTCTCCACCCCCAATATGAAGCTTTATGACGGGACGACAGATCCAGACGAGCACATTGCCCAATACAAACAAAGAATGATGACCATTCCTGTCCCGCTGGAAATGAGAGAAGCTTGTCTCTGCAAAGGCTTCGGGTCCACTCTGTCCGGCCCCGCCCTTCAATGGCTGATCACCCTTCCTAACGGGAGCATTTCCAGTTTTGCTGAGCTCGTTAATATGTTCAATCAACAGTTCGCCAGCAGTCGCAGCCTGGAGAAGCAGACCAGCGACTTATACCGAGTCGTCCAGAAGCAGAGGGAGACGCTCAGAGAGTACCTGAACAGGTTCAACAGGGAGAAGGTGTCCATCCCGCGATGTGACATAGCCACTGCCATAGAAGCATTCCGACAAGGACTATCCAGCGATAGCGACCTTTACAGAGATCTAACGAAATATCCTTGTTCTACTTTTGAAGATGTGCAGGCGAAAACTCTAGCTCAGATCAGGTTAGAAGAAGACCTCGACTCGAGGAAGGAATTCTCAAGCTACGACAGATCCAATCGGAAAGCCGCCTTCAACAAACGGCCCGACACCAGATACAAGCCCTATGGACGTTCCAATGACGAAGCACAGGTAGCACTGGTCGACGGCGAGAGCGACAACTGGAAGGAGAGCCCAGACTTGCCACCAAAGATCCAAGAATACAACTTCTGCGTCGACACGTCCGGTCTAGTCAAGCACTTGATGAACATGGGAGAAGCCGTCAGGTGGCCCGGGAAGTCCAGCAAGCCAGGAGACAAAAAAGATCCAACAAAGTGGTGTGACTATCATCAAGACATCGGCCACTTGACCGACGAATGCGTCGCCCTGAGAAGAGAAGTAGCCTACCTGCTCCGAGCAGGGCATCTCAAAGACGTCATGTCTGACAAAGCCAAGAGCACTATGACGAGAGAACAAAATTCTTCTAAACTCAGACCTCCTCCCCCTCCTGTTCCTATTAAAACTGTTAATGTAATAACTTGTGGATCTGATGTTTGTGGTTTGATGAATTCTGCAGCAAAGCGTCACGCCAAGGAGTGCAGCATGGAGAAGCCGATCTTACGGCCAAGAAAGGCGACGTATAACGACCAGCCGATCACGTTTGACGAATCAGACGCAGACGACATTTCAAACGTCCATCACGATGGACTGGTGATCTCACTGACCATAGGAAACTGCTTGCTCAAAAGGATCCTCGTCGACAACGGAAGTTCTGCCAACATCATTACCTTGGACGCCCTGACGAAAATGGGTCTAGGCCTGGACGACATCACCAAAAAGTCCACAGTCCTTGTGGGATTCAGCGGAGAGTCGAAAAGCACAGTTGGCGAAATCGTCTTGCCCACATACGCTCAAGGAGTCAACCTCCAGGTAAGATTCCTCGTAATAGACTGTAAATCGTCTTATAACGTAATCTTGGGCAGGCCCTGGATACACGACATGCGAGCCGTCCCCTCGACCTATCATCAGACGATCAAATTCCCGACGAAATGGGGGATCCAAGAAATCAAGGGCGACCAAAAGATAGCTAAGGAGTGTTACAAAGCAACACTAAAGCCCTCCAAGGCGGACGGATAGGTCGCATAGCAATTACAGGATGGCCAACGAGACGACGGTTACAAGGAACCAGAGCCCGAAAAGTTAGACGAAGTCGTCTTGGACCCGGCCAAACCTGAGCAGGTGGTTCACATTGGAGCTGACATACCAGAGGACGTCAGAAAGGAGTTGATAGATTTCCTAAGGGAAAATGCAGACTGTTTTGCGTGGACACACGACGACATGCCAGGTATTTCTCCAAAAGTCGTTACGCATAAATTAAATGTTGATCCTACTTGCAAACCTGTCAAACAGAAACGTCGGAAATTTGCTCCTGAACGGAACAAAATAATCGACGACGAAGTCCAAAAACTCCTCGAAACAGGGAAAATACGAGAAGTCCAGTACCCCGATTGGCTAGCCAACGTCGTGGTGGTAAGCAAGAAGAACTGTAAGTGGCGTGTTTGCATCGATTTTACTGACCTTAAGAGGGCTTGCCCCAAAGATCCGTTCCCCCTGCCACATATCGACGCGATGGTAGACGCAACAGCCGGGCACGAGATGCTCTCGTTCATGGACGCCTTCAGCGGTTACAACCAAATACTGATGCATCCACAAGACCAGGAGAAAACAGCCTTCGTCACCAGAGGTATTTTTTGTTATAAAGTTATGCCTTTCGGACTAAAAAATGCAGGGGCAACATACCAAAGGCTGGTCAACAAGATGTTCGAAAGACAATTGGACAAGACGATGGAGGTGTACATAGATGATATGCTGGTCAAGTCAACCAAAGCCGCAGACCATATCGAGCACCTCCGACAATCTTTCGATGTACTGAGGAAACACAACATGAAGCTCAACCCCTCCAAGTGCTCCTTCGGGGTTTCTTCCGGAAAGTTCCTAGGTCACGTCGTGACACAAAGAGGGATCGAGGCAAGCCCAGACCAGATCAAGGCCATTGTCAATCTCCAGTCCCCTAAATCCGTCAAAGACGTCCAAAAGCTGACAGGACGAGTTGCTGCACTCAACCGATTCATTTCCCAGTCGTCGGATAAATGTAAGTTGTTTTATGACGTTTTGCGCAAAAATAAACGTTTTGAATGGACAAACAAGCACGAAGACGCATTGGAAAGATTGAAGAAGTATTTGACGCAACCCCCTTTGTTGGTCAAACCTGTCGACGGCGAGCCACTATACCTCTACCTGGCCGTCACTGACACAGCGGTTAGTGCCGTCTTGGCCAGAGAGGAAGATGGCGTACAGCATCCCGTCTATTATGTAAGCAAGTCATTACTCAATGCTGAAACGAGGTATTCTCAACTCGAAAAATTGGTTCTGGCACTTATAGTAGCTTCTACTAAGTTACGGCCTTATTTCGAGTGTCATAAAATTGTTGTACGTACTAACTATCCCATGAGAACTATCATGAGGAAACCTGACCTCGCAGGAAGGATGACTAAATGGTTCATGCAACTAAGTGGCTACGACATATCTTACGAGCCCAGGACCGCCATCAAATCGCAGGCCTTAGCTGATTTCGTCGTAGACTTCTGTCCACAGCTCGAACCAGAAGCGATCAATGAAGTAAAGAAGCTAGACTGCGCGCTGACAGACGGAAAGTGGACCTTGTTCACCGACGGTGCGTCCAACATGCGAGGAACTGGTCTAGGCGTCGTCCTAACATCTCCCCAAGGGGACGTCATCTCCCACTCGGTTAGGTGTGAATTCCAAGCAACTAACAATGAAGCTGAGTACGAGGCACTGATCGTGGGAATGACAATGGCCAAAGACATGGGAGTGAAAGACCTCGAGGTAAATAGTGACTCCTTATTGATAATATGCCAAATTAACGGTTCCTATGCAGCCAAAGACCCAAAGATGACGGCATACCTGGAAGTCGTCCAACGACTGATAAAGTACTTCGACAAATGCCAATTCCAACAAGTACCTCGCGACCATAACTCGCACGCCGACGCTTTAGCCGGATTGGGGGCAGTGATCAAAGATCCAAGCATAGCCAGCATACCTATTATCCACCTATTGCACCCAGCCATAGAAAAAGGCGTCTTCCCCATCGACGAGCTAACAACTGATGGCGACAATACAAACAGCTGGACCAAACCTTACAAAGACTGGTTGCTACATGACGTCCTGCCAACCGATAAGAAAGAGGCAAAAGCCTTCAAGGTAAATGCGTCTCGCTTTTTTGTGATTGGCGATGTTTTGTTCAAAGCGTCTGTTTCAAGACCATACCTGCGCTGCCTTGAGCCAAACGAGGCCCAACAAGTGCTGAAGGATATACACGATGGCGTTTGCGGAATCATTCAGGGGGAAGGAGCCTATCTCTCAAAGCCCGACGCCTTGGTTACTACTGGCTGACGATGAAACAAGACTCGACGGAGTACGCCAAGCGATGCAAAGCATGCCAAATACACGCCGCCATCATACACCGGCCATCAGAAGTACAGCACCCCGTTCTCTCGCCATGGCCATTCATGAAGTGGGGGATGGACATAGTAGGCAAGCTACCCCAGGCACCGGGACAACGAGTCTTCATGCTGGCCATGACCGATTACTTCTCCAAATGGGTCGAAGCAGAGCCGTTCAGAACCGTCAAAGACAGGGAGGTAATTTCTTTTATCAAACGTAACATTCTATGCAGGTTTGGAATCCCAAGTGAGATCATATGTGACAACGGGTCCCAATTCATAAGTAAGAAGACGCAAAGGTTTTGCGACCAGTGGAATATCAAATTATACAAGTCGACCCCAAGATACCCTCAATCAAACGGACAGGCAGAATCAAGCAACAAGATTGTCATCAACAACTTGAAGAAACGACTGAAAAAAGCGAAAGGGAAGTGTGCAGAAGAACTCCCCTTGATCCTATGGTCAGATAGGACGACAACAAAAAACGCCACTGGACAGACCCCCTTTTGTCTAGTATACGGTTGCGAGGCCGTCATACCCCTTGAGGTAAGTATCCCAACAGCTCGGTATGGTTTAATGACGTCTGACTGTAATGACCAGGCACTTACCCACGACCTAGACACTATCGACAAAATATGCGACATAGCCAAGGTAAGGTTGGCTGCCTATCAACAAAGGGTAGCAAGAAGTTACAATCAGAACGTCAGGATAAGGACGTTCCAGCTAGGAGATTGGGTCTTGCGCAAAGTTTTTCCTAACACCAGGATCCAAACGACGGGAAACTCGCGCCAAACTGGGAAGGGCCGTATCAGATCAGTAAGATAGTAGGCCAGGGGGCATATGCGCTCATAAACGAGCAAGGTCGCCCCATTCCGCGAAGTTGGAATGCCCATAACCTCAAGCTGTACCATTTCTGAATTTAATCTCTTTGTTTAATTCTTTCTTAATTTCCGTACTTCGTCTTTTTGTTATGTCTTTCCTTTTTTTATATTCTTCATTTCAACACATATTGACTTGAGCGTCGGAGGGTCGTTGGTCATAAAACCAACGGCCAGCCCGTCTATTGACGGTTCGACAGGGACGAACAGGCTATCAATAAAACGTCGCTAACACGACGGACGACACCCACGTAAGTAAAGTTAAGCCCCAGGAACAACAGTTTGGACGACAAACTATGACGATGAGATGGTCATATCCGTCGACTAATTCCACGGTATGCCCTTTTGTATCCTTTACGAAATACTTTTTATCATACGACCATTACTGACTTGGGCGTCGGAGAGCCGTTGGCTTGTCCAACGGCTTAGTCCCCCCATTTTTCTTGTTAAATTCTGTTGAAACAGGAACAACAAAACACTCGACAACTGCTATGACGCAGTAACAAAAGCGTACGAACGACGAACCTCTTCCCCCAGCAAGGAAAGGAAACGAACGAACTACAACATGCTGCGCAGCACATACGAACGTACGAACGACACACGAAATACATATGAACATACATGGACACGAACATGTAAAAACACAACTGTACATGACATGCATAGTCTACCGAACCACCAAACAGTGCCAATGTCACAAAAACCAGCCAGACAAACCAAACAAAAACAAACATCCAAAACACAAACCATTATCCAAACATCCACATGCCAAACATTACCCAAATAAACCAAGCGGACGAAGCCGCAAAAACTTAACTAGAATTTGAAACAAACCAAACGAAATACTTAATTTTCAGCTGTCTTCTCCAGAACCACGACCCCAGTTGCTGCTGCGTCGGCCTGCTCGACCACTGGTATTTCAGACGCCGGAGCCGAGTGGATTGCCCCCTCGTCAGCCAAGATTTCCTCCGCATCCATCCCATGAGCAGCGCCGGCAAAGTCTTTTTCGAACGTCGCTATATCCTCGTCGGGCCTCCACTCGACGTGGCGTCCCTCCTTAAACTCTTTCATCAACTCTGCCCTTGCCTTCCATGTGTGGAACCCTGCTGCGTCCTCCACCTCTATCCTTAACTTCTCCACCTCGTCCTCCAAATCCTTCGACTTGGCACGTTCAAACTGCAGCTGCTCCGTAGCAATCTGAAGCCGCAGCTGCAGAGACTTCTCCACATCCTTCAGACGCTTAGCTTCAGCCTCTAGGCGAGCAACCTTTTGGATGCCAGCCAAATTGGCCTGAAGACCCTGTTACACGAGGGATATTATTAAAACAGACATACATAGGGCAATTAATGAACAAAATTGAGCAATACATACCCTGAACAAACAAACAGCCTCGTCTGCAAGAACGTCGGACAGCGGAGCAGTATCCCATCCAGCCTGAGCAGCAGGAAACAGGAGCTTCTGAACGTCGGGGAGTGTTGCCCTCTTCGACGGCGATCCAAAGTCAGCGGGGAGTTCCATTGAGTACTTCCTCTTTCCCGTCGAAGACGACGACGGAGTCGAAGGTATAAGTGGGGGAACGTTAGGAGAGCGAGGCGTCGGCACAACGGAAGGACTTCCTCCGACAGGGTTACGAGAGCGACGACGAGCGAGCAACTCCTGAGCAGACAAATTGGCCGCGATAGACCTGGTGGTCCTAGTGGTCCCTATTATCAAAAGTCATTCCGTCAAGGTGTACAACCAATTTCCATAGAACAGAAAAGATGAAATAAAGTCGGATCTTACCGCTTGACATTGGCGATTCCGGTATTGGACCGGTCTTCTTGACTTCAGTCGACGGGGTCGCCGCGGCAGGAGGAGGCACCAGTACTTGGAGGTCGTCCTCGTCGTCTTCTTCCTCTACGTTAATAGGAAAAGTCCTGTCTGCCTGCGGCAGCTGCAGGATCCTCTCAGTCACGTCTTGCGACTCCGGACGAGGAGCAAACAACTTTGATTCAAAATCTGCAGATTCACAAAAGTGAGAACGTTAACAAGATAAGAAAACCCGAAAATCGCACGAAAGATTAGCGAGTACCTTTCACGATCCACTCAGACCTAAAAATCTTCCCTTCTTCACCCAAACTCTTCCTTTCTACAAAGAAAAACCTCTCCATCCAACCCCTGTCATTGGCGTCTATTTTGGGGACAAGGGCGGTGCGACCTTTCTTCAGTCTCAAATTGATCCTACCTTTACCCACCGTCTTCACAGAGTAAGAGTAGGCCAGATCTTGCACCAAAAAATCAATTTCGGTTTTCATCGATAAAATTTCTAGAGATCTTAAGATGCGCCAGACTTGTGGCATCATCTGACAAACAGCTACCGGCACCGCTTCTAAGAAAGAACGAACTAAAGAAGAGAAAGGGAACCTATACCCTAAGTTGAAGGGGTACTCGTAAAGAGTAAACCACCCTCTACAGAAAAAATCCGGCCGATGATCAGGCTGGGGCAAACGCATGTTCACCGTCGAAGGAAAGCCGTGGTTTTTCGCTATGTGAAGCAGATCTAAGTCACTCATGTTACAAGGCCTCGAGTTCTTTTCTTCCAGAATCCCTCGAGGGGCGAACTCTGGTTCATCGTCATCCGACCAAGAATATGCCATTGATTTACTCGCTTTTGGCCGACTCATTTTAAACCTAATTTTTCTTGCAGCCAGTTTTTCAGATGTTATTGCAGAGAAAGAGAGAAACGGACGGACGGAGGCAACAAAAGAAAAAGTGAAGAGAAGGAAAGAGAAGAGTACCTGGTTCAGCGGATGGTGAGGATGAAGAATGATTTGATGTTTCTTTGATTTCTTCCATTTAAACACTCCAACTTCTGGCATTTAATTGGTGCGGTTCCCAAGGCTTCAAATTTCCCTCCTCTTTTTATTTCCTCAACTGTTGCCAAGAAAGGGAAATTGGGGGCAATTGTTGTGGGCTGAAATTCGCCCTCACGTGACAAGGAGCATGCTACCATTATCATTAAACTAACGGACTACTGGCACGTTGAAGGCACGTGATTCAGAACGTGTGAAGAGCTGAAGACCAAGTCCAAGCTTGAGGGAGTACTGGACGCCTAATATTTAGGAGGTAGTTAGGGTAGAATTCTATCCGTTAAGGATCTAGTTAGGTTAATTGACGGCCATGACACATTTTGTAATTAGTATAAATATTCATTAGGTTTCATTGTACACGACACATAATTTTTTGCTATTAACTATTCACTGCTTTATATTATCAAATATTCTTGCTTATTGTTCCTAAATTATTATTGACCGAGGTTATTGAATTATTGGCCTTACAAACTCATCTCGACGAATTGCCCGTCCGCATTAAATTCGTCCAAAACAACCACTATTCATCTATCAATTTTATGTTATATTTTTTCATAAGTGTATAAGAAAAAAATATAGTTAAGTGGGGTTTTATTTGATTCGTCTTAATGCGTATTATCATAATATCAATTTTTTATTTACTTATCAATAATTAGAGATATAAAGGTTCAAAATATTGCATTGGATAGTGTGCAAACAAGAAACGTTGCGAGTATTGCGAAACGGAGGAAGTATGTCCTATAATGAATAAAAAATTAGTCAAATTTATTGGAAACATGATGATTTTGAAAACTGACAGCTAAAAAGTAAATACCACTTTTTCTGGTTTCGTGTTTTTGGTTTTTAGTTTTCAAAAAAAAATGAAGACTGAAAACAAAAAACGATAACGAACGGGCCCTTAGTTTTCAACGTCATTGAGAAAGGAGTGAGAAAAGAGAAAAAAATAGTTACTTAATCTATGGAGAGAAAATAGGAAAAGATTTTTTAATTTTTGAAATACAAAAAAAACTGACCAAAAACACAGTATAATGAAACATGATCCGATAATATTTTTTTCTAATATTTCTTTTAAAAACGAAAAAAAATCATAACAAAAAAACTATTTCATCTTCAACCTTCCTCTACAAAAAAAAACCTACATTGTTTTTTAACCTTCATCTTCCAAAACAATGCACAACATTATTGTTATCGTTTTTTTTGGTTTCAGGTGTATATAATTTCCAATAAAAATTAATAATTAATATATTCGAAAAGAACAATTGATATATTCTAAAAGAACAATTGATATATCTGAAAAGAACAATACAATAAGATGATACAAACTAAGAATATTTAATTTATTTGAAGAAGAAACAATTAATATATTCGAAAAGAACAATTGACATATCTGAAAAGAACAATTGATATTATCGAAAAAAATAATATAATTAGATAATACTAATCAAGAATAATTAATTTATTTGAAAAAGAAACAGTAAATAAATTCGAAAATAACAATTGATATATCCGAAAAGAACAATTGATATATCCAAAAATAACAATTGATATATTTGAAAAAAACAATACAATTAGACGATACTAATCAAGAATAATTAATTTATTTAAAAAAGAAACAGTAAATAAATTCGAAAAGAACAATTGATATATCCGGAAATAACAATTGATATATTCGAAAAAACAATACAAAAGCAATTCATATAATGAACAGGGTATTTACAGTTTAGCAAAGATTGAATAATGTTGGAGAACAAGAAAAAAAAATTTTTTTTATACTTTTATTTTATTTAATAAAAAAATTTAGCAAAAAGAATTTTAAAAATCGTTTTCTAAAAGCCAAAAAAAAACTCATTTTTAAAAATCAGATTTTGTGTTACACGTTATTTTGTGAAGGATATACAAAAATCACTTTCCTATCTTCTCTCCTTAAGTTAAGTTAAATAACTATTTTTTCTCTGTCCTCCCTCATTTTCTCAATGTTACGTTTCTTTTTTATTTACCATTTCTATTTTCTATTTTCTTATTTTTATAATAAATCAAAACTGTGTAGTTTTGTCAATTGGTGTATCTTGCAAAGTACACCTTGGTGCATCTTCTAATTTACATAGTTATATATGCATTGTGATGTATGCGAAATTATGTAAAATTCTATAACAGAAACAAGTTTGGTTAGAGTGTTTTGTATTTCTTTTTTCAAAATCTAAAAATGTGAAAACAGTTATGGAGAAAGTTGTTCCATTTAATTAGGATTTAAAATTTAAAAAATTGTTGATTTTTTGGTGTCCCCCTACTCTTCACTTATGGAATAAAGATTTACTATTTTTTACTAACCAAACCTAAAGTTAAACAATTTAACCCAAAGGTAGACTCATTTTAAGTTTTTCGGCACCTGTTGAATGTCGCAACTAGTATGGTTGCATGGACTTTTCAACTAATTAACTAAGGGTCTGAATTGAGGTGAACTGTATTGAACTGAATTGGAGCTGAGTTGAACTGAACTGAACTGAATTGGAGCTGAGTTGAACTGAACTGATGTGAGCTGAAATGAACTGAACTGAACTAAACTGAATTGAAATGAAATGAACTGAATTGAACTGAACTGAACTGAATTGAATTGAATTTAATAAATATATAAATAATATTTAAACAATAATAATATGAATATTAAATAAAAAATATAATAATAAGTAATAATAATGAATAATTAATAATGAATAATAATAATAGTATTTTGGATATTTTTTGATGATATTTATAAATAAATAATATTAATAATCATAAATTATTTATTATTAATAATAATGATTAAAGATTAAAATGATAATTAATAACAATTATTTTATAGTCTTCGTATTAATATATTAATATTTGACGATGATTATATAATAACAATAATATCTAAGAAGTAAATTAATATTATTATTTTAATAATTAGATATAATAATATAATAATGTTTAATAATAAAATAATAATTGGGTCGGACCGTGCAAAATTGCATCATAAACCGTTTTAACGCGATTTGATTGGTTTATGCTTTTGACCTAAACCATGTTCCTCCCTAATGATAACAGTAATAATAATGAGTTAAACTATAATAAACAAAATAATACATAGATATAATATTAAGAATACTTAATAATAATGATATAAAAATTAATAATAATAAGAGTAATTAGTAAAATAAATTAGACCAACATATTAATAATATTTAACAAAATGGTTATAAAAGAACTGAGCTGAACTGAAGTGAACTGAAATGAACTGAACTAAACTGAACTAAACTGAACTGAACTGATTAGAGCTGAACTGAACTGAACTGAATTGAACTGAACTGATTGGAGCTAAACTGAACTACACTGAACTGAAAATAAGCTGGGGAAAACAGTTATTTTCAGTCTAATTTAGTGAAATTAAGTTTATTTCACCTCTGAAGTTTGAACAACGCTTTTACTCTCACATTTCGCTATTACTTTCAGTTCAGTTCAATTGTAATGAACGAAAGAGAACATACTCTAAGTATAATTCTTATTTTCAGAGATTGTCCAACAACAACAACAACAATTTAAATGTCTAGAGCAAAATTTCAACTTTGAGTTAGAGATTAAAACAGGAAAGTAGATTAATATGCTAGTAATTGAGATACACTAACTAACTTAAAGAAAGAGTAAAGATAAGAAAATATTTTGGGTTTCTAAGCATGTGCACTGGGAAAAAACACCTCCTCATTTGATCTCTCTCTTTTCATATGAGCCTCTCCATGAGTGTGGGAAGTTCCCCAATTAAGGGGGTGCCTCTTATGAAGGGAACTCTCTCAAAATATAAACAATCAATAACTGTTTGACATGTGGCATAGAAAAAGTAGAAGATAGATGGTATTGGTTAGGAAAAGTAGGAAAGAGAAGGTAAATGGGAAACTATGAGTGGGAGTATGTAATTGTAATATGGGAAGGGTGAATTAAAAAGTTAGTGGAAAATGATGTGGAGGAATAAGATAAGGAGAGAGAAATTATTGGGAACTCCATGGGTGTGGGTGCTCTTAAGAGGATAAAAAAAAAGTGTAGATACTTTTTTTTTATAGTAAAAAAGTGTAGATACTTGCCCAGTTGCTAAAAGTAGGGAACCTCAAAATTTGTTCTAGCTTTTATGTTCAGCTCGTATCAAAAAGTGAAAAATGGTGTTTGAAAGTTCAGCCTAAATTCATAATTTGTAAGTATATTTACTAGTCATCCAGTGTAAGTATATTTACTAGTCATCCAGATTTGCTTACATAAATGGATTAAATGGGTTATTTATGAATTGAAATTTTCAACCTTGATATGACCCATTCGATTAAATGGATTCGACAAGCTGATCCAATTAATTAAACAATTTATTAAAATAGGGTTGGGTTAACTTTTTCCGGTTCTAGTCCACATGTTTTTAAATTATTTACAATTAAAAAAGGGTTGGTGGACTAACCTCCCATGTAAACCCTAGTTTTTACAACTTAAAAGCCAAACTTTTGCACTCTTCACTTGTAATTTTTGATTCTATAATATAATATTTTGTTTATTCTTGCATTGATCTCGTCACTTTTTTTTTACTTTTTCTTTTATCTTACTCGTTTGGAATATAATGGGCCAGACACTTGAAAGTAAGGGGGAGGGTAAGGAGAAATCCCTACCCTTAAAGTATCCCTATTGGAGATTGAACCCCTAACCTTAAGGTTGGAAGAGTGCTCTTCTTAAAACTAGACCAAGTACTACTTTGTTAGTAATTAGTGTATGGGGTCTGCCCAGCAGACCTCCAGCTGACAGCAGACCAATGGTCCTGCCACTCCACGTCAGAGCGCCTGGAACAGAGCAGACCTCCTCAGGCAGACCGCTCCGGATATAACCTCTAGGCTGGAGTTTAATGAAGGCCTCGTTCCACCTTGGCCCATTTCCAAAGAGGCCCACTCACTTTACTAGGTCAGTTACAAGTCCATGTCTCATATAAATACCCATGCCCATGCATGGGTAAGGTACGTTCAATCAAACACTCACAAAATACTTGCACTTGATACTCGTTTTCTCTCTACTAGAGATCTTGTGCTCAACTTGGACTGACTTAGGCATCGGAGAGGCGATCCTCGGAACCATCCCCGAGGTTTCTCCTTGTTTTGCAGGTAACCACCACCACGAAGGACGTTTGGGAGCCATGATTCCACCAAGTACCCACCACCACATACACTGTTGCTGTCTTGGACAGAAACAATTAGTATATTAAAAACTACACTTGTGAGTAGAATTTCAATACAGAGTGTTTATAGTTTTATTGATAACTAAATAAATATGTTAATGATTAAATATATGCATATTACAATTTTAGTGGTAATGTTGTAGAAAAAAAACAAAACAATATACATTTAAAATGATTGAATAATTAGCTTAGACATGCATGTGCAAAATCAAATTTACGGCGAAATTCATATTCCCCTTTGTATTATCCCTCTCACTCCACATTGTTCTCGTGAGACGTATACAATTCATCAAACTTAATTTCTATAGTTCCATGCGAAAACTCGATACTAACCTCCGGTTTCATCCTCTACAATCACAAAGGTGACTCACGATCAGCTTATGTTTACAACCTTGTTACAATCAACACCAACCGTAGTCGTTGAAGCCTCGACCAATACTCACTTATGCGGAAAATCTCTATTATCTAAAGGAAGAGTAGGGGGACACCAAAAATAGAAAAAGAAAAAGAAATTCTAACTCCTACAACTCAGTCCAAGCATTCTAACCGACTAAAAAAACTAAAAATAAAAATAAAAAATAAAAACTAACATTATAATTTTTTCGTGCCTACACATGGAAACTGTGAAAATAAATATACATAACTGTCGGTGATCATAAAATCACTAAGAAATGAATTTGTTATATGTCCTAATCAAAATACATTCAAATTCAACTTAACAATTTTCCGGTGCTTGAGTAGGATTGAAATAGTATCCATTAACTCATTATAATCACACGCAAATTGATATTAACAATTATTGTCCAGTGCTTAACAATTGTTCAGTACGTTTTTGAGTGGGATTGCGATAAATAAATATAGTATCCATTGAAATTAATGAATTAAAGGAATATATCCACTGCTGCTGCCGTTTTGCCGCCACTGCTGCTGCTGGGTTCTACTGCTGCCATGTTGCTGGTGTTGCTTCCGTTTATTATGCTACGTAGAGAACTAAACTATGAAAACACAGCCAAGAAAAAATAAGCGAAGCTGAAAAACAAGAGTACGGGTCAAGTTCATAAATATACCACAAACAACACACGATACAAGCTAACAAAAAACTTAATTCTAAAATGAAGTCAAAATGAAATTACACCAGAATGCAGAGTAAACCACTATAAAAAGTTAAATCTAAAACTATAGGAATGATGATTTTGATTCTTAGCGCCAATCAAGACGCTTAATGTGTCTGCAACAAGTAACTGATGAGTTTAGTTCAAGTGCATATTGCGGCATTGTGTATATTTATTGAGAGTTTCTTTGATGTGCTTTTGGAAAGTTTCGAACCAATATATAGTAAAGCAATTTTTTCCCATGTGTGCAGGTAAAAGAAAAGGTGAAGGAATTTTTCAATGGAGTGCAAGTTACATGCTATCCACACTATTGACATTAGCTAGTTTATTACGAGAAGACAATGAAACTAACTGTTATTTCTTTCCTTTTTTTCGTTATTGCATCTTATGAGACATTATTTTTAAAGACATAGTTTATGTAAACACATTATGTTTTTATGAAACTTTTGAATGGAATGTTGTTTTAGTGTTTTCAAGTTGGCGGGTACTGAAAGGCACAATTTCAAGGTTCATATATATATTTTTGTCATGGATATTTATATATATAATATTACTTGCCATGGGAATGAACAACTAGTATTGGATAGGTTGGTTGCCACAAGAATTTTTGTTTAGCCACAGGAATGCTAGTGGTAATAAGATGACATTAGCCACGAAGTTTTTAGTATTGGGATAGGTTGCTTGCCACATATATTTTTATGTAGCCACGAAAATATTAGTGGCAATATGATGCCATTAGCCACAAAGTTTTTAGTGACGAAAAATGAGATTTCGCCATGTTTTAAGTTTTTCTGGTGGCAAATTTCTAGCCACGCTAACTTACGCCACGACTTTCTCTAACTTGAATTCCCGTGGCTAAATCGTTGCGCCACGGAAATCTTACACTTACGCCACGTTTTTAATCGTAGCGTAGTAGTGATTTGTAGTAGTGTCAGAGAATATTAAAAAGAATTTTAATTGATTCATTTAAATTTATTAAAAAGAATCCTATTTTAAAAAATTACATTTTAAAAAACTTTAATTTTAAAAAATCCCAATTATAAAAACATTCCAACAATAATTTAAATATCCAAGAAATTTATATTATAAATTAACTTGAATTGTTTCAATGTAATTAAAAGTATTATTTTAAAACCCATTGCACAGGTTTAACTTTAGTGTCATATAAGATGGATTAAAGTAAACTTTAGCCCAATTCAGTCCATTGACCGCATTTGACGATATTTGAACAAATCAACAAGCTATTAAAATCCCTAAATTCGTAACAACAAATGTAGCTGGGGATCTGACATGTGCTCAATAGGTTCAACTAAATCCATATAGATCCAGAAGAAAAGATGGGTTAAAATAAAAGGAAGTATAAGGAACTTATGCAAAGTTTTCAAAGCCACAACTTCAAACACAATACTCCCTCCAATTTTTATATACATTTACTATTTGGGAGAAAAATGAGGAATAGTGTATTATAATGTGAGGGGGTCAAAAAACAAAAATAGATTGGAAAGAGAGTATGCTGAAGGGGGAAAAGTAAGGGAGGGTGGGAAAAGTAAGGGAAGGTTGGGTTAAAAAGCAAAAAGAGATTGAAGAGACTAAGAGAGTGTGTCTCGAAATAGAATAAAACACAATACACAGAACATTAAAAATAGTCCAAATCAGGAAATTGCACAGAACATTAAAGATCGGAGGGAATATATTGGATTGTATAAACAAGATTTTAAAAAAATCTATATATTTGAAACTACAAATTAAGAAAAATCAAATAAGATCCGACCAAACTAAAATCTTATAGGAGTCATAAACGGGTTAAAATAGTCTATGACACTTTTGTGTCATAATTTTGTGCCAGTAATCCCATTTGACAATAGAATATACTCCAAATCTCCAATAGTCATAAAAGAGCAAAAGACCAAAGATCTCCACTAAATAATAAAGTAATACTCTGTATTACTACAACATAACTTTATTACTTGCCCTACAACAAAACTAATTCTCAAGCAATAATAACCTCCTAAACAAGAGGAATAATCCCTTCCCACAATTGGCGACTTCAGTGGGGATTTTTTTCGAAAATCTCCGGTTTAATAAAATGAATAAAACGGGTTAAGGGCAAACACTAAACTGGTGTCGATGATTTCCGCATAATTAGGTACTATGTGATATGTCTTAGGCATCTTCACACTTGTCCTATTTCTTCCGCCGGGGGTGAGATTTGCATGCATGCATGCTCGTCCAAAGACTTCAATGCACCATCATGAGCAGAGTCTTGTAATTGTTGTGAGCTTGGACCACCAACACCTATTGTTATGATCAATATGCGTGTGGTTTGCTTACAAATTCTTTGAATTAATTGATGGATACTATAGAAGTATATATTGGAATCCTACTCTAGCAAGCACCGTAGAATTGTTAAGATGAATTTGTATGTGACTAGAATCAATGGATACTATATTTATTTATGTTGCAATCGCACTCAAAACTATACTGAACAATTGCTAAGCACTGGACAATTGTTAATATCAATTTGCGTGTGATTAGAATGAATTAATGGATACTATTTCAATCCTACTCAATCACCGGGAAATGTCAAAGATGAATTTGAATGTAGGAAAAATTGAATTTTCCCACCTTTTTAAAGCACAAATTTCAAAACTCCCACCTTTGTTTTTTTTTTTTTTAAAACTCTCACCTTAAAACTACCAAACGTTTTAAAAGTCCCACCACTTAACGGAATCCGTCAAAAAATCTGTTTTGTGGGGCCTACTTTTGTCTAAGTTAGTTTTCATCCCTAAATCTTCACCTTCAAAGGCACAATTCTCTCTCTCCCCTCTACTCTCTCTTCTACTTCACCTTCAAAACACAAGTAAACATCAAAATTTTATTGCTAATCTTGTCATCTTCCCTCCATCAACATATGAGAAGCATCTCCATCATCATCAACTTCTCTAAACATGGTAATCCTTCATACAAACAACAAAGAATAAAATTTTATGCACAATTAGAGTTTTAATTACCTAAACAAACCTCTAATTGCGAATTTAGGGTTTCAAACTAACTCAGATAAACTCAATTAAAAAGTATTTAAAGAGACCCTAAGGAACCCTAAATCTCTAAACAACAAAAATCTCATCAAATAGTACAAATTACTTCAATGAATTGTAGTAACTCCTCCATTTATGATGTGCAATCTCCTACTTGCAAAAACCCTAAATTCAATTGCAAATTTCCGTTTAATTTCTCACTTTAATGCCTTATTAACTGAAGATAAGCCCCAATTCGAGGCCTTGAGCATGATATAAACAAACTTAGACAAAAGTGAGCCCCACAAAACAGACTAATTGATGGATTCCGTTAACTGGTGGGACTTTTAAAACTTTTGGTAGTTTTAAGGTGGGAGTTTTTTTTAAAAAAAAACAAAGGTGGGAGTTTTGAAAAACTTGTTTTAAAAAGGTGGGAAAGTTCAATTTTTCCTTGAATGTATTTTGATATGGACATATAACAAATTCATTTCTTAGTGATTTTATGATCACTAACAATTATGTATATTTATTTTCACACTTTCCATGATTAATGGACTTTGTGTTTCTACTTTATTTAATGTGCAAACCAATGAATACGGAGAATTTGGCAAAATACCCCAATTAATTAATGGTGTACTATATGAAAGAAATCCTCTATCCCACTTTTTGTGTCCCATTTGTGTTCCACTTGTTTTGATTGGTTGTAAACTTATGTTTTTGAATTTGAAATTTCAATAGAGTGGGCCATAATGACAATACTAACCAATCAGAGTAACTGTCTTTGTCACTTAACCATGTGGTTGTCTTGAGTCTTGGTATAAATAGTTTCATTGTAGTGAATGTGAATCCACTAACGACCAACCTTGTTTAATTTCAGGATTGGCTAAATAGGAATGCACTAAAGTCATGACTTCCCTTGTTGTAATTAAAGACCTAGAAAAGAAAATTGCAACCACTAAAGGTATATTCTCCCCTTTGTGCATTGTAATAGAAACTACTAAGTTGATATGTCTCTTCAGGTCCTCGAATTTATGCATGGAAATTTGTTTTAAGTGTGGATATAGTTTCTCCTTGAATATGCAACATCATTTAGTGATAGTACCTGCCTATATGTTTAATATTGTAATTGTATGAACATCATTATTATCAATAAAATGAATTTTTTTTTCTAATAGATTAAATGCACAACATGCATATATATGTTCAAATATTGTACCATAATGAGACAAGTATTGTTATATATATTGCTATAAAAAATGCAAAATAATAATAATAATAATAATTAATAATAATAATAAAGAAATCAAAGCTAGCTAGATAGTATTGGAATATTACTAGCGCCATATATTACAATAATTGACAGTGTTTTAATTATGGGAGAGCCGTTTCATTATGTGTTATAAGTGCTCTTTTGTTAAATAAGTTTGTTGCATGCACAATAATATGTTATTAGAAGATCAAATGGTCATATATGATCAATAATTTGCGTGTGACTTGACCATGAACACGTACATCCTTAGAAATAATAAATAAATACTATAGTACAGAAGAATTGTTAAATAAGTTGAAATCCCATAATGTATGTTGATTGAGACATATAACAAAAAATTCATCTCATCTCTTAGAATTAAAGGAATACATCCCACTCATGCAAGTAATTTATTTATAGTATCCATTATTATTGAAATTAATGTGTGTAATGGGATCGATCGCAATAAGTGATTACTTTGTATATATGGCATAGAATGTGGGTATATATAGTTGGTCTTTACACTTAGTAATGAGACAGTTTACATGCAAATATATGTTCGAATAATGTACCATAATGTGACAAGTATTGTTGTATAAGAAATATTGCGATAGAAAAATGCAAAATATAAAAAAAATAATAATATTAATAATCATACTCCAGTAATAATAATAATAAATCAAAGCTAGCCAGATCGTATTGGAATATTACTAGCGCCATATATTACAATAATTGACAGCGTTTTATTTATGGGAGAGCGCTTTCATTATGAGTTTATAAATGCGCTTTTATTAAATAAGTTTGTTGCATGCGCAATAATATGTTATTAGAATATCAAATGGTCATATATGATTAATAATTTGTGTGTGACTTGACCATGAACACGTACATCCTTAGAAATAATAAATGGATACTATAGTACAGAAGAATTGTTAAATAAGTTGAATTCCCATAATGTATGTTGATTGAGACATATAACAAAAAATTCATCTCATCTCTTAGAATTAAAGGAACATATCCCACTCATGCAAGTTGTTGTTTACAACTTTTCGTAAACCAAATACTCCTGGAAGAGTGTCAAAGTGTAGGGTTGATAAATCTGGGAGGCTTGTGTAGAGACGCAACTTTGTACCCAATCCTGCAAAAAAGGGAACCCAATCCAGAGGTTTGGGAGTGATCAGTCCGTTTTAGTGCATACTTATAGCTCATTTTAGGTCTCATTGCATGTAGCTTTAGAGCATTTAGAGTTAGGTTTGCATGGTTTTTCCCTTCTTTGGATTTCAATTATACTTCACAAGTGTTTGGTTGTTTTTTGATGTATTTCAAGAGAATTGGCGCGTGTTGGAGTACTTTTCTGATCTAGGGACTTGGGATGCGTTCGAGGTGCGTGGCTCGTACTTTGGAGCGGCTAAAGTGGATCAAGCTTTGAGGAAATGAAGGAAGAAGGCCACCACGGCCGTGGCACATTTTACCACGGTCGTGGGTACCTGTAGCATGCAAAACAGTAACTTGGAGAAAAGAAGTCTGATTCGGTGAAATCAGGTCACCACGGTCGTGGTGATTTTGCCACGGTCGTGGTGCCTGATCTTCACAGAATCAGTGGTTATGCTGAAAAGTTACTGCCTGGGCGTTTTTGTGGCACCACGACCGTGGTGACCTGCTTTCGGGCGTTGACTCGTTTCGTCCGTCAAACTTTAATGACTCTTATTAATTAGTTTCTTAGCTTAGACTCGATATTATCTCATACTTAGTTTCTAATTAACTCTCTCTTAGCCCTAAAACTCTCTCAAACACTAGTTTACTCCTTTGTTTCATTATTGAAGATCGAATTCATCAATTAATTCAAGTAATTTCTCATCTATCTCTTTCCTTTAATCTTATTGCTTAGTTTATGATGCTGAATTTATTGAATCTTAATTGCTTAGAATCCATGGTTAGTGAGTAGTTCATTATCTAGGGTTTGGGCGAAAGTATGAATTAAGGGCTTAATGTAGATTATCTATGCTTTTTATGATTCAATTGTTTGTCTATGCATTGAATGTGGTGTTTTGACACCCTAGGATAGATCTTGATCACGTTTATGCTAGGGCACTTAAGGTCTTTATTGTTCTTAATCGAACTCTAATCCCTTTTGTCATTCCCATGTTTCGACTTGATTTCTAGACCAAGGGATTGGGTAGGAATTAAGGGGATCCTTTAATTAGGGGTTTTCTGAACTTAATGAATTTATTAATCAACGGACCAAAGACCATTCGAAAGAGGATTTGGTTGGTTGATTAATCGATTACTCTTGAGGGCCATTCGAGAGAGGACTCAAGTAAATTAGAGGGGAACTTAACCTTGTATTGACTCCGTTGTGAATCACCATAGCGTTGATTATCGTTGTCTAGCCCATGTTCATACGAGTAGCCCGAACTCTAGTGTCTTCCTTATCATATTAATTCTCCTATTTGTTTATTAGTCTATTCTTTAGCTAGTTAATTAGTCGGTAACTTACTCAATCCAAAAACCCCAAAAACCCTTCACTTAGGTAGTTTTGGACTTAGTGGACTGAACTTAATCCCAATTTCCTTGTGGTTTGACCCTTGACTTGCCATTACTACGTGCTTAGTAGTTGCTCGTTAGGTTTATAAATTGTGTTTTCTAAGTGGTTCTTAGTGCCTTAACGACACACTAAAAACCTCTTATCAGGGAGATGATTCCCCCTCCGATGCCTAAGTCAGTTTCAAGTTTATAAAAAGGGAATAGAGTGAGAGTATATTTTAATAGAGTAAGTTTAGAGCATGAAAATCAGCTATCTTTTCACTTGAAATTTAGGACTATTTATAGCATTTGGTCTGAAGTAGGTGCCAACCTACCTTAGTGGTCTCTGATTGGCTGAGCAATCAGAGTGTGCCACGTGTCAATCTCTTAGTGGCTGCCAAGCTTTGTCCAATCAATGACCTCCTCCTCTTGGGAATTGGGCCTGATTATTCTCCTTAGAGACACAAAGGGGCTTTTTAAGATTTGAGGAATATTCCCTGAAAGGAATATTATTCCTTTCCTCATACTCCTCTTGTAAGCGCCACATGGCCCTCTAGTAATATGCCACGTGGAATAGGGGTAGCCTTAATTACCCCACAACATTTGCACCTAAAAGGGAATTTATCTGAATCCAATACTGATATATTTCCTTTTATCAGTAATAATCATTCCAGTTTTACTGAAGTAATTTTAAATGTACTGAAGGAGAAAATCAATCAGACACTTTTGATTGCTGACATGCCCCTCTCTCAGAGTGACACGTGTCATTATTACTGTTGGAGGGGAAAGTTTTTTACCCCTCCTATAAAAGCCCCCCTTCCGTCCTCATTTCTTCATTTCATTTTCAAAGTTTTGAGAGGAATTTAGAGAGAGATTTTAGAGAGAGAGTACAGATCGTCTGAGGAGTTGCCTTGCTCAACGCTCGTCTGTCTCAAGCCTACCTGTTAGTACTGGTCAGGTATTGTTCCTCCTTCAAACATATTATTTATTCATTTATTCTTTTAAATAAATGGAATCCTCGTCCAACACTCCTGGCCGTCCGAGAGAGTGTCTAGGCCCTAGAAATGAGTTCCAAGCCAGGAAAAGAAACCAAATTGCAGGGAGGAAGGTTTGAAGATAATGTTACTGACATTGGTGACAAGTTTACTGAGTCTATTTCATTTGATAAAGCGCTTTACACGCATGATATTATGGGTAGCTGCGCTCATGCTTCCATGCTTGCTCATCAGGTACCATTGTACCAACATTCATTCCTTATTTAGGGTTTGCTTTCTCTTACTTGGTATTTTTGAAAAAATTAAATAAAGTAACATACTTTAGCCCTTTAGTTATGAGATTTTGAATGTGTTCCTATAAAAAATTTAACTTCTTTTTTGGAATGTGTAGCTTCTCAAATAAAATTTGTGCTTAATTAAATGTGGGTATTTAGTGTGCTTGAGTACCAGCCTTTACTATTGCCCTTTAATCTGTTAGAATAAGAAAAAAAAGTAGAAAACGATTTTCTGGAAGTATTAAGATTTTTAACATTTCTTATGGTTGGGGTTATTTGATGTTTAAACATCCAATTCTAAAACTAAAAGGTGTTATTGTATTTTTTTTTTCATTTTTCTTTAAAGTATCCTTCATTTATTGGGCTACTAAGGGAATGGACTTATGATAAAACTAAGAGAGATGTTGTATATATTACTATACGTGACCTTTTTACTACCTAACATGTTTAAAAAAAAGTAAGAGTTTCAATCTCTTTAGACTTTATACACCGGTAAGGAAGCTATCATTCTAAAGATACACATTACCATATTAACAATTAATAGCAAACAATATGGCTATATTTACGGCAACTGATAGCAAGCAGATATCCCAAGATATCTCTATTATATAAGTGAAGAGGTGGGGGTGGACACCAAAAAGAAAAAAAGGAAAAATAATTAAAATAAATCAATTAGTTTATTAAGTAATTAAGTTTTATTTCCAAATTTAGCCATCAGATTTTTAATAAAAGATGTTCATAACTTCAAACTAAAATATCTAAAAACCTACAAAGTAAAAACAATTAAAAAAAATATCAACGATTATATTTTCTTGAGATCTATAGATAGACACCCACTTTGCTATACTTTTATATACTTTTGAAATTTTTTATTTTGAAATACATGAGTAATTGATTGTTCATGAGTGAAGGCACATTTGATCAAATTGATCATGATAAAGTATTTTAGCATGAGTAAGAAATATGATAAAATATTTTCAAATACTTTTGAATTTTTTCTCATTTGGACAATGAGCAAAAAATACCTTACCGGGTACTATATAACAAAAGTTGAAGTTGATGGTGGGGAGTAAGGGATGTTTTCAAAGAAAAATGAGCCAAAATGACTTTAGCTTGAAAATAAAATATGTTGTGTACCTTCATATTTTATCATGTTACAGTAGGCAAAGCACACATCGTATGCAAATAAAATTAGGATTTTTTTTTGTTCAAAACCACCTAAAATTTTCATGTTATAGAAACTCCCACCTTAATGATTTTTTCTTTTAAATTTACACCTATCATTCCCAATTTTATTAGAAACTCCCACCACTTAATATTTTTGTTAAATTCCGTTAACAAAACCGTGAAGTGGCCCCCACATGCATTGTATTATTAGTTTACGCTGAAATTGAAGTCAAATTCATCAATTTAAGGGCAAATCCTCAACAAATTTAGAGCAAATCCTCAACAAATTTAGAGCAAATTTAGAACGAATTACAACTATTTGGAAAGAATTGAAATTATTTGAAATTTCATTTTGTTAACAAAATGTATATGTGGGACCCACTTAACGGCTTTTTGTTAATAAAATTTGACAAAAACCGTTAAGTGGTGGGAATTTTTAATAAAATTGTAAATGGTAAGTGAAATCTAAAAAAAAATCATTAAGGTGGGAGTTTCTATAAACATGAAAAGTTTAAGTGGTAAAATGCGACTATCAAAATTATCTACTGTAGATTATAAAATTTCATAATAAAATTGTTGTCGCACGCATCGCGTGCATAGAAATCTAGTTCCAATACTAAGTGAAGAGGAGGGAATGCATACTTATCTGATTAACTGAAGCCATATAAAGACTTAATATCTTCTTATTTGAATGATATATAATAATAATCATATTAGTTAATAAAAATGATATATAATAATAAAAATGATATTCTAAGAAAAATATATATAATCATAAAAGAATAAAAGTATTAGTGTTAATATGAAAGAAAGTTAAAAAAATTAAAATAACAAAAATGTCATAAAATTATTTTAAATATCTAAAAGTATTTTTTTTTGCAGCCTAAAGGGTGTAGCCTGTAGGGACATGGAAAAACAATTCTCGACCTTGGAAAGTCAAATTTCGAGTTTGTGTTGAGCCCCCTTATCGAAAACTTCAATCCAACACATGCTTTCACCGTTAATTATGTGTTAAAAATTGATTGGGCAAATAGTTTATGTGGTTATAAAAAAGAATCCAAATATATTAGATTCTCATAAACAATGTTGTAGATAATCAATATTTGATGTGCTTCATATACAAAAATAAAGTCATTTATATTGAAATTTTCGTTTTTTATAGATGTTTTTCTAACTAATATGATAAGCCTACTTATATCATCTATTATGTTAATCTTGAAACCAATTTAACGTAGGCATCGCGTGCATACCAGACTAGTCATTACAGAAGGCAACAACCGACCTCCTAGTTATGAATTATAGTATTAAAAAAAAACGTTTGTTCGTGGCAGGTTGCTAACATTATTCACGTCTTCATGACACTCCTTGTATTATTTCATAAACTCCGACAATTAGGGTTGTGATCATGAATTTCATTCACTCAAGAGTTAAGAGTCTTGCACTATTTGAGTTTTATTTCTTTACAGGGACTCGAATTAAGCTTCTCTGTAAGATTTACAACTCAAATTTTACTAGGCCTTGTATTATTTCAATCAGGAGATTTGAAATCGGCAGGTATTACTTAATCTGTCTATTTCTCTTTAATTATCTTCTTATGTGCTTCAATTCTTACTTTCTGCAGCAATTTCTTTGATTTTTGTGGTAATTTATGCAAGTAGATTTTAATTACGATGTTTATACAAAACTTTGAATTTTGTGGTGCTGGAAAAAGATATTATGGAGGAAGAAGGTTTAATGCGGGAAATTTTGGCAAATGTTGTTCTATTCAAATGCTAGCTATTATCTAATTGAGTGTACATTATGATTCTGAAATGACCAATGCAATCTGTTAGTCCCAAATTCAATGGATAAAACTGGATTAGTTGAAGTAATCTGGCTTTCATGGAGCAGTATTTATGTGAAATGGAGATTTTCGCCTATTTCCTACTGCCATTAATTGTGCAATGCTACAGCTATGTGTAGTTAATTATACCATACTAGGGTTACGTAAGAACTATGAGACTTTGGGGACTTTTCTGCTGCACTAACTGAGAACTTTGATTTTTTTCATTTACGAGTTTACTCATAATGGGGCAAGTCGTTCTCTTCCACTTTGCACGATGCTTGCTACCATTTGAAACTCTTCCAAGGGCCTCTTCTCCCAGCTTATTTTCAATTCATCTCAGCTCAGCTCTGGACTATACTTTTACTCTTACACATCACTATTATTTTCAATTCAGCTCAGCTCAGCTATGGACAATACTTTTACTCTTACACATCACTATTCATTTCATTTCAGTTGAATTCGGTTCAGTTCAGTTCAACTATTTTATGCCGAAGAGAACAGGCCCTTAGTCGGTTTCCGAGAGTTATAGCATATCAGCAATCACATTTTTACAAAGAAAGGAATTGTTCAAGATGCAGATTTTTGACAAGGTCTTAGTCCTAGCTAAGCACCTAGGGGTGTGTTGGTTTTGTATCTATACACATGGTTCAGCGTGGTCTGGTATGTTTTTAAGGAGGACAATACCTGTGCTCCTGAGAGCATTGAATAAGAGTCCTATAGACTGATATTATGACTTCCAAAACTTTTAGAAAATCAGTGTAAAGGAACTTGACAATACAGGCAGCAATATACTAAGTGATAGCCTTCAAGCCTTGCTCTTAGAGGATGCAGTGCAAGTTCACAAAACATGGCGGTACAGAAACTGAAATAGAGTCATAACGATTATGACTGTAAAATTATATGTGAATTGGAATAGCACAAAATTGCCCAGTTTTCTCCAAGGGGAAGGAAGTTTTCTCCAAGCCGACCCAAAAGTTTCCTTCATACCCATCTTCAATGGTGTAACCCCATCTTCTAGCTTCCGATTAAACCCACGAATCAGTGTTCCCAGCATAGAAGGGATCATTTGAATCGCCACACTGAATGAATCTAGCTCAAATTCACTGCCCTTGATATCAAATTGATCCCCTAAATCTTTCTAGCTCAGAAGAGTTGGGATTCTCCCGTGAGCTTGGATATTTCCCAAGCGCCTATACATTGATTAAAACTTGTGATTTTGGGTACGGTAAGTACAAGAGCTGCACAGCAGTATCAGCTATTCTGGGAGACAATTAATGCTAGTGCTCTACGCGTTGATATCAACAAAACATTCTTACCTGCACCCACCCCTTACCTCAACCCATGAGCTCAAGAGAATAATATGAAGTGATCACCTGAAGTAGAGATGCCATTTCCGTCTTCAAGATGTGCGGATGTTAATCTAAGGTTTCCTTGACAGTCGTCTACAAGTATGGTGAAGGCTTACGTCGGGGTCTTCTACGGGATTTGTTTCTCTGTTGATTTCCTGTGGCACTGCTTGTTCTTTCTTGAGCTTTTTTGGGATTGCGTAGAAGTTCTGCTGTTGCCATTGAACTCCGATTGATGCAGCAGTAGTTCCCGGATTAAGTAGGTCCTGGAAAAATGAGATCACAGTTTTGAGAGTAAGACAACAATTAGAAACTTTATGAAGCAAGTGAGAAGGGAATATATAGCAGATCTTGACATCCAGTTATACATGAGAGATGTCATCGTCGAGGGCCATATTACTCTGCAAATTAGTCGAGGAGGCATGCAGTTTAGTGCCGATGCAAAAGAGGTTTCCGAAGAAGAGTAGATGGCGGCGGCTTGGTAGAAGATTCCTTGGATTTGGTTTATTGACTTTCTTCGCAATTGAGAGAGGTTTCTAAGCCATGCTAATACAAGACACAGCAAAGCTCAGGTAATCCATGAGTTTCTTCAGCTCTGCATTATCTTGCCTCTGCTTTGTTTATTTTTCTGTTGACCCGCTGTCAGAATTGTCGTAGAAGGGCTACCTGTCTACTATTGCTCCTCTCATATTGTGTAATGATATATATGCTGTACTCTATCTCTCCATGAAAATCCAATGTCCATGAATATACATCATAAATGTTGCTGGTCATAATGTCACATAGCTCTTGCGTATGAATGAACTCATGGTTGTATATACAAGGTCAACATGCAGTATGTTGGGGCCAGTGACTTTGGTTACTCGTTCACAGCCATAATATAAGAAATTAGATTATTGTCTTAGTATTCTAGAGCTCGACTATTTTAGGTGTCTGATTCAAGTCCTAGAGTTCTAAGTTTGTATAAGCACGTCAGTGAGAAATTGAGAATGCTCTATGGACTAAGCAGCATATTATCATTCTCACTATCAATTCTATAAATTAAAACAAAGTTGAATCTTGTTTAGATGTAGTAGAGTTGCACAAAAAAAGTAGGATATTCTAAACATTGGACTTCTGGAAATATAAACTAATAAGAAAAAAAAAATCAATTTAAGCAAAAGTATATTATCTTAGCAGCGTATAAATATTACTTTTAGCTTGTTATCACAATTGGCGGTTCCGTATTCCCTTGTAACCTCATTTTTTTTCCATAGCAAAGCTCTGATATTTAAATTATAAGAACCAATTGCTCAACAGCTATAAATATGTATGCATAAGTTAAAGCTAACTCCAGCGTATTCTTATATGTGCATCCTTATCACCAAAAAAACGGGGAAATATACATCCCTACACAATTGCTTCTATTATTCGACAAAAATAATTCTGATTGTTCTACAATCTCCCTTTCTCCCTCTCGCCAAAAAAAAAAAAGAAATTACTGAAGAGACAAAATGGTGGTGTTTCCTGTGATGATGAAGACAATGGTGCTTACTTATCATCAACGGACGACCTCAGATTAGAATTAAACATTTTCCCATTAATACACCTACCGACCAATGAATCGAGTTTTGGTGCTAGAGGCATTGACATCAAAGCAGGGCAATTAAATACTGTCATTTGCAGTAGACGAGGGAACGACAACTGCCGTTGCTCTCCATCATCCTGTGATGGTCTTGTCCACCCCTTTAATTGTGGCAAAGATGTCAACTCTAAGACCTCTAACAATGGGAAGTAGTCTCTGTAGGCTGTAGGACCGAATCTTCCACCTTCACCACCAACCCAAATGTCGTCCTCATCTTCTACGTACTCCAAGACTTTTAATGATTTAAGATATAGATTTTTTAGATGTGGTAGCCGGCTCAAGTGAGGGAGTACTTTGCAATTGTCACACCCATGAATATTAACGGAAACAAGCTTAGATGAACTGTCTAACCACCTACGTGGCATCTCATCTCCCTTGTAGTCAAAAATCTTGAGGTATTTAAGACGTGGAGCTAGTTGCAAGCCCGTTAACATTCTATCCATTTCACCAGAGTCAACGATGATTGTTTCTTTGTCAAATCCCAAATCTAATACGAGAGACGTTAACTGTTGATTGTTCTTCAAACTTGCCCTTTGAACCTCTGACACTGCATCCCTATGCCACTTGCAGAATTTGATATCGAGTTTTCCCCTTAGGTTCAAGGCTGGAAGTGAATCTATACCAGTGTTTTTCCCTTCTCCCACTTCAAATCTATGTAACACATGAAGAGATGTCATCTTCCCGAATCCAGATGGCAAATCTGTCAAACTATCCCAACAGATGATCAAGTGCTTGAGGTTGGCCAATTTAGCAAAATCTCTTGGCAACTCCTTAAGGTTAATGCAACCATGAAGGTTTAGTGTTTGCAAGTTCTCTAACCTTGTTATGGCATCGGGAAGACATCTGACATTGTTCCCTTTAAGATTTAGGAGTCTAAGGTGTGTTAACTTCCCTATAGAATTCGGAACCCTTGTAATCCACATATCCTCCAAGCTCAAGACACGTAAGGACTGGAATCTTGAAATCAACCCTTCCAGAGATGATGCTTTAATAGCACAACTTCTAAGATAAGTGTTTTCCCTTCTAAGTACCAATGACCGCATTTTCGTAGCAGTAACCAACATCGGTGGAGCTACCCATCCATCCTCCTCTTCATCACTTGAGTCACCGTCTGGCAAATTAACACTTACATGTACAAGTCCATCACTTAGATGCTGGACTAAAGACTCACCCAACAGCATGCTCTCATCACCAGCTACCTGTTGTGCCAAGTCATGCACTAAGTCATGCATTTTGCATGTTATGACATTTCCTTCATCATCTTCCTGAGGATCTTGAAAAAAATTCCTCCCTAATAATTCCATAAAGTACTGATCCCCGATGTCTCTGTTTGATAGCTCAAGATATCCTTGTGCCATCCATAAAGGGACGAGTTCAGCCTTGTTGAACGCATAGTCCTTTGGGAACAGTGAACAGTACGCGAAGCACTGCTTTAATGTTGGTGGTAAATAATCGTAACTTAACTTCAACATAGGCATGATGTTGCCATCTTCCATCAGCTTTCCCTTCGAAAGTTGATCGTCTTTAAAGAGTTGCCACTCTTTCTCACTATCTTTAGAGTAGAGGAGGCTTCCAACAACTCTAATAGCAAGGGGAACATTTCCACATCTATCAACAATCTCTTTCCCAATCTGAGTCAAAATAAGATCACTCTCTCGTTGCCCCGATTTGAATGCTAATCCTTTAAAAAGATCCCAGGATTCATCGTCTGCTAGAAGTCCTAGTTTGTGGGCTTCCGGAATCGTCCGAACAATTTTTGCAACCTCATCAGAGCGTGTAGTTACAATTACTTTACTCCCAATCTGGCCACATTCTAGCAAGCTTAGAAGATCCAGCCACCTATCCCGACTTTCATCCCATATGTCGTCTAAGACAAGAAGATACTTCTTATTGTTTATCGATTCACGGATGCCTGACTTAATTTCATCCAGTGAGAGATCACTAGAGTTCTTGCCAGTAAAAGACTTGTGTACTTTTTCCATTACTGCGTGTTTATTATCTACCTCCGGCATACAAACCCATTTAGTAAGACTAAAATGATTCTGAACACGCTCATCATTGAAAACCAATTGGGCAAGAGTGGTTTTTCCTAGACCCCCAAACCCCATTATTGGAATGACAGTAAGCTTTTCCCGATCATAAATGGGATCAAAAAGCATCTCAATTATCATATTCTTATCATTTTGCCTACCAACGACATCTTCTGCTTTCACAAAAGAGCTGGATTCTCGTTTCTTCATCAACCGCTCCTTTGGCAGCTGTTGTTCTTCTGTAAGGACCATCAAGTTCAAACCATTCATATCCGACTTAATGGCATCCAACTCTTTTCTAATACACCTGACCTCATGAGCCAATTTTCTGTTATAATAAAGGGGTCCTGACCTTGAGAACAACATTCCTACCTTTGCTCGCTTGCTCTGTTCTGTCAGCCATTTCTGTCGATTAAGAGTAAGGACCGCATCAAACAAGTCATCAACTCGGTAGAGCACCTGCCTTAGTGACCCAAGCCACACTTTGATCAAGTCACTGTTCTCGTCTTCTTGACGCCGTTCAGCATCACGAACTCGAGCTTGGACCATCCTCATTGTTTTCTCAAGCTTCTTCAAATCATCTTGTGCACCCCACCAGGATGTAGCCTCTTGCATTGCGGCTTTTGCTAAGGCTTCCATGGCTTCTGCAACTAAGTTAGAAATAACTCCCTCTACCATGTATCTTTTTGGGTGTGTTTCACTCTTTCCTTAAGTATAAGAGCACTACTGTAAGTTGTGAACGAAGATCTATGGACTTAGCTTCAGAATATATATAAGAGCAACCTTAACATAGGGTATGAAAAAAGATTATACTATAGTAGCAATCATTTTATGTGTGGCTCTTAATAGCAAAAAGGAATAAAGATTGGAGAAACAAAGGTTGTGGATTGGGGTTATGGTACGAGCCGTACGACTAAAACCACGACCATTCGTGGGTATCCCTCACATGCAAAGTAAGGGTGCTTCCCCAATCATTTCTTGACACTTGGCAGAATCATTTTTTATTTAACATCGTCATAAATGATGCTCTAGACGCATGGTATTGAATCAATAGTAGCCATGTGTCTCGATGCTCACTGGTCAAACCAAGTGTTCTGCTCAGATCTCTAGTCCCTTGTGAGTCTAGTAGTCAAAATTAAATACTGCAGTAACATTTACTAGCCAGTGCCTACTGCTTAGTAGGAAAAAACTTTATCAACCCACCGGATTGATTACCCACCACTAATAGAAGGTGTAATGAGAAGTGATAGTGGATTCCACCTCAACTTGATTTATTATATTTTAATATCTCTATTAGTAGTGGGTTGTCTACCCGGTGGGTAGATGTAGCAATGTCCTGCCTAGTAGTATTCCCATTGTATAACTTTTTATTATTATTATTGCTGTCTCTGTCTCTTATTGCACCTTTTTAGCCTTTGAGATGCTCATTAAAGAATGCGTCATTTCTTTATTTATTATGTTTATGTGGTCCTATTACTTACTGTCATACAAAAAATGTCACAAAAAATAACTGGTGGCATTAATTTATTGTTGTGATTCACTTGACTTAACCAAATATTAAAGGAAAATTATCATTTTGGGTACCTGAGGTTTGACAATATATCATTTTGGGTACCCAAGTTTTCAATAATATCGATTTGGGTACCTGAGGTTTGACAATAGGTTCAATTTAGGTACCTTCATACTAACGGTGTTAACTTACCGTTAAGTGTGACCCACTTTGACCGGTCAAACGGGCCGGTTAAAAAAATCGGGTCCTGGTCGAATAAACGTTGAAAAGTGCAAAACTCTGTCCATTCGGTTTCGGTAGACCCAACGGGTTAAAGGATGTGAATTTGTCAAACGAGTCGGTTAGAATAAAAAAATTTCGAGTTCGGGTCCAATAACCCTTTAAGACCCAGTTCAGTTTCGAGTAGACCCAACGGGTTTAGGGATTTGAATTTGATCTTTCTTTTATTTAGTTTTTGGGTCATATATGTAAAAAATTCCCATAATTTGATACTATTGCTATAGATATAATAATTTTTCGGTCGGTCAAGTAAAAAACGGCTTTCTCGGTTCGGGTAAAAAAATTTGTGTTCAAAACCATTATTTTTGGGTTGGATTTCGAGTCGGATTTTGACAGCACTTCTTAAAATGATCAATGACCCTAATCTATTTTAAGAGTAGTATTGGATTTGCCACTTTTTTTTTTTGAAAATAATAACAACAATTACATCTTTAAATACATTAGAACCGTTGATTATCTACCCGAAACTGAACTGAGTCTTAAAGGTTTATTGGACCCGAACTCAAAAAAATCTTATTCTAACCAACCCGTTTGACAAATTCACATCATTTAACCCGTTGGGTCTACCGAAACCGAACGCATGGGGTTTTCAACGTTTATTCGACCCTGACCCGATTTTTTTAACCGGCCGTTTGACCGGTCAAAGTGGGTCACATTTAACGGTAAGTTAACACCGTTAGTATGGAGGTACCTAAATTGAACCTATTGTCAAACCTCAGGTACCCAAATCGATATTATTGAAAACTTGGGTACCCAAAATGATATATTGTCAAACCTCAGGTACCCAAAATAATAATTTTCCAATATTAAAACTTGTGTCAAACTCATATGTAACATAGAAAAAAGGTTGGAATGGCCCAACTCTTTCTCTCTACAAGGACTACAACTAAGTGTTTCTATAGTTTTTTTTAAAAAATAATTACACAACACTCTAATCCAAACTATGGCTCCGTTTGTTTTGGTAGAAAACCATTTTCTCGAAAAATGACTCATTTCATTTTCCTTTGTTTGTTTTGGTAAGGGGTGGAAAACAATTTTTCCTAAAGGTGAAAAGTGTTCTTAGAAGAGGAAAACCAATTTCATTTTGTGAATAAGGTATGCCACATTTTCCTCTCCAATCCTTACTCCTCTTGATTCTCTCCTTCCCATTTTTCCTTCTCTTTTGCTTTATTTCACCTTTTCTCCCCAAATTTTCCTCCACTCAAACAAACAGGGGAAAACTTTTTCTAAAATCATATTTTCCACTGAATATTGTTTTCTTTGAAAAGTGATTTTCCATGAAAATTATTTTCCGTTAAAACAAACGGAGCCTATATGTCCTTCCTATAATCGTCTTTCTCTTATCCCTTCCAATAATCACTATATTTTTTACGTAAAATTATTATATGATTTTGCTCACATCGCGTGCATTTAAGGTTAGTAATAGTTAAAGACGAGACATTCAGTATTTCAGTTTGCACCGGAGATTAGACTAGATGATTCTGATCTTTTCCTGGTCTACCAAAATTAGAGTAGATCCAGTGAATCCGGTCTTCCACTTGGTGCATTGTTTTATTGCCCATGTAATTCTTTATTGTTATAGTGTGTAATACATTAATACTGCTTCTGTTCTTCCACTTGAACTTGACAAAAACAGCTGATTTGTAAAGAACTTTTACTAAGTTTGTGCTTAGCAATCAGCAAGGCACCTTAATGTACGGCTCTTTGACTTGGTCTAATGTGCACTCTTCCAAAAGTCTTCCAATAGTTAATTCTCCAGCTCACGCAATTTTGAATGCTTATGTTTGCCAAAAAAATGTCTCTTACATTGCTGTTGCATAAATTTTTAAAAATTTAACATATGGATTTAAACTGATTGGTAAGTGGGTGTACTTTGTATTTTTAAACAATCAAACTGTAGGGCATTGATGTGTTGAAGAATTGAGATATTGCTAATATAGTTTTTGATGGCGCTAAGACAATTATTTAGAAATGAAGATATCTTGCACATTTTTCTTCATATATGCCTTAGCATCATCAAAATTTGTCTTGACAGTATCTTCACCCTATGCTATAATAGAAGTTAAGTAGTGAGATAATATGAAACAAGCCAAAATGTTTAGAGCTTGTCGAAAAAAGTCTCACCTATATTTACTCTTTAATAATCGTGTCAAACGCTATTGTAGAAAACATCTCTAGGACGGAGAGCCGAGAGTACTGAAGTCTAAATTGAGCTTGACAAGGGCTTATATGAGTATTTGATATGCATAAAGCAATCAAAGCTTGTAATTTTATGCTTGGGTGGACTTGATTGGTGATGAAAACTCTGTTGCCATTGATATTCTTTACTATGCCCACAGGCTATATTGTTGCAAATAAAATTTCATGATATTATTGTTATGTAACAAGTAATAGCGACTTATCATAAATGAGTCTAGCTTTCTTCTTCTCCATTAGTTAGGACAAACTTTGTCATTACTTGTGTAAAATTGAAGAACTAATGAATAAGCTAGCCTGTGATTAGCATCACTGTCTAAGCTTTCCCTAACTTCTAGAAAGAGTTTGAAAGCTCAACCAGTTAGAAGATGCTCTGGTCAAGCCGATATAACTGCAAAGATTAAGGCTGTAAAAGAAGAATAAGCTACACAAAAACACACCAGAAAAATTTCACAAATCCTAGAAAACGCTTCATCCGAAAGACAATCCTTTACAATTTCATCTCGCTTTTTTGTGCTTGATGAAAGTAATTGCATCTGTGCAAGTGTTATCACTTATCAGTAATGATTTATCAGATTAGTTATTACCATCTTCAGCAGAAGCATCCTTTTAATACGACTATACTACTACTGTCGAACGAGCCTCCTTCATCGAAGGGATGATCTAAATTTGCTCCCCAATTTGATTTTTTCGCTCCCTTTCAACAACCTGCAGAAGCATCTTTTTAGACATTCCTGAAATCCTGAAAGCAGGAGCTGATGATCTCACTGTGCTGTTGCACTTGGTTGTTTAATGTCTTAATAGCCAATGGCTCCAACAATCTTTATAATATGGTCCATTTTTTGTTTGTAAATCCAATTTTCATGAGATTATATTACACAAGGTTCCTGCTTCAATATGCACAGTACTACTGCCGATAATGAACAACAGCGCATTATCCCTGGTTTTGGTGTTACACTTACACGAATCTGATAATGCATTGTTTTCGTCCTACTTGCCTGTTTATGTCATTCCCCTTCGATTTTATAATAAAGATTCAGTAATTACAATGATCCAAATTGCTCATCGACTAGTGTTACAAGTCAGAACTCAAGTGTATTGTACTTCAAGAAATAATACCTTATTGATTAGCATTACTGTATTTCAGTTCCCATTTGTTAGTTGGATTGAAACATCTTTGTCAGTAGGTATGGAGAAAGGGGATCTGAAGTAATGAAGGGGACCTTCACGGCTGCACCTATGCAAGAGCGCAGATGTAGAAAATATACAATCTCAATGTTTCCAAAGTTTTCCGTGATACCATGCCTTCATATAGCGAAACATATTATTGCAAAAGGTGATCATACAACTAAGAACGTCAAGGTCAGTGACTTGTGAGTTAGTAGAGTTACTCCCTCTTGTATTTTGTTGTTCTTGTTTGTTTTTTCATGGTCTCCAAAGCAAATCTTCAACCAATGTTATCTGTTATTACTTAAAAGTTACAAAAGCTGACTTTTTGAAAATGTACATTACGATGAATCAAACAACATACCACGTGACTATACTTTTGCTTACATATAAATCACTAACGATGGTAAAACGTATCTTATTTTGACCACATGAATATTAAATTGGAACAACAAAAAAACTACAGAGGGAGTGCTAAGTCAGACCATCTAATGCAAATTTGACACTAGAGACTTAATTGCCAAAGATTTACAGTTTTGCTGTTTCAGGGGCTTAATTTGAGTCTTGGAGCTGAGATAGATTTGAATATTTACCTCATTGAGCAAGCAGTGTGGACTATACATCCGTTTTGTTTTCTAGGTATCAAGTGTTCTCAATGGAGACTGATTTAAGCACAAGTCATGGAAACTTAATTCGGAACCTGAAGATCTGCAGAAAAAAAAGAGAGCTGTTAGTACAAAAATTTTGTCTCCTGATAATATGCCTTGATCTTATAAGTTATAAGTATATTTTGTAGTCTTTTATCTGATAATACGTCATCCAGATCGTCCAATCTAGACAAACTATAAGGTATATGTGAAGATTTCCTGGATAATATCTAGAGGACGACAAGATTACGATGTCAAAGTGCATTTGACAACTGTATTCGGTGGATCAAAACAAGATGGTTAGCATCTGTATGTAGTTCACCATTAAAAAAGGCTTCTGTATGTTTAATGTGGTCCACCAAAATTGTTAAAACTTGTACAAACAAAAATTAGGGGTTGATGAGAAACTTACATATCAGCATGTGGGATATTTTGAATAAGGTGGCAATCTTTGCCAGTGTTCTTTCCTAGTTACCAAGAAAATAGAAGTGCTTGGTAACTAGGAGGTTGTCCTGATCTGGGAAGGAGATATCAAAAGACTTAAGGCCTTTTAATGATGTTGGAAGTGAAGTTAATCTTGGGCAATAGATAATCCGAAGCTCAAAAAGCAGAGAGAGGTTATCGATCTCTTCTGGGAGCGTTGTCAAGTTCTCGAGAAATGTAATTGATAGGTGCTCTAGTGTGGTTAGGTAAAGAATGCCTCGAGGGAGCTTCTCCAGTTTCATGTAATTTAATTCCAAGGAACGGAGGCTCCTCAAGCCTTGCCAACCGTTGGTGGTATTCCCCTCTTCCTCATTTTCTTCCAACCTTCTGCAGTAGCTGATTGTCAGTGTCTCAAGGACGGGGAGATGTTTTCCCTCTGATAAGTTTCTCAAGCTCCGACAGTCATATATTTGAAGATGCCGAACTGAACTCGGAGATTCAAACACCAAATTCCATAGTTGGTGGCAATAGTTTATCTCCAGTGTTTCTAGATCACATAACTTGTTACTAATTGACAAAAAATTTAATCCGTTGTTAGTTTCATATATTTTCAGCCTCTTTAATGATGTAAAAAGAGTTGTTAAGTGTGCTTCCTGATCATCCAGTGATGTCGAATTCCATCGAAAAAGCTTTCCATTGATACGCCTAACCTCCAACGACTCCAGCTTTGGTGCTAGAGGCATTGACATCAACTCAGTACAACCTGTTACTTTCATCTGCAAAAGACAGGGAAACAACAACTGTCTCGGCTTACCATCAAACTTTGATGGTCTACTCCACCCCTTTAGACGCGGAAGTTCATTGAACTCCAAGACCTCTAAGGAAGGGAAGTAGTCATTGAAGGCACACTTTTCACCAGCAACGTCAACCCAGATGTCGTCATCATCTTCTACATACTCCAAGGCACTAAGCGCTTCGAGGTGAAGATCTTTGAGATGAGGCAACCGTCTCAAGTGAGGAAGAACTCTGCAGTTATCCCAACTAACAAGAGTAATGGAAACAAGTTTAGATAACCCATCTAACCACCAACACGGTGTCTCAACTCCGCTGTAGCCATCAACTACTAGTTTTGAAAGATTCAGAGGTAGTTGCAAGCATGCTATCATCCTCTCCATTTCAGATGAAGCAAGAGCAACACCTCCTCCTAGAAAGCTCAATTCTAGTATAAGAGAAGTTAATTGTTCGTTGTCCTTCAAGTTTGCCCTCTGTGCTTCCAACACTGCAGTTTTGCGCCACTGCCGGAATTCAATTTTCAATTCTCCCCTAAGATTCAAGGCTGGCAGCGAGTCTATACCGGTGTTTTTCCCTTCCTTTACAATAAACCTATCTAACTCGTAAATAGATGTCATTTTCCCAAATCCAGAGGGCAGATCTGTTAAATTTTCCAAATTTACTACCAAGTGCCTGAGTTTAGCCAAATTAGCAAAATCTCTTGGCAACTCCTTAAGAAAATAACAACGGTCAAGGTTTAGTGTTTGTAGGTTCTCTAATTTTGTTATGGCATCAGGAAGATATTCGATACCGCTATTTGCAAGTTTAAGGTATCTTAGATGTCTCAACCTCCCTATGGAACTTGGGAGCGTCTCAACATTCTCTAAGCTCAAGACACGTAAGGACTGGAATCTTGGAATCAATTCTTCAAGATTAGCATGCCTTACGTTAAAAAATCCTAATAATGACCGTATTTTCTTAGCAAGAATCAATGATGGTGGAGCTTCCATATCATCAAGACTTATGTGCATAAGCCTATCGGTGATCTGCATTGAAGACTCACCCAACAGCAGGCTCTCGTCACCAGCTGTGTGTTGTGCCAAGTCATGTGTGTTGTGCCAAGTCATGCACTAAGTCATGCATTTTGCATGTTTTGATGTTCCCTTTGCCATCTTCTTTGGGATCTTGAAAGAAATTCCTCCCCAACAATTCCAAAAAATACTGGTCTCCAATGTCTCTGTTTGATGGCTCAAAATACCCTTGCGCCATCCATAGATGAGCCAAGTCAGCCTTGCTGAACTCGTAGCCTTTCGGGAACAAAGAACAGTATGAGAAACACTGCTTTAATGCCGGTGATAAGTAATCATAACTTAACTTCAAAACAGGCATGATGTTTCCTTCTTCCATCAGCTTTGCCTTAAGTTGATCGCCTTTAAAGTGTTGCCACTCTTTCTCGCTATCTTTAGAGTAGAGGAGGCTTCCAACAACTCTGATAGCAAGGGGAACATTTCCGCAACTTCCAACAATCTCCTTTCCGATCTGAGTTAGAGTAGGATTACTCCCCTCTTGGTTTCGTCTGAATGCTAATCTTTTGAAAAGATCCCAGGATTCTTCGTCTGTTAGGCATCCTAATCTGTAGGGTTTTGGAATTGTGCCTACAACCTTTGCGACAACATCAGAGCGTGTAGTTACAATAACCTTACTTCCAATGTGGCCACATTCCAGCAAACTCATGAGATCCAACCACCTATCCCGGCTATCATCCCATATGTCATCTAAGACGAGAAGATATTTTCTGTTTCTAATAGAATCTTGGATTTGCGATATAATTTGATTTAGTGAGCGATTACCAGAATCCTCCTCATCAGTGAAGCACCTGTAAAGCTTCCCCATAACTGCCTTTTGGTTGTTTACCTCAGGCACACAGACCCATTTAGTAAGATCAAATTGTTTCCAAACGCTCTCATCATTGAAAACCAATTGAGCAAGCGTGGTTTTTCCAAGCCCGCCAAATCCCACAATTGGAATCACAGTAACGCTTTCCCCATCGTAATTGGGATCAAATAGCATCTCAATTATCACATCCTTATCATTCTCCCTCCCAATGATATCATCTGCTTTGACAAAAGCTGCTGTTTCCCTTTTCTTCATTAAATGAGTCATTGGTTGCTGTGACTCTGATGATCCTTCTTTATGATCATACACATTCAAGTTTAAGCCAGCCATATCTGACTTGATGGCTTCAAGTTCTTTTCGAATAGACTTCATCTCACGAGCCAATTTTCGATTGTAAAAAAGGGTGGCAGACCTTGAGAATAAGCTGCCTGCCTTCGCCAGTGCACCCCTTTCCATCTGTTGTTTCTGTCGTTCAGTAGTGAGGACCTCATCAAACAAGTCATCAGCTTGGTAAAGCACCAGCCTTAACCTTCGAAGCCACTCTTTGATGGCGTGACTGCCCTCGGCTTCCTGGTTCTTCTCAGCGTCACTAACTCGTGCTTTGATCATTCTGATGCTATTCTCAAGTTTCTTTAGCTCATCTCGTGCACCCCACCAGGTTGCAGCGTCTTGCAGGGCTGATTTCGCCAAGGATTCCAAGGCTTTTGAAGCTAACTCCCACATAACTACCTCTGCCATGCTTGTGTATGTTCTTGTGTTTCACTCTATCTCTAAAATTCTGTGTATGAGATGATCTTGACTTGTTCAAGTGTTCAACACTAAATGTTATCTGATCGGACTTAGGCCACTTATTTCTTAGAGTTATATTAGGGGCAAAGCCACTTTAGTCAATACTTCTCTTCATTTTCCTATACTTTTTTTTTCTATTAATTGATGATGTCCTACCAAATACCATTAAGTCATTAACCACTTATTCCTTCAACGTACTGCTTTGTAGTCTGTATTGGCTGAAAATATACATTGTAATTTTTACCATCATCTTTCTCAAAGTCTCCCAAATATCCTGGTTTTGTAACCGTCTGAAAGGATGCAGTTGATATAATTGGTTAGTGCATGTTTTATTTGTTCGAAATTCTTTTTTTAAGGTTTAAAACTCATTTAATTAGCTAACATTCTTGGTATAAAATAGGGAATTTTGAAATTTTACCAATTTCTCCCTCTATATAGCTAGAAGATTAAACTAAGTAAATTACTAGATTGGATTACACGAAAGTGGTGAAACCATCCCCCTCAATTTGCTTAAACGTCGGTTTTGGTTCCTTGCATTCAATTGTGATATTTAATCCCAACATTTGACCAAAGGTGAAATTACACCTTAAAAGAAAAAATATATATAACGGATTTTGAATTCATACGTCGTGGGATTTCTCATTTTTATACCATTACATCCCAATTATTTAAACTAGAGCCCACCGTTAAGCCTTTTGTATGAGATTCCATACGAAGTAAGTTCAATCAAACAATTTTTTTTTATATCACATCCATTTCAAAATCTTCTAACCAAACACCTCTTAATATAATTATCTTTGTTTTTGTGTTGCCATTTGGTCAACACATTTGTATCACTTCAGTAAAAATAATTGAACTAATGAAAGTAATTACACTGAAAGGAATAGTAATAAGTAAGAGTAAAGGTACTGTCAAGAATTGAGCTAAACTGAACAAAACTGAAATGAACGAAGCTGAGCTAAACTGAAAACAAACGGAAGAGAACTTATCCTAGTCCTATATAATCTAACATTAAAGCACGCTTCTCAAAGAGCCATCTTCCTCTTTTTGGTATCCTATCCATCTAGGGATGGCAATGGGTCTTGGACCCGGTCCAGACCCATACCCATAGACCCATTTATAAGGGTCTGGGTCCAACTTTTTTAGACCCAATGGGTCTGGATCGGGTCTAGGTATAGAGGTTATCAAACGGGTCCGGGTTCAAATATATCAGACCCTGACCCTACCCACAGACCCATTTACATAAAAAAATAAAAAAAAAAATTAAGTTGTAAATTACGACTTGATGAGTAGTTGTAACTACATTCTAAGACATGTAATGATGTAAGTTGAAACATTTTTAAGATTTTATGAGCTATAATTTGTTAATTGTTTCGAAACAAACCTTAATCATGGTAACACGAACCTATAAAATAGACGAAATAAATTTATTAGATTAAAATATGCTAATAAACTTGAAATTCAAAAGGACCTTAGACCCATCAGACCCAAAGGGTCTGGGTCTGAAAATTCTAGACTCAATGGGTTTGGATCGAGTCTGGATCTTGAAAAAATTAATGGGTCTAGATCTGGGTAGACCCGACCCAGACCCTACCCATTGCCATTCCTATATCCATCCCTCTTCCCCTCCAAAACTCCAACTTCATTTTTCTTTCTTGTCATTTTCTTTCCTGATTTCTCACCAAAAAAAACAAAAATCTTTCCCTGATTCAAAACAAGACTTCCCCATAGCAAAATTTTATTTCTAAGCAAATAATTTCTATTCCAATTGCATTTGTTTTCATCCAATAATTTCCATAGGAAGAAAATTATTGGATAAATATTTTCTTCCTAAGATAATAATTTCCGTTACAGATATTCATTCAACCAAAAACCAACCACCGTACCCAAAAAACCGATCGGAGAGACTGGGGGTATTTGTAGACACTAAAAATTTATTAGTGTTTTACATTAAAATTAAATTAATTAATTTTAAGCTAAAAGAAATAATAGCCCAATTTAATTAATTTAGCCCACCTAAATAAAGCCCAAATTAAATAAACATAATTTGGGTTATAAAATATTTAGGTCAGTCCATATTACGGCCCAAACAGATGGTTAAATGGATAAGGTAAAAAGACTACCAAGTCATAAACGGGCCCAAACCCACACCAACAAAGTCCATGTAGGGTTTTCATCCCCTATAAATAGACCTCTCCACCTTCAGTTACAGGGGTCAGAAAAATCATTATTCTCAAGAGCTCCCAAATTTCTCTTGGAAATCATCTCTAGAAGTAGTCAATAAGCACATCAAATTCGTGGCGACTGTTCAGAGAAACTCAAACACATTCGATTGAGATTCAAGCTGTGTCAGCCCTCATTCGAATAAACTCAAACAAAAACTCAAACTCAGGTTGACGTTGACAAACGTCACCCTACACTCAAACTCAGGTTGACGTTGACAAAACGTCATCCAACACTCAAATTCAGGTTGACGTAGACAAAACGCCATCCAACACTCAACTTTAGGTTGACGTTGACAAAACGTTGTCCTACACCCAAGTCAAGGTCGTCATCAACACGTGTCGACATCAAGCTGCGGAACAGAATCAGAGGACTTAGTTTATTTTATATAAACTGTAATACAGAGATTGTACCCAACACATTATCAATATAAATTTATCTTTGTTACGTTATTTCTTGGTTTATTTATTTAGACTGCTAAATTTGTTGTATACAATATTTTCTCAATCATCCCTCCTCTTGTGACTGCTTGGCAACTTTGAGCACTTTGTGTACTCCCCTAAAACATAACTGAATGGAGTAATATCTAAATGTACAACAGGAGTGGCGACACCACAAGTTATAACAATGTCTCCGGTGATATTTAGGGTCCATTCTTTTCAACTTATTTTCTGTCCTTATAAGTTCAGATAAGTTCAGATAAGTTCAAATAAGGTCTAATAAAGTCAAATAAAATCGAATAAGGTCTAATAAGGTCGAATAAGGTCTAATAAGGTTCTTATATATTTTTTATATAACAACATTATTATTATTATTATTATTTTTGACAATATTATTATAATAATATAATTATTATTATTTATTATATAATATTTATTATTATTATATTCATTGGACTATCATCGATGCTTGTTGTATGCTTGAGAATTTTATTCGTCTACATGAATAAGGGATATCGATTTTTATGGATTGTCCTTTGTAAATGTACATCAAACTATTGTAGTTGGTGGTTGTTCTTCAATTTATTGACATGCATCTTTTAAGTTTGTCTTCGTAGAAATTTATAATTAATAATAACAATAACAACAAATAATGACTTATAGACCAATAATAATAGACAATTATAGTAATATAATAGTAATAATATAATAATTTGAATAATAATAATTTAATAAAAGTAGTAGTATTAATGATAAAAAAAGATTAACATAATAAGAAAAATATTAATAATAAAGTAATTATTATTATAGTAGAGATAAGAATGATAATAATTATAATGGTAATAGTATAAATAATGATACTAATAATAATAATAATAATAATAATAATAATAATAATAATAATAATAATAATAATAATAAGGTCGAATAAGGTCAAATAAGGTCGAATAAGGTCTAATAAGTTCAGATAAGTTTAGATAAGCAAAAATAAATTGAAAAGAACAGACCCTTAGGCCTTAGGGCATGCTTGGGATGGGGGTAAGGTATTAAAGGAGTAATAAAAGTCAAACATAGGAAACTAAGGTATTTAGATGTGATAATAGAGGGATAGAGTGGTTGTAGAAAGCATAATACGGTTTTGGTAGGAAGGAAATGGAAGAAAGAGGTGAACTATTAGTTACCTAGGGGTGGTGGTGGGTAATTATTACCCCTATAATGAGGGTAATAGTTCCCTTCTTTCTTCCATTTCCCTCCTATCAACACCACATTATTCTCTCCACCACCACTTAATTCCCTCTAAATACCTTAGGTTTCTTATGTTTGACTTTTATACATTACCCCCATCCCAAGCATGCCCTTAGATATCTAAAATCTAGATACTTGGCCATACTCTTGGAATCCATGTAGAATATTGAGCACACGAAGACATTTATCTCCTACTGTTGTCTTTTGGTCACGACAGGATTGACCGATCGCATCCGAAGGAGCAAGCCAAAGCTCAAACTTACCCATTTTAGATCGCTTATACATAGCATAATTTAATAATAATTCAGCTAAAACAGTTTTACAATGTCAAGGAGCACCATTTGAACCATGGGAAAGCACAATGGCCCTCAATTTATTATAAGAATCGTAGCTGGCATGAGCATACTCTGATAAAGCTCTAAAAAGCTCCGGCAACCGGGTTTTAAGAGTTCCAAGTGACTTCTCTCTCACCTGGACACAATGTCTTTGGTGTTTCTCCAACTCATCTTCCAACCTATTTCTTAAGCTCTCCACCACAGCCTGTCTCGCTGTTACCGGGTCTTTGCCGGGCTCATCCTCACCTCTCTCTGCCTCCATTGCTTCTGGTCCTTTCCGCTGCGTGTACTTGTGATACCAATCCTCAAAAGCTTGGTTTTTTCTTAAAAACTCCTTCCTCGTCTCTTCACATCTTTCCTTCAACCTCATCTCCTCCTCTTGGTGCAATATGATAGTCTTGATCACAGCACCGAAGGAGGAGATGGCGGTTTTTGTGACCTCATCCGGAAGCTTATCTAGAGAATCATGCCATGCATGGAGAAGGGATTGAATTGGGGGGTGGTGGGCCCGGGGTGGGGAGGAGATTTTCTCTTTGAGGCTGCTTTCTATGGGGATGAGGTTCAGCTTCAACCAGCTGTTGAGAGACCGTACGTAGTGTTTCTGCTGGTGTACAAGAGCCTCATATCGTTCTAGCCATTGTTGAACGACATTTGAGAGCTGGATAGTGCATTGATAATGAGGCCTGCTAGTTTCCCTGGGAGCAAGCATGACATCAAGGGATTTGAGTTCTGTAGCGATCTCAAGCTGGCTATCGTGGTGTGTGCAGATATCCTCCCACATCTGAGCCATTCTGCATTAGCCACATCAAGACTTTAAAATCAGCACTTTAAAAAAAATGACTTTAAAATCGGCTCATGATAATTTCTCATCTTAAGATAATAAATCACGGAAATCCTTTGTTCGATAGTGAGGGGTGTGTTTATTCACCTTATTTTTCTTCGGCTAATCTGGACTTATTTGACCTTTATCTGAACTAATTGGCTGATTCTTATTACAATAGGTGTTTGAACATATCATAACTTACTTATCTTTTAAGGTGAAGAGAACTCAAGCTAAAGTATCACCATTCACAAGCGCCATATCAAGAATTCAAAAGGCTAACAACACAACTTCCTAGGAAATGGAAAATACCAAACTAATGAACATTGCATAAATTACCTGTCACACACCATGCATCTCAATTACAGTATAGAAATAGCATGGTCGAAAGAATACTAGAGATCGAAAAACTAAAAAAGAAAAGGAATTTACCTGTCAACTAGTTCAACAAGTTTAGGATACAATTGTTGATCTCGTAATTCATTTACTTCTGATACAGTCGAGTCCATGGATTGCATGTCAACAATATATCGAGTGTGCAAATGACTAACAGCGGCTTTTGTTTTCTCTAATGACTCTGCACTAGCACCACGTTTCTTCTGTCTATTAAGCACTGAAACCTTTCTCTGGTACTCCAGCTTCATCAGCTCACCAGCCTAGCACGCAAAAAGTACCATGAACTCAAAAGGTGTTACAAGATCATGACATCATTGTCAAGACTCGAAGCGTACACAATGCACAGAAAGATCAACTCTCCAATAAATCGTGTAGGAGAACAATGAATGCCACTTCTATACATCTACAGATTATGTGTCTTGGAAAACAACAATAGCCTAGTGGCTTACCAGTGTTTAAGTAACTAGGTCAGACACACAGGTAGCCCATCACAAAAAACCCTAATCTTAACTTTCTTTGAAACCACAATTCATTCTTCAACCTGCACCACTCTCCTTCATACAGAAGAGAGTTGCACAAACTTTTTGATCGTGTAAGTCCCAGATTTGACCAATAAGTTTGTTTAACTACAAAGTCTACAGGGACCAAAATTCATTATTAATTACCATTCAATTAGACTTCTCATTTAGCTATTCTCCAAATGCCGTATTCAACAGAGTCAGCCCAAAAGTTCTTCGCAAGGATTCTAGAACTTGTCTTTCATACCCTAAAAAAGCTATAGACTTCTCATTTAGCTATTCTCCAAATGCCGTATTCAACAGAGTCAGCCCAAAAGTTCTTCGCAAGGATTCTAGAACTTGTCTTTTATACCCTTAAAAAGCTAGGTCAGTTCTTATGAAACGCAAAAGGACAGTATAGGCTTGAGAGAAAAGAGAAGAAACTAGTGTCGAGTTCCTAACAAAAGCATAACACGAGAGATAAGGTGAGAAGTTCATATAAAATTAGGTTAAATAAATTACCTTAACTTCTTCATACAGCTTTTTCTCCCAAGCCATTAATTTATCCAATACTGTGGCAAGCGTCTCACTGTCTTCCAAGTCATTCCTTCCACCTTCAGACATGCCTTTTGATGACCATGTAATGACACGCATAACTCTCGCAGCGTGATCGACAGGCACTATAATGAGATTAAAAAAAAGGTTTAAAAAATGAAAAACATGTTTTCATCCATTGATTCATAACATGGAACTTGAAAAAGTTCATTTACACCTAAAAAGCTTGTATACATAATATGCAAAACCAGAACACAGCTTATATACATAAGATGCATAACCACACAAAGACACGTGAAAACTGTTATTGGCATTCAGCTTTCAGAAATTTGTGCGCAGCTAATGTTTTTTTTAACATCCAAGCAAAAAAATTCAGACATTACTTAAATGAACGGATCTAAATGCAACTGAGTGTAGTACCAATGCAACATAGTAATGCATCAGAGAAAAAGTGGAAGAACATTTCAACTGCTTGCTGACCTCAACAGTGACCATAGACAAATAGCAGAGATAATTAACAGGACGAATTTAAGCATAACACAGGGCAATAACATAAGATGGGTATCTCCAAAGGTTCAACAGTATTAGGAAACAATAAGAGCATGTAAGTTTGAGTTTTGTAAGGTTAGGAAATGAAAACAGAGAAATCATTTCCGTCACATTGGTATGACTTATGAGGGGTGGGGTAATGGTCTCCATATCTTGCAGGGAACCCTTTCCACCCTATTATCAGCCTCCTCAATCCTATGGTAACACATTACACTGCCCTCCTCAATCCTACTCATGAGCGTTTCCTTTCCCTAATGGAACCAAAACACCTAATAATGATAACGATTATTGTTTCTATTCCTTTCCTGTACTTGATTCCCATTCCTTGAGATGAACTAAGCATGCACTCAAAAAATGAAATTGGAAATGATGACAATCCTCAACACTACATCCACTTCAGTGTAGTTCATTCTCACTCGATCAGATCCATGAAATTCATCAGGATTTCAAAGAGGCCTCAGCTATAGCACAGTAAAACCTTGACCAGCATGAACTTCATGGATCTGTAACCTCACCACAAGCAGTCTTCCGCTGATCAGTAACCTAGATATCTATATACTATCCAAATTCATAAGAAATTTGGGTGTTTCTGATATGTTCAAGACATGTCAATTTTACAAATTATGATGCTTACTTACATAACTTTGATGGGAAAGAAACACATGAGAATCATCTTTCGCTCGTTTCAGAAGACGCAGGTCCGTAATTACAATAGTGCATCACCTAAAGAGCTCACACTACAAGTACAACCACTTGAAAGAAGCATAAGCTATATATATATAAATGAAGTAAACTATATTCTAGCATTCTTAGTAATCTACAGGGATTATTATAACTAATTTAGAAACAAGAATACAAACAGAACATGCAGAAATAAGAACAAAAGTACCAACTACAGCAATCAAACAAACGAAAAGCCAAAGAGACAACTATATGATCCCTAAATACTTTAAATTTTCTATTGGAGTAACAAGCACTCAAGGTCTTAAACTATGGCTTCTCTTTGTTGGCACAATGCTGTCACAATGCACCAACAGAATAATTTGATCATAACAATTCAACTTTAGCAAGTATCACATTGACCTTGACATACCAAATCCTAAACTAATTCAACTAAAAAGTCCATAAAATGGGACCACAACAAAAGAAGCATACACAATCTCCTCAACTAACCATAAAACAACAGAACCAAACAAGAAAGAAAGAAAGAAAGAGAACAAAATCAAAACCTTTATTATCAGCAAAATTAGAATGATATTGCAACCTATGAGCTTCCAACAACTTAGTAACCTCTTGAGCACACTCCGAAGCCTTAAGGAAACAATCATCAATGTCCCCTAAAACTTTCATCAAATTCACCTTATTACCACCACCAACATCAACATTCTCAATCTTCCCCCTCATAACCTCAGCAGGGGCGGTATTCGAATGATCAAAGTGTCGTATATCGCCCTGAGGAGGCGGTAGTGGCGTCTCCATCCCCATCTCAGCCACCCCGGCCGCCTTCTCTGGTGTCTTAAACTCATTTCCCCCATTTCCCCTCTCCTCCACTTCTTCAACATCTTCCTCTTCTTCCTCCTCCTCCTCTTCCTCTTCACCAATTTCATCCAATCCAGCTCCACCCATCATATTATTATCAGACATATAGAAATAATCCCAAGCCATTCCTTTCATCCCACTCTCATCTTCCCTCTTCCCAATCTTCCCATCACCACCATTACCACCACCTTCCTCCTCCTCCTCCAATGATCCCATACTCGAAACGCCGCGCTTCGACACCGAAAACTCCGGCATTGTAACAGACCTCTGAAGAGGGGAAGGAGTGAAAACAGGCAATGGTGGTGGAGGTGGTGGTAATGGCTCCTGTGGCGGTGGTGGTGGCGGCGGTGGTGGTGGTGGTGGTTCAGCTTTTTTGACAATTACAGGTTGTGGGTCCCCTGAATCAGGTGAAGTTTCTCCATGACCATAATCACTAAGTGCTGAACCAGCGTTTTTAAGAGCGATTGCATAAGCTGAGTGTCCTACTGCAAAAGCTGTTCTTGCTAAAAGAGCTTCTTTCATTAAGATTTTTCGATCTTTACAACGGGAAACAGCTTCTTCATTGTCTATTCTTGATTGTGCACACCCCATTGTTGATAAATGTGAGGTTTTTGGAGTGACCCAGATGGGGAAATTACTCAAATTAGTGGTTTTGGGGAAAAAGATTAGATTTTTAGGGGTTTGGGTAGCTTAAAGTGAGGAAAGATGAAAACTTTGAAGACAAGATGAGAAGTTTAAGGAAGAACATGAAGTTCCAATTAAAGCAAGAACATAAAATACCAATTAATGGGTTTTGAGAAATGTATGGTTTGAAGAGAGAGAAAGCTCAGAAAGAGGAGAGGAGAGGAGAGGAGAGGAGAGAGAGAGAGATTAGAGAGTGACAAAAATTGCAGGAAATGGTGGGGGGAAGTGTGACAGTAGAGTGACTGAGTGAGTGTGGTGTGTGGGAGGGAAAGCGGTGGAGAAGGGAAGGTAACGCGCAGAGTGAGTGTGTGTGTGTAAAGGGGAAAGGTAAGGTACGTGTGTCGTTGTCAATGAGTTTTAAAATGTTAACGTACACATTTTTGGATGTGTTCGTAGCAATTTAGCATCGGTTTAATGAGGAGTTATTTCATGGAACTGGTGTGTTTTTTGTGATTATATGTATCTATGCTGAATTACAATTTTTATTAGGAAAAATTGATAAGAATAATTTGATCTTTGATTGGTCTTTTATTAATAGTATTATTTTCATTTAATCCAGTAATAATCTCACTTTTGACACTCATATTCTCTCAATGGTACAGGATGATGGCAACCTGTTTGACCTTCAAAATTACCGTTGACTTTTTATAAAAAACTTAGAAAAAACCCTCTTTCCCATTACTGCCACCCCTTCACTCCCCTCCCCTTCCCCTGCCACCCTCCCCCTTCCCCTTCCCGGCTGTCAAGTAGGACCTCCACCACCAATTAGAGATGGCATCTGGGCCGGGCCAGCCCAGCCCGCCCAGCCCAGCCCGTCTCGGGGGCTTCGCGGGTCAGGCCCGCTCAAACCCGCACCTAACCCGGCTCAACCCGCCAAACTTAAAAACCCGCACCGGGCTCGGAAACCACAACCCAGCTCGGGTGGAACCGCCCACCCAGCCCACCCGTAACCATTCGCAAACCCACCCAGCCCAGCCCAATTGCCCACCCGACCCGGACCACCCAGCCCACCCAACCCCCAACCCAGCCCACCCAGGACCACCCAGCCCACCTAACCCACGACCCAGCCCACCCAACCCACGACCCAACCCACCACCCAGCCCACCCAGACCGCACAACCAGCCCGCACCACCCAGACCCACCCCCAGCCCACCAGAACGCTTATTTGGTTCGAACATCGTCTGCTTTCAATAAAGTATTAAAGTTGATTCATTTCACATAAATCTGGTAATTCTTCTTCCATTACTTTTCATTATTTTAATTATTGCTTTCATAGATCTTAATTATGTCTTCCCTAATTATGATTGCTTTTGTTAACATACAATAGTTTAAAAACGACGATAATGAAAAATAGATAATAATAAATAATTACGATAATATAAAATTAATCATTACTCAAAATTATTTAAGAATACATTGGTCAATATTCAATACTCATTATAATCTTATTTTAATTGCTATATTAAGATTATAAATAAACGACATTACTAGGAAAGAGATGATATTAAATAATTACGTCATTACGAAATTATAAAAATTAATCATTATTCGTATTACTAACAAAATGAAATTTATAAAACCAAATATTTTATATTTGCAACCAACGTATTTCAAAATTATATCTAATTGACTTATACAAAATTACAAATGCAAATTCATATTCATAAACATATAATTCATATTAAATCAAACTTACTAATTAATATTATTTCAAGTTTTCAACACATCCAATACAATCCACCCACTAAGCCCACCCAGCCCATTAACCAGCCCAACCCAAACCACCCGGCCCACCCAGCCCATTAACCAGCCCACCTAACCCATTAACCAGCCCAACCCAAACCACCCAGCCCAACCCACCCGCTAGGCCCACCCAGCCCACCCACAAACCCGTTGCAGGCCCGCCCAAAACCGCCATGGGTCGCTCCTCTGACCCAGCCCACCAACCCACCCAGCCCGCCTAATTCCCCAGCCCGCACCGGGTCATATATGCACAACCCAGCCCGCCACAAACCCAGCCCAACCCAGCCCGGCCCACCCATTTGCCACCTCTACCACCAATGATAATCTTCACTGCACAACTGGAAGTAGCAGAGCACTATGGTTATTTCGGCGCACGTGATAATCAAGATGAGAAAGACGATGAAAAGGAAGCCGAAGATGTAGTAGAATTGGTTCAGCCATATGGATGTCAGTATAAAGAATAGCTCAATAAAGACAGCTCCAAAAGGAAGGATGCCTCCTATATGAATGGAAAAGATGGGTTTCATGTACCAAGCTTGCTCGGGGATTTGCCTAGGGATTTTATTTGTTTTGACTGGGTCGTCAAGCCACCATACAATGGCGGTCGAGGAGGAGGCGGTTCAGACGGAGGAGGTTTAGGTTGGGGTTTACCACTAGTTACCCTCGGTGTGCTTAGGTACATGAGCGCCACTTCCAACATTATCCATGTTGCGATGAAGTCTTCAATTATTGGGAACCTCTACACTTTCTCCTCTTTAAGTCTGGCTTCCAGGGGCTTCTTAAATCCCAAATAACTGCCAACAAAAACTAATGGAACCGATATGCCAAACCACAACAGCATCAACGCCAACATAGTTCCAAAGGCGGTAGAGGCGGGGGAGGGGAAGGTGGCAGAGGAGGGGGTTGGGGGAGGGTGGCGGTTGAGGTGAGGGAAATGGGCTGGCAGGGGGTGGGGGTGGGGGAGTTCTTTTTTTAAGTTAATTTATAAATTATACTTAATTAGTGGTTAATTAAGAATTTAGGTTTAAATTATATTTAATTAGCTATTAATCAAGTAATTAAGAGATTTTCCCTGTAATTGTAGGTCACCAACAGGTGAGGGACCAATATGAGCAGATGGGGGTAAAAGGTGGGATTATTGCTGGATTAAATGATACCATTGGTGGAAGACCGGCCAAAGGTCGGATTATTCTTATCAAATTTTCCTTTTTATTATATATTATGGTGTATTATGAGTATTGTATATTTAAAGTTATTTTTTGCTTAAAGAGTTTTGGGTGTATCATACTCATGGTACACTTAATGCTATTTTTTTATCATATAGTCTTAGGTATACAATATTTATAGTACACCCGAGTGTATGATGTATAATCTCGTTTAGAGTTAGTTTTCTTTGGCTGTTTGTTATTGAAAGAGATAGTGAAATGCGAGAGTAAAATTGTTGTTTAGAATATAAACTGAAATAGTAAAGTGGACGAGAATACGCTCTAAGTTATGTGGTAGACAGTATATTCATATGCTTATGGATTATGGTAGTAACTTAATTAAACTGAAGAAAACTTGTAACCTTACTATGAAATGTTTTAGTTTGAAAGTGTTAGTGTTAAAATTTAAAATCTTAAACTTTTAAGGTAAAACTTTTCAATTTTAATTTAAAGTTCTGTATCGTATATCCAAATGTTCATGAATAGACCGTCTAGGCGTCTGATACAAGCTTTTGTATTAAGTCTAAAAGATGGGTCATTTGGACGGGGTACTAGTCAGATCACTTTGGGGTCTTTTTGGTCGTCATCTACTCGTTTATGTGTTCGAATTAGAAAAGCTTTTTGAAATAGACTATATAAAGGAAAACGTGAAGAACAAAAAGAAACAAAAAGTAGTAACCAAGATAAGATACTTTGAGTCAATAATAATAAATAGTAGTAATAGATATGACTAATATGGAAACAAATAACAAAGTTTTAGATTGATAAAAAAATGAAATATGGTTCATTTTGTGTTGGGGAATCATAATTGATGGCATAATTTAAGTTGATTCTAATCGGGCTGACATTTAGATTAGCGTGATTGATGTAGGGTGTAGGTTGGGTCAGGTCATTTTGGGTGTCGAGTTAAGTTCGGATCAGGTCAGATCATTTCGGGTCTCGGGTCTGATTTGGATTGTTCGCGTTGAGTGAGTTTTTTACTTGCGTATATTATGTAGTTAGTCTGAGAAATTATAGTTTTGTGCGTAACATTTTTCGTTCACATATTCTTCTCGTACATTCAATAACAATGAGTTCGATCTAAGACTCAAAGTAATTGAAAATGTGAAATTGACTTGAGATCCAAATTGACTCGATCCGACCAAAATTAACTTTTGATCCTAGATGTTGAATTTTACCCCTATATTTATTCTGTGTATTAATGTAGCCAAAATTTACTCCCATGTGTTGAATTTCATAAGCACAAGACTTTACCAGCCAGGCCGCCCTAAACCCTCGAAAACACCTATAACCACCCATTTCACGATCTACATCTAGAACCAGACAACAGCGCATAAGTGGTTCATTGAAAAGCGTGAAGGGGAAGAATCCATTGTAGCTAATACTCTGACGACGACGAGGGGATTGGTGGAGTTCGTGGTTGTCGAATTTAGGGTTTTTTAATGCGTCGGCGAGTTGGCTGAGTGAGGTTGATGAGGAGTGATACGCTAGGGAAGAGAGATAGGGGTGGTGGGTTGGTGGCTGAGTGGTGCTTCAGTAGGGTAAGGATTGGAGAAGGTGGTCGGAGAGAGTGGGTGGTGGTGGATAAGGGGTCGTTCGTTATAGTTTTTTGTTTTCAGTTTTCAGTTTTTTTGAAAACTAAAAACCAAAAACATGAAATCGGAAAAAGTGGTTTTCACTTTTTAGTTATCAGTTTTCAAAATCATCATGTTCCCAAAAAATTTGACGAATTTTTAATTCATTATAGGACATACTATATCATATGACTTTGAAAATAAAAAAACCGAAAAACAGAAAACCACAGTGATGCATAACGGGCCCTAGTTAGGATGGATTAAATTAAATTAGGAGGAATAATAAATTAACAGAGTATATTTAATTTGGTTGAGTAAGGGTAATATGTAATTTTATCATGAAAAAAATTTCTATGTTGAGTTTGGTGTCTCTTATTGTGACTATTCCGGTTTAGAAAAATGTGTCACTTACTTAGAAATGGAGGAAGTATTAAGCTCTGTTATTTTGAACTGGAATGAGCTGGACTGAACTGAACTGAAATGTTTTGAACGGAACTGAACTGAAATGTTCTGAACTGAATTAAACTGAAATGTTCTGAACTGAAATGAACTAATTGTGAGACTGTTGGTGCAAAAATGATTTTACAAACAAGTAACGATGCCCCGTCGCAAGTTGGTCCAGAACACCGGGGAGGTGATTCACTCTCCTAAGAGTCACTAGCCCTTAGCAATAAGGGTTGCCCTTAAAACCAAAGGATCTTCGCTAACTTAAGTAAGCACAAACTACCAATGGCTAAGAAATAGCGTGCAATATGAAACTTTAAAGGAATTAAAGAGAGACAAGTAGCAAATAATAATAGGAACAAACTTTTTTTAAAAAACTATTTCATTTCATTAATGATATTATTTCCGGTCTTACACAAACTTTTATGGAAAGGAAAGTAACAAACAAGCTTAATTGAGGAAGAAAGAGTGGAATATTGTCATCCTTCTTACACTCAATGAGATAGTATTAATGGAAGACGACAAAACATGAGATGTTCGTCCCTAATAAGTAATAACTACCTAAAACTATAGGGGGTGTTTGGCAATCGGCTGTTGGCTGTTGGCTGGTGGCTTTTTGTTGTGGCTGGATTGACCGGCTTCTTTTAGTGGCTTGTTTGACTGTCTGTGTAATTATTGGCTGTTAAGTACAAAATTAAAGCAAAAGCCAAAAGCCAGCAACAAAAGCTGGTAAAAGCAGCTTTTGGCTTTTGGCTTAAAAGCCGTCTTTTCAACTACTCCAAAAGCCGTTTACCAAACACTTTTTTTGGCTGTTTGACCAGATTTAAAAGCCAAAAGCCACCCAAAAGCCATTTACCAAACACCCCCATATCTAAGATCTAAAGATAAATTCTGATATTTGTTGTGTTGATGTTTGACTGTCTTTTTCGCCTAGTTGAAGCCTCTATTTATAGCCAATTGGAGAAGCAGTTTATCTTCGAATCTGACTAGAGTCTTTATTTCTTTGAGACTCCGACTGGTTTTTGGGTTTCTTGTCATTAAATGCGTTGACACTCTTTAACTGATTCAACATAATTTGGGCTTGGGCTAAAAAGAAATGGGTTTCCATAATCCATGGGTCTTAAAGCCCAAAAAATAAAAGTAGTAGTAACGACACAAAAGCAGAGGAGATGAAATGTTCTGAACTGAACTGAAATATTTTAAGCTAAACTGAAATTAATGGAGCTAAACGAAACTGGACTGAATTGTTTTTCAATTAATCCAATGTGAAAGAACATAGTCTTAGTTTGGCAAAGAAAATGGTGAATGATGAATGATGAACTTTGTTTCCCTCGCGAAAAGGGATAGACTATACCCTATAGCGCCTTTTTCTTTTGACTCAAAACAAACATGTTACAACAAGAGGGAAAAGGAAGTGGGGACTGGGATGCCTATATTTTTCAACCAAATGGGTTTCGTAATCAATGGTGGAATGGTGCCTAGTGGCTAGTGGTACACACATATCATAATCTGACTTAAACATTAACATAAGTATTATAGGCAACACTTGAGAGTTATATGGCCCTTAAAAAGAAGAGAGAAAAGAGAACAAACAAAGGAAAAAGGAAAGTTTATAAAGTGTAGAAGATTAATAGTAATGGGCAAAGCTATTTAAATTGACCGATAATCAGTTACTTCGATGGATCGTATGCATTGTTCATATCTTTTTAATAAAAAATGTAAATTGTAAGCAAAATTGCATTACTTAAATTGACAATGATTTAACTCAAACTAAAGTGATTTAACAAAAAATAATACGACCAATATTATTTGATTCATCATAATAAGCTAATAAGACCAACTTGAATGCCTTAAGCTGAAATTGAAATAAGAGGACTTACCCCTTGCATAGTTGCATATGACTCTAACCTAATCAACATGATATGATTCATCTTATACATCTTATACAAATCATAGTCTAAAACCACTTGCATTTTCTTAAAGATCTCCTCGAGAACATTTGCAACATAATTCTAATTTTAAATGATCAGTTGTTAGCGTTGTTACATATTCTGTCCGTCTCTTTTTACTTGCTACCTTTTCTTTTTTCTGAGCCAAAATTCATTAACTTTGATTACCTTTTTTACATCAGTAAATGAGTGAAAACATTATGATATGAGATCTTATTAGCTTAACTCGTGTGTATGTATTTTAATAACATCAACTTTTCCAAAAAAATTTAGCAATAAGAAACTTCAAGATATTAATATCAAAGGTTGGTGATGGAAACCGTTCAAATGCAAAAGTAACAAGTGAATAAAGACGAAGGCCATAGTATTCAAATCCGCTATGAAATAACTTTGTGATTATTGATCCATAGTTCATTTATAATTATTTTTTTCCTCGTAGAATAGCATATATCAATGGAACTACTAACTACAATAATCAACTATTGCTTAGGCTACTCCAGCAGTAGTACTTGTGACAAATAATTAAATACTATATGTATTATGCTCAACAAATATCAAATATTGATTCGATCCGAGATCTGAAATAATTCCTAGAATCCATCCTTGCTAATTGTCCCTTTAAAAACATAAAGATAATCCCCATTTTCAACACCATGCCAACGAAGGCTACAATTATCACGCATAATCCTTTGCTTATGGATAAATATATAATCATCCATAGGCAAAATCTTCCTACTCAATAGTAATTGCCTCACCTCATTAACATTGCATGAATCCTTCATCTCCAAGGGTATGCGTGCGGCATTAAGTAAACTTTTTGAAGTTTGTACCACCATGCTTAGCTTCCTACATGGAGGATCGACCTTAAGCCGATTCATACTCTTAAGAAACACGTTAATCTCGGAATATTCAGTAATTCCATACTCACCTAAACATCGAAATTCTTCTTCCATTTCTACCTCTGAAGTATATAGTAACATCCTTTTAATAGGGGTGCCATCTATAATGTGGATTTTCTCTTTTAGGCTCCAAACTGTTTCCATTATGTCTACCTCTATGTTGATTTGCCTTGACGAGAATTTTATAGTGACAATGATCTTGTTATGGCTCGATTGTACCGAGTAGAAGGAGTCCATAGGACTAGGAGGCAAGTCGTCATAAGTAGGATTGACAATGAGGTCGATATTTGTGCCTTCTTGGATGATGAAGGGGTAGTCATCCATGTCGAGTCCATCGATTAGCTCTAAACCTAACACGGAAAGTGTTTGTAAGGCTATAGGGATGCCTAGGATTTTCGCGATTTTTTGTTTGATCTCAAGAACAGGTTCTTGGTGGCTAATCTCAAGAGGAAAATAGTTAGAGCTAGTGACTATGGTAACCTTCATTGTGAATTTTGATTGTTTGGGTAGAAGGAATGTAACAAGAGAAGTTATATATATGAGAATACTTATCGTTCAATGTTGGTTTTGTATTTGTAGGAGAATGCTTAAGATGTTCGTTTTGAATGTAAGTTTCATGCTGAAATAATGACAAAGATTATAGTTACATTTCTATGTTCAGAGCAAATTATGTTTATGTTCATATAATGAGCACTAGTGTGTGTCTGTTCTTTCATTCTAATTTCATGCCTTCATGTTTTAGAACATGTCTAAGTCATGCAAATATGCTTCTTTTGAATGAAATTGTTGGTCTTTGATCAGTTAGAATATGTATGATCATTTGTATGTCACCAAATGTACACGAGAATTTGAATTGTTAACATAGATACATTAGTATACTGAACAAAGTTTGGCTTACGGTAAAAATTTAGCCTCATGACATCATGAGATTCAAACTCCATTAAGGGAACTTGGAGGTAGGAAGTTGAGGTTTGATTAGGATCATCCTCTATCATAAATATATATATATATATATAGATAAATTAATACTTTGACTTTTGCGTTATTCATCTTATAATCTTGACTGGATTGTTTATAATAACAAAGTAAAAACAAGTTTAAGTTTTGAAAATATTGTTCAATGTACCTCAATGTATATTTCGAAAAGAAAAATAAACTCATAATTTTATATTCACAAAAATCAAACATATCAACGATAAGTGTTACTATGCCTTCGAAGTTTGAAAGTCAAATTCTTGAAACTAAAAATAAATAGAGGAGCTATATGCCTATGTGTATGTAAAAGGGATATATATGATCCTAATTGATTGTCATTTTTCAAGAAGTCTAACAAACGAATTGGGGCTGGGATTCATGTTAGAAGGTTTAAGTTTGAATTATAGTTACTTTCTCTGTTTTTTTAATTGTGACATTCTCCATGTGAGAAAGTTTGAAATTAATTGTGACACTTTTTTTAGGCAAATTTTTTTCTCTATCTCTCTCCTATTACATGAGTCCCCTTCTTTCTTTCTCTCCAAAAATCGTCTAGAAGTCCTTAAAATCAAAATTGTTACAACTAATAAAAAACGGATGAAGTAACAGCAAGTCGAACAATAATACTTGCTCGACACGGAAGTATTAAGAGTTCGGATCAACCTAATGGAAATGAAGCAAATTTGAAACATCCACCCTATTTCCACAAGTGCGATTATAAACAACCCTTAGTAAAATATAGCACACCCCAAATCACATTTTATAATAATGCAGAGTTTCAAGTTTGTTGATTTCTCTAAGGCTGTGTTTAGTCCACCTTATTTGAGGATTTTGTTTCTTACTCCATTTGTTCCTTTTTTATGCTTATGTGAACTTCGTCACATTTTTCAATGCATCATACATATTTTATCATTGTAATCACTAGTTACACATATTAAAGGTATACATTGATATTTTAAAAGTATAAATATCTAATAAGACCCATATAAAAAAGTATCTAATAAGATTTCACATGATATGTTTTTCCTCGTATCTAAATGCAAGTACATTCATTTGACTATATGAAAGGTAACAATAACTGAGGGTACATTCATTCATACGACATCTACGACAAAAGGCAAAACTAACAATTGCATATCAAATTGAAATAAATGTAATTCATTCTGACGGGGCACGATCACGATCATTGAGGATATTTAACACTTATGAAAACTCTCGTCTTTTACATCATTGTCTTTCACAAGGGGTCTATCGATTTGTTGTAATTTTGAAATAGAATTTGAGTCAAATCAACTAATTGTAAACAAACTTTCGATATATGTTGCAAGCCTATGCAAATTCTGGTCAATGAAGAAACCTTTAGAATCAATCAAACAACAAAAGCAAAGTCTTCAAACTCTGACATGAGAGAGATAAAACCAATATATAGGTAGAAAAACACCCTCAAAGTGAGACTGAACTTTATTAGTAGCAATAACATAGAAACTATTGAATAAAAGAAAAAAGGGGCTTACCACCGGGCAAAGGGGTTGATGGTAGCCCCTAGATAAAAAAAAACTAGGGGGTTATGGAAGAGAAAAGAAAAAAGAAAGGACAAAGGGAAGGAAGCACTATTAATCTAATAAATTACATTAAATGTAGTTCTAAATACCGTATATAATTTTCGTTTAATTTAACCACCTTGTATGTGCAATACCAGTAGTTTAATTTTCACTATTAATGAATGATTTTTCGATCAAAACAAATAATTTTTATAGCTTTCAGTACCTTATAAATATGTCATGATAATACATTATAAATCGCAATTGAATCAACACAGAAACCCATAGCTAAAGTCTTTTTTTTTTCTTTTTGCACAAAATTGATACTCCTATGTTTCATCTTATTTGCTACATATGAAATTTAAACACTATTTATATTGCAACTTTGACGATATTTGAATTTATATACGTAATGAACAACATACACATGTGAAATCTTATTTGATTCATCTTAATGCATATTTTCTATATTTATAATTAAATTATTTCAATACCTAATTTGAAATACTATTAGTTTTTGAAACTGTACCTTCAAAACCGTCAAAAAGTAAATTTTCCAAATAAACGGAGAGAATTTTTGTACAACACCACCTAACATTTACAAATTTTTGTAAACTGTCATCTCATCTATATGTTATTTTTCTTATATATTACTCCTTCCGTTCCCTTTTGATGTTCCCATATGGAATATGGGGGAAAACCAATGCAAATTGATGTGGATGGGAATCTTTTGAATTTATATTGTATGAAGTGTACTTTGGTACTTTTTGCTTTTGAAAAAGGAAAAGAGAGAAAGAAAAGTGAGTGATTGAGAAAGAAATTATTCTAAAATGGGCCCATGTGTAAAACTTTGTAAATATTTGGTTGTTAAAGGGTGAGATGGAGAAATAAATATTCTTAGAGTAGAAAAGATTCAATATAAAAACAACTTTTAGAAACAGCCTAAACAAAAATGGGAACATAAAAAAGAAACGGAGGCCGTACCACCTAAACTTTCCTATTTTATTAAAGGAAAATTATCATTTTGGGTACCTGAGATTTGACAATATATCATTTTAGGTACCCAAGTTTTCAATAATATCGATTTGGGTAACTGAGGTTTGACAATAGGTTCAATTTAGGTACCTCCATATTAAAGGTGTTAACTTACCGTTAAGTGTGACCCATTTTGACCGGTCAAACAGGCCGATTTAAAAAATCGGGTCCGGGTCGAATAAACGTTGAAAAGTGAAAACCCTGTGCGTTCGATTTCGGTAGACCCAACGGGTTAAAGGATGTGAATTTGTCAAACGAGTCGGTTAGAATAAAATTTTTTCGAGTTCGGGTCCAATAAACCTTTAAGACCCAGTTCAGTTTCGGGTAGACCCAACGGGTTTAGGGATTTGAATTTGATCTTTCTTTTATTTAGTTTTTGGGTCATATATGTAAAAAATTCCCATTATTTGATACTACTGCTATAGATATAATGATTTTCCGGTCGGTCGAGTAAAAAACGGATTTCTCGGTTCTGGTAAAAAAATTTGTGTTCAAAACCATTATTTTTGGGTTGGATTTCGAGTCGGATTTTGACAGGTGTAGACCCACTTCTTAAAATGATCAATGACCCTAATCTATTTCAAGAGTAGTATTGGATTTGCCACTTTTTTGAAAATAATAACAACAATTACATCTTTAAATACATTAGAACCGTTGATTATCTACCCGAAACTGAACTGAGTCTTAAGGTTTATTGGACCCGAACACAAAAAAAATTTATTTTAACCAACCCGTTTGACAAATTCACATCCTTTAACCCGTTGGGTCTACCGAAACTGAACGCTTGGGGTTTTCAACATTTATTCGACCCCGACCCGATTTTTTTAACCGGTCGTTTGACCGGTCAAAGTGGGTCACACTTAACGGTAAGTTAACACCGTTAGTATGGAGGTACCTAAGTTGAACCTATTGTCAAACCTCAGGTACCCAAATCGATATTATTGAAAACTTGGGTACCCAAAATGATATATTGTCAAACCTCATGTACCCAAAATGATAATTTTCCAAAAAAAAAATCTCTCCTCTTTACAAAAAAATAATCGTAAATGGAGACAGGGGAGTGAAAGTTAGAATAGGTTGAATAAAAACACCAATTACACATTAGATTTCAGTCTACAGTTACGAGTTACATGAACAAGTAAAAATGGCGGTCTTTGCGCCATTTGAAGTTTGAATGTCATCCCTCCTTGCTCGTACCAACTAATCGATTTAGGGTTCCATTTCTATTCGATTATGGATTCCGACGCATCTCGTACTCGAATCGATCAGGTTTTTCTCACGAAAACTTTCTGCTTTTCTTTTCAATTTATGTTCAATTGAAAGTATTGATACTTCGAATTTGGAAATTAACTTGTTTGAATTCGGTTCTAAGACTAATCAAAATTGGGAATAAAATTGGAATTAACTCAGCAAAGAAGAAGAATTGATGAGTTTGATTGATGTTATCAATTGATGATGGGTTATAATTATACTATGTGGTTTTGAATTACAGTTTTTTGCGTCAAAGAAAAAGAGAACTTTATCACCAAAAACTGCTAAAGATTCCTCTCCTAGTGCAAAAGGGTCTTTGGAGAATTTCTTGGTTACTTCACAGAATGATAAAGTGAAAAGAAGTTTGGCTTTGGAGATTGATTTGTCTTCCAAAATTGAAATTAAAGATACCCTTTTGCCTAGTGATGGTAGTTTTAGGGGTAGAGCTTCGTCTGAGGCGGTTCTTAGAGAAGAGTCTAGAGGCGGAGACGGTGGTGGTGGAGCATGTAGCCATGATAATGTTGACCAAGTTCATGAACCTGAGAATGTGGAGCTCAAGGAGTTTGCTATGGACTTTTTGTCGTTGTATTGCAGGTAATCAGCTCTTTTGGGGTGCAGTTCATGTCAAAGTTTTGATTTTGAACTTATGAAGTTTAAGTAAATTCTGATGTTTATTATCTCAAATTTTTGTTTGAGATTATATGATGTTTCTGATTTAGAAAGATTAGCACTTTGGGTTTCGGTAGTTTGCTTGTTTTGAGGTCTTTTTTTGAAACAGGCTTCTTTTTTTGAAAATGGGATAATTATGGTTGGGATTTGGGATGGAGGGTTAGATAGTAAAGCTTTGCTTGGTTTGTGGTTGATACTATGTTGCATTGTATCATATACAGGGGAATTAAATCAAGTTCGCTTTTTGAGAAAAAAACAAATGAGCATAAAAGATGTGGTAGTCCATCACTGCCTGTTGTAGAAGGTACACCATCCAAGAAAAGGCAATGTGTTGCCGATAAAGAAAATTCACAGCCGGATAATGAGATGCCAAGTTGCGATAAAGGGGTTCCAGTTCTTGTGTCCTGCAGCACTTCCTCTCAGAAGGCACAAAGAGTTGTTAACTCTTCGATAGGAGTAAGCTTCATTTGGGTTTGTAATTGTTGCATGTCTTGGTCTGGTTGTATGTTACACTTTCTAGAGTCGTTTTCTTTTTGTGATAGGTTGACTGTGATAAAGATATCTCCAAGTCTGACATCAGCTTAAGAAAATGTAATATTGCAAACTCAACTTCATTGGTGAACGAGTGTACTACGCCTGCTGCATTGTGCAAAAGTTCAAGTGCACGTGAAACTCTGGTATCAAATCGCGGAAGCTCCATATTTTCACCAGGAGAAGAATTTTGGAACGAGGCAATCCAACTTGTTGATGGTTTGTTTGCAAAAACTGGTAATGATTTTTTACAAGGGCCAGAAGGTACAGGCATAAGCAAGACACTAGATGAAGGAGTCTCTCGTCATTGTGATGAAGGGAGTTCAAAAACTAATTTCGATGTACCAGTTTGTATTGATGCTAGCAGTTCTAAGCAGTCTGTGTTGCCGGAGAAACATGAGGGAAATCTGGAAATAGAAGCATCCCCATTTCCTGTTAAGCATTTTGATTTCTCGTGTGATGACAAAAATTTGGATGAAAGTACGCCTAATCATTTATGTTCAGGAGGAGAAAATATTGGAGCTGCAACCAACCAGGCAAAATGCAATTTCGCAGATCATAAGAGGCCATTAGATGACGAAGCTGGATTGTCTGGAAGTGAAGTTCAGTTACATGCATTAGCACATAAAGTACTAGAGAAAGCAGCTCCTGTTTGTGGAGCTGAAAAGAGGAGGCGTATTATATTAAGTCCTGATACTGATAAAATCATCTCTGATTCGCCAAATAGGAAAGATGCGAAATTTGTGGCTCCGGGTACCTGTGATGGAGCAAGTACTCCTTCGAGCTCCATGCAATTGGTTGATCGGTTAGACCTAAGCAACTGGCTCCCCCCTGCTTTATGTGGCATATATAAACGCAAAGGAATAGCTAAACTCTACCCTTGGCAGGTAACGCTTTTCACATTCTTCACCTCTCTTTCTTTGTTATTTGGAAAGGAGGATGGTGTGAGCAAATTGCTTTCGATCGTTAATACATCTATAAACCCTATTTTGGTACAAACTTTTCATAAAATTGTTAGATGCTTTCTTCTAGCTCTGAGATAGATCTTGCATGCAGTAGGAGCAATATGTTTCAAGGGTCGTTTGAAATTGTGATCATGAACTTGACCTATTAGTTTCAAGGGTCGTTTGTCCTTGTATGTACTCTATTTCAGCAGGTCTAACTTGTCCTGCACTTCTTAGGTTGATTGTCTTCAAATGGATGGTGTTCTGCAGAAGAGAAATCTTGTTTATTGTGCATCTACAAGGTCAGTAGTCATTATAAGAATTAAAGTTATCTGCTGAAAGAGATTTTAGCTGATTGGAGGATTAGTGGTTGTTAAGGGAAGTTGTTGATGCGAAGTGCATACCAACTCCCAATCATGCGATATCATGGTCCTCGTTTTCTTTCTGTTCACATTAATTGGAAAGAAAATCAATGTTGCAGCTTTTGTACAATAGTCTTTTTCTACTTATTTGTACTCTTGCTCTATAAGCACTTAAGCAGTTTGCTAGAACAAAATTAACTTCATTGAATTAGGGCGATGAATTTGTTGTTCCTGTTAGCTCAGTATATTTAATGCTCTCTTGCGACATTTATCTTTTTAGTTACCTTCATCCTTCTGCAACAGCGCTGGCAAAAGTTTTGTTGCTGAGATCCTGATGTTGCGACGTGTCATAGACTCTGGGAAAATGGCGTTGCTTGTGCTACCTTATGTTTCAATATGTGTTGAAAAGGTTTGCTTGACCTGTTTCCTGGTTTCCAAGTTTCCTAGTCAGGTTCTCAGTCAACACCATATGTATTGCTGTTGCATTTATTGAAGCATGAATGATGATACTTTTTGCAGGCAGAACATCTCGAGCTTCTGCTGGAACCTCTTGGCAAGCATGTTCGTAGCTACTATGGGAATCAAGGTGGCGGAACACTTCCAAAAGATACATCAGTAGCTGTCTGTACTATAGAGAAGGCCAACTCGTTAGTTAACAGATTGCTGGAAGAAGATAGATTATCAGAAGTGGGAATTATTGTGATTGATGAACTGCACATGGTACATATGTGATATGTTGGCCTTTTGCAACCTTTTCTGATAAACTGGTCACAAATTAATCTATGTGATATTTATTTGGCGTTGCTAGGTTGCTGATCCCAGTAGGGGTTATCTGTTGGAGCTACTATTGACAAAGCTTCGCTACGCTGCTGGTGAAGGTAATGGTGAATCATGCAGTGGAGAAAGCTCAGGCACAAGTAGTGGCAAAGGTGACATAGCTCATGGTCTGCAAATTGTTGGGATGAGTGCTACAATGCCAAATGTGGCAGCAGTTTCGGATTGGCTTCATGTAAGTACCAGTGTACCACATGTGACCGTGTTTTTCCTGTTGGCATTGACGTTGACCATAACAAGCTGTTACTATGCTGTAGAACTGTCATAGAGGTTAGTTGTATGCATTAAATCTTACCATAGGGCTGGTCTTGTTACTAAAACTTGACCTCTTAGCTTTTCTTTAGTTTCTAATCGAAAGACGAAATGCCGAAACATTATCTTTTATATGTTTTACTTGTGCATTTCATGTGCGTATGCATTTGCACAAGTCAGGGAGGAGAAACCAAAGGTACCAGGGATCTGGACCTTGATTTGGCTGTTCCACTAGTTCCCTTAGACTAGTACAGTAAGGCTGAATATGATTGATTCTCGGCCTCCTTAGTCCGTACATACCAGTATGGCGGGTACATACTGGCTGTAGTAATGAGTAGTGACAGTCATAGTAGCAGTAGTAGTTGCTTTCAGCTGTCCTAATGAAGTATAGTTCCTGATTCTGTGATGCTTTGCGGTGCAATACTTGTATCATCTGTCTCATTGTGTACTGGTGAGTTTTTTTGTATTAGAATTCCTTTCGTTTTCTATCCTGCTGTGTGAATAGGAGAATAAATGGATAATAGAACCAAAATTATCTCTTGCTAGCCTTGTGGTTTTGGTTGCCTGCTGCATTTCTAAATTTTAGATTTTACTTCCTCTGTTTCTAAGTATGTACAACATTTCACTTTTCAAGGTCAAACTTAATAAACTTTGACCATATGACCTCACCAATACTTCTGAAAATCCAGTCTTGGTGGGATATGGTGTTTGATTTGTTTGAGTGTGTATTATCACAATTTAAACTTTCCATGAATTTACTAATACACATTTACAGATACTAATGGTCAAATGTGTGAAATAAAGACCGTGAGAAAAGCCAATTCTGCACTTATCAGGTGATGGAGGAAGTCTCTATCTACATAAAAACAACGCATTTTATCAAGTAATCTGCAGACTGCAGCTGATCATTTCATTCATCAGCTATCTTATGGAGTTTTGTTTCTCCCTATTCTTAACAACTTCAGTGATACCTGCAACCATTGGTATGCATTATTACTTGGTTCTTATGTGGTGACAGACTGACAGTGAAGAACAGAGTGCTTCAGTGTGAGGGGTAAATTTTGGAAAGGTTGGTGTGATTGAGGATATAACTAATTATGCCAATCTACCGGCACCAAGGACAAGTTAATGGTTAGTGGGGTTACTTTGTGGGTTTTACAACAATAGTGTTGTACATTGCCATTTCAGGAGCTTATCTGTGATTGATGCGTGTAGTTTTCGTCATAGGTCCGGAGGAGGGGGGGTGTGTGTGGAGGGGTGGTTAGTTGGGTTACTTTGTGGGTTTTACTGCGAATGGTATTGTACATAGCCATTTCAGGGCTTATCTGTGATTGATGTGTGTAGTTTGCTACTTTGCTTATAGGTCCAGAGGGAGGGGGGGGGGGTTAGTTGGGTTACTTTGTGGGTTTTACTGCGATGCTGTTGTACATAGCCATTTCAGGGGCTTATCTGTGATTGATGTGTGTAGTTTGCTACTTTGCTTTATAGGTCGAGAGGGGGGTTAGTTGTGTTATTTTGTGGGTCTACTACGATGTTGTTGTACATAGCCATTTCAGGGGCTTATCTGTGAGGGGGGGGGGGGTGTTCAGACAACATAGAATGATATTTGGTATCATGAAAGAAATTATGTCTTATTTAGGGAGGACTATTTGTCAAGAATTGCGTCTTGCAGTAGTTCCATATTCCAGAGGGACTTATTTTCATACTTCTCCAGTAACCCGGAGATTCTGATGATTCTTTTTAAGATGACCGATGACACGCCGCTTTTGCTCTTACCGAGTTTCTTGAAGGTTGTTATTCTGACTGTCATTTTGAGTTTTTGTTTGACCAGCTCTTTAGAAAAGATTTAGAAGACATGTTGAAGTAGTTAAAATAAGTGTTGCAAATGGGTATGACCTATTTAATGTAGATAAAAATAGTTAGCTGCTCACCTTCTTTTTGATGTCGTAGCCGTTTGCATTCCCTAGGTTAGGTATTTGAGTTCGTCAATATCCGTAATCCCTGTGGCCCAACCTAGTAAGCCAAATGACTTTTATTTAGCAATGGTGCAATCTATTGTATATGATTAAAAGTAGGTGCAAGTAATCCCTGTGGCCCAACCTAGTTCTTCATGCTCTTAGGGTTCTTTCTATAGGTATTTGGTTTCATCTTTATTTGGGCGTTTTACATGAAAATAGGCTGCTAATGGTGCATTAGACTGTTCGAAAGGAAACTACGAGGCTGGCAATTTTTAATGAAGAACAGGCTACACTGGCAGCCTTGTGTTCGTGAGGGAAAAGATCCAATCTCCTTTTCTTAGAAAAAAATTATAATCTCTTTTTAAGAGTTATACATACTTTGCTGAGACTTTTGCGTAGTTGCATTCAATGTCATAATGGGTGTCGGATAAAGAATGATTTATTGAATTTAAGTGCTGGTTTTTGTGGGTGCTTGTCCCTCTAATTAACGACATTTCAAGATTCTTTGCTATTTTCTTGATGGGTTTGCTTTTGGTTGAATGTATAGATGATATAAAAGAACACTGGATGTTGTCAGATGCCAATACAATGTGACTTGCACCTTTATTGACATCCCACCATGTATGAAGATTTGGGGTTGGGACTTGGGAGTCTTGGGACGGAATGTGTTACAGATGTTATTACCTTAACATAGAGGACCACAAGCTTCGGTTGGTGATCTAATGATTTGATGACATAGTGCAGGGATTGGAGTTGAGACCTCTATTTAAAAAAATAGTTGCCTTTTCATATCACAGAGCAGTGCTGTTTTACTTCTGTCACTCTCTGCTCTGACTGTTACTTTCTGAGAATAGTATCTGCATCATCTTACTGCAGTGGCGAGGACTTTACAGTCTTTTGATCTAACTGTTGCCTTCTTTATTTTGGTTTCTTTAGGCAGCGTTATACCAGACTGAATTTCGGCCAGTCCCCTTGGAGGAATTTATCAAAGTGGGGAACACTATCTATGACAAGAAGATGGAAATTGTTAGGACGATTTCTAAGTTAGCAAATCTTGGAGGCAAAGATCCGGATCATGTTGTCGAATTATGCAATGAGGTATCTATTTTCATGCCTAGTGAGAATCTCTTATGTTATGCATTTAGTTTAATATATGAAGGACATAAAATTTTTGTAGGTTGTCCAAGATGGTCATTCTGTACTTATCTTTTGCTCAAGTCGAAAAGGATGCGAATCTACAGCTCGGCATATCTCAATGTATCTCAAGAAGTTTTCTGCCAAAAGCCAGGAAGAGTCAAGTGAATTTACTGATGTTTTCTCGGCCATCGATGCCTTGAGAAGGTGTCCTGTGGGTTTAGATCCTGTCTTGAAGGAAACACTCCCTTCTGGTGTCGCCTATCATCACGCCGGTCTCACTGTAAGTACTTCTTACATATCGTCTTATTGACTGACAAGCGTTGTCTACAGCATATCTGTAGATTTTCTAACTCCTGGTTGTTTGTCAAGCCTGAGAAATCAGTACTGTCAGGTTTCAGCTGTTTGCTTTCTGAAAAGTTGCATGTTTTACTGTTTACAGGTTGAGGAAAGAGAAATTGTTGAGACCTGCTATCGTAAAGGCTTAGTACGTGTCCTAACTGCTACATCTACTCTAGCTGCTGGTGTTAATCTGCCTGCTAGGAGAGTAATATTTCGGCAGCCTAAGATTGGCCGTGATTTTCTTGATGGGACAAGGTACAAGCAAATGGCTGGTAGAGCTGGGCGAACCGGTATAGATGCAAAAGGAGAAAGTGTACGCTTTTACATCTCTTATTTGCTAAGAATTCTAGTATGTTCCCCGCCTAGTGGTCTAATAGTAGATTTGCTCACCAACATATTCTCATATGCTCTAATACTACTTCACTTTCTGTTTACTTGGATTGACTGACATCTACAGCTTTTTTTTTGGTTTTATGACCTACATGTATTTTCTTATCAACTGATGAGTCAGTTGGATAGTTTTAATGATGTGCTGCTTTTTGACTGAGGCAGGTGCTTATTTGCAGACCTGAAGAAGTTAAGAGAATTAAAGCCCTTCTGAATGATAGTTGCCCGCCATTGCAATCTTGTCTTTCTGAAGATAAAAATGGAATGACTCATGCTATTCTGGAAGTTGTGGCTGGTGGAATTGTTCAAACAGCTAATGATATTCATCGATATGTGAGATGTACATTGCTTAATTCTACAAAACCATTTGAAGATGTTGTCAAATCAGCGCAAGACTCCCTTAGGTGGTTATGCCATAAAAAATTCCTTGAGTGGAATGATGATACGAAATTATACAGTACCACTCCTCTTGGACGAGCAGCTTTCGGCAGTTCCCTATCTCCAGAAGAATCACTTGTAAGTACCTCATCCCATTGTGAATTGAAAGAAAGAAACAGAAAATGATCGAAACTGACAACTGGTTACTCGTATTTAGTTTATACTGTAACTGAGATACGGTATCCTGATGTTTACTTGAATCCAGAATGAATTGAATAAAACAAGATCTGATCGAAAATTAGCTATACCTGCTCCTGTCCTCTAAGTGTTACAAAATGTGCTACTCTCCTGCAAATTGCAATTTAAAACAAGCGAATTATGGTCAGTTTTGGGCGAAAGGCGAATTGGGTAACACTTACCTGATTCTGCAATGATCCGAACAGATTGCAATCCTAAAGTAGAAGTATCGAATCTGAATACACCAACAGTCGAGCTCTACTCAATTTGACCAGAAATATCATCTTTTATTGGGTTGTTTTTAACATAATAATCTAAATTACTTTTTTGCAAAGATTCTTTTTGACATTGGATTTTTACATTCTTTATATTGAGGGAATAGTTTATTTAATAATTAAAAAAACTATTGAGCCTTCAATGTTCATTGAACATTTTCGATATGACACGGTTTAAAAACAACGCAACACCAAGGTCTTAATTCCAATAAGAAGAGGTTGACTCCGTCCGAAGTTGTGGAATTCGACTAACTGCACTTGTCAGGCCCGTTCTCTTCGGCATAAAACAGCTGAACTGAACTGAAATGAATAGTGATATGTGAGAGTAAAAGTATTGTCGAGAGCTGAACTGAAAATAAGTTGGGGAGAACAGACCCTTAGTCACTACTGAATGAATGGTGGCTAAATGGTTAAAATCTAGAATTGAAATATATATTGTTCTCTTCAATTCTTTACCGTAACACCCTGACTCTCATGGGCTCAGAGTTGTTACCAAGTGCGCATTTAGGACCGACGTAGATCCTTCCATTGATTATCTTTTTCCACTTATGTGCACCCTAAAAAACTTTTGAGGAGGTTATTCATCCTAAGAGTAAGCACACTTTGATGGTGGAGTATCTTAGCTCATGAAATCCGAAAAAGGGTGAACCTTGTGGGTATGGGTAATGCCATTAAATCGTTGCGGGTATTCTGTTTTTTAATAGATTTTTATTTTGTTTTCCTGTAACCTGGATAACTTAGACTTTTTGTTCCTAACTCTTTGGATTACTCCCCTTTCTACTACAGATTGTTCTAGATGATCTTTCACGAGCAAGAGAAGCTTTTGTGCTAGCATCTGATCTGCATTTGGTTTATTTGGCAACACCAATAAATGTTGAAGTAGAGCCTGATTGGGAATTGTTTTATGAAAGATTCATGGAGTTGTCCTCGATAGACCAGGTACTTTGGGTTCGTACATTCATTTCTTGTAAATAATTTGATGGGATTCTTGGATTTAATTTGGTTCCTGTCTTTTTCTTCGTGGATTAGTCATATGCTCTGTTTAAACTTTTGAATATGTAGTCAGTTGGCAACCGTGTTGGAGTTATAGAGCCATTTTTGATGCGAATGGCACATGGTGCACCTGTACGTAGCGCAAGTCGTTCAAGAAATGCTATTAAAGGATTGCATAGCCGACTAGATTCCCAACTAGGAGTCTCAAAATCCATTACTCTCTCTGATGAACAATCCCTCCGTGTGTGCCGGCGATTTTATGTTGCCCTTATGTTGTCACGATTAGTGCAGGTATCTCCTATATCATTTGTTTTCATTATTGGTTCCTGTGCTGTCTTTTTTTCCTCCTATCCTCCCCGCACCTTCTTGCTATCTCAGATTTTGTGTTATTATGTCGTCCTTTTTTTGGCCTCTGCTGCCTGCAATTTGGTGCTGTTGCAGGTTTTGTTTTCGCTTAATGACATGGGCTAAGATCATATGTCCCATTTAGACTCCCATTTTGTGATGCAACTAGGACTCTTCTTAAATTCTCAAAAGTTTCACTCATGATTGCTTAAGGTTCTAAATCAAGTGTAAGGCTTCACTCACCTAAAACTAATGGTTTAGGAAAGATATGAGAATAGATTTGACTAGCTTCACTCACTAATTACCCTAAAATCTCTCATATTAAGTTTCACTCACTTAGCTGTAGGTTTTTGGTTTAAGTTCAAGTGAATATTGGATCAATGCTTCCAATACTCAAAACAAGCTTAAAGCTTAAGTTTTCTGTAATAGACTGACATAGCTTACTCAGAATATTAGACTGTAAATGGGTATTTTTTACTGATTGAAAAGGAATTACATAAAATAATGGATAATCAAGCTTTCGAGTGGCTTGAACACTCCCAATCAAGCATTCGAGAGGCTTGTCTCTCCCAAAGGACCCTAAGAAGTTCTACAAAACACACTTAATAATTTTCAACATAACAATTCACTCCCTAATCTCCTCTATTTATAGGTAAACTAGCTTGCTAACTTATTCCTCAAGACACTACTTAATTGCATTTCCTAAAATTCCCCTCCCTCAAGATCGATTCATTACATTTTCATCCACTCTTTTTTACAACCTAACAGCTCTTGGCTTATAAGCAAAGAAATACAAGAGAAAGCTAAATAGAACTCGTAGTAAGCTGCTGCAACTTTTCTGATCAGCACACCTACACTATTTCGGCTATTTTACTTATTGGCTTATCCTTTCTCTACGAAACCAGTTGGAGCTTTTCGTAGACTTCAATAGCTTTCCAATGAGTAGTGACAAGCTCCAATTAGACAAGAAATGGCCTAAACCCATAACAAAACAAAAAGGCAGCAGATTCACGTTGGTAATGGCGGTGCAGCTGGGACGTTTCCTCCTCGGCTGGGTTTTCTCTCACTTGCTTCAAATGAGTTGTTTAAGCACACATCTGAAGTTCTGAACTCCCACACGAGTCACCTGCTTGATTACAAAATTTAGCCCTATTTAAAGCCATCAAACCATGAAAACCAGCTTTCAAGCAAGCTATGCCAAAACCAAGAAACCTATTCCAAAATAATGTCCCAAGTTGAAGGCTACTGCGAATTTTTTTCTTGATGACATTTCACCAGAATTTGTAGGATAAAAAATTCGAGACATTAGCAATCCAACAAAAAAGAATCGTTAAAAAATTCCTTGTAGATCGCTCGCAATCACGAAAAATATTTTTGTCTTGCCGTTTTCAAAAATTGGACGAACTAAGTTAAGTTTATAACAAAATTAAACAAAACTAAACTAATGGAAACTATTAATACCTTTGCATGATTAGTGTCAATTATTTCCTTATTGTACTTCTTAAATCTCAATATTAACCAAACCCAATAAGTTAAAGAAACCAATCAACATCTTTCGAAAAGTATGTAGATGCATATGCATCATGTGTTGTCCCTGCACATTTCTTATTTTGCTGTCTCGTCAATCTAAAATCAACTATCTTGGATAATTTAGGTAAAGGGGTGAGGTGGCCAGATTTGAGCTAAATGGGACACTAGATGAGACACCATATGGAATTGATGATCCCTATTGTTGATATGCAGCATGTTTTCTGAGCATTCATGATGCTTTATCTTGGAGATATTGGAACTTACATCCACATGTTTCCTAATGCTGTATTCGATTAGGAGCAGAAAGTGATTGGATTAGCTTTTGCTTTGCAATCCTTAGATAAAACAGGCCTATCATCTAATTTTTGCCATGAGAATCAATGAATACTTTTATCAATCTTTTTATGTATAGCTGACACTGAATGTACTTAATTTGATTTGTTGTTTTGCTATATGGGTTTAAGGAAGTACCTGTTGGTGAGGTTTGTGCCGCCTTCAAAGTAGCACGAGGAATGGTTCAAGCTTTACAGGAAAATGCCGGAAGGTTTGCATCGATGGTTTCTTTATTTTGTGAGAGACTTGGTTGGCATGATCTGGAAGGCTTAGTTGCCAAATTTCAGAACCGTGTTTCATTTGGTGTGAGAGCAGAGATTGTAGAGCTTACTACTATCCCATATGTGAAGGTAAGTATCTTGATCTGGTCGGTCCATTCTATTGTGTGCTGTGGACCTTTGATATATTAGTGATCACATATATGTTCATGTTTATGAATCTAGGGCTCTCGGGCTAGAGCATTATACAAAGCTGGCTTGCGTGCTCCTTTAGCGATAGCTGAAGCATCTGTTGCGGAAATAGCAAAGGCGCTTTTTGAATCGTCATCTTGGGCTGGGCAAGGTGAGACTGTGCCAGTGCTTTTGATTAATTGTGTCTTATCTTCATAATGTGTGCTTCAAAATCAACTTTTGTAAAAATCTGTAGACCGATTCTTATAGAAAATATGTTTTTAGTTATTGGGGGGCAGCAGAATGCAACACGTAGGCTCCGTTTGTTTTGGTGGAAAACCATTTTCTTGGAAAGTGATTTTCCTCCATCTTTCATTTTCCTTTGTTTGTTTTGGTAAGGGGTGGAAAACAATTTTCCTAAAGGTGGAAAATGTTCTTAGAAGAGGAAAACCAATTTCATTTTGTAAACAAGGTATGCCACATTTTCCTCTCCACTCCTTACTCCTCTTGATTCTCTCCTTCTCATCTTTCCTTCTCTTTTGTTTCATTTAACTTTTCTCCCTTAGTTCTCCTCTATTCAAACAAACAAAGGAAAACTTTTTCTAAAATCATATTTTCCATTAAATATTGTTTTCCTTGAAAAATGATTTTCCATGAAAATTGTTTTCCATTAAAACAAACGGACCCGTAGTAAAAAAGGGCTAGATGGAATGGGGATCTTTTTCGTTACATCTTTGTTTCTCAACGGTAAGGTAGAGAAAGATAACGAGAGTGGAAATATTTTCTGAGTCATTTCAAATGCCTGACAGATTTATTATTTCTTTTTTATCCTTTTATTTTGGGGTACAAGGGAGCTGTCTAATTAAAGTAATGTTGGTGGCTAATAGTCTCTTTTGTTTCTCATTTGGCATCTGTCCTGGTTTGAAACTTGTCTTTCAACCAATCTCCCCTCTTTTCAAAATATTTTTCTCTTGATTTTGTATGCAAACTCTATGAAATTTCTATCTTCCTACATTTGCATCTCCTCCCTCTTTGCCAAAGCCAGATCAAGCGACAAGAAATTTTGATTTTCTTTTCCCTACCTCCTATTTGCACGATGTGCAAACTTCTCTGTAGCCACTATTTCTTCCTTGCTTGCTTAATGGGCTGGGCCAAAAAAAATTTCATGCATTGAAGGTTTGCCCCATATAGTTTATGAAATCACTTTCATCTGATGAGAAGTGAGTACTGCACTCTGCTTAAGAGGTTGTAGGCTTGTCCATCACCAGTTTACAGACGTCCCCCTACCTTAGTAAAATTCCTCTTTTTTTTTGTGAGCTTGAACATTGATTTAGAATCCACACGCTCCAGAAAATTCTTATCATTTTATGTTTTGTTTCCATGGAAGAATCTTGTTATGTTTCCATTTCTGAAGCATTAACATGAAAACGTCTTGAAACATGTAGCAGGGTGTTCTTTGAGATTATTGTAACATTTAAGATTGGGCATTGGTTTCCAACTGTCTAGAACTGATGATTGAACTACAGTTCAATTTTTTGGAGAAGCTTTCTGGGTATTACAGTCTTGCTTTTCTACAGTTGAGCATTCCTTAAATAATTTTTTCTTGGTAGCCATCCTCATGTTCTGATTATAGGATATGACTATATTTCAGAAGATCTAGCACGGCGGCGTGTTCAGTTGGGGATAGCAAAGAAGATTAAAAATGCTGCAAGGAAAATTGTCCTTGATAAAGCTGAGGAGGCTAGAGTTGCTGCATATTCTGCGTTCCAATCGCTTGGACTGAATGTTCCCCAACTTTCTCATCCTGTCTTGTTACCTGCCTCTGGTGGCCCCGTTGGCGATGGTGCATCCACTCCCTCTTCTGGAGAAAATAGTACTAGTAGCTCTTATCATCAGAAAAGGAAGCACATGCCAACTGAATTTGTTAAAAGACAGGAGAATGAGGGTGACCCAGATACTGATGCTGGAAGGCCAACTGAAAAATTAATTTCTTCAAATGAGGAAAATGCAGTCAATACCTTGCCTAGTGGAGTTTGTGTAATTCGACCTTCATCTACACCAGTTGAAGATTCTGTACCAGTTGGGGGCACGGCTCTGACACCTGGTTTAGGTCAGACTGAAACTGCGGCATGTGTAGGGGTTGTGAATAAGGCAGTCAAGGAGAGAAGAAATGCTTGCAGTGGCAGCAATAAGCAACAATCTAATGACAAGGGTCCCGTCAATGTAGCCAGCGCAAGCAGATTGGATGCCCTATTAGATCTTTGGGAATCTGTTGGAGACTTTAATTTTGATATTCACTTTAACAAAAAGTCTGAAGCGAATACTATGCTTGCTTATGAAGTACTTGGCCTTGCCATTTGCTGGGAAGATTCACCTGTGTATTATGTTAATCTTGCAAAGATTTTACAAAACAACAATTCTGGCTCTTGCAACAATGGATCTTCTGGGCATGTAAACTCAATTGATGCGAACGTTTTCTTTGTGATGGAAGCTCTCCGGTGGAATAGGATCAGTAGGTTACTAGGGAAGACTGGAGTTCGAAAATTCACTTGGAATTTAAAAATTCAAGTCAAGGTGTTGAAAAATGCTGTTCTTTCACTGAATAAAAACAACCTTAGTCAGACATCAAAAAGTACAACGATTGAAGTTGTTGACGACTCGTTCTGTAGGTTGCCCCAGGTTATTCTGCAAGATGGAATTGACCTTTGTATAGTATCCTGGATCCTTTGGCCTGACCAGGAGAGAAGCTCTAATCCAAGTCTTGAGAAGGTATTTCTTGTTGCGTGTCCCAAAGTTTGGTCATTCAGTCCCCACCCTAGTAGATATGTTTGATAATGATGTCAATCAGTGGCCTAGTGCAGTATTCTTCTAAAGTATATGCTAATATTTATAGTGATGAAGCAGAAAAGAAAATGAAAACCGTTGAAATTGTCAGCTGTCTCAAGTTCCTAAACTATGAAATGTTTTCAAGAGCAACCATGATTTGAGTCCTTCTTATAACACAAGGCGAACAATTGCCACATATCTTTTTAACTGTAGTGTTAATTAAGGTTGTGCTCTCTTCACCTTGATTCTTCTGAAGTAAATTAATCTGAAAATATTTTTATAACTTTGGAACTTGTCTAAACTAATTTGATCTTATTAGAACTTATCCGAACTTACTTCTCATGAGCTATTTTTTGGGTGAACGGTGAGGAGAACGCAGCCTAGTTGACGCATTCTATTTTGTTTGACACTGAAAAATTCTCCTGCTTCCTTGCTATGAAGTCAGCTCTGACAGTCTTCTGTTAGTGCTGATATCTTTTTTTCCCCCCTCTGTTAAACAGGAAGTTAAGAAGCGTTTATCTAGTGAGGCTGCTGCAGCAGCTAATCAGAGTGGAAGGTGGAAAAATCAGATGCGAAGAGCTGCACATAATGGTTGCTGTCGTCGTGCTGCTCAAACACGGGCTCTACAGTGTGTGCTTTGGAAGTTGCTTGTTTCTGAAGAACTTGTTGAAGCCCTTCTAGGCATTGAAGCTCCCTTGGTAAGGTTTTGATTGTGAACTAATTTCTAGTTATATTATATAAAAGAGTTAAACTTAGTTTTGGTTTAGAATATTTTTGTGGACTGTTTTGTCACTATGTGTGACAATGTCCTCATGGCTGGTATTGCCTATGTCATAACTAAATAGATGGCGTGCTCGCTTCCAGTCATGAAGCCATCGTCAATATTCACAACCTATTTTTTACTTCCGAATTTCTTAATCAGTAGATGCTTGAACAGTATCTTAGTTCTCTGTTGCTTATTATATTTATAATTTGAATTAATTAACTGATTTATTAAATATGGGTAGTGAGTTGTTTTCTCTAAATTTTATTTCTTCTGCTGAAACTTGAAAATTTCTATTGTTTTTTAGTCTGGTTCATCTATTTGTATGACATCTTAATGAAGTTTTTTGTCCCTAATATGTAAGGATATCCTTGAATACATTTGTTTGTTTACCTTTAGTAGCATGATTTACTACCATGTGTTTTTGCTATACTGTTGAGTTGGGTATGCTATTCAAATAGAACTTGATTACTATAAGTCATATTTGTAAGTTGGAGGTTTGACAATCTACACTGCTATTTTTTCGCACATTTTATTTAGTTAAATTATTTTCTGGTTTTGTTTAGGTGCACTTTTTGTGGGTAAATACATCTTTAATCTATATATACTTAGGAATTCAGGGCAGGACACTATTTTAGATGGGGTTGCACTTATTGTCATTAAGTGGTCAAGGTTGTTGATTGGTCTTGATCTGCTATCTTCATTACTTGGAATTGTTTCAACTTCAAACTATTTTCTGTATCTACTTTCCTGCAGGTTCATGTCCTTGCAGACATGGAAGATCAGGGAATTGGCGTTGACATGGAAGGTTGCCTTAAGGCACGACAAGTGCTAAGTAAAAAGCTTAAGATTCTTGAGAAGGAAGCTCACAAACTTGCTGGCATGATGTTTTCACTGTATATGCCAGCTGATATTGCAAATGTTCTTTACGAACACTTGAAGCTCCCAATACCTGAGGGACATAACAAAGGAAAGCAGCATGCCAGTACGGACAAACATTGTTTAGACATGCTAAGGTACCTCTTTGGATCTAATCCTCAGTTAGTGGCTCACTTTGCTTCGAGGTTCTATCTCACTTGCTTCATAGTGAATTTGCAATCCCCATTACTTTTGAAGTGATTCTACCGTATTAATTTGTGTCCAAAACTATCATCAGTGTACTTTCACTAGCGCCTCATGCTTGTAAAACCTGTTGCTATGAGTTTTTTTTCTATCCGTTGCAAGGTATATAAGTCAATTTCTATTTTCTTCAAAATTAGGGCCTAGAGAGTACTACTTTGCTTCAAGAATCACCATCTTATTGAAAAGGATTGCTGTTTTGGTAGTGCACTCTGTGCTTGGGTTGTCTTTTGTTTCTGGCAAATTCTTTTGGATGATCATAAGATATGTTCTCCTGAACTGAAACTGAAGAATGTGCGCCATTCACAATATCGTCATGATCACAAATGCTAATGTGACCTCTTCAATTTACCACTTTACCCAAATGAAGTCCGCAAAACCGAGTTATTCTCTAACATGGCTACTGCTGCTCTAACTTCTGCCACCAAAATCTACTAGGAGACCTTTATATTGGCATCTACATTTTCTTCACATAGCCATAAAACCCATCTTCACAGGATTGATGCTTTATATGGTCTGTATTTTCAGTGGCTAAACTAAGTTCAAGGGTTACCATATTACAGACCTATACTTCATCTGCTTAACCGATGTACTATCAATACTTACTCGGGTTGGTTGTCTCTTTTTTGAAATGGGCTTCCTGATTTAAAAATATACCATTCCTTAGGAGGTTCTGGTAACTTTGGCTGGCTGCATTAAATTGAGTATAATGTTAGAAATAGCGTGTTACTATTGAACTACTTTCTTATTTGCTTGAGAGACTAGAGTATGATAATTATGATCAGAGGCTCTCTTGATGGTTTTGGTTCAGTTAAGATGTGGAGCAATATGTTCATTATTTAGAAACTGCTTTGGTGATGCAGATGGTCGTAAGAAATGGATATCACCAAAATATACACTGGATAACAGCCTTTTCTCCAGAAACGATATAAGAAAGGCTATATACATGGCCTTTTTCACATAGATGAGAGTTGTAACAAACGCAAGGACCATATAATGCATCGCATATTCGCATCTTATGTGTATTTGCCTTTCATGTAATGCTGAAGGTTTAAAAATATGTTCTCATTTCAGTCCGTATTCTGACAAATTTTGCTAATTTCCAGGCTTGAGCACCCTATTGTTCCAGTAATAAAGGAGCATCGAACACTAGCAAAGCTCCTGAATTGTACACTAGGATCAATATGCTCTTTAGCAAAGTTGTCCATGAGGACACAAAGGTATACATTACATGGTCGTTGGCTCCAGACATCGACGGCAACAGGACGACTTTCCATGGAGGAACCTAATCTTCAGGTTCAGTGGCGTTCTTTTTGCTTGATTATCTGTCTTCTATTATCTTCTTTTCTTTTTCATCCACAATACTATAGTCTGAATAAGTTATTCGTGCGTGGGTAATTTGCAGTGTGTTGAACATATGATTGAAATTAAAATGCATCAAAATTGTGCTGTGCAATGTGATTCCGATGGTACAGCTTATAAAATTAATGCACGAGACTTTTTTATTCCGACTGAGGTGAGGCGGCTAACTTGTTCTTTTCTATATTTATCTCTATTTCTATGAGCGTCTAGCAACTGATGCCTTCTTTCAGGAAAATTGGCTGCTTTTGACAGCGGATTATTCTCAAATAGAATTAAGGCTGATGGCTCACTTTTCCAAGGACTCTACTTTGATTGAACTGCTCAGTAATCCGCATGGTGATGCATTTAATATGATAGCGTCTAAATGGACGTGCAAATTAGAATCCGACGTGAGCTCTCAAGAGCGAGACCAAACCAAAAGACTAGTCTATGGGATTCTTTATGGCATGGGTGCTAATACTCTTGCTGAGCAGTTGAGCTGCAGTGCAGATGAAGCTAAAGCGAAGATTAGAAGTTTCAAAAATTCATTCCCTGGCGTTGCTTCATGGCTTCATGAAGCTGTAACATTCTGCCGTCAACGCGGGTACTAGTCCCCCCCCCCCAAAAAAAAATAAAATATTTAGCGTCTTAATGATTTTTTTTTCTACTTTTGAATTAATTTCCTGAAAAGAAGTTTTTCAATACCATAAGAACCATGTGTGTATGATGAAATACACACTTTCCAGACAAAACAAAAAACCTAACAGACACAATGAGTTGCACATGTAGGAAGAGTGCCAAAGACTTCTACATCCTTTGAAAGGCTGAAATACAGTATAAGATAATTTGAAATTTGAGTGAACAGAAAACTAGTTTCAGTATACATAGTAATTTCATCTGTTTGAGACTAAGGTTTGGCTTATAAGTAGGTGATCTTGCTTCCCTTCACTGTCCTCGCCGTTTAGTAGTCACCAGTATTTCAGTAACTTGCTAAATATGATGTACAATTATGTTTCTCAATGGACGTTCTTTCCTGTCCCTGCTTCACATGCTTAAGGTCCTTCCAAACCGCCCCCAGGTTTTCCACCTCTCAGATACTGACATGGACCACTTTGTCCATCTTTTGTGGTACAGATATGTGCAGACTCTTAAGGGTAGAAAGCGCTTTTTATCCAAAATACGAATTGGCGACAGTAAGGAGAAAGCTAGAGCGCAGAGACAAGCTGTAAATTCTATATGTCAGGTAGCCTCTTCTTCTAACTACAACAAGTTTTTGCCGTTTTGTCATTTTGGGGAAAGAGGCTTATGTTGTACCCTTCGCATCCTACTCACAGGGCTCTGCAGCTGACATAATCAAGGTAGCAATGATTAAAATCTACTCTGTAATTGCTGGATGTGAGACACATTGCTCTACTGACGCACTCGCGACAAAGTTTTCCATGCTCAAGGGTCACTGCCGTATGCTTTTGCAGGTTTTCCTTACATATCGTACAATCAATTTTTATTTATTTTCTGTTTGAATATAGAGAAATCAGATCAACAAAACGAGAATCAACATACCACAGCAAGATCTGGAATCTGAAATTGAAAACAATGCATCTGATTGTGAAAGTCATGTCCAGACTGATATGCCAGATTAAACCTACCTAAACAGTGATGCCAATTCATTTACTGTGAACATTCTCATCCAGATTTTTGTTGGGACTAGAGAGAAAACGAAACAAAACCAACAAACCTGATGAGAGTGACTCCACTGAATAAATGTGTGTAATCTTCTGACCACATTTACAAGGAAATGATGAACATGTTTTCTGTCGTTGCCAGGTGCATGATGAATTGGTTCTGGAAGTTGATCCATCTGTTTTAAGGGAAGCTGGGTTATTGCTGAAGATGTGCATGGAGAGTGCTGCTTCTCTTTTAGGTTTGTGTGGAAAATTTGCATGACATTTAACTTTTTGTTAAGGATATCTACTGAATGTTTTATGGTGCTTCAGTCCCTCTACTGGCGAAGGTGAAGGTTGGCCAGACTTGGGGTTCATTGGAGCCTTTCGATGTCAACGATTTTGGAGAATAAGGTTGCTTTGGTTCAAATAATTTCCAAATTGGGTGGCACCCAGTGGAGGCAACTTTGGCTGTTTGTCTCTCATTGGATCGTAAAGGAGATTAATTTTATGCAACATGATGAACGGGGAGACACGCAAATAGCCGAGCCAGTCATGTTCCATTCCTGTATGCATCTCTCCATTGGTGGGGGGTGCGGGGAGGTCATGATCTATGCAGCGTGATATGTACAGCCGAGATTACTTGAGAGCCGAGACCAATGCTTGCAGGTCAGAAATATCTTGTATTAAGGCAGCTGTATTCTCTTCGAATGGAGCTAATAATATCTATCGCTGAGAAACTGGAAATGTGGTTCTTGTAGCTCTTCCTCCGAGGACGTTTATGCAGAATGTCTTCTCTGAAGTTCTGTTGCAAGGCTGTTGTACATGCAGGCCATAGATCTTTATGACAGCCTATCAGACTTGTAAGCTGCCTGATCGGGTGGACAATAGCCGCCGCCTCGATTAATTGGCTTGGGAGTTAGGAACCATCTTGCGTTGACAAGATGTGTGTAATTTCTGTAAATATTTGAAGCAATAAATTCTGATTTTTCTAAGGGAAGGTGTCTCAGTCGATGCTGGAAGATTCAGTGGAATTCTAACTGGTCTTTTTGTGGTATACTTCCCTTAATGGCCCCTCTTGCATGGGTTAATTGACGTATGATTTTATTGTATCAGAGAACTCATTAACCTCATCACTGTATAGGATAATTTTGTGAAAAGTAGTTCTTTTGCCAATTTTTTTGATGGGTGAAATGGATCTATGTAAATTGTCAGAAAGTAACACTTTTGACACAGTTTTTGTGATGGGTGAGAATTTGAGGAGAATTTATAAACGTCAATTTGGTGTGGAGTCCAAAAGACTCCACCATATTGTTACCAACAGTTTCTCGAATTTGAGATACACATTTCTCTTTTGGAGTTAATTAGTACTAGTACCTCATCTTGTCGTTTGTCGCCACTTTCCCGTGGAAAAGTTATGTTTATGCCGTCTGGCCTCTGTTTCTCGTATATTGATTAAGTACGTATTTTCCCACTAAATATGTTGACCTTAATTATACGGATTTTTCATTAGTTATCCTTGAGGTTTGATGTAATGCGCATGCGCCCCTATTTTTTGAAAATGCACGGGTATCTTTGAGGTTTTAAAGATTGTACCAATTGCCTCTAATGACTAACAACAATTAGAGCTGTCAAAAGCTGACCTGCTCTAGGATTTTGAACCGAACCCGACCCGGAACCGACCTGAGAAATGGTACACCCGAATCCGACCTGCACCCGACCCGAACTCAACCCGTAACCGAATGACGCCCGCCAATCCTTGACCTGAACCCGACCTGCACCCGACCTCAACCTGTAACCGAATCAACCCGACAATTGTTGACCTGAACCCGACCTGCACCCGACCCGAACAACACCCATATCCGAATTTACCCGACTTAACCTGGTTTCAACCCGAACCGATCATGACCCGACCTGACCTCAACCCGACCTGATCATGACCCGACCTGACCTCAACCCGACCTAATTATGACTCGACCCGATCATGACCCGACCCAATCATGACCCGATCTGACCTCAACCCGACTTGATTATGACCCGACTTGATTATGACCCGACTTAACCTCAACCCGACCCGAACATGAACACAACCCGAACATGACCCGATCTGATCTCTACCCGACCCGATCATGACCCGACCTGTCCTCAACTCGACCCGATCATGACCCGAATCGACTTGACTTCAACCCGACTAGATCATGAGTCAACATAACCTTAACCTGACCCGATCATTAGAATCATTATCATTTACTAATGTCTATTAAACTATTCAATATTTGCATTACGTATACAATTTTATTTGTGTCTTCTTTCTAGAGCTGTAAGTTTGGTTGAAAACTGTAAACTGCTAACTGAATCGAAACCGAACCGAAAAGGAACTGAACTGTAATTAACTAAATCAAAAACCGTTTTGAATCGAATTGAAAATTAACTGGAAATAACTAAAAGTTGATAATAACTTACAATGGATAATAACTTAAAATTATTTTAAACTGTTATTAACTGAATTTATAATTTATTAATTTTCCAAAAATAATTACTACCTTAGTCCCAAATTATTTGCTACATACAGGTTTGATACAAATATTTAGGTAAAACAAGTGGGAAGGTTCGCACCACTTTAAATCAAAAGCTTGTCATATAACTGAGATGTTGGTCAAGAATGTAGCAAGTAAGATATGAAAAATCTGATTATAATTAGAGGAATTTTTTCAACCTTTGATGAAGTTGGGGAAAGTTTACAAAAATTTCATTGCAATCTGATAGGTAAAAAATTCAAAATTGAATACTTCCTCTTTTTTTTAAAAAAATATTCTCAATTGTTGCAGCTAAAAAAAAACGGAGGAAGTACTATATTATATCATCTTGTTCCCTTCAAAATTATTTTCACTAAATGTATCTCTATTAATTAAAGTTCCAATAGAGTTAATTAAGGTCTTAACTCAAAACACTTAGTTTAATGTAATTATATACTAATTATTAAATGAAAGCAACTAATGTATTTTAGATTTGACAAATGCTCACGAACGTCTTGGGTGATGGATAAGGAAAAAGTGGAAATATTAAATATAACATAAAAATAATAATTACACTAATCCATCCGTGATTTTAACATATAATTCAAAATTAATATCATTTTGAAAAATATATCAAATGTTAATGAACGTCGGGGAGTTTATTAACAAGATCTAATTAGTACCATCAATTTTTAATATTCTAAACAATTTTGGGTCCGAATGGAGTCCCACTAATTCCAGCAATGGTTGCAGCGGGATTGATAGGCGGGATGCTATAACCAGTTGTACTGTCAGCTGCCAGTGCCAATGCCGTAAAAACACATTTTAGATAAGGATGACAGATGAAAATGGGAAATGGAAATTACTCAACTTTCCATATATTCCCCTTTCACAACCAATCTTAGATTTATTCACGAGCATCAATTCATTTTGCTTTCCTTCGCTTTTTCATTAACAACATATTGAAGGACAATGTTGGAAGAATATGTTATAGACAATGAACTTCTTGCATCAAAGAACGACGAGAAGCAGCGGAGTTAAGGAGAAAGACGAGTAGAACGTTATTTTTCTTACTGACCAAATTGAATGTTAATATACCTAAAAAAAACAAATTAAAACACAGATAAACAGAAAATTTTCATTAATCATACAAATTCCCATAAAACATTAACAAAAAACAAGTAGAAAAATAAATAAATGAGATTTAATTAGCATCAACAAGTAGATCAAGTAAGTATGTATTAAAATTCCAGGTTGTGTGTATTGAAATTCCAGCAAAAACAAACTACAATCACGGGAAAATGAACATAAATCATAAATGTAGATGGTGGAAGCGAATTGCAGCCTTGCAGGTAGGGGGTTGCGGTGGTGGTCGTACAAGGGGTTTTATCAAAACAGAGTGAAGAAGCTTTTATGGTAGAACATGGAGAAGGAGGAGGTAAAAGAGATAAACAAAGAAAGAGAGGCGTGTGAATTGAGAGTGTGGGGTTTAGGTTTTAGGAAAGTAGGATTTATATATGGAAAACGGGAATTTGTTGTAGACCGTCGATTTGAGTTTTCTATTGTATCTAATGGTTGAGAATGGTGATCCATGTATTGTTGTATTTTTTAGTTTGAGCCATAGATTATATTTGATCAATGGTTGAGATGAACTGATTTTCCTTTGTTGGATTTTACTTCTTTATCTATTTTGACAACAAATGAGATTAGATCACTATTAAAATTATCTTATACTTCCTCCGTTTTTTTTTAAATGTGACACTTTCTATATAAGGAAGTTTGGAATTAGTTGTGACACTTTCTTTTTTGGGCAAATCTTTCTCTCTATCTCTCTCCTATCACATGGGTTCCCTTCTTTCTTTCTCTCTATCTCTTTCCTCTCCAAAAATTGCCTAGGAGTCCGTGAAATTAAAAGTGTCACAACTAATAAAAAACGGAGGAAGTAAGTTATATCTTATTAAGTACAACTTACGATGAAAATATAATACTACATGTGACGGGTGATAGGATACGTCGCTCTAAAATATCTAATCCAGTGATGTAGTATATTGATAATCGATCTAATATGTATAAATCTTAATTATATATGTTATTCATTGGTCTAATGTATTGATGGCTAATAGAATACACGGCTCTTAAGTATCAAACTCAATAATGTAATATATTGATGATTGCTGTGATACATAAATCGTAAGTCTTAACTATCTTATTCATTGATCTAGTGATGATCGATATTATACATGGCTCTCAAATATCTAATTCCGTAATGTAATATATAGATCGTAATCATCTTATTCATTAATGTATTAGGAATTAACATAATAATACCATTATTGTACAATTTAGGTATTACTCATAATTAAAAATTAATTGTTTTGATAATATTCACTATTCAAAACTTATTAATTATGTATCCTCCATTCGTCCGATCTGATAAACATTGAACTATACAAGTTGTCCATCACTAATGATGTCTAAATTGTGATTACTATCTTATTATATTGATCTAATACATATACATTAATCATAACTAAATTTTATTGATCTATTACATATACATTAATGATGTAATACACTAATATTATTGTCGTAAATATTGATATAATGTATTGATGATTGATCTAATACATTGATGGTTTATCTACTATGTTGATCTTAGCTTTCTTAATAAATTGATCTAATATATAGATGATTGATCAAATACACTAATCCTAACTATATTGATGCCCGATCTTCTAATACATTAATTTTAACTAACTTATACGTTGATCTAGTATACTGACAGTTGATCTAATATATTGATCTTAAATATCTTATATATTGATCTAATACGCCAATTATTGATCTAGTACACTAATATTGTTTGTCGTAAACATTGATCTAATGTATTGATGGTTGATATAATACATTGATAGTTTATCTACTATATTGATCTTAGCTTTCTTATTAAATTGTTCTAATATACTGATGATGAATGTACTACATTTGCCTTAACGATTACATTGATCTAATATACAGATGATTGCTCTAATACACTAATGTTAACTATATTGATGCCCGATCTTCTAATACCGCCTCTTTTAACTATCTTATACGTTGAACTAGCATATATTGCCAGTTGATCTAATATATTGTTCTTAAATATCTTATATATTGATCTAATACTCTGATGATTGATCTAATACACTAATATTGAACGTCGTAAACATTTATCTAATGTATTGATCTAATACGCTGATGATTGATCTAATACACTAATCTTAATTATCGTATACATTGATATAATATATTGAAGACTGTTCTTAATGTATAACTCTAAACTAAAAATATATATACACACATATATTGATTGATGAATGATAAGATACACTAGTCTTAGCAATCTTAAATGTATTGATGATTGATTGATTGGTCTAATACACTTACACATACACTTATCGTAACTATCGATCATACTAAAAGTAAATTGGAAAATTTATAAACTCATCGCCACTCATATATATATATATATATATATATCAAATTTTAATTAATCCCCAATTTCGAAACCATAATCTCGATTTCAATGTTTAATGGTGTTATTGGTATAAGACTTAACAAGTAGTATCGTTATATTGGTTAACGATAGATCATACTAAAACTAAATTATAAAATTTATAAACTCATCGTCACTCACATATATCGATGAGTTTAATATATATATATATATATATATTCGAAACCATAATCTCAATTTCAATGGACAATCTTCAATGGTGGTTATTAGTATAAGACTTAACAAGTAGTCTCGTTAGTCGTTATATTGGTTAATGATCGATCATACTAAAACTAAATTAGAAAAAACTCATCGCCACATACATATATATATATGTATATAAATTCGAATTAATCCCCAATATAGAAACCATAATCTCAATTTCAATGTTCAATGGTGGTTATTGGTACAAGACTTAACAAGTAGTCTCGTTGTATTGGTTAACGATCGATCATACTAAAACTAAATTAGAAAAAACTCATCGCCACTATATATATATCAAATTCGAATAATCCTCGATTTCGAAATTTGATTGACTCGAACTAATCCGATATGATGTTAACTTGACTCGAACATAATTTGACCTATACATAGCTGGATCCGAGATCGACCTGACCTAGACTTGAAATGAAATCGACCCGACCCGGACCCGATCCCAGGCTAACCTAACCCGATCATAACCCGATCCGAGGTTAACCCGACCGGATATAACCCGAACCGAGGTTGACCCGACCCGGGCATAACCCGATTCGAGTTCAACTCGACCCGATCATAACCCGATCTGAGGTTGACCCAACCCGGACATAACCCGACACGAGGTTGACCCGACCCAGGCATAACCCGATCTGAGGTTGACCCGACCGGGCATAACCCGATCCGAGGTTGACCCGACCCGAGCATAACCCGATCCGAGGTTGACCCGAACCGACATAGACCCGACCCTAACCTTACCCGAACCCGAAATTAACCGTCATAACCTGTTCCAAACCCGATCCGAACCAATCCGACCCAAACTTGACCCGACCCGAAGGGATTCAGACCCGAACCAACCCGACCCAAACCCGACCTATCTAGATGGATACCCGAACTTGACCCGACCCGAGCGACACCCAACCCGACATCACCCGACCCAAACCCGACCCACACACCCGAATTGACAGCTCTAAAAACAATCAACTTTGTTGGCAGAGATGTAGAAGTAGGTATAATTTTGGACGAACAAATTCGATAAAACCAAAAGTATTAAAGTGGAACTTGAGGCCATGCTGACTTGTTGCTCACTGGTTGGCTCCAAATCCATCTAGAAATTTTCTTCATGTGCTGAATATGTAATTCGTTGTTAGGGTCATCCCAGTAAATTTATTTACTAAGACGGTTTTAGCTAGTTTTATTGTCTTATCAATAATAAGAAAATACCTTGCAATCATCATACTTAATTAAAAAATAGCTACATAAAACATTTATTGCACATGCTTCTTTTTTGATGTTAGAAAAATATTTACTCATATACACATTATTATTGACAAAACAAAAGATCGTAACGATTAGCTTCTCAACATCTTTCAACGAAAACGACCAAATCTATCTATTTCTGATGTTCTTGACTAAATTGGTTACACCACAGCCATTCGATTCACTGACATGCATCATGATTATATATTGGCAGGCAATTAACTTCCTCATTTCTAGGAAATCAATGTGATAATCCTTTACATTTCTTCATAATGAACTTACTTTGGAAACCATAATACATCATCATCAAGTAAGAAATGGCAAATGGCACAGCTCCTAGAGTTAGCTTGGTCCTCTGAGTTGGTACTTTTTTGGCAAATTGCTGGTGCATTCAAGGTGGATCCTTCTGTACCCACCAAAGTTGCTATAAAAACGTCCATATTCTCTGCCTTTTGGCAATAGAACACTGCACAAGGGAAAGGGATCTTATGGCAAGTTACTGCTTCAGCCCTTGCAAGCTTCTTGATTCCTTGAACTTTGTACTCCATCCTAATATCTCTATCTATGTTTGCTGAGATTGCCTTAACTTGTTTCCCTATAATAGAGGTGGCAAAATCGATCATGGATTCCAAGGAGTAGCAACACTTGTCACCGGCCTTGTTGTCCTCACAATACTCTAGTGTTTCACTCATTATGGTAGCTTGTGTTGAATCTTGGCCTAGGTTGAAGTGTTTTAAGATCTCTGGCAAATTGGCACGAGAAAAATGTAGCTTCTCAACCATGTCTCGAGATAGAAAGGTGGTTGGATTGGTTGATTTTCTGAAGTGCAACTTCATTTTCTTTCCTAGGCTTAAGTCGTCCTCGGCAAAGAAGAGAGAAGCAACTGAATCCTCAATTGATGCAATGTCGTCTTGCATGGATTGACCTCCTCTGATTGCATTACTAGAGGTCGACACCTCTGCACTTGTGGGTGAGCCTATAGGTGCTCCATAGCTTTTTGTCATGTCTGTGGCTGATGATCTAGGTGGCCCATAAAAGCTATTGCTCGAGCTTGCGGCATGTTTTGAAGTGTGGCTAGAGGATCTTTTAGACTTGTGGCTAGAGTGCTTTCTCGAGACTCCATTAGATGCTTTGTTAGAGTGGTGACTTGATTCTTGGTTAGATTGTTCTCTTGATGATTGCTCGAAACCTTTACTAGATTGTTGTCTAGATGTCTTTTCAGATGCTTCACTAGCTTTTTGGCTTGAGGTTTCTTGGGATGCTTGGCTGGAGTGTTGGTTCGCTAATTCACCCGATGTTTTAGTAAATTGTTGATTTGAAGCTTGATCCGATCCTCTATTGTATTGTTGATTTGAGGCTTCCCCTGATGCTTCCCCTGATGTTTTTCTAGATTGCTGATTTGAAGCTTCACTTGCTGTTTTTTTAGATTGTTGATTTGAACTTTTGCCTGATGCTTCACTGGATTGTTTATTTGCAGCATCACTTGATGCTTCATTAGATTGTTGATTTGAGGCTTCACCTGATGCTTTACTAGATTGATGATTTGAGGCTTCACCTGATGCTTTACTAGATTGATGATTTGAGGCTTCACCTAATGATTTACTAGATTGTTGATTTGAGGCTTCACCTGATGCTTTATTGGATTGTTGATTTGAGGCTTCACCTGATGCTCTACTAGATTGATGATTTGAGGCTTCACCTGATGCTTCACTAGATTGTTGATTTGAGGCTTCACCTGATGCTTTATTGGATTGTTGATTTGAGGCTTCACCTGATGCTCTACTAGATTGATGATTTGAGGCTTCACCTGATGCTTCACTAGATTGTTGATTTGAGGCTTCACCTGATGCTTTACTGGATTGTTGATTTGAGGCTTCACCTGATGCTTTACTAGATTGATGATTTGAGGCTTCACCTGATGCTTCACTAGATTGTTGATTTGAGGCTTCACCTGATGCTTTACTAGATTGATGATTTGAGGCTTCACCTGATGCTTCACTAGATTGTTGATTTGAGGCTTCACCTGATGCTTTACTAGATTGATGATTTGAGGCTTCACCTGATGCTTTACTAGATTGTTGATTTGAGGCTTCACCTGATGCTTTATTGGATTGTTGATTTGAGGCTTCACCTGATGCTCTACTAGATTGATGATTTGAGGCTTCACCTGATGCTTCACTAGATTGTTGATTTGAGGCTTCACCTGATGCTTTACTAGATTGATGATTTGAGGCTTCACCTGATGCTTCACTAGATTGTTGATTTGAGGCTTCACCTGATGCTTTACTAGATTGATGATTTGAGGCTTCACCTGATGCTTCACTAGATTCTTTATTTGAGGTTTCACCTGATGCTTTACTAGATTGATGATTTGAGGCTTCACCTGATGCTTTACTAGATTGTTGATTTGAAGCTTCACTAGATTGTTGATTCGTGGCTTCACTTGATGATTTGTTTGCTTTAGATTGTTGGCTTGAGGCTTCATTAGATGCTTGGTTCGAAACATGTTGGGATGCTTGACTCGAACCTTGTTGGGATGCTTGACTAGAACGTTGTTGGGATGCTTGCTTAGATTGTTTGCTTAATAACTCATCGGAGGCTTCGCCAGATGATTGGTTAGAATCATTGTTCGAAGCTTGTTCGAAACGTTGGGCAGAGTCTTGACCAGTTGCTTTATTGGATGCTTCATTAGCTTGTTGCTCTGAGGCTTTTTCAGAAGTGTGGTTGGAGTGTTGGTTTAATAATTCACTAGAGTGTCCGCTTGATGTTTGATTAGATGTTTGGTTAAAATTATGGTTTGCGCCTTGTTCGGATCCTTGAGTAGTGTGTTGGCTAGAGGTTTTATTGGATTCTTTGTTAGCTTGTTGGGAAGAGGCTTGCTGAGAAGTTTGGTTGAATTGTTGGTTTTCAATTGAATGGTTGCTTGATGCTTGGCTAGATGTCGAGTTAGAATTTTGGTTTGCAGCTTGTTCAGATGCTTGATTATAGTAGTGGCTAGATGTTTTATTGGAAGCTTCATTAGCCTTTTGGGTTGAAGCTTCCTGGGAAGTTTGGTTGGTGTGTTGATTTGATGATTCTCTAAATGATTCATTAGCATGTTTGCTTGATGTCTGGCTAGATGTTTGGTTTGAATTGTGGTTTGTAGATTGTTTAGATCCTAGATCAAAGTGTTGGCTAGAGGTTTTATTGGATGCTTCATTAGCTTGTTGGGTTGAGGCTTGATGGGAAGTTTTATTGGAATGTTGGTTTGATGATTCACTAGATGCTTCATTACTGTGTTTGCTTGATGCTTGGCTAGATGTTTGTTTAGCATTTTGGAATGTGCCTTGTTCTGATCCTTGATTAAAGTGTTGGCTAGATGTTTTGTTCAACACTTTATTAGCTTGTTGCTCCGAGGCTTTTTGAGAAGTTTGGTTGGAGTATTGGTTTAATAATTCACTAGATAATTCATTAGATTGGTTGCTTGATCCTTGGCTAGATGTCTGGTTAGAATTTTGGTTTGTAACTTGTTCGGATGCTTGATTAAAGTGTTGACTAGCTTGTTTATTGGATGCTTCATTTGATTCTTTGCCTGAAGCTTGCTGTGAAGTTTGGTTGGAGTGTTGATTTGGTGATTCATCAGGTGCTTCACTTTTGTGTTTGCTTGAGGCTTCACCAGATGCTTTAGAGTCGTGGTTCGTGGCTTTTTCGGATCCTTGGGTAGAATCTTGGTTAGATGTTTTATTGGATCTTTGATTGGAGTTTTGTGTTAAGGTTTTATCGGATGATTGTTCAGAATCTTGGTTAGAATGTTGCCTTGATGTGTAATTTGATGTTTCACCAGATTGTTTGTTTGAGGTTGCACTGGTTGTTTTCTCAGAGTTTTGATTTTTGGCTTGGCTTGAGGTTTTGCCTCCCGTTTCGTTGGAAGATTGGTTTGAATTTTCATTGGATACCTGACTAGCTTGTTTGGAAGCCTGACTAGAGTTTTTGTTGGAGGACTTTTCAAATGATTTTTCGGTTGCTTGACTAGTGTTTTTGCTTGAGGCTTGATTTAAAGAATTTTCTGAAGATTGGTTTGATGCTTGGCTAGAGTTTTTGTTTGAAGCTTGGTCAAATGAATTTTCAAACGAATGATTAGAAATTTGTTTGGAGTTTTTATTCGAGGATTGATCTGAGGATTTTTCAAGAGAATGGCTAGATGTTTGATTGGAGTTGTGACTTGACCCTTCTTTTAAGGAATTCTCAGAAGATTGGTTCATTGAGTTACTAGAGTTTTTACTTGAGCCATTACTTGAAGAATTTTCGGAAGATTGTTTAGATGCATGGCTAGAGTCTTTAGGTGAAGCTTGATTTAAAGAGTTTTTAGATGAATGCTTGTAAGTTTGATCAAAGTCTTGTTTTGAACCTGATGCATTGGTTAAGGATGATTGATTTGAATCTTGTGATGGGGTTGATGTTTGACTTGATTCTTGACTTGTAGGCGTCTGGGAAGATTGATTAGATGCTTCACCTGAGACTTTTGTAGAATTTGATGAATGACTTCTTGAGGATTCTGATGAGTTTGATGCTTGACTTGAGTGTTGGCTTGATGCTTGACTTGAGTGTTGGCTTGATGCTTGACCAGAAGACTTTCCAGACATTTGAGCTGATGCTTTACTAGAGGCTTCATTCGAACTTGAGAACTGGCTAGACTTGTGGCTAGAATGTTCACTTGACCATTTGCTCGAGGCTTGGCTTGAGCTCGAAGAACCAAAACTCCCATCGTTTGATGTTCCCGTGCCATCACCATTAGAATCAACTCTTGTTTGTTTATTTGAATTAGAGTTAAAACTTTCTGAACTTTTAGCCCCTACGTAGCTCTTAAACTTCACCATTGAATTCCCATCCATTTGTGAGCCATCTTGTTGGTTGTTATTTTCTAGAAATAAAAAACATAAAAACTTAGCATATACTACAATTATATACCTACATACGGTGGCAGATCTATGCTAAACTAGTGGGGGTAATAGGGTCACTTGTCTCCATTTGAGTCGGTAGAATTGTAAAATTTCCCTTTAAAATTTTCGATTTTTTTTTAAAATTGTCTGAAAAATTGATCATTTGACCATGATAAAATATAAGAATGACGCTTTGACCACACTAAATATTTTTTCTGGATCTGCCACTGGCTACATAATCATATGCGAATTTCGAACAGTACTTAATACACTATTTCATCATTTAATACAGGAAACTATCTTATAGTAGTATAAGAATTTTGGAAATGAGAAAGAGTTGGTAAGAAAGAAACCATTCAAAGAATCCTTGATAGCCTTTGGCATTTTTGTATTTTCTCCTAATTGTTGCTTCCAATATTCTTCTTGTTTATGAAAGCTGCTGGAGGAACTCATGGATGAACTATGAGACTCTGAAGAAAATGTTGAATCTCCTGCCACATTTGTCGATATGGCTAGCTGCACCAATATTCAAACATAACAACTAATTAATTTATTATAAGTAGAAACTAATTATTGTACTTCCTTCGCGCACATGCACTTGAACACTCTCCTTTTTCATCAATCTCTTATTAATTAGTTTGGACAATCTATATTAGTTAGTCTGGACAAGATGTTTCATTTGTCACGTGTCACCATCGCTCTTTTAATAACATTATATCCAACATCATTCTCATATATTAAAAATTTTCAGTGTGAAGTTTCAAACCCCCAACCTCAAGTATGTTACAAAAAGCTCCAACCACCAGTCCACCATACTACTATTGATGTTTGTATCAAAATAATGATGATATATAAATGAAAATCAAGAGTTAAGTTGTCTAAATGTGATGACTTGATTTTTTTTTTATTAATATTTTCCAAACTAGATTAGATTAGTTACCGCTAACTTATAACCCTCGGATATTATCAAAGACTAAGACTAGTTGTATTTTAGAAATAGTTCTACTAGTATTTTAATACTTCCTCTCGTTATTCTTATGAAGTTGTTCTACTAGTGTCTTGGCCCACCACACACCTTCTCTCTTATTGCAACCAACATGTGATGATGTAATTAATAACAAGATGATGTAATTTCTTAATAAGATAATACTTAATAACAATATGATGGAAAACAAAATTTAGATGGAAAAGTATCATAATTTGAAGACGCAAAGATGAGGTGACTTACACAAATACATGTGATGATGAGCATGATGCATAAATCCATTGAAACTTTTTGCAAGCACATCGAAAATGAATTATTTATTTACACATTTATGATGAAAAACTTCTCAATAGTAAAGATGAATTCGTTCTCTCCTTGTTCAGTTTTCTCTTTGTTTTTAAGGGAGATTGTGTTAACGTATTTAGATTTTTTCACAGAATTGATTATGACTAAAATTTTATGACACAATAAAAAAGAGTATTTATAGAATTTTGAAGTGAAGATGTTCAATAAACTTATACCATTAGTTATTTCAGGGGAGTTTGGAGAATTAATGGTTGATTAAGGATTTATTAATATTATTTATTATTCTATAAATAAATATGGGAGGATACTAAAATGGCAAGAATATATAATTAGAAAGTAATTTAAAGGAAACCATTTCTTTGCGGAAGAACAAAACAAAAAATGACATCTATCTATATTCTATATATTAAAGCGGAAGCCACTTAAACTGGTTTTCCTACTTTAATAATTGATTGCATTGAAAATATAAGTAAGGATCATTGATTAATATATGCTTGCATCTAAAATTCATATTTTATTAGTTAATGACCAATTTTTCAAGATTATTTTTCAAAAGTATCTTTAAAGAATTTAATTATAGTTGGATATTAGATGTTTTTTCATCGAATTTTAAAATACCGAGCATTGGTGGGATATCATCTAGTTAAAATATAAAACTATACATGTAACTTTTGTAGAGTAGAAATATAAAATACTTATGCTTTATAAGTAAAACCCTTATATCCCCTCAAAAAAAAATGTAAAACTCTTACCAAAGCTAGACTTCTTTGTCTGTCAAACCCTGAGAATACGCACCATATTTTGAGAGAGTGCCATGTAGCTGCTGAGGTATGGCGAGAGTTGGGTAGTAACGCTCATGCGGGTACAGATTTAAAGTCGTGGCTTAGGAAGAATCTTAATGATCATGGCCTGGTCTTTGGCGTAATGTGGAGCTCTCTTTTCGCCACAACGTGCTTCTTAATCTGGAAAAATAGGAACTCCTTCATCTTTAACACCCCCTCCCAATCAAAAAAAGCCCAGCTACTTGCCTTTCAAGCAAGACAAGAAATCACCCACTTCCTTCTAGCTGTCCAAATGCAACAAAACAACCCCACATGCCAAAGTACACCGCACCTGCCTATCCCACACCGGGGCACTGTCCTCCACATTGATGCTTCTTTCACTACTTCTAGCAAACTAGCAGGAGTTTTTCGAGATGAAAAGGGAGGATGGAAGAGGGGTTTCGAGAGATCCTGTTTTGCTTATGACATTTTGCAGGCTGAATTGTTAGCATTGAAAGAAGGGCTGGAGCAGGCATGGCTAGCAAAACAATACAGACTTCTCATTCTTTCAGACTCTAAAACTGCGGTGGAGCTAGTAACAAATGAGCTTGATCACCCAACGATATATAATAGTATCATAATGATTTGCAGGGAATGGATCAAGAAGCTGATTGAGGTGCGGTTCCAACATACCCCAAGACGATGGAACAAGGTTGCGGATGTCATGGCAAAGAATTGTAGGATACAAGGAACGTCCACAAATGTAACTAGAACTTTGTTGAATCCTCCTAGTTATTGTTGGAACGTTTTTATTTTGGATTTTAATGAACTATCTGCACTAATCTAATTTATTGCCCCTCTTTCACCAAAAAAAAAAAAGAGCTAGCCTTCTTAATATTGTAAAAAAAAGGAGTCCTACTCAAGAGAGACCTCTCGTAGGTAATTAATGTCTAAATTTGCGGGCCAAACTCTTAGAGAACCAATTTGGATTGTTGATCTTTTCTCTAAACTGGGTCATCATATCAATCAAAATAGTTATGATTTCGATGTCCGGCTGAGTCAGAACTTCTCAAACTTATCATCTTAGATAACTTAGAGTACATTCTTGATAGATGGATACCCTAAGTTTTTTGTTTGTATCTTGGAAAAAAATTTAGAAAAATGTAAATGTCAAAATGGTGCTTTTAGTTTTCACACTACTTCTCCTTGAAGTACATATCGTACTACGTAAATTACTACAACGAATATTGTAACAATGAGATATATGATACATTATGACTTATTGACTTGGTAAATTGTGTTACCAAAGATTAAAAAGAGGAACGTCAGAACAAAGATAGAGACTCCATCCGTTCCTTTTTGTTCTTGCTATTTGGTTTGGGAGAGAAACCGTAACAATAGTAAACATAGAGAAGATTCACTTTTAATTAACAGAGGAAGTAACATTTATTAGTGCTCTTAACAAGTTGATGAAGCTGCATGAAAGTGCAATTGGTGCAAACATATGCATAAACTGGGAAGAGGGAAGGTCCCAATTTCACAACTTATTTCTACAAATTAAACAAACGGTAGTAAAACGTAAAGCAACAAACCAACACACAGTACAACATTTACATCAATAATTTCAAAATCCTTCACTTGGTAACCCAAATAATGGTATCATCAGCAGCTGGAAAATGGCAGATACGGGTACTTCCTGGCTCAACTTTAAGGATGTTTTTCGCGTAATTGTCTAAGAAATCATTCGTTTCTTTATGACATGCTGCAACTGCTTCAATCTTTGTACCATCTTTCGCTACCAACGAAACCATGTAAGATCTTATCGTCTTCGTTCTATGGCAGAAAAACAAGGCATAAGGGTAGCCCATCTTATGGCAAACAACAGTTTCATGTTCACCTTTCACAAGTTCTTGCACCCCTTTGATTGTGTACTCCATCATTGAATGATCTTTCTCTACTTGAGTTGTTACGGCTTTAACATTGGTACCAATCTTGGAGATTACATAGTCTACCATAGACTCGAGTGAAGTTACACATTTCTTCTCGACTCCTTCGATTGTAGGCTCCTCACAAAGCTCAATTCGCTTTGAGAGAACGTAAGCTTCGTTTGATTTAGGGTCTAAGGAAAGAATTGTAAGTGTTTCTTGTATTTTCTTTGATGAAAATGGGATCTTGTTGGAAACATCTCGAGGTAAAAATAAGGAGCTCTTTTTTGTGCCCTTTTGGAAATGTAAGCTCATTTTTGTTCCTAGGTGAAGGCTTTCCTCTACAAAGAAAACTTGATCTTTGGTTGCACGGGATGACTCTTTGGCTTGATCGTGTCGTTTTTGGTAAGACAACAAGCTACCATAGCCGGCTTGTTTATTGTCGGATAGCAACCCATTTTTGCCGTTGGCAGACTCTAATCCTTGCTTATTGTAAGATAACAAGCTACCATAGCCATTGGTAGATGCTAAATGTTTCTTATTGTAAGACAACAAGCTACCGTAGCTCTTGGTAGATGCTAATTGTTTCTTATCATAAGACAACAATCCATCATAGCCCTTGGTAGATTCTAATCCTTGTTTATTGTAAGATAACAATCCATCATAGCCCTTGGTAGATTCTAATCCTTGTTTATTGTAAGATAAATAATTTGGATTATTAGAATCTAGACCTTGTTTATTAGAAGTATAAGAAAGATAGTTCGGATTACTGGAGTCTAATCCTTGCTTATTGTAAGATAGATATTTTGGATTTTCAAGATTTAGACCTTTATTATTCACATAAGAAAGATAGTTTGGGTTACTCGAGTCCAGTCCTTGCTTATTGTAAGATAAATATTTTGGATCTTCGGAGTTTAGACCTTGTTTATTAGAAGTATAAGAAAGATAGTTCGGATTATTGGAGTCTAATCCTTGTTTACTATAAGATAAATATTTTGGATCTTTGGAGTTTAGACCTTGTTTATTAGAATTATAAGAAAGATAGTTCGGATTACTAGAATCTAATCCTTGCTTATTGTAAGATAAATATTTTGGATTTTCAAGATTTAGACCTTTATTATTAACGTAAGAAAGATAGTTTGGGTTACTCGATTCTAATCCTTGCTTATCATAAGATAAGTAGCTGGGATTAGAGGAAGCTAGGGACTCTTTGTTGTAAGACAAATACCCATTGTAACTGATGCCGGATAGTGATTCTTTCACATTTGGTCGAAGTCTTTTAAGTGGTGTATCCATTGGTTCACCTCCTGCATTATATTCAAAGCAATAAAAAATCTTAAAACCGGTTATAACTTAAAGTTCAATGCTTTAAAAAATTCCATGTTATACTCTTAAAAGTTAAAACATTACACATTGAGATATTGAACAATTAGATTTACTATAGTCTATTCAGTATCTATAACAATAAGTACGTAGATAAACCGTCGATTATAAGACTTACTCAGGACAATAGGCGAGCCGGGCTCTCCCTCTCTCTCATGAGAACCCCTCCTCATACCCTAACCCCCCATGCTCCCCATGCAAATCATCTAACTATTATTACAAAGGGGGATGTAGCTACTAGCGCTCTATCATCCGATACACGCGGTATGAACATGAAGTCAATGCAAACCCATGGAAATACTCCTTTATGAAAAAATGTCATTATGTAACTTTACTGTAAAAGACTACAATTATACAACGGTACCCATTTTCAATGGATTATTTCGAAACAAGGGTTATTTTTCGTTCAATTATTTTGGCAATCATGGAACAATTAGATTTATAGGAAAAAAGAGAAACAAATCTATTATATACCCAATAAGGCCCCTTTTCATTTAGACTAATATTATTATTATAATTAATAACAATATTCTACTTATTATTAGTAATATCACTCAATTCATAAACTATAATTTCAGTCTAGTCTAATCTAAGTCCATAAAAATATGAGTTAATTCAAGTCAGTTCGATGCAAAAGAACAAGGCCTAACGCCAAAGTAGCAATGAACAAAGGGGAGTTAATATCAATATTTATTATACGTAAATGCTTTCATACTCGTTCATGACGGAAGGCTATATTGTATGAAGCTTCCGATATTTATTATGTCTTCTTAAAAAAAATTAATTTGAAAAACAAAAAGAAAATGAGATTTGAGAATAAGCTAAGAGATCAACCAGCTGGAGCCAATAATTCCTTGATTGTTTCAGGCATGGGAGTGTAAGGCAGCTTGAGTTTCCAGTAACCTTCTGGAGATATTGATGCAGAGCTTCCTTGTTTCACCAATAAAGCAAGCTGATGGAAAAGCAAATATTTCAATAATTTTCAATGAATAAAAATTACAAATAACTCGAATCAATCCATGATATTCTTAATTGAACTTTTCACAACATTAATTAAGCTAACGAAATATCTCAAAATTTTGTAAGGAATAATGCCTTCTTTTTCCTTTTTAGCTAATTCTCATTCACGAACCACGTCCACAATATGCGTTAGGATTTAAGACAGACTTGTTCCAAGTTTCATCTCTAAACAAGTGAGCATATTTCATTTTTAAGAAGGGTATGGTTGTTTTTCTTTAAAAATACAATTTTTGTTATACACCCGGATATATCATGAGCATGGTACATCCAAAACTGCGTTTGGTACACTTGAGACTATTTTTATACTCAAGTAGTCTTGGGCGTACTATGAGCATGGTGCATCCAAATGTACTATAATGCATAATCTCTCTTCATAGTTGAGCTTGACACTTTAATCCTTTTCCCTTTAGTTTTTATCTGGAGTTTGAAATTTAGTGTAGTAAAAAGTATCTCTTCTAACACAACGAGTAAATATTAACACAATTTTAGGGAACAGGAGTGCTACTTTGAGGTACTCCGATCCTGCCGTCCTACGTGCTTCATATTTTTAATAACTTCACACAAAAGTGCAATGAGCTCTGGGAATTACCGAATTAGTATTATTTACCTACAGAGCATCTTAAAGAACTAGCTAGTCTTGAAATTAATAATCACGAAATTATTAAACGAATAGGGTGAAAATAATTAAGACATTAAATAGTCCAAATATTGAGTACGACTTCATTTTATTGTTTCTTTATTTTGTGTTTTAAGTTTATAATCAGTAAATAGTTGGTCGTAGTGAGAATAACAGTCAATCAAAAAGAATAAAACATACAACACATAAATTGCGAGGAGAAAAACTTGAAATAGTACCAAAAAGATGGGATGTATAGATAGCTTACCAGTACTAAAGATATAAGGAACAAATGGAGTTTTTCCATTGCTATTATTAAGTATTTTTATTCTAAAATGTATTAGAATTCAGGATGTAGATAGGAGATAAGAGACTGTTGTGAGTAGAACTGGTTACTACTAACTCAGAGTATTTATAGGAGTTAGGTTAAGATCTAGATTTGCTAGGACGAGCGTTTGCTTATTCTAAGCATAATATAGAATTACAAAAATAAAATGAAACAGATTACAAATTGTATAAGGTTTTGCACCCCAGTTCATAATATTTTTTTATAAAACCATGATTAAGGGACAATTATTAATTATTAGAGAAGATACAAGGGACATAAATATCGGCATTTGTCATTACTTATTACTACAGCCATTGGCCATTGGGAGAAACCGATTTGTTAATTGTGGAAAGAGAGTACATAACACAAATTTATAGAGGCAAAAGGAAAATAGAGGGTTTATATACTATTCCCTCCGTAACATAATAGTTGCAACAATTTCCTAAAATGGGTGTAACATATTACTTGCAACAATTTTCCATATTTTTTATTTTGGTAAAGTTTACACATGAAATGATGATGTGTTTTTTGGTCCCCAACTCCCCACCCACTTTTGTACTCTTTTTTTTGTTGTTTTCTTTCTTTTCCTCCTTTTATCTCTTAAACCCATGTGATTTCTCTTTCCTACTTTTATAAATCAACGCACTTATCCATATTTAACATATTATGCTTAGGAATTCCCCATAGTTCAATTGTTGCAACTATTGTGTTACGGAGAGAGTACTAGATTTCTATGCACGCGATGCGTGCGACAACAATTTTATTATAAACAGTAGATAATTTTATGGATAGTCGTATTTTACCACTTAAATTTTTCATGTTTCTAGAAACTCTCACCTTAATGATTTTTTTTAGATTCCACCTACCATTTATAATTTTATTAAAAACTCCCACCACTTAACGGTTTTTGACAAATTTCATTAACAAAAACCGTTAAGTGGGTCCTACATATATCTTTTGTTAACAAAATGGAACTTGAAATAGTTGCAATTCTTTCCAAATAGTTGTAATTCGTTCCAAATTTGCTCGAAATTTGTTGAGGATTTGCCCTTAAATTGATGGAATTGACTTCAATTTCAGCGTAAACTAATAATACAATGCATATGTGGAGGCCACTTCACGGTTTTGTTAACGGAATTTAACAAAAATCATTAAGTGGTGGGAGTTTCTAATAAAATTTGGAATGATAACTGGAAATTTAAAAGAAAAATTCATTAAGGTGGGAGTTTTTAAAACATGAAAAATTTAGGTGGTTTTGAACAAAAAAATCCTAATTTTATTTGCATACGATGTGTGTTTTGGCTACTGTAACATGATAAAATATAAAGTTACACAACATATTTTATTTTCAAGCTAAAGTCATTTTGGCTCATTTTTCTTTGAAATCATCCCTCACTCCCCACCATCAACTACAACTTTTGTTATACAGTACCCGATAAGATATTTTTTGCTCGTTGTCCAAATGAGAAAAAAAATCAAAAGTACTTGAAAATACTTTATCATATTTCTCACTTATGCTAAAATGCTTTATCAGGATCAATTTGATCAAATGTGCCTTCACTCATGAACAATCAATTACTCATATATTTCAAAATAAAAAATTTCAAAAGTATATAAAAGTATAGTAAAGTGGGTGTCTATCTATAGATCTCAAGAAAATATAATCGTTGATATTTTTAATTGTTTTTACTTTGTAGGTTTTTAGATATTTTAGTTAGAAGTTATGAACATCTTTTATTAAAAATCTGATGGCTAAATTTGGAAATAAAACTTTATTACTTAATAAATTCATTGATTTATTTAAATTATTTTTCCTTTTTTTTTCTTTTTGGTGTCCACCCCCACCTCTTCACTTATATAATAGAGATTATCCTAATAACCTAAGATTAGGCGAAAAACAGGTTAATCGGACTATGAAATAGAAAACCGCGTAATGTACACAGATAAATCGATTCAAGACATTCTAACATATAGTATGAATTATCATTTCTAAATAGGGTTGTAAGGTTATAAGTTTTCTTTTTTTTTGGGGGGGGGGTGGTTAGTGACCTATTCTTTAGTATAAAAAAGGCACAAGTTGCAATCATCACAAGTTGACAACACAGTTCAAATTTAAAACACTGTGTTTGAGCAATTTTTAATCCTTCTACAGTAAAAGCTACACTAATTATGGTGCATAAAGAGACAAAAAAAAACAATAATGTAGACGTGATTCGATTTAACATTTTGGACAGTCTCACGTCTCAATATTTCTTGTATGTCATGTTGTTAGGGTAATGTTACATGGATGCTAAAGCTTGTTTCTTATGTTTAAGCCAAAATTTCCATGAGGCCTAAAATTGAGGTTGATGATCATGTTGTATCTTGAATTTAAAATGTCGATTCTGCATACTGCATTCTTTTTTGTTCATCCTGGTTATTTTTTTTCCACAATTTTCGGTGCAAACTTTGGTATTTTTAATTGTTAACTATGCATCTAAAAAATGAGACGTTGATTTTTTTTTTTCAAGATATATATACATCGAAATTAATCTCATAAGAATTAAGATCCTAAATGAAAACGTGTGTTCTTATATATCAATGAGATTAAAATTTAAATACAACTCATTGCTTAGATACAATTAATCAATATCGTCTTTAAGACTCTTGGTATCGAGAATCGAGATTATGCATTATATGTACACCCGGTGTACCATGAGCATAGTACACCCTAGGCTTTTTGAACAAAAAATAGTCGAGTGTATAATAAACATTGTACTTGGTATCGTTTCATTTATTTTTAGAGCATTGTATTTCCTAATTTAATTTCCAATAGATGGTTTACAATACCATCATCTAAGGTCTCAAACTCTCAAAGGAGTTAATTACACTATAAGTTAATTTTCGATACATATCTTCTTGATGAATTGCCTCGTCTAGCGATTTCCTCCCAGGAAAGTAGAAAGATACCAAATAAAGGAACAAAGTCCGTCTAGCATAATTATATTTGTCCAAAACATAAATTATTAAGTACACAACAATTAGTTTAAAATTGTAAGTGGATCAGATCATATGATCTACAAAATTACGGAGAGACGAGATTCTTATCATAATTAAGAAAGCTAAACTGGCTCTGTTTGGGATTAGATAAATATCATCGTCATTAGCAACTTGTCAGAAGCTAACTACTACAAATGAAAAACATATTAGTACCTTTGATTTCTTGTTTATCTGTCGTCTATTTCTTTCTTAATTAATTTGACCTTTGTCTTGGGTCTTTCTTTATAATTTCTTACCAGTTTCTATATTTTATAAATCTGATTGCTGAGTATGACAATAGTTTAATAGTAGTATTTTTCTAAAGTTGCATTTATAGAGCTTGTATGTGTCATGTCATTATAATGTATTACAAATTAACTTGTACGTACTCTCTCTACTTTAGATGAACGTCGTCTCATGCACATTTGATTACCAATCTTAATATATATTTATTTTTATTTTAAAATAAAAGAAAATTTCGGAAAACCCTACTCTTATAGGTAAAACAAAAGATATACTACCTCCGTAACACTAAAAAATGTAAAGATTAGACATTCTCTATTTACACTTTATGTCAAATCGTTGCATTTTTATGTTACTTAGGTAGTAGATAAAAAGACATTGGCACTGGAACCCAACATATGCATACTTGCCAAGTATCAAAGTAAACATTTCAACATTTCTAACCTAACTAATATAGTTGTGTAAGTGATGGAAAGAGAATAATTACTACAATCGAACATATCTACTAAACTAACAAGGGCGTTTGTATAATAATTAGCACTACCTTGAAATTGTAATTATTAAACAATTAATCTGGATAGGAATAATCACATGATTAAAGAATATAAAACTCTCGCAAAATTCTAATTTCACAAATAACAAATAAAGCTCTCGCATATTTTCCTAATGATAATAGAGATCGATCAACAATTCCCACCTCTCGCATGTCAAATTGAATGAAACATATAATGGTTACAATTATCGACCTGAATTTCTCGGTTACACTATTGACTTAAATCTTGACTTGCATTCATTGCCCCGATATATCCTTTTATAAAATAGAAGACATAATCAACACTTTATATGATAAGTATGGTATGTGAGCTTCTATATTTCTTTATCGTAACTGAAACTTAATTATACATCATAAATTCATAACTAGGCATGTAGTATATAGTACAACAACCCAAACAAAAACAAAACCAATAAAAACGAGTGCAACATAGGAGTACTACTCTTTAAACTGCACCAAGATAATAAAACTAATATCTCGCAATAGAAATCTAGTTTGAAACCCAAACGATGTGATCCTCAGGTAAGAAGTGGCAGACTGGTACACTTCCAGGTTTCACGTTAAGAACTTGGAAGGCTAGGTGTTTTGGATTCCAACCGCTTGTATCCTTATGACAAACAGCCATTGCCTTAGACTTTGAACCTTCTGCACTCATCAAAGACATCATATACGCAGATGTGTCCTTGTTCTTGTGGCAATAGAATACAGCATACGCGTACTTTTGTTTATGGCACACCGCGGCCTCATTATCTCCAGCCACCTTTTGGACTTCAGTAATTGTGTACTTTTGGACTTTATCGTCAATGTTTTTGGCCTCTGTAGACATGGCTCTAACGTTCTTCCCTAAGGTGTTTTTCGCATAATCAATCATAGATTCCAGAGAAGTTGCACAATACTTTTGCTCCCCTTCGATGCCCTTGTGCTCACACCCTTCGATTGTTTCCTTAATTATCTTAGCTTCTTCGGAGTTAGGTTGAATCGAAAACTCCTTAAGAATAGCCGGAATTCTATTAGAAGAAAAAGGCAGCGATTTCGAAACCTCCCTTGGCAAAAATGTGGCTGCATTAGTGGTTTTTGTGAAGTGCAACATCATGGAGTGTCCAGGCTTCATGTCATTCTCTAAGAAAAATAGAGCACGAGTTTGATCATCATGAAGTTGGGCCTCAGAAGCTGCATAATGGTATCCAAACGGATCTGGGCCAGGATGTACTCTAACAAATACGGGCTTCTTTTTTGGGCCTGCTCTAACTACAACTCCTCCTTTTCCAACTCCCACATGGGCTCCTCCTTTGCCGGGCTTACCTGTGCTTACCCCAACTCCATGTTTTGGGCCGACATTAACATTAGTGTGCCCTCCTCCGGGCTTCCCTGTGTGTACTCCAACTCCACTTTTTGGGCCAACATTGACATTTGTGTGGCCTCCATGAGGCTTTCCAGTATTTACATTTACCCCTTTGTGAGGCCCAACGTTTACTGTGGTCCCACCTCCTTGCTTGGGTCCCCCAGTGTTGACATGGACTCCACCTTTTCCAACATTTACTGATGTGCTTTTGTCTTCTATCCAAACTGCAATTTATATAGAAAATTTACCCTTTAGTTATGGATTCATGTTTTTGGTTGAGTTGGTTATTGACTCGCTAGTTTAGTGTGACTGTCAGACTGGAGGTCACAGGTCTAAAACTCACCCACAGGCCACACTTCATTTTAAGCGATATATTTAGCGTTAGGTATAAATAGAGATATTATTGGAAAAATAAAGCTCCCATTTGAATAAGGGATAAAAAAAACAAAATCATTTTATGAATTTGGAACATTGTCCAATGTCCATTAGTTTTCATGTACTTCTTAAGCAAAAAAACTATTAGGAAGTTGTTTCTTTGGTTGGTGAAAGAAATTATGGGAAGTGACTCTTTAAAATTCACTAGAATAATTATTTGAATTTTGGATGCAACTGTTGAAAACTAAAAAGGTAGTCAGCGAAGGTGTTTGAGACCAAAGACATGATGATCATAGTCATTCTGTCTCATAATCTCTATTTGATTATGGTCTTTTAAACCATTAATATCTTTAGAGAAAAATCATAAACTCTTAATAATTTCAAAATTCTTAGTAAAACGAGTCTGACAAGATTCTTTTTTATATACTAGAAGGAATTCGAGGTCAAAATTAATGCCCTTACAAAATCAAATAAAATACTTCAGGACACTAACTGTTCATTTCAACTTAATTTCAGTTCAGTTCAGTTCAGTTCAGTTCAGCTCTAATCAGTTCAGTTCAGTTAAGTTCAGTTCAGCTCCATTCTTTTATAACCATTTTGTTAAATATTATTATATTGGTCTAATTTATTTTACTAATTGTTCTTATTATTATTATTGTTATTATATTATTATTATTATTATTTATTTTTATATCATTATTATTAAGTATTATTATTATTATCTATATATTATTTTGTTTATTATAGCTTTATTCATTATTATTATTATTATTATTATTATTATTATTATTATCATTAGGAAGGAACATGGTTTAGGTTAAAGGCGCAAATAAACCCACGTTTTCAGCCCATAATCCAATCAAATCACGTCAAAACGATTTATGATGTAATTTTACACTGTCCGACCCAATCATTATTTTATTATTAAATATTAATATATAATTAAATCTAATTATTAAAATATTAATATTAATTTAATTCTTAGATATTATTGTTATTATATAATCATCATCAGGTATTAATATATTAATACACAGACTATAAAATAATTGTTATTAATTATCATTATAATCATTAATCATTATTATTATTAATTTATGATTATTAATATTATTTATTTATAATTATCATTTAAAAATATCCAAAATAAAATTATTACTATTCATTAATAATTATTCATTATTATTACTTATCATCGTAATTATTTTTTAATATTCCTATTATTATTGTTTAAATATTATTTATATATTTATTAAATTCAATTCAGTTTAGTTCAGCACCAATCAGTTCAGTTCAGTTCCAATCAGTTCAGTTCAGTTCCAATCAGTTCAGGTCCAATCAGTTCAGTTCAGCTGTTTTCAGTAAATCTAAACAAGCCCTAATACTATAATGACAAGAATAGTAGTAATTACCAATTTCAAAGTGTATTCCTTTGTTATTCACTACGTAACTCCACCCACTAAGTACGCCACATCATTCTTGATACTGATCAATAGTATCATCTATATTATCAATGAACATCTAACCTTCCTATTATCCAAAATAAAAGTTATAACACTTAGCTATATTTAATATGTGCTCCATTGTTATAGAATTACAATAAAAAAGATTTTCACTCTACTAATATGAATATAGCTTAGGATATACATGCGATGAAAATTGACATATTAATTTGTGCTCCGTGTATCTCAAAAAATCATATCAGAATTATGAGTAAGATACACGAGTTTTGAAACCTAGATTACTAGTCCTATGCCCTCCCATCTTATCCAATAATAGTCCTAACACTTATTCTTTCTTTATTTCGAGGTAAACCAAGATTTAAAAAAAATGACATGATAAATATGAAATGCAAAGTAAAAGAAAAAAAAAGGAAACAAAATTCCAAAGATGTAATGATCGAAGAACCAATACCTGGCTTAGGCAATGAATCCTTGACAGCTCTTGGCATTTCAGTATTTGGCAACATTTTCTTCCAATAAATTTCAGGTGGTAGTGCTGCCTGGCTAACCATTAGGGCAATCTGAATAACAGATATAATTGTATAAGTTGAAAGAATAAAAAAATACAGAATGATGTTGTACGTTTGTCAACCTTTATTATTGAAATAGTTCCAACTTCGTATCAATTTTACATAATCCCACCTTTAGCGGACATCTTTAAAATCTTGCTAAAGTTGTGACTTCGGACAAAATCGTCCAATCATTAATTACATTTAAATGCAAAGGGGTATTGATTTAAAGGCCCAAAAATGAATGAAAAGGTACTTACAGAAAGGAATGCGAGGATTGGAAGAATATGAAACTCCATTTTGATCATATAAAATATTAAAAGCTGGGAAAACTTTAAGTTGTCTAGCAAGTAATTATATAATAGATGATGAAAATAAAAGTGAAGGATCTTCTATTTATAATAAAAACACTGACTTTTTATGCTTCCTGTAGAATTGACACATCACAAAAGAATTAAATGTATCCTCAACTAATAAGTTTGCTAGTATTTAATGAATATGATGAAAGAAAACAGATGGGAAATCATGAATATTAAATGAGTAGACTTGGCTACATCAGGCGTATCAGTACATCACTATTCACTAAGCTCCTTTTCAAATATTGAAAGTGAATTGTTAAGTCTTAAAATTAAACAGTAGAAGTTAAAAAATGGAAATTGTAAAAAAAAGTTATAAATCTTTAAAACTCAAAAAAAAACCTAAAAATTTTAAGTTTCAAAATGAACAAATCAGTCTTAAAAAATGACTTGTTTTTGGTGTATAAATAAATCGCAGCTTTTGTAAAATTAAATGGGATGGCTGAGTAGGAAAATGTCAAATCTATAACAAATTTACAATCAAACACACTGCTCAATGAACATTGTATATAACATGGTTAAAGTGTTAAAATGTTTCTTAATGCGGGTAGGGTCATACTAGACTTTTATAAAGTGGTAAATGTGAAGATTAAGATAGTAAATTTAAGGACTAAAGTATATTTATGAAGTTAATAACAAAAAATATATTCAAATTAAGCTAGTATATACAACAGATAAAGTAAGTATATATAAGGAAATAAGGAAGTATAAGACTTTGTTTATTAATGCGTAAATATATTTGTTTAATTATTTACTATTTTTGTCACGTCTTATACATTATTTATTGATAATTATATATTACTGTTAGGAACCCAACAAAGCTCGGATGGCTGATTCTTTTACTGCATTAACTTGTGTAAGTGGGGCGGCTTGTTTGGACTTTGGGATGAATTTAAAGTTTGAACAACCAACTACTGAGATTTATTAGTAAGTGTTAAAAACAGGAGGTTGATTGTTACAAATCTAGTAGTAGACTAATTGTATATTTGTATGTTCAGGTAACAGTTGAGTTTAGACTGGTTATTGGTTTGGTAGTACTCTTTAGCCTTTATGTGTCCGACAATTCCGTAATGAGAACTTGTGTGCACATTAAATTGTTGATGCTAGTTGTACATAACTACATATTGAACTCTTCTCATGACTCATATAGTCATATCTATGCACCATGCTTATTAATTTATTATGAATAAGTATGGTCAAGAACTGACATCATGTCAGGGGTAGAGAATAAGACAGAAGCTTTGACCGCACAATACAAAAAGCTCTATCTAAACTAACCAAATGATAGATTTATTCTTAGATATGAGCCTGTCTCACAAATAGAGTTTAGAGTTTAGCAGATAGACTTTAGAATTAGAGTTTAGTTTTACTTTTTTGGTCAGCTGATTTAACTGCAGATTTGACTATTTTTTCATATAAATGTGTTTGGTAAAATTTAGCTGGTTGCTAAATACTGATTACCCTTTGTTTGTGTACAATGACATTTATGGACATGTTAATTAATCTAATAATATTATAGCTATTGGCAAACAAGTAAATTTCACATTATTTTACATAATCTCTTTTTTTTTATTTTGAGAGTTTTCGCTCTACAACTCTATCTTGAAACTCTATTTACCAAACATCCCTATCAGATTTTTGACTAGTGAAAAACTCTTAAAGTGATCCGAAACTCTCTTTTTACCTCAAAACTCTAATTGTCAAACACCCGTAATTTTCATTGTGAAGTAAATGAACGTTTTTGGAGAATTTACATACTATATTGTCTACATATATATGCCATCTTCATTTATTATTAAATGGATTAAGATGGATTGGGGCCATTGGGCCTTGGGTTTGCCCTTTACCGTGCTATTTGTTGGATTGACTAATGTAAGGGGATTGCTAAATGCAACCTCACTTTACTTAACACAACCCCCCAATCCCTTATTTTACTCTCATTATAAAAAAGAAGGTTCTCTCTCATCTACTCCCACCTCTAGAGAGGAAAAAAAAAACTTCTGAATTCGTGACAAAATCATTGAAATCAATTGAATAACAACTTCAATGGATGATAATTTTGACCCGTGCGATCTCGAATTGGATGTGAGTGTTGATTTTTTTTTGCCTATTTCGTGTAGCTGGTGCGAAATATATCTATCTGTTTCGTTCAACTTCTATGGAACCATAAACCCTACTTCGTGCAATGCCTATGAAATATGTATATCTGTTTCGTGCAGATTGAATGAAACAGAAATTATTGTTTCATTCGAATTGCACGAAATAGTATCCAGGATTTCGAACATGAACGGGTTTGCTTCGAATTTCAGTCGAAATCTAGTCGGAAATTTCACAAATGCATCGAAAATTTGTCGAAAATCATAAATTAAGTCATCACATTGTCGAACTTGAACGAATTTGTCGAAATTTAGTCGAACTTGAACGAATTTGTCGAAATTTAATCGAAATTTGCAGAATTGCTTTCAACCCTAAAGCCGAAAATTGCACAATTGCTTCACCCTAGTCAGATTTCATATAGTAGCTGTGAATTTTCGCCAAAATGCGAACCCTAATCTAGTTTCTAGAGTTTTTGTGCAAAATTGAAGCAAAATTAGGAGAAAATGGGTGAAAATTGAGTAGAGGAGAGGTAAAATGGAGGAAGGAAATGTGTTGAGCAGGAAAATGGAGAAGGGGAAAAGGTGAGTGTTCATGTAGCAGGGTGAGGAAATGAGGATTCAAAGGGTATTTTGGATATCTAGACGTGTTACGTTTAGTAAAGTGAAGTTGCGTTTAGCAACCATGTAATGTAATTATTGATGATTATACATTTCCAATGAAAGACTTAGCGCTTAGAATATAGTTAACCACATTTAATATTTATTTATTATTAAGGGAAATTCCAAATGGTACCATTGAAGAATTGGAAATTCCATTTGGTACCCAAAAAATAAGTTTATTCCAAATGGTACCACTATACTTTTGAATAAGTCTAAACCGTGACATTCCGTTAACTTTTCAGTTAAAAAGGTTGCCTAACCTTGTTCTAAGCCTAATCTAACCTTAAATAAACCTTAATTAAACCATCAAACCTTAATTAAAATACCAAAAAACTACCCAATTAAACACCCACAAAAAATACAAAAAAAAATACAAATTTTTTTATAAAAAAATCTGGAATGGTTGGGGGAGGCAGCTGGGCGGTTTGGGGGGTGGGGGGCCGGCTGCTGTGGCTGGGGTAGTTCGGGTGGGTTGAATTGGGGTGGGGGTTGGCTGGGTTTGGTCGAACTGGGGTGGGGGGCGTCGTTGGAGGGTGTCCGACGGGGGTGGGGTATGCGGGGTGGGGGAATTCGTGGGTGGGGAAGGGGGGCGCGACTGGGGTGGGGGAATTCGTGGGTGGGAGGGGGGCGGTTTCCGGGGTGGGTGGGGTCGGGGAAGGGGGTTTCCGGGGCAGGTGGGGTCGGGTGTGGGTGGGGGGTTGGTTGGGGGGTGGTTTGGGTGGCTGGAGGGGCTGGGCTGGGTATTTTTGTATTTTTTTGAATTTTTTCGGTATTTTTTTGGTATTTTTGGGTATTTTTTGATAATTAATCATAATTAGCAAACTAATTATATAATTAACAGCAAATTATAATAATAATGAAGGTTAAGAAACTTTGTTAACGGAAAAGTTAACGGAATGTCATGGTTTAAACTTATACAAAAGTTTAGTGGTACCGTTTGGAACAATTTTTTTTTTGGGTACCAAATGGAATTTCCAATTCTTCAAGGGTACCATTTGGTTATAATTATGTGAAGAAGATGAAATCAAATATGATTTCATAAACCAGTTATTAGATTGAGAGGGAAAAGTGAGAGATAACTCACTCAATTATTATATACATTTTAGAGAAGAAGAATACAAACTATTTATAGGAGAGAGAGAATAACAAACTAAACTCTCTCTAACTAATTCTCTTAGCAGATACAAGAGTATTATTTTATGTATACAAGTAATATCGTATGTATATACGTATATACATACTCACATCCCCCCCTCAAGCTGGACTTAGGAAAGCAATCCAAGCTTGAAACAAAGAGCATGATGAGCAGGTGAAGGAAGAGCTTTTGTTAGGAGATCAGCCAACTGAGATTTGCTAGAAACATGAGCAGTTGCTATAAAGCCATAAGCAATTTGCTCTGATCTCTAATATAATGACAATCTCTGCGTATGTGCTTTGTTCTCTCATGAAATGCTGGATTATGAGCAATATACTCAGCAGCTGTGTTATCACAATACATCTTGATAGGTAAAGAAGGTTGTATATGTAAATCTTCAAGCAAACCAGCAATCCACACTAGCTCACTGGCAGTACTAGAGATACTCCTGTATTCAGCCTCAGCTGAAGATTTACTGACAGTCTTTTGCTTTTTGGTTTACCAAGAAAAAAGATGATTACCAACAAACACACAGAAAGCACCCAGTGATCTGCTACTGAACTGGCAGGAACTGAAATCAGCATCACTAAAGGCATGAATAAGAGGTTGATTCTGAGCTTGATAAAATAAACCAAGATCAGTGGTGCCCTTGAGGTATCTAACAACATGTAAAGCAGCCAACAAGTGAGGCTGTCTAGGAGAGCTGAGAAACTGACTTAGATGTTGAACAGAATAGGAAAGATCTGGTCTGGTGATACCCAAGTAGAGAAGTTTGCCAACCAATCTCTTATATTGACCTGGCTCTGATACAATGTGAAGAAGATGAAGTCAAATATGATTTCATAAATCAGTTATTAGATTGAGAGGGAAAAGTGAGAGCGAACTCACTCAATTATTATACACATTTTAGAGAAGAAGAATACAAGCTATTTATATGAGAGAGAGAATAACAAACTAAACTCTCTCTAACTAATTCTCTTAACAGATACAAGAGTATCATTTTATGTATATAAGTAATATCGTATGTATATACGTATATACATACTCACAAATTACTTTACTTCCAGATAGTCGTTCTCATATATCTATACTAGTCTTATATGCACGTGATACATGCAACCGTTAATAACATCATTAGTAAAGTATTTAATTATTAAAATATTTCAGAAATTCGTTTTTTTCCTTTATTTTATTTTTGATGTCCACCACCTCTTTCCTTATATAATAGAGATATACATACTAGTATATATTAAAAGGTCTGGACAAGGATTGCAGTCTACCACTTGTTCATGTCACCCACATAATTCTCATTTATTAACGAAAATACATATAGTTAATGAGAAGATTTGGACCCACAACCTCAATTATGAAATCCAATCAACCAAATTGATAAAAAGTGGCATAAAGCGACAATTTTTTTTTTTAAAAAAAGTGACATCAAACGATGAATAAGTAATAAAAAAATAACATAGGCGTCAAATGATTAAATAAATTGACATCAAGCGACAATTAGGTAAAAGGAGTTGTCGTACATTATACTTAAGTAAAAAAAAAACTACCCAAAAATACATTTTTAACATCGTGCTAGTAACAACTGCCTCTTAATCTTCCTTCTTTTTTTTTTTTTTTCCAAATTGGTTAATTGAATGATGTTCTCATTAAAATCTGAAAAGGGACCTTGATAATCTTAATATTGAATCCTATTGTCAAGGTATAAACTAAAGTAACAAGTTTTCTCCTTTTTTAACCTTCATTATGATGTGTTACATAATTAATCATTTGATCAATATTTAAAGTTGCTCTTTTCAAATCATATGCACAATTTAAGTAAAATGGTACTCTTCTTGTTAATATTTGTTCCGAGTTTAATTTACAAATAAGTGAAAAAGGAAAAGAAGAAGGAAGGCCAAATCAAATGTCTTTGTTTTCTATTGCTATGATGCACCAACCCCTAAAATATGGTATTTGGGTACTTTAGTTTGGCGGCATAAAGGAATTAGGAAGAAATAAAAGTTATAAGGAGGAAAATTATAGATGAGGGTCCATCGTTACTTATGCGCAATTGTGACCGCATTTCGCGTAGTTCTGTGACTTAGGTGTCGTGTAACACAATTTTTGTAACGAATTGTCGCTTGATGTCACTTCTTTTTCCCATTTGACGCTATGTTATTTTTATTATCTATTTGTCGCTTGATGTTACTTTTTAAATTTAACCTATTTGTCGCTTGATGTCACTTTGGTGCATGGTAACAAAGAGAAGCACGGATAATTTAAATATGTCAAATTAATTTTTTTTGTTTTTTAACAGAAGAAGACTAGATTTTTTTTTCCGAAAGATACAAAGCTTTTTTCTATGAAAATTCAGTTGTCAATTGAATTTTTTGAAAGTATAGGATTACCATGAAACAAATAAAAAGTACACTATCACAAACATGAAAATATAGAGCTTATAATAATGGTGACTTGAATATAGTGGACAAAGGAATGATGTCCAGGAGATTATTACAAACCCTATGATGCATAAACTAACAAAAATTTTGTAGTGAACTAACTTATTTAGTGTTAACTAACTTACTGTAGGTGCATGCATGACATACAAACCAAAACCTAGTGTATAAACTACTACTTAATAGAGAAGTATATAAGACTATTACATACTCCTAATTATTTCCTACTCTGATTTAACTAAGAGTTTTCTGGATGGTTGGCTGGATGCTGGATTTGTAGAATTCTGACATGTGCACTTTCCTGAAGATGATTGGCTTGAAGACTTTGCAGAAGAACTACTGGATGCTTGTTTTGATGCTTGACTTGAAGATTTTTCGGAAGATTTACTAGAAGATTGGCTTGACCCTTGTGCTAAGGTGCTTCCTGAATATTTTCCAAATGCTTGGTTTGAAGACTTTCCTGAAGTTTGTCCTGATGCCTGACTAGATGTCAAGCCAGAAGATTTTCCCAAAGAGTTGCCAGATGCTTGGCCCGAAGACATTCCAGAGGCCACGCTAGATGCTTGGTCGGATCCTTTTCCAGAAGAATTTCCAGATCCAGTGTCTGATGATGTTTTAGAAGATTTACTAGATGATTGGTCTGATCCTTGTGCTGAAGATGCTCCAGATGATTGGCTAGAAGACTTTCCTGATGTTTGACCAGATGCTTCACTTGAGGACTTCTTAGAAGACTCTCCCGATGATAGGCCTGATGTTGAAGATTGCCCAGATTCTTGGCTTGAAGATTTTCCAGAAGATTGATTAGATACTTGGCCTTTTCCCAGTGTTGAAGATGCTTTTGATGATTGGTCGGAAGACTTTCCAGCAGATGTTTGGCCCGATGCTGAAGATTGACCAGATTCTTTGTTTGGCGATTTTCCAGAGGCTTCACCTGATGATGTTCCAGAAGATTGACTAGATGTTTGGCTTGATCCTTTTCTTGAAGATTGGCTAGATGTCAGGCCAGAAGATTTACCAGAATTTTGGCCAGACGATTGACTTGCAGACTTCTCAGAAGATCCACCTCCTACTTGGCCTGATGCTTGACTAGAGCCTTGGCTTGATTTAGATGCTTGGCTTGATCCTTTGCCCGATTTGTCTTTTGATGCTTGTTGCTCTGAGCTTGAGGTCATACTTGAGGTTTGTCCGGATTTTGATGATTGATCTTGACTTGAACTTGATGATTGATCCGCTTTACCTTTTGATGCTTGATCTTGTTTTGAGCTTGAGGTCATACTTGAGCCTTGTCCGGATTTAGATGACTGACCTTGGCTTGAACTTATTGACTGACCTGCTTTGTCTTTTGATGCTTGATCTTGTTTTGAGCTTGAGACCCCACTTGAGGTTTGTCCGAATTTTGATGATTGACCTTGGCTTGAACTTGACGTTTGGCCTGAGCTCGAAGCTTCCTTGTTTCTTGAACTTGACGCTTGGTCTGATCCTTGGCCTGAACTTGAAACTCCTCCATTTCCACCAAGATTGAGGCCTCCAGAAGTTCCAAACTTTTTACTAGAATCATTATCATTACTCTTTTGTGCTTGACCTTGGCTAGTCCCTTGGCTTGACCCTGATGCTTGGGATGACCGTTGGCTTGAACTTGATGTTTTGGATGACCCTTGGCTTAAGCTTGATGCTTTAGATGACCCTTGGCTTGAACCTGATATTTGGGATGACCTTTGGTTTGAACTAGATGCTTGTAATGATCCTTGACTTGAATGTGAGGCTTGGCCTGAAGCCCCTGCAGTTCCACCAAGATTAAGGCCTCCAGAAGCTCCAAATTGTTTACCAAAGTTTAAGTTGGAACCTGATTGACCCTGACCTTTGCCATTCCCTTGTCCTGAACTTGATCCTTGCGTTGACCCTTGGACTGAGCCTGATCCTTGGGCTGATCCTTGGCCCGAAGCTGATGCTTGGGTTGACCCTTGGCTCGAACCTGATCCTTGGGCTGATCCTTGGGCTGAGCCTGATCCTTGCCCCGAACCTGATGTCTGGACTGTCCCTTTGCTTGAACCTGAAGCTCCATCATTGCCGCTAAAATCGAGGCCTCCAGAAGCTCCAAACTGGTGATTGAACTTGAAATTGGAGCCTATTTGTCCTTGACCTTGGCCAGACCCTTGACCTGACCCTTGGAAGGACCCTTGGCCTGACCCTTGGCCTGACCCTTGAAAGGACCCTTGGCCTGAACCTGATCCTCCTGCATTAAGGCCTCCAGAGGCTCCAACTTGTTTATTAGCATTGAAGTCGGAACTTATTTGTGATTGACCTTGGCCATTTCCTTGGCCTGAACCTGAAGCTCCTGCATTTCCACCAAAATTGAGGCCTCCAGAAGCTCCAAACTGATGATTGAACTTGAAGTTGGAACCTATTTGTCCTTGACCTTGGGCAGCCCCTTGGCCTGAACCTGATACATCACCTGAACCTGAAGCTCCTGCATTTCCACCGCCGTTAAGGCCTCCAGAAACTCCAAATTGTTTATTAGCTTGAAAGTTGCCACCCCCTTGCCCACCTTAATGTTTAACATGCCATGTACAATACGAAATGTGAACAAAGAGTGAGATAACAATGGTGTAAATCTAAATTTGATATAAGTAAATAATATTGTTATTCTTATGATATTAATATATATTATAAGGAACTTTAATTAAAATAAGCTTAATTATCATCCTGATTAAATTAGAAAATCGTGTAAAATGTGTGAGGAAAATCATTCGGTGTAAGAAAAATACTTAATATCCTTATAATATTAATCACCTTTATTTAGTGCATGATTCCATAGTATAGGAAGAAGAAAAGTTGCTTCAGTAGATGTTATTACAATCTGCATAAACAAAAAAGAACACATTAACATTAGTATATTCTAAGAAAAGAGTAAAATAATTATATAATTCTCCAATGTAAAGAAAGAGAAGGTGCTTTACAGAAAAGATAGCAACGATTTGTAAGATGTATGATGCCATTAAAATTTATTCAAAGAGATAAACTGAAGAGTCAGAAGGATGTATTTCTTCTTTTTTTTGGTTTTCTCTTTTTTTTTTCTTTTTTTAATAAAATAAATGAGATGATAATAAGCTAATAAGTTAGCATAAGTGTGTTTTGATGAGATAAAGAGCAAATGGGTGGAGTATTTATAGAAATTGGAAAGATGACAATGAATGATCCTCCACCATATGTCAATTTCGGAAAGTTTTAAGATGAATGCATGGCTAAAACTATCGTGAAATTTGAGTCACATAGATGTAACTGTATACTTTCTCAATTTAGAATAAACTAAGTCTATTGTTAAAGTAAACAAGACTTATGAGGAGAGATCTAAGGTAATTAACCACTTATTTTTACCCATCATATATAAAAAAATTAAATAAGTTTTTTTTTTACATATAGCAAAAACTTAAAAAAGTAAGAGTCATGGATTTCACCGTGAGTACTTAAATATACTTTCTGACCTATTCTTATATAAAAAGATCATAACACTTTACTTTTACGCTATTGATATACTTTTTCCCTTTTTCGTTTTTGGTTATACCTCTGCATGTTTGACAACAAACAAATTTTGAGAATTAATATATTTGAGTATAAAAATTGGACGTTTTTTTAATATGTCTTGAGAAGAACTATACAAAGTTTTTACTTAACTATAATTTTTCGTATGCGCAATTAATAATACAAGACGGTTAAAGACTTAGATTAAAGTAGTGTTGAAATTCAATATATTACACCAAAAAGGATTAATAACTTTTGTATTTTTTATATAAATATATAAATAACAATGGTAGTAAGCACTGGCGGAGAGAGGGGTTTTCCCTTGTCCTTCCTTGTACTCTCAAGTGCCTAGTACACTCATTCGAACCGGGTGGACCCATGCGGATCCGGCCCGATAGGGCAAATTGTTCTTACCGATGCAAAAAAAAATAGAATACACAACTTATTATCGTAACAAGAAAAGAAATATAATTTTTGTACAAGATATCATTAAATAGTAATAAAAAATTTATTTTGCAATTATACAACGACAAAATTAGATTAGATTTTAAATTGAACTTATAGTTAAAGTTAAAGATGATCGAAGGTATAAGTCTGACGTGTATTAATTCACCTAATATTCCCTCCATCTCATCATAATCTATTACCCATTTGTTTATTCAAGAACAAGATTATAACTGAGATTGAGTATAAGGCGAGTTATCTAAAATATACCGGATTAAGAAAAACAATATATGAATAATTGAACGAAGTGGATATTTTTTTTGTATAAAAGACAGAGAAAAAGAAGTACTACCCCACCTCATATTAGTTGCAACAATTTGACCGACTTGCCAATGCACAATTTTGGCTATTAGTATACTACCTCTGTTCCTTAATAAGTGACACACTTTATATTTTCGCGCTTGTCAATACGTTATTTTAAACATTAATATCCATAATTATCAATAAGTAAAAATTATTAAAAAAAAAGTTGATATTAGAAAAATGCACATTGAGATGAATCCGACGTGACTAAGTTTTTTCCTAAAGATAACTCATCGAAGATAATGAAAGTCTAAACTGTGAATAGTAAACACTATGTTAGTGTGTCACTATTAAAAAATAGAGGAAGTATCTAACTATCGAACATTAAAAATATTAAAAATTATATAGGTCAAAGTTATACATTGTGATAAATATAAGAACATTTATTTACAAACAATTGGTTTTTATAGGTAATTAAAAATCATGGTCATAATAAAACATATAAATAGTACAAAAGTCAAACTGTTGCAATTAATATGAAACGGATGAAGTAGTTGAGGGCTTGAGGCCAAACACCCCAAGCATAAATCTGTCGTCTGTTGTAAATAGCTCAATAAATTATCTGCATATTATCGAAGACCAAAGCCATTGCTTAATACTCTCAATACAATGCTTGCTTTGATAACATTTGAAGAACATATGACATATGGTCAAGAGTTCCATCTATTCTCAAGTAGTTTTTTTTTTGAAGCAACTATTCTCAAGTAGTTAAGTTCTACGAATCATGCATTCATCAGACGTCGGAGCTAAGAAGGGGGTAGAATTTTGTACTTCATAAGAAAATACAAATTTATTATTTGGTATAGAAGGTGGGTTTGGACCCTACCGCTAGGTTACTCTCAGCCTAGCAATGTACTCCCTCCGTTTGTTTTCAATTATTATAATTCAGTTTGGGGGATAACTAAAAAAAATTGTGAAATCTATGCAATGATTGTTTGGGGGAATAGATAAAGTTGTATGGGAAATAGATAAAGTATGAGAGATAATATTATAAAAATAAAAAATATGGGATGGTTGGGTGTTTAATATAAAAATAAAAGTACAAGTGGGCCCAAAAGTATGAGAAAATGGAATATAGAGATGTGAAAGTTTACCAAAGATAGTAAAAGTAAAAATGTAAGAATTAAAAAGAAACGTTCTAAAAAGGAAAATGTAACAATTAAAAACAAATGGAGGGAGTAAGTCCTAAGCACCTTCATAGGGTGGTTGAAAGGTAAGGAATTCATCCCAAAGTGCCGATAGTCCGATACCAATTTTTAAACCCTATCTCTATTATATAAGTGAAGAGGTGAGGGTGGACACCAAAAATAAAATAAAAGAAAAAAAAATCTTAAAATGCTTTATTAATTAGATGATTAATCACTTTTCTAATTACTTTTTAAATTTTTTATGCGTGCATATAAGACTAGTAGGCTATAAGTGGAGTAGGAACTAATGAAGAAGAGTGTGAGATGTTACTACCTAGTCTTCTATCTTTTTTTGACGAACGCATATATTGATTATCTTAAAAGTTAATTTCTCCATTTTTATTTAATAGAGACGTTTTGACTTTTAATTTGCTACTATTCACTTTCTACTCTTTTAACATTTTATGTCATTTACACGTGAGAGAAAATATATCCATGAAATATCTTCTTTGATTCATCTTCATAAGTAGAGTTCTATCAACTTTCTACAATTATTACTCATGTGCAATTAGAGATATTCGTGGTCAAAGATATATTTCCTCCGTTCTTTAATAAGTGATACACTTTCCTATTTGGAAAATGTCACAATAAGTGACACACTACTTAAATGGAAAATTTTAAGAGACAAAATTACTCCCTCCGTTTCTTTTTGTTTGTCCCATTTACTGTAGCTCCAAATGCCAAGAAAGATGATGTCATATGCATGTGGGTGGGGACAACAAGTAAGGAGTCCACTTATTTTATAACTAGATTTCTATGCACGCGATGCGTGCGATAACAATTTTATTATGAAATTTCATAATCTATAGTAGATAATTTTATGGATAGTCGTATCTTACCACCTAAAATTTTCATGTTTTTAGGAACTCCCACCTTAATGATTTTTTTTTAAAAAAATTCCACCTACCATTTACGATTTCATTAAAAACTCTCACCACTTAACGGTTTTTGTCAAATTTCATTAACAAAACTGTTAAGTGGTTCCCGCATATACATTTTGTTAACAAAATGGAACTTGAAATAGTTACAATTCTTTCCAAATAGTTATAATTTGTTCCAAATTTGCTCTATATTTATTGAGGATTTGACCTTAAATTGATAATATTGATTTCAATTTCAACGTAAACTAATGATAAAAGGCATATGTGGGGCCCACTTCACGGTTTTGTTAATGAAATTTAACAAAAATAATTAATTGGTGGGAGTTTCTAACAAAATTGGGAATAATAGGCGAAAATTTAAAAGAAAAAATTCATTAAGGTGAGAGTTTCTAAAAACGTGAAAAATTTAGGTGGTTTTGAACAAAAAATCCTAATTTTATTTGCATAGGATGTGTGTTTTGCCTATTGTAACATGATAAAATGTGAAGGTACACAACATATTTTATTTTCAAGCTAAATTCATTTTGGCTCATTTTTCTTTGAAAACCTCCCTTACTCCCCATGATTAACTACAACTTTTGTTATATAGTACCCCGTAAGGTATTTTTTGCTCATTGTCCAGATGAGAAAAAAATTCAAAAGTACTTGAAAATACTTTATCATATTTCTCACTCATGCTAAAATACTTTATCATGATCAATTTAATCAAATGTGCATTCACTCATGAACAATCAATTACTCATGTATTTCAAAACAAAAAATTTCAAAAGTATATAAAAGTATAGCAAAGTGGGTGTCTATTTATAGTTCTCAAGAAAATATAATTTTGAAATTTTTTTTAATTGTTTTTACTTTGTAGGTTTTTAGATATTTTAGTTAGAAGTTTTGAACATCTTTTATTAAAAATCTGATGGCTAAATTTGGAAATAAAACTTAATTACTTAGCTCGTTGATTTATTTTATTTATTTTTCCTTTTTTTCTTTTTGGTGTCCACCCCCACCTCTTCACTTATATAATAGAGATAAATGTGGTGATTAAAGTAGGTGAAAGAAACTTTTAAGGTACAAGTGAGACCAAAAAGTGATAAAGTAGGGGTAGATGGGTGCTATAATTTTGTCATATAAGGAAAGATGAAAAAGTAGGACAAACAAAAAGAAACGGAGGGAGTACATAGCTATCCTTACTTAACTAAATTAATTAAATACATCTAATTACTTATATTTTCCTAACTTAACCTAATCCCCCTTTTTAATCAACCCACCCCTCCCTCCTAAGCTCCCACCCCAAGTCTCAACCACCAGTCAACCATGCATAACCTTCCCTCTTTGCCCACCTCCATTTTTTTTGTGAACAAAACCTTCATTTTTTCCGACCACTGTCGCCTCTCTCTAAACACAACCCCCTCTTTCTTCCCTCAACAAACCCAGCCACCTTCCAAAATCAGATCGCCTACCCCTGAAAATCAACCAACCTTCTTTATTTTTTGACCACCGTCGCCTTTCTCTCCTATAGAATCTCCTCTTTTACAATCTCCTTGACAAATCTTCTTTTTTCGGCCTCCTCCTTTTCGAAAATTAGTAACCTAAGGCCTCCTTCTTTTCAGATCCACAAAATCAGTGATTTGTTGCTCGTTTTTCTATGGATTGGGTCGTCTTTGGTGTATGCAATGGTTTTTGGGGGCATTGGGGTTGATTTCAGTGGTTTGTGGTGGCATTGGGGTTGATTGCGGTGGATAGGGGTGGTGTTCAGTGCCTCTAGGGTGGTTTGTCTTGGTTTGCAGTGGCTTTGTGGTGCTTCTAGGTGGGTCATTGGCTGATGGTGGTGGGGGTTGTGGGCAACTGGTTGTGGTGGTGAGGGTTGTGTGTGGGACGATGGGTCATTGGCTGGGTGGGGTTGGTTGTTGATTATGTTGTTTAATGTTATGCTTTATGTTAATTAAATTACCCTTTATTTACTTAATTGTCGTCACCAAATTTCTCTCTCTATCTTTCTTGGTTTCTCCCACTTTCTCTCTGTTCACTTATTAAGGAACGGAGGTAGTACATCGACAAGCGTGAAAAGTATACAAAGTATAAAGTCCCTATTAAATAAAAAAGTACATCCAAATAATTTGTGCACTTTTTATTTTTTTGGTAAGGAGAAGTGGCCTGAATTCCGCTCGGGTCCTATTTGGCCAGACATTTGAGAGTAGGGGGGATGGTAAGGGAATCCCCATCCCCAAATGCCACTAGTGGGATTTGATCCCATAATTTGTGCACTTAAATTATAGGAATACGACTTTAATTTGCTTTAAAATTAAAAATACGTATAGAGCCCAAGCCTTTGTTCTGTGTGACAAGAAAAAGGTAATTAAAGAGTGAGTATGTACCAAAAGTTGGCTTAATGACAAAGTGTTTGGTCTCATGATTCATTGTCATGGGATCATACTATTATAGGCACTTGGGATAGGACTTTCTCTCATGTATTTTAGGGGCCCTATGCTAAGCTTAAAATCGGGTCCCAATATCATCTAATGAAATCATCCTGTCGGATATTTTATAAGATATACAATAAAAAGGGCCCATATACTTATGCTATTGTTGGAAAAAATGAAAAACCAACCTTATATACTTTAAAGGAAAAATTGTCATGAATAAGTCAATCTTTGCGTTGACCTCTTTTAACAAGTCTACCTTCATTTATTGCACTAACAAGTAAACCTTGTAGCAATTCCACTTTTAACAATTTTTTTTACCGGTTACCTAGTGTTAACTTGTTAGTTTAAATCACTTGTCCACGTGTGTTGTTCTCATTAATTTACAATAATTAATTACTTATTTTTTAAAATAAAGTCTCTCTTCTTTCTCCCATTCTTTCCGTGAATTCGAACCTTGATATTCACTTTGTTGTATTTATTTGGTGGAATTGGGGAAGCAGGAATAAAATCTGGAAATAAATTGTTAGGGCTGCCTCTATCTCTGCTTGTCGTTCTTTCCCCTCTTCTATCTTTTCTTCTGCAAACACACTCTTCACAGCAGCACTCAAATCTCTGAAATCCATACTCGATTTCTTCGGTACATGCTTCTTTTCTTCATCAAATTGCTACCTATAACTTTCTCATTTCTTCTTCATTTGCAAATCTCTTTCTCTTCTTTGGAAAAATTTGTGATTTTTTTAGTTAATCAAATTCTTCTTTATTCTGAAGTCTTGTGAAGTTTGCAAATCGATTCGCTCTTTCTGTACAATAAATTCAGTCATTCAGAGTCTTGAATTCATATCATGAATTTGCTGCAAATTTGTCATTTTTGATGTATATAATCATTTCTTGCTTTAGTTCTGAGGGTTTATTAAGGAATCTGGTTCTTGAAACGAATTGAAGGAGAGAAGGAGGGTTTAAGCTGAGAAATTGAAGAAATTTCACCCATAAAGTTCATTTTTGGGTGCATATTTCTGTTGTTATTAAGGTTTGCTGGAATGAATTTTCTGGTTCCTTTTTTTATTCGTGTGTTTCATGGGGTGGGTGGGAGTTTGTTTTTTTTTTTAAATATATATTTTAAAACTTAATACGTTTAATAATGGAGTGACACGTGTCACTTTAACCTGTTCAAAAGGTTAATAAGAGTTGATAGCCGGTTTTAACTTGTTAAAAGCGGAATAGCTACAAGGTTTACTTGTTAGTGGAATAAACGAAGGTAGACTTGTTAAAAGCGGTCAACGCAAAAGTTGACTTATTCTTGTCAGTTTTTCCTACTTTAAACTCGTGTATAGATCCAACGAGTTAAGATAACAAAATGAATTGACTATTCAACAAAATACTGTATGGAGATCTTTTGAGTGGCAGGGAGATCTTTTGCATTAGATAACATAATACTGTATAAGCAATTTAATATGATATGCATATTTTCTACTAGTCATAATAACTCAAGTGGAGTTGCAAAAAATAAATTAGAAGTCTCATTTTTGACTTATGGCAGTAAGTTACAAACAAACTCAAGTTAAGAAATAAGGAGGAAGTAAAAAGTGTCACAAAGAATAATAGTAATAACGCAAACAAATTACATATTATAAATCATCCAGGAGATAATGTTTTTTTTTCCTTAATAAAAACGAAAAAAATACAAATTTTGATTTGCTGGAGTTGAAAGAAGAGCAAACATGTGATTTTTATATGGAAATATTGACAATAAATACCTAGCTTTAACCTCTTTTTTAAAATAAATACCTAACTTGCTATATTTTTTTTGAAATCACTACCAACTAACGGAATTGACCAAAAACTTGACGGAATTGACCAAAACTAACGGAGATTTCTTTGTTGGACATTTTGTGGGTCCCACTTCTATATTTCCCTCTAAACATGAAATATCTTTCACACTCCTTCATCTTCCAACATCACACTTCTCTCTCCTCCTTCAATTACCCCAATTCATTGCACTCATCATCTTCAAAATCTTGTGTTTTCACCATCTTTACCACTGCAATTCCTCATCACCTCTCTCTCTTAGCTGTCTCTATCTCTCTCACCGTAATCTCCAAAAACCTTAGTAATTAGAGGATTAGCTGTGGCTGCGAAAATAGCAAAGAACAAAGGCATTCATGGCAAATCTTCAGCACTTGTGGCAGATTTGAGCAATTTGGTTGGAATGCAACACTTGCATTTTACAACCATCCTCTACAAAATAAATTGACAAACTTTAACCACTTCAAAATGTAATTGAAACTCAACTATAACAAAGATAAACCCTACGTACATACTTCAAATTTCACAACAAAAATGAAATCTTTTTGCAAATCCGCCCTAATCAAATAATTTGTCTAAACCCTAATATAAACCCATAAATTAAAAACCTAGTAAAGGCAAAATGATGAACAAAACCGACAAAGGGAGAAGATTTAACTTTAGTGCTTCAAATTTCGAACCAATTTCTTCTTTATTCACTTTCAATTTGAGCTATGAATGTGAAGAAGATTTACTGAACTTAGAAGTGAGAGAAATGAAAGAGATATTGTTATGGGACCCACAAAATAGTCAACAAAGGAATCTCCGTTAAGTTTTGGTCAATTCCGTCAAAATTTTGGTCAATTCCGTTAGTTGGTATTGATTTCAAAAAAAATGAAGCAACTTAGGTATTTATATAAAATAAAAAATAACCTAGGTATTTATTTTGAAAAAGAGGTTAAAATTAGGTATTTATTGCCAATTTTTCCTTTTTATGTTGCCAGAAGTTTTGTTTTGTTCATCAAATAATAGGCAATACTTCCAAGTTAAAAGTGACAATTTAATGTAAATTCAACTAGATCCAAAGAAAAAATATGATTTTAATTCCAAAAATAATTGATTGGAAATGAATAGAAGGTGGAGCTTATATAAAAAGACAATTCAAACTGAATCTAACTATAATGTCACCTTATCAATCAATAGATCAAATTACGATCAATACTTTTTGTCATAGATATTAAAAAAAGAGCCTTTTGTATTTTTGACTTGTAAACATAAAATTAGTGCATCAACCACACCTAAATTTTCAAACTATGTCTTAACAGATACAAGGCAGCATATAAACTAGTGCAAACTGTAAAGACATATGTGACGGGTTTAATATTGCTAAGCACAGATTGATTGCTCGCTTAGCAATGCTAGAGAGGTCCCAAATGAGGCAAATATTAGCTTAATTCAGTATTTGCTCATTAGATGGGTGTTCAATTAGTGATACAAGTATTGAGATAAACCAACATTATTCTTTGAATGTGCATTAAGCTCATAAGTCACAATGTATTCAAACAATAAATTAGTGGTGGATCAGAAGATAGAAGATATTCAAGATCAAAATTTAGAAAGAAGGTTTGCTTAGCTGCAATTTATTGCTGACATATATAGGATATGGCACGCAAGAGAGAGATAACTCTCATGCATACAAATCCTATCATTGATGCAATCGATGGCATAGTGAAAGACATACATATGTTTGTGGTTAAACAAAGAGTCTCTATTAATTGTAAGCAAAAGTTTATCTGATCAGACTAGGGCTGGTTTCAAATTTGTAGAAGTCTTCTTTGTTTTTGTTGACCAACTTGTCCTGAACTTGATCCTTGTACGGACCCTTGAGCTGAGCTTCCGCCTGATCCTTGAGCTGATCCTTGGCCTGAACCCGAAAATCCTGCATTTCCACCAAAATTGAAACCTCCTGAAGCACCAAACTTGTGATTCAATTTGAAGTTTGAACCAATTTGTCCTTGTCCTTGTCCTTGTCCCGAACCTGATACTTGTCCCGATCCTTGACTTGAACCTGATACTTTGCCTGATCCTTGGCCTTGTCCTGATCCTTGCCCTGAACCTGAAGCTCCAGCATTTCCACCAGCATTAAAGTCTCCAGAAGCTCCAGCATTTCCACCAGCATTAAAGCCTTCAGAAGTTCCAGCATTTCCACCAGCATTGAGGCCCCCAGAAGCTCCAGCATTTCCACCAGCATTACCAGAAGCTCCAGCATTTCCACCAGCATTACCGGAAGCTCCAGCATTACCGAAAGCTCCAGCATTTCCACCAGCATTACCGAAAGCTCCAGCATTTCCACCAGCATTACCAGAAGCTCCAGCATTTCCACCAGCATTACCAGAAGCTTTAGCATTTCCACCAGCATTACCAGAAGCTCCAGCATTTCCACCAGCATTACCAGAAGCTTTAGCATTTCCACCAGCATTACCAGAAGCTCCAGCATTTCCACCAGCATTACCAGAAGCTCCCGCATTTCCACCAGCATTACCAGAAGCTCCAGCATTTCCACCAGCATTAAGGCCTCTAGAAGCTCCAGCATTTCCACCAGCACTAAGGCCTCCAGAAGCTGATGCTTGGCCTGCACCCGAAGCTCCTGTATTTCCCCCACCATTAAGGCCTCCTGAAGCTCCAAATTTTTTATTTAAACCTATTTGTCCTTGACCTTGGCCTGAACCTGAAACTCCACCATTTCCAGAGCCTTGGCCTGACCCTTGGCCTGAACCTGAAAATCCACCATTTCCGCCAAAATTGAGGCCTCCGGAAGCTCCAAATTGTTTATTGAAGTTGTAGTTGGAACCTATTTGTCCTTGACCTTGGCCTGAACCGGAAGCTCCTGCATTGCCACCAGCATTGGCATCTCTAGAAACTCCAACTTGCCCACCCCCTTCATATTTAACATGCCACGTGCCATAAGAAATATGAACAAAGAGTGAGATAACAATGATGTAAATGTAAATTAGTATGAATAAATAATATTGTCAGCTTTGGATGTTAATAAAATTACATGTCTCTTTAACTAAAATGAGATTGATCTTAACTAAACTCCAACTTATCGCCTTCGTTAAACTCATCACTTGGTTGAACTCAGGGGTGGGACCAACATAATTATTAGGGTAATTTGGTAATTAGACTCTTAGTAGGTTTGTAAAGATATTTTGTATCTCTATATATATAGCATGCCAGGCAACCTAAACAGGTTAGCCAATTATTCCAATACTCGTACATGGTATCAGAGCCTAGGTTAAAATAATATTTTTTCCTCTCTCTCTCAATTTTTTTTTCGTCCGGTTTGCCCTAGTGTTTTGCAAGGTGGAACCCTAATTTCCTGCTATGGCCGCCCCTTCTACAACCCAGGCCGCCACTGCCGGAGATAATTCGTCCACTCCTCTTCATCAGTCAAGGTCCGTCGACCATGTCGGACAGCACCATCTCGATCTGGGTGGCGCCTCTGATGTACGTGCATCCACGCCGTGGTTATCGTCCTCCACCGGACAACCACTGCCTGACTTCCAGGCCGCAACACCAACGACGGCGCCCCTCCCTGGCTTCCAGGCGCACTATTCGATGACGCCGTTGCATCACAGCAGTGCTGGCTTCCCGGCGCACGCTTCAACGACGACGCTGCGTCCCAGCAGTCCCTTTGGACGCTTCCCACCAGGTTTTGGTGGTCCCTCCACCGCCCATGCTTCTTCCTCCATGATTAATGCTTCGCCTCTTCTTGCTCCCCAATTTACACAGGCTGCCCAATTCCCTCACGTGACATCACTTGCACAACAATTTACTAATCATGATATTACACGATTTGTTACGATCAAATTGACCACTACAGAGGATTTTCTCGTCTGGAAAACACAAGTTACGTGTTTCTTGTTAACACATCAACTTTTAGGTATTGTTGAAGGTACAATTTCTATTCCTTCGTCTACTTGTGTTGATCATCTTGGTCAATCTGTCCCTAATCCGCAATTCTACGAGTATTTACGCTTAGATCAACAAATCAAATTGTGGTTGTATGCTACATTGTCACGTGATGTTATGCTTGATGTACATGAATTACATACTTCTGTGGAGATCTGGAATAGGTTAAAATCACGTTTTTTACATGCTAGTATGGCTAGGTCTATGGAACTGAAAGGACGATTGAGTCATATGAAGAAACCTGAACAGCAGACTATGGAAGTGTTTTTGCGTGAAATTAAAGTTATTGTTGATTCTTTAGCTGCTATTCAGTGTCCTGTCTCTCAGTATGATCTTGTTCAGTACACTTTGACTGCCTTGGATCAAGATCGTGATTATGATGCCCTTGTCACTACTTTGTTACACTTTCAAACGTCTTTGACGTTTGATGATCTTCGCCCCAAAGTACTTCAGCATGAGCAACGCATTAAGGCTAAGCGTGCCTATGATGATACGTCCGCTGCTCATCAGGCTTTAGTAGCTATTCAGACTGGCTCTTCAGGTTCACAACCGTCTTCCTCGGGTGGTTCGAATTCTAAAGGTCAAGGGGGTGGTAAGAACAAGAATCGCAACAATAATCGTAACAAGGGTGGTCGTGGTAACAATGGAGGACGCGGCAATGGAGGACAGGGTGGTCGTGGCAATGCAGGCCGCACTAATGGTATGGGTAATTTTCATGATGTTTCGTATGTTAATTATTCTTGTGCCAATTATATTACTAATGATTTGTCTTCAGCAGGAAGCAATCCATCTAACGGCAATTTAGCCAACACTCCTTCTTCAGATACTTGTGGTCTTTGTTGGTATCCAGGTCACCAAGTTGCCTATTGTCCTCAACGTTTTAATCACAACTTTGTGCCTTCTTATCCTGATGGTGTCACACGTGCCCTAGCTGCACTGTCTGTTGGTGGTGAAACAAATGACTCCGTTTGGTATCCAGATTCTGAAGCCGCATCTCACATGACCTCACAGGATGGTAAGCTATCCAATGCTATTCCTTACACTGGTTCGAGTTCTATTGTTGTTGGTGATGGCACGAAACTTCCCATTAATAAACTTGGTAACTTAACTCTGTCTTCCCCGAGTCGCCCCCTTCGCCTCACGAAGGTGTGTCATGTTCCCCAGTTAAAGCATAATCTGATGTCTGTCCAAAAGTTATGTCAGGATAATTCTTGCATAGTCTGTTTTGACGAGTCTTCTGTTTGTGTAAAGGACAAGACCACGGGGGCGGTTCTGTTGCGGGGAATCAGTAGGAATGGTGTCTACCCTCTTCAGCCTCACATTCTAGACTCAGCGTCGTCTGTAGAATCGTCTGTCCCTGCTCTCATTGCCACTAAGGAATCTGGAGATGTTTGGCATACTCGCCTTGGTCATACTTCTGCTAGAGTTTTAGGAAGTTTACGTTCACAAAACTTGATTTCATGTAGTTCTAAATTTCATGACGATTGTGTTCATTGCAAAGTAGGAAAGATACATCGTTTGCCCTTTGAGTCTGTGACTCATCGTGCCCCCTATCCCTTATATTTGATACATAGTGATCTTTGGCAATCGCCAGTTAAATCGAATCAGCTTTTTCAGTATTATGTGGTTTTTGTTGATGATTATTCACGTTTTTCTTGGCTATATCCACTTAAACTGAAATCTGATGTCTATTCGACCTTCTTAGCTTTTCAGAAACTTGTTGAGAACTTGTTTAATTCCAAAATTAATTTTTTCCAAAGTGATGGTGGACGTGAATTTGATAACACTCCTTTACTCTGTGATTCGGGAATTTATTTTCGAAAGTCTTGTGCTCGGACTCAAGCGCAGAATGGTGTTGCAGAAAGGAAACATCGAACCATTATTGAGATGGCACGTACTATGCTTATTCAATCTGAGTTGCCAACTCGATATTGGGTTGATGCGTGTTATACGGCGGTTTATACGATAAATCGTCTTCCCAGTTCGGCATTACAGGGTTCATCCCCGTTTGCTAAGCTATTTCATCGTCCCCCCTCCTATTAGTTTTTGAAATGTTTTGGTTGTACTTGTTTTCCGTTGTTTTTAGATCCTAAAATCAATAAATTACAAGCTAAGTCGATTCAATGTGTTTTCATTGGCTATGCATCAAATTATAAGGGTTATCGATGTCTTGATCCTGTTTCTGGCAAAATTTACACCAGTCGTCATGTTTTGTTTAGTGAACGGAAATTTCCATATCGTTCCCTCGTGTCTAGCACACCCATTGGTCCGTCTTTGGACGAGTCTCTTGACCCCTTGGTTTTGTTTCCAAGTATTCCTTTGTCTAGTGACCCACGGCCTGTGTCCTCGAGTCTCCCCTCCCCCGAGCCTGCAGCATTACGGGAGCACATGCAGCAACCCGCTGCCTGCTCACAGAATGCATGCGAGCCCGGGCCTCTCCTAACCGCGCCCGCAGGCTCCCGCGAGCATACGCAGCATCACGCTGCCTGCCCGCAGGTCCCATGCGCGCCAGCAGCACCCTCGCCCAGCAGCAGCGAGCAGCTACCGCGTCTTCCCCCCACTGCTGTTAGTCCGCAGCAGCCCCCTGCGTCCGCGGGAGGTCTGCTGCCCCCTTCCTCGTCACACGCCATCTCTCCTCATGGGTGTGACGTACCCTCCCCGTCTAGTCTTGAGTCATCCCCGTCTCCTATCGTCCCTCCCCCTAGGCGTCCTAGAAAGTCGTCTACGTGTGTCGATCCTACTAATGTTCATACCATGACCACGCGTCTAAAAGACGGAATCATTTCAACTAGGAATTTATTGGATTTAAAAACCGATGTTGTTGAGTCTGAACCGTCTAATTTTAAGCAAGCGTCTAAAGATTCAAGTTGGCAACAAGCCATGCGTGATGAGTATGAAGCATTAATTAAGAATGATACATGGGAACTTGTGCCTCGCAACAACAATAGAAACGCTCTTGGTTGTAAGTGGGTGTATAAGATTAAATATAATTCTGACGGTTCTGTGGAGCGGTTTAAGGCCAGACTTGTTGTTTTTGGTAATCATCAGCAGGCAGGTATTGACTACTTTGAAACCTTTAGTCCTGTAATTAAGCCTACTACTGTTCGCTTAGTTCTTACTCTTGCTGCTACTTTTAAATGGCCTATTCGTCAACTCGATGTTAAAAATGCTTTCCTTCATGGTTTCCTCAATGAGGAAGTCTATATGCGTCAGCCTCCTGGTTTTGAACACCCTTCTCAACCACATCATGTTTGTCGGTTACGAAAATCCATTTATGGTTTGAAGCAAGCTCCTCGAGCTTGGTTCTCTCATTTCAGCAATTTTCTTCTCTCTATTGGTTTCAAGTGCAGTAGTTGTGACACCTCCATGTTCACTCTCAAACACAGTAGTCATATTATCATTCTCTTGCTATATGTTGATGATATTGTGCTTACAGGTAGTAGTTCCTCTTTGCTTCAGAAATTTATCAGTGTTCTCTCTGCCCAGTTTGCTATGAAGGATTTGGGTGATTTGCATTATTTCTTAGGCATTCAGGTTTTACGTACTCCTCAGGGTTTGCTTTTGTCTCAAAACAAATATGTAGTTGATCTTCTTCAGAAATTTCATCTTCATACTGTCAAACCCGTACGTACTCCTGTTGTCTCTCGTGTCACTCTTTCTCTCTTAGATGGTGAACTTCTTGCTGATCCCACAGATTATCGTAGCATGGTTGGTGCATTGCAATATTTGACTATGACTCGTCCTGATATTGCCTATGCTGTTAATTCGGTTTCTCAATTTATGCATGCGCCTCGTACTACTCACCTTCATGCTGTGAAAAGAATTTTCAGGTATCTGCAGGGAACTTCTGATTATGGGCTGTTTCTTCATAGTACTGGCTCTCCTACTGTGACTGTTGCCTACTCTGATGCTGATTGGGCCGGGTGTCTTGACACTCGGCGTTCTACTACTGGTTATGCTGTCTTCCTAGGGAAGAATTTGATCTCCTGGCGCTCTAAGAAGCAACCTACTGTTTCGAAGTCTTCTACTGAAGCTGAGTATCGTGCTGTTGCCTAGACTGCGGCCGAAACAATTTGGATACGTCAATTGTTTGCTGATTTAGGGTATTTTCATCGACGGCCTACCATTCTCTATTGTGACAATGTTTCTGCTATGTATCTTACTGCCAATCCTGTTCATCATGATCGTAGTAAGCATATTGATGTTGATTATCATTTTGTTCGTGAGATGGTTGCTAAAGGTGGACTTCAGGTCAAGCACGTTCCGACACAGTTGCAGGTTGCTGATATTTTTACTAAGGGTCTTTCTTCTGAGTTGTTTTGTAAACATCGTTCCAATCTATCCGTGATTCCTCCCCGTAAAGATTGAAGGGGTGTATTAGGGTAATTTGGTAATTAGACTCTTAGTAGGTTTGTAAAGATATTTTGTATCTCTATATATATAGCATGCCAGGCAACCTAAACAGGTTAGCCAATTATTCCAATACTCGTACAATAATGTTTAGTTTTCAATTGCAAAAACTTATAAATGGCTAAAAGGTTCAGGTAAGAATGTGGTTTGTCAATGTGATTTGAAAAAGATGGGTGTAAAGTAGGACAAATGTGCGAAAAACCCATTTCTTAGTTATGTTAGAAAGCTTTGTGGATGATTAAATGAGATGGTGTAGGCCTGTTGGGGGTTGACAAACAGTTTATTTTGTCGTGTACTTATTGAAGCTCTTGAGCTAAACTAATGATATTGCTTACTTGCTTACCCAAAAAAAAATATTGTTTAAGCAAACTGCTTAATTATCTTATTTACATTATTTACCTTGGACTTGGCCTTGGCCTTGGCCTTGCCCACGTAAGATCATAGGAAGAAAAAAAGTTGCTTCGGTAGATGTTATTGCAATCTGCATAAACAAAACACACAACATTCACATTAATATATTTAATAAAAGATAGATAGTTATATAAATTTTCTCCAAAAAAAGAAAGAGAAGGTGCTTTACAAAAAAGATAGCAACGATTTGTAGAATGAACGACGCCATTATAACTTATTCAAAGAGATCAACTGAAAAATTAAAGAAGGATAAATTTCTTCTTTTGTTTTTTTGTTTTCTCTTTTTTTTTTCTTTTTTAATAAAATAACTGAGATGATAATGAGCTAATAAGTTAGCTTATGGTTTGATGAGATAGAGTGCAAATGGTGGAGTATTTATAGAATTTGGAAAAAATGACTATGAATAATTCTCCACCATATGTCAGTTTGCGGAAAGTTTTAAGATGAATGCATGGCTAAAACAATGGTGAAATTTATTTCACATAGATGTAACCGTTTATTTTCCCAATTTAGACTCTAAGTTGGTTGTTAGAGAATACAAGAGATTAAGGGAGCAATCTAAGGCAAACCCCAATTTTCTTTCTCTTAAAATATGAGAAAACCAAAAAAGGAAAACTCCAAGTACAATGTTGTTAACTTTGGTCTAAGCCAAGTTAAGTGTCAATGTGCCATGACCTTTTACATCACATCTCTATTATATAAGTGAAGAGGTGGGGTGGACACCAAAAAGAATAAAAGGAAAAATAAATAAAATAAATCAATGAGTTTATTAAGTAATTAAGTTTTATTTCCAAATTTAGCCATTAGATTTTTAATAAAAGATGTTCAAAACTTCTAACTAAAATATCTAAAAACCTACAAATTTTAAACAATTAAAAAAATATCAACGATTATATTTTCTTGAGATCTATAAATAGACACCCACTTTGCTATATTTTTATATACTTTTGAAATTTTTTATTTTGAAATACATGAGTAACTGATTGTTCATGAGTGAAAGCACATTTGATTAAATTAATCATGATAAAGTATTTTAGCATGAGTGAGAAATATGATAAAGTATTTTCAAGTACTTTTGATTTTTTCTCATCCGGATAATGAGAAAAATATACTTTACCGGGTACTATATAACAAAAGTTGTAGTTGATGGTGGGGGAGTAAGGGAGGTTTTCAAAGAAAAATGAGCCAAAATGAATTTAGCTTGAAAACAAAATGTGTTGTGCACCTCCACATTTTATCATTTTACAGTAGGTAAAACACACATCGTATGCAAATAAAATTAGGATTTTTTGTTCAAAACCACCTAAATTTTTCACGTTTTTAGAAACTCCCACCTTAATGAATTTTTCTTTTAAATTTTCACCTATTCCCAATTTTATTAGAAACTCCCACCACTTAATGATTTTTGTTAAATTTCGTGAACAAAACCGTGAAGTGGGCCCCACATATGCATTTTATTATTAGTTTACGCTGAAATTAAAGTCAATTTCATCAATTTAAGGGAAATCCTCAACAAATTTAGAGCAAATTTGGAACAAATTATAACTATTTGGAAAGAATTTCAACTATTTCAAGTTCCATTTTGTTAGCAAAATGTATATGTGGGACCTACTTAACGGTTTTGTTAATGAAAATTGACAAAAATCGTTAAGTGGTGGGATTTTTCAATAAAATCGTAAATGGTAGGTGGAATTTTAAAAAAAAATCATTAAAGTGGGAGTTTCTAGAAACATGAAAAGTTTAAGTGATAAGATGCGACTATACATAAAATTATCTACTCTAGATTATGAAATTTCATAATAAAATTATTATCGCACGCATCGCGTGCATAGAAATCTAGTATCATATATAGTGGCCCGAGGTTACAAATAAATTAAATTTTGGTGCCCTTGAAAATGTAAATATTTTTGCTAGGATCATGTGTACAATAACAACCAAATACTCCTTGGATTATATCATTTGGATACAATAAACAAATAATGTAAACAACAATGACTTATTCTAATTAAATCATTTCCCAAATATTGTAATCCTTTTCAATAACAAAATATTTCCCCCTAGATATATCCTCCCAAAACCCGTGTTTGGTTCCTAGGAATGGTCGTAGAAATAACTAATTAGAGTTGCTTATTTCTAAATTATTTTGCTCTTTTTTTTGTTCCAATGATTTACTATAGTGAGGACATGATTCTTATATTCATTAATTATTAGGGTACTTTGGTAATTAGACTCTTAGTAGGCTTGTAAAGATAGATTTTCATAACACTATATATATAACGGTGCCAGGCAACCTAAACAGGTTAGCCAATCATTCTCAATACTCGTACATGGTATCACGAGCCCAGGTTAAATTTTTTTTCCTCATACGTTTTTAACCTCACTGTTTTCTTAACCCTAGTGTTCCGTTTTCTTTTTCCGGCGACCTTCACTCATGTCAGCTGCCGCGTCTTCCTCCGACAACCACGCCGACAGCAGCCCCATTACACCGGCGCCTTCCACGCGCCCTGTGCTGCCTACAGCATCCTTGTCGTCGCTGCCCTTTGGCAGTTTCGCTGGCCTGCCCGCCAGCCAACCCTACAGCTCCGCCACAACGGAGCCTGCGGTGGTCACCGGTGGCTTCACGGTTTTTCCGGCCACCACCAGCCGCCTGCTTCAGGCGATTTTCATGGCAGCCCTTTGGTTGCACGATCTCCAGCGAGATACCCTCCGGGTTTTGGCCCTAATTTCAACGGTAGTGGTGTTCGTTCAGGGTCCTCGTTCTCGGCCTTCCCGCCGTCCCTTCTTCCGTCCGCCTCATCTCTTGTCCATCAAGACATAACTCGTTTTGTGAGCATAAAATTGACATCACCCGAAGATTATCTCATGTGGAAAACTCAGGTGACATGTTTTCTTTCGACACATCAATTACTAGGCCAGGTATTGTTGAAGGTACAATTACGGTCCCTTCTCCTACTTATGTTGATAATCTAGGTCAATCTTTGCCTAATCCACATTTTTATGAGTATATGAGACTTGATCAGCAAATTAAGTTGTGGTTATATGCATTGATTTTCCGTGATGTTATGATGGATGTGCATGAGTTACGTACTGCCGTTGAGATTTGGAATAGGTTACAGTCCCGATTTTTGCATGCTAGTATGGCTCGATCGATGGAGTTGAAAGGTAGACTTAGTTATATGAAGAAATCTGATCAGCAGTCTATGGAAGTCTTTTTACGTGAAATTAATATTATTGTTGATTCTCTAGCTTCTATTCAATGTCCTGTGTCTCAATATGATTTAATTCAGTATACCTTGACTGCATTGGATCAAGATCGTGACTATGATGCCCTTGTTACTATTTTATCACAATTTCAAACGTCTTTGACGTTTGATGACCTTCGCTCTAAGCTCCTTCAGCATGAGCAACGCATTAAGGCTATGCGTGCATATGATGATACGTCTACTGCACATCAAGCCTTAGTTGCTCTGGTTCTTCATGTTCACACTCCTCTATTCAGGGTGGTTCGAATGCTAAGGGCCAAGGGGGTGGTAAAAACAAAAATCGCAACAACAACAGAAACAAGGGTGGTAGAGGCAACAATGGTGGTCGTGGCAATGGAGGACAGGGTGGTCGTGGCAATGCAGGCCGAACTAATGGCATGGGTAATTTATCTAACATGTCATTTGTTGATTATTCTTGTGCCAATTATATTGCTAATGATTTGTCTTCAGCAGGAAGTAATCCATCTAACGGCAATTTAGCCACTACTCCTTCCTCCGATACTTGTGGTCTTTGTTGGTATCCAGGTCACCAAGCAGCCTTTTGTCCTCAACGCTTCAATCACAGCTTTGTGCCTTCCTCTCCTGATGGTGTCACACGTGCCCTAGCTGCACTGTCTATTGGTGGCGAAACGAATGACTCCGTTTGGTATCCAGATTCTGGAGCCGCATCTCACATGACCTCACAGGATGGTAAGCTATATAATGCTATTCCTTACACTGGTTCGAGTTCTATTGTTGTTGGTAATGACACACGACTTCCCATTAATAAACTTGGAAACTTAACTCTGTCTTCCCCTAGTCGCCCCCTTCGTCTCACGAAGGTGTGTCATGTTCCCCAGTTAAAGCATAGTTTGTTGTCTGTTCAGAAGTTGTGTCAGGATAATTCTTGCATAGTCTGTTTTGACGAGTCTTCTGTTTGTGTTAAGGACAAGACCACGGGGGCGATTCTGTTGCGGGGAATCAGTAGGAATGGTGTCTACCCTCTTCAGCCTCACATTCTAGAGTCAGAGTCGTCTTCTCGAGTTTGTTCAGAGTCTTCTCGAGTCTGCCCAGAGTCGTCGTTCCCTGCTCTCATTGCCACCAAGGAGTCTGGAGATGTTTGGCATGCTCGCCTTGGTCATCCTTCTGCTAGAGTTTTAGGCAGTTTACGTTCACAAAACTTGATTTCATGTAATTCTAAGTTTCATGACGATTGTGTTCATTGCAAAGTAGGAAAGATACATCGTTTGCCCTTTGAGTCTGTGACTCATCGTTCCCCATATCCCTTATATTTGATACATAGTGATCTTTGGCAATCGCCAGTTAAATGGAATCAGTTTTTTCAGTATTATGTGGTTTTTGTTGATGATTATTCACGTTTTTCATGGCTATGTCCACTTAAACTGAAATCTGATGTTTATTCGACTTTCTTAGCTTTTCAGAAACTTGTTGAGAATTTGTTTAATTCCAAAATTAAATTTTTCCAAAGTGATGGTGGACGTGACTTTGATAACACTCCCTTACTACAACATTTCTGTGATTCGGGAATTTATTTTCGAAATTCTTGTGCTCGGACTCAAGCGCAGAATGGTGTTGCAGAAAGAAAACATCGAACCATTATCGAGATGGCACGAACTATGCTTATTCAATCTAAGTTGCCACCTCGATATTGGGTCGATACGTGTTATACGGCTATGTATACGATTAATCGTCTTCCCAGTTCGGTTTTGCAGGGTTCATCCCCGTTTGCTAAGCTTTCCACCGTCCCCCCTCCTATGAGTTTTTGAAAAGTTTTCGTTGTGCCTGTTTTCCATTTTTTTAGATCCTAAAATCAATAAATTACAGGCTAAGTCGATTCAATGTGTTTTCCTTGGCTATGCATCAAATTATAGGGGTTATAGATGTCTTGATCCTGTTTCTGGCAAAGTTTATACAAGTCGTCATGTGTTGTTTAGTGAACGTAAATTTCCTTATTGTTCCCTTGTGTCTAGCACACCCATTGGTACGTCTATGGATGAGTCTCTTGACCTCTTAATCTGGTTTCCGAGTCTTCCCTCGTCTAGTGAGCCAAGTTTATCGTCCCATGGTCCCCTCTCTATCGAGTCGGTCAGTTCTATGTATCGATTCCCCGAGCCCGCAGCATCACGGGGGCATATGCAGCAACCCGCTTCCTGCCCGCAGGATGCGTGCGCGCCCGAGGGATGCCAGCCCCACAGCAGCCCGCAACCGCACTTCCCCGCGCCCGCAGCCAGCACTCGTCCCCCCACGATACCTGCTGCCTGCCCACAGGCTACGCCCTCGGGTTTGCGGAGCCCTTGTGCGCTGCAACTCAGCAGCTCGCAGCCATCTTTCCCCGCGCCCGCAGCCATGTTTGGCCTTCCTAGCTCCCCTCTTGCTAGCTCCTCCCCCCTCCTTGTCCTTGGTCGTTCCACATGATGTTTCCTTTGAATCGTCCCCGTCTCCTATTGTCCCTCCCCCCTCGTCGTCCTCGTAAGTCGTCTAGGTGTGTCGATCCTACTAATGTCCATACTATGACTACTCGTTTAAAAGATGGTATTGTTTCAACTAGGACTTTAATGAATTTAAAAACCGATGTTGTTGAGTCTGAACCGTCTAACTTTAAGCAAGCGTCTAAAGATTCTCGCTGGCAACAAGCCATGCATGATGAGTATGAAGCATTAATTAAGAATGACACTTGGGAACTTGTGCCTCGTAACAACAATAGAAACGCTCTTGGTTGTAAGTGGGTGTATAAGATTAAATATAATTCTGACGGTTTTGTGGAGCGGTTTAAGGCCAGACTTGTTGTTTTTGGTAATCATCAGCAGGCAGGTATTGACTACTTTGAAACCTTTAGTCCTGTAATTAAGCCTACTACTGTTCGCTTAGTTCTAACTCTTGCTGCTACTTTTAAATGGCCTATTCGTCAACTCGATGTTGAAAATGCTTTCCTTCATGGTTTCCTCAATGAGGAAGTCTATATGCGTCAGCCTCCTGGTTTTGAACATCCTTCTCAACCACATCATGTTTGTCGGTTACGAAAATCCATTTATGGTCTGAAGCAAGCTCCTCGAGCTTGGTTCTCTCATTTCAGCAACTTTCTTCTCTCTATTGGTTTCAAGTGCAGCAGTTGTGACACCTCTATGTTCACTCTCAAACATAGTGGTCATATTATCATTCTCTTGCTATATGTTGATGATATTGTGCTTACAGGTAGTAGTTCCTCTTTGCTTCAGAAATTTATCAGTGTTCTCTCTGCCAAGTTTGCTATGAAGGATTTGGGTGATTTGCATTATTTCTTAGGCATTCAAGTTTTACGTACTCCTCAGAGTTTGCTTTTCTCTCAAAACAAATATGTAGTTGATCTTCTTCAGAAATTTCATCTTCATACTGTCAAACTCGTACGTACTCCTGTTGTCTCTCGTGTCACTCTTTCTCTCTTAGATGGTGAACTTTTTGCTGATCCCACAGATTATCGTAGTATGGTTGGTGCATTACAATATTTGACTATGACTCGTCCTGATATTGCCTATGCTGTTAATTCGGTTTCTCAATTTATGCATGCGCCTCGTACTACTCACCTTCATGCCGTGAAAAGAATTTTCAAGTATCTGTAGGGAACTTCTGATTATGGATTGTTTCTTCATAGTATTGGCTCTCCTACTGTGACTGTTGCCTATTCTGATGCTGATTGGGCAGGGTGTCCTGACACTCGGCGTTCTACTACTGGTTATGCTGTCTTCTTAGGGAAGAATTTGATCTCCTGACGCTCTAAGAAGCAACCTACTGTTTCGAAGTCTTCTACTGAAGCTGAGTATCGTGCTGTTGCTTACACTGCGGCCGAAACAATTTGGATACGTCAATTGTTGGCTGATTTAGGGTATTTTCATCGACGGCCTACCATTCTCTATTGTGACAATGTTTCTGCTATGTATCTTACTGCCAATCCTGTTCATCATGATCGTAGTAAGCACATTGATGTTGATTATCATTTTGTTCGTGAGATGGTTGCTAAAGGTGGACTTCAGGTCAAGCACGTTCCCACACAGTTGCAGATTGCTGATATTTTTACTAAGGGTCTTTCTTCTGAGTTGTTTTGTAAACATCGTTCCAATCTATCGTGATTTCTCCCCGTAAAGATTGAGGGGGTGTATTAGGGTAATTTGGTAATTAGACTCTTAGTAGGCTTGTAAAGATAGATTTTCATAACTCTCTATATATAACAGTGCCAGGCAACCTAAACAGGTTAGCCAATCATTCTCAATACTCGTACATTAATAATTACAAATTGGGCTTGCGACCTTGACCAAAAAAATTAACAGCGAAACCGTGGCAACCTTCTTCTAGTTTTGTCATATATATATATTAAAACGCGTAAGCAAAGGTTGTACCCTGCCACGTGTCACTCTATGTCAGCGTCACCATTGTAAGTGATAATTTGCAATACGCAAATGCAACTAATGGGTTTTGAACACGCGACCTATTAGTTGTAATGTCATAGGCTCTACCACCAAGCCACATCCTTTTTTGTTGTCAACTTGTAATTAAGAATCTTTTTTACTTTGATTAAGCTTTGGGAAAAAGTAAAGAGACCTCATTCATTACAATTTTCATGTTCCTTTTAATTTGTTTATTTGATTCTTAAATTATACCATCAAAATTTTAATATTAAAAAAAATTAAAACTATGAGGAATATTATTCTAACTCAATTAAAAAAAAACCTTGGACATCGTCGGGGGCCACACACTAGTTTATCTTTATAAGTTTGTCAGACACATAAAATTGAGAATTAATTCATTTCATTTTTTTTCCGACAGAATTAGGTATAAATAAAATATAAAAGAAAGATGGTTATAAATATATATCGAGATACATTTAACAGTATAAAAAGGGGTTTTCTTTAAAAAAGTCTAGGCTGCTTCTTCATCATCATTTGGACCCTATGGAAAGAGCGAAATAATCGTTGTTTTGAGGATATTCGATGCTCGACAACTCAACTCCAAGATCTGATCATTACCCGTCTTGGTTGGTGGATCAAGGGCTGGGGGATCCTTTCCCATATGGGCCTAGCGAAGTACTAAGATTGCCTCAATCTTTAGCATGACCTACTATCCCGAGCCATGTGCTTGCTACCCAAACCGTTTAAATTCCAACTCCTTGGAATCCTCCGATACTTACCACTTTCAAATAGAATGTTGATGCTTCTATGAGGGTATATGATTCTAAAGCAGCCATGGGAGGAGTTCTTAGAGATCATCAGGGCAAGTTCATTTGTCTCTTCTCGAGCCCGATTCCTTTTATGGAAATAAATCATGCAGAGCTCCTTGCGATTCATCGAGCCATCAAACTCTCATCCACCATTGGTTATCTCTCTCATTCAAAATTCATTGTAGAATCAGATTCACATAATGCGGTTCAATGGTGTAATGGTGAAAATAGTGGGCCATGGAACTTAATCTTCATTATTAACTTCATTTGGAATGCAATGGCTAGGGGTTGCGGAATTGAAATTGTCTACAAAAGTCGGGTTTCAAACGTAGTCGCAAATTCTCTTGCAAAACAAGGTCTCTCTAGATTAGATGAATTTATTGCTTGCTTGTAAGTTCACCTTGTTTGTTCCAGTAAACGTGGGTCTTTGTTATCTTAGTGGAACTGTTACTAATGTTCCTTGTCTTGTACTGTTATTAGCCCAAGCAATAAATAAACCAAATTATCAAAAAAAAAACAGTTTCTCACATGAGTACATTTTTGTTATATAACTAGTATAAATAGTACAAAATGCACAAATTAAAGTATTGTCAAGGTCACTATAATACAATAAAAACGAAGAAAGTACTAACTTAACTGTACAACTATATATATACTAGATTTCTATACACGCGATGCGTGCGACAACAATTTTATCATGAAATTTTATAATCTACAGTAGATAATTTTATGGATAGCTGCATCTTACCACTTAAACTTTTCATATTTTTAGAAACTCCCACCTTAATGTTTTTTTTTAAAAAATTCCACCTACCATTTACAATTTAATTAAAAACTCTCACCACTTAATGTTTTTGTCGAATTTTATTAACAAAAAACCGTTAAGTGGGTCTCACATATACATTTTGTTAACAAAATGGAACTTGAAATAGTTGCAATTCTTTCCAAATGGTTGTAATTCGTTCCAAATTTGCTCTAAATAAAGTAATGAAATTGACTTCAATTTCAGCGTAAACTAATAATAAAATGCATATGTAGGGCCCACTTCACGGTTTTGTTAACGGAATTTAACAAAAATCATTAAGTGGTGGGAGTTTCTAATAAAATTGGGAATGATAGGTGGAAATATAAAACAAAAATTTATTAAGGTGGGAGTTTCTAAAAACGTGAAAATTTTAGGTGGTTTTGAACAAAAAAAATCCTAAATTTATATACATACGATGTATGTTTTGGCTACTGTAACATGATAAAATATGAAGGTACACAACATATTTTATTTTCAAGCTAAATTCATTTTGGCTCATTTTTATTTGAAAACATCCCTTACTCCCCACCATCAACTACAACTTTTGTTATATAGTATCCGATAAGGTATTTTTTGCTCATTGTCCAAATGAGAAAAAATTCAAAAGTATTTGAAAATACTTTATCATATTTCTCACTCATGATAAAATACTTTATAGGGATCAATTTGATCAAATGTGCCTTCACTCGTAAACAATCAATTACTCATATATTTCAAAATAAAAAATTTCAAAAGTATATAAAAGTATAGCAAAGTGGGTGTCTATCTATAGATCTCAAGAAAATATAATCATTGATATTTTTTTTAATTGTTTTTACTTTGTAGATTTTTAGATATTTTAGTTAGAAGTTTTGAACATCCTTTATTAAAAATCTAATGGCTAAATTTGGAAATAAAACTTAATTACTTAATAAACTCATTGATTTATTTTTCCTTTTTTTCTTTTTGGTGTCCACCCCCACCTCTTCACTTATATAATAGAGATTGGAGTACCAAACTAGCAATAGTAGTATATATGATGTATACAATACAAGTCACCTAAGCGTGAAAATTTTCAAAAAAGTTAACTTTATAACGAATATAGGTTGCACTATATTTTGATATTGACTAACCCAAAGTTCATAACTTATAACTAAAGCAATAATAATAATAATAATAATCATAATCATAATAATAATTTTTCAGTCGGATAGGGTTTGCTATAGCTAGAGGAGTGGGTGCCCAGATTGTATCTCGGTTGCCTACTAATTTCTTGTAGGTTGTATGATTTTTTGTAGGTTTTATGATTTTATAATAATAATAATAATAATAATTTCAGAAGCAATAATTTCTAGGTAAGGATCTATTTTGATTGGACATATATTTATACTTGAAAAAAATTCACATCGAGGTAATTTTACTACTTTATAAAAATCAATTATCTACATTAATAATTGATACAATTATAAATGATAAAAAGTTCTGTTTACTAAATACATTGAATTCCAATGCTTGATTAAAATAGGAGGGAACTTCAATAGTTTGGGACGGAAGAAGTGGCTTATGTTTTTTTTTTTTGGGAAGGTAATATGATTGTCCTATCGGGTTGGAATTGCGTACGGGTCCACCTGGTCTAGATAAGCAGGCCAGACACGTGAGAGTAGGGAAAGGGTAAAGAAATTCCTACCTTCAAAGTGCCTCTAGTGGGGATTGAACACCCAACCTTGAAATTGGAAGGGTCACTTCCTTACCACTAAACTAGTACTTGGTAGTAGCTTATGTTCTACGAACACATGATGCATTACATTTTGATACTAGCTAATACACGAGCAAGGCTTAGCTTTTAATTTCATTAACGAAAAAATTGCAACTATATGCTTGTATTGAAAATTGATCGACCAACCAAGTTTTGAATTGCCTTACAAATTACTATATTACCACATTTTATGTACCACTTTTGTAAATCACCACCTTTCATTTTATTTTTAAATTACCACATTTGAACTGCAAATCTTCATAAATTGCCACCAATTAACGTTTTCTGTGAAAATGAAACATCAAGTTCTAAGTTGGCAACTAGGAAAACAGAATATTCAGTGCCGAAAAATGTTGGTCAACTTCAGATTATGGCCAAAAAAATTATTTTCGCAAACAATTTTTGTATGGGATTTCTTATTGCAAAGCTGCTTTTAAAAGTTGGTTTCTTGTAAATTCGTACTTTTAAAAGGCGGTTTTCGATAATTTTTCAAAGATTTAATTTGAGGACATATGAGAAAGGGATGGACAATGTTTTTATTTGCATTAATCACAAGAAAAGGCAAGTCAAAGGAGTGGCAATTTGTTATTTTAATTTGGTTAGGAGGGAAAAATGCTAGACTCTTGGGATGAACCAATCTAAGGCATCTTTCGGGTAATAGAAAGAAACACATTATCTCTTAGACCAAGAATCGATAGGAGAGGTGGTTATATCCATTTCGAGCAATTTAGTTTGTCGCTTGTTTAGCTTCCCCGATACCTTCTTATCTTCAAATCTTTTCTGGTTCTAGTTGCATCATTCAAAATATCAATTTTCCAAGAAAATTCCAAAGTAGTGTATTTGAGTCGGTGACAATTAAATCATCTCTTTCAATCACTAGCTTTCTGATGTCATAAAATAAGCTATCATAAAGCAGTTTTGTTTCTCTCCCTAAGGTCCCCGGCTTCGATGCAAGAACTAAACTGAATTGGTGTAATGCTAAAACACTGATTTGCTTAGCTAATCTCTAATAACAAAACTAAAGGAGGCTTGACACTATCACACTTTGAGCTGTCAAATTTTAGTTTATGGAATACCAGGATCAAGTTCACCAACAAAGGGGGAGGGAGGCAAAAATCTCTAGTGGGAAGGCCAATATGTAGTAATTGCCAAATAAAATACTTGAGTTTAGGTTGAATATCCGAAATCCTTATTTAGGAAAATGACCATTTTCGTCTTTGAAAGTGTTAAACAAGATTATGTTAACAAAAATAAGATGAACAAGATGAACTTTATTTAGGGTATAAAGTAACAAAAATAAATTAGATTATGTTAACTTTATCGATTAAACAAGATGAACTTTGAAAAAGTTGTACACTACACAAATCTCAATATATTGTAGGGGTCGGAAGGAGGTTACTGAAGGAATATGTCCTTAGACAATTTCCGCAATTACTAAATATAAATAGGATTGAATTTATGGAGATAATATAGTTAATTATTTTAGTAACCGTATTTGCTTGCTAGAGAATAAATTACGGTTGTAGACAAATTGGTTTGGGCCTACAACTAAGATAATTAATCCTATGAGGTCACACAAAGTGACACTGATTAATAAATAAATGATAAGCCCATAAAGGCTTATAAGGGCCGGCCACTATTAGGGTGATTAGGGTTTTAGTTTTTCTTTTTCTCTTAACCTAATCTCTATTTATTATATATAGATATAATAAGAAGAGAGAGGAGACAATTCAGTTAGTCAGTAACTTGACACAAAAGAGAGAAAAAAAAACCCTTCTCCCTCTTTAGTCTAGGCGCCTATCCCATCAAAAGCAAGAGAGTGAATAGTTCATACTCTTCCGTTCTAGCAGACGTGTGTATTAATCGGTGTTCGTGGACTAAGTAGAGGAATTACAATTGTAGTTCTTTATCTCTAAAGTAACCAGATCTGCAATAATACTTTGCAGTATTCAAACCCTACATACCTGTTCAAGTCGTGAATAAAAGGTTGTATATTCTCTACTCTATGTATCGATTCATATATTGTTATGCATGCGATTCTGTTATAGATGTTAGGAAATTGTTTCTTGAAATTCCGCTATTCGCATCTATGAATTCCTATAGTTACAACGATACTCATAAGTCACACAATCAAGACAACTAACCAATTACGCAATCCAATCAACCTTATGTGTCACACAACAAAACCAACAAATAAAACCAACAACAAATAAGAAGAAACAGTAGCAAACAACACACACGATATAACGTGGTCAATCCCTTCGATGTGAAGAGTAAAACTACGGGACCCCTTTAGGAGTCCACCCTAACTTCTTCTCTTATTGATAATTGAGGTAAACGAACCCCAAATCAGTCTACAAAGAATTCACAACCCACCAACAAACAACAACAATAAGAGATTTCAAATAGAGAGCAAAAGGTGAAGAAAAACACCCAAAAACAACACCTCCATAAAGAGACGATTCCCGTTGAACCAAGGCTCCGATTGAAATTTTGAATGGTCATAATGTAGCCCCAAATGTCCTCAACAAGATATCCAAATTTTAGCCAAAGCCAACGGTGGGATCTTCTCAAATGATCAGATTACGAACACGGTGCCAGAGAAAAACGAGCAGAACACTCTTGACTCTCTCTCTCCTTTTGTGTGTGCGTTTTAATCTGAATTACTTGCTGCTCTCTCTACACTTAGATGTTTATGACATCATCTCAATAAACTTCTCTTGGAAGTCAAAAGATTCATGTCAAAATGGACCAAAATAAGACATAACATGTCCAATATAAAGGCCTACCTACATGTGTCCAAAAGTAATAATAAATATTGCAACATAGACTGGATCATAACATATATGAGTATGTGAAATCAAGTTGTAAACCTGGTTTACAGAAAAGAAGGATTGCATTTCACTATCAATTCTCAATAAAGGGCAGAGGCATTAGGGAAACAAGGATTTCATTTACCTTCCCACAACTTCTAAGGGAGGTTGACTACTAAATTAGATCAAGTTATCATACAAGACGATACAGTCTAATAGGGTAATTAAAATTCCCAACCTTAAAGAAAATAGAAAGATAAATCTAGGTAAAACAATTATTTGTAAGCAAAAGTTTATCGGATTAGACTAGGGCTATTTTCAAATTTGTAGAAGTCTTCTTTGTTTTTGTTGACCAACTTGTCCTGAACTTGATCCTTGTACGGACCCTTGAGCTGAGCTTCTGCCTGATCCTTGGCCTGAGCCCGATCCTTGGCCTGAACCCGAAAATCCTGCATTTCCACCAAAATTAAAACCTCCTGAAGCACCAAACTTGTGATTCAATTTGAAGTTTGAACCAATTTGTCCTTGGCCTTGGCCTGAACCTGATACTTGTCCCGATCCTTGACCTGAACCTGATACTTTGCCTGATCCTTGGCCTTGTCCTGATCCTTGCCCTGAACCTGAAGCTCCAGCATTTCCACCAGCATTAAAGCCTCCAGAAGCTCCAGCATTTCCACCAGCATTAAAGCCTCCAGAAGTTCCAGCATTTCCACCAGCATTGAGGCCTCCAGAAGCTCCAGCATTTCCACCAGCATTACCGGAAGCTCCAGCATTTCCACCAGCATTACCGGAAGCTCCAGCATTACCGGAAGCTCCGGCATTTCCACCAGCATTACCAGAAGCTTTAGCATTTCCACCAGCATTACCAGAAGCTCCAGCATTTCCACCAGCATTAAGGCCTCCAGAAGCTCCAGCATTTCCACCAGCACTAAGGCCTCCAGAAGCTGATGCTTGGCCGGCACCCGAAGCTCCTGCATTTCCCCCACCATTAAGGCCTCCCGAAGCTCCAAATTGTTTATTTAAACCTATTTGTCCTTGACCTTGGCCAGAGCCTTGGCCTGAACCTGAAACTCCACCATTTCCAGAGCCTTGGCCTGACCCTTGGCCTGAACCTGAAAATCCACCATTTCCGCCAAAATTGAGGCCTCTGGAAGCTCCAAATTGTTTATTGAAGTTGTAGTTGGAACCTATTTGTCCTTGACCTTGGCTTGAACCGGAAGCTCCTGCATTGCCACCTCCAGAAACTCCAACTTGCCCATCACCTTCATATTTAACATGCCACGTGCCATAAGAAATATGAACAAAGAGTGAGATAGCAATGATGTAAATGTAAATTAGTATGGATAAATAATATTGTTAGCTTTGGATATTAATAAAATTACATGTCTCTTTAACTAAAATGAGATTGATCTTAACTAAACTCCAGCTTATCACCTTCGTTAAACTCATCACTTGGTTGAACTCAGGGGTGGGACCAATATAATGTTTAGTTTTCAATTGCAAAAACTTATAAATGGCTAAAAGGTTCAGGTAAGAATGTGGTTTGTCAATGTGATTTGAAAAAGATGGGTGTAAAGTAGGACAAATGTGCTAAAAACCCATTTCTTGGTTATGTTAGAAAGCTTTGTGGATGCTTAAATGAGATGGTGTAGGCCTGTTGGGGGTTGACAAGCAGTTTATTTTGTCGTGTACTTATTGAAGCTCTTGAGCTAAACTAATGATATTGCTTACTTGCTTACCCAAAAAAAATTGTTTAAGCAAACTGCTTAAATATCTTATTTACATTATTTACCTTGGACTTGGCCTTGGCCTTGCCCTTGCCCACGTAAGATCATAGGAAGAAAAAAAGTTGCTTTGGTAGACGTTATTGCAATCTGCATAAACAAAACACACAACATTCACATTAATATATTTAATAAAAGATAGATAGTTATATAAATTTTCTCCAACAAAAAGAAAGAGAAGGTGCTTTACAGAAAAGATAGCAACGATTTGTAGAATGAACGACGCCATTATAACTTATTCAAAGAGATCAACTGAAAAATTAAAGAAGGATAAATTTCTTCTTTTGTTTTTTTGTTTTCTCTTTTTTTTCTTCTTTTTTAATAAAATAACTGAGATGATAATGAGCTAATAAGTTAGCTTATGGTTTGATGAGATAGAGTGCAAATGGTGGAGTATTTATAGAATTTGGAAAAAATGACTATGAATAATTCTCCACCATATGTCAGTTTGCGGAAAGTTTTAAGATGAATGCATGGCTAAAACAATGGTGAAATTTATTTCACATAGATGTAACCGTTTATTTTCCCAATTTAGACTCTAAGTTGGTTGTTAGAGAATACAAGAGATTAAGGGAGCAATCTAAGGCAAACCCCAATTTTCTTTCTCTTAAAATATGAGAAAACCAAAAAAGGAAAACTCCAAGTACAATGTTGTTAACTTTGGTCTAAGCCAAGTTAAGTGTCAATGTGCCATGACCTTTTACATCACATCTCTATTATATAAGTGAAGAGGTGGGGTGGACACCAAAAAGAATAAAAGGAAAAATAAATAAAATAAATCAATGAGTTTATTAAGTAATTAAGTTTTATTTCCAAATTTAGCCATTAGATTTTTAATAAAAGATGTTCAAAACTTCTAACTAAAATATCTAAAAACCTACAAATTTTAAACAATTAAAAAAATATCAACGATTATATTTTCTTGAGATCTATAAATAGACACCCACTTTGCTATATTTTTATATACTTTTGAAATTTTTTATTTTGAAATACATGAGTAACTGATTGTTCATGAGTGAAAGCACATTTGATTAAATTAATCATGATAAAGTATTTTAGCATGAGTGAGAAATATGATAAAGTATTTTCAAGTACTTTTGATTTTTTCTCATCCGGATAATGAGAAAAATATACTTTACCGGGTACTATATAACAAAAGTTGTAGTTGATGGTGGGGAGTAAGGGAGGTTTTCAAAGAAAAATGAGCCAAAATGAATTTAGCTTGAAAACAAAATGTGTTGTGCACCTCCACATTTTATCATTTTACAGTAGGTAAAACACACATCGTATGCAAATAAAATTAGGATTTTTTGTTCAAAACCACCTAAATTTTTCACGTTTTTAGAAACTCCCACCTTAATGAATTTTTCTTTTAAATTTTCACCTATTCCCAATTTTATTAGAAACTCCCACCACTTAATGATTTTTGTTAAATTTCGTGAACAAAACCGTGAAGTGGGCCCCACATATGCATTTTATTATTAGTTTACGCTGAAATTAAAGTCAATTTCATCAATTTAAGGGAAATCCTCAACAAATTTAGAGCAAATTTGGAACAAATTATAACTATTTGGAAAGAATTTCAACTATTTCAAGTTCCATTTTGTTAGCAAAATGTATATGTGGGACCTACTTAACGGTTTTGTTAATGAAAATTGACAAAAATCGTTAAGTGGTGGGTTTTTTCAATAAAATCGTAAATGGTAGGTGGAATTTTAAAAAAAAATCATTAAAGTGGGAGTTTCTAGAAACATGAAAAGTTTAAGTGATAAGATGCGACTATACATAAAATTATCTACTCTAGATTATGAAATTTCATAATAAAATTATTATCGCACGCATCGCGTGCATAGAAATCTAGTATCATATATAGTGGCCCGAGGTTACAAATAAATTAAATTTTGGTGCCCTTGAAAATGTAAATATTTTTGCTAGGATCATGTGTACAATAACAACCAAATACTCCTTGGATTATATCATTTGGATACAATAAACAAATAATGTAAACAACAATGACTTATTCTAATTAAATCATTTCCCAAATATTGTAATCCTTTTCAATAACAAAATATTTCCCCCTAGATATATCCTCCCAAAACCCGTGTTTGGTTCCTAGGAATGGTCGTAGAAATAACTAATTAGAGTTGCTTATTTCTAAATTATTTTGCTCTTTTTTTTGTTCCAATGATTTACTATAGTGAGGACATGATTCTTATATTCATTAATTATTAGGGTACTTTGGTAATTAGACTCTTAGTAGGCTTGTAAAGATAGATTTTCATAACACTATATATATAACGGTGCCAGGCAACCTAAACAGGTTAGCCAATCATTCTCAATACTCGTACATGGTATCACGAGCCCAGGTTAAAATTTTTTTCCTCATACGTTTTTAACCTCACGGTTTTCTTAACCCTAGTGTTCCGTTTTCTTTTTCCGGCGACCTTCACTCATGTCAGCTGCCGCGTCTTCCTCCGACAACCACGCCGACAGCAGCCCCATTACACCGGCGCCTTCCACGCGCCCTGTGCTGCCTACAGCATCCTTGTCGTCGCTGCCCTTTGGCAGTTTCGCTGGCCTGCCCGCCAGCCAACCCTACAGCTCCGCCACAACGGAGCCTGCGGTGGTCACCGGTGGCTTCACGGTTTTTCCGGCCACCACCAGCCGCCTGCTTCAGGCGATTTTCATGGCAGCCCTTTGGTTGCACGATCTCCAGCGAGATACCCTCCGGGTTTTGGCCCTAATTTCAACGGTAGTGGTGTTCGTTCAAGGTCCTCGTTCTCGGCCTTCCCGCCGTCCCTTCTTCCGTCCGCCTCATCTCTTGTCCATCAAGACATAACTCGTTTTGTGAGCATAAAATTGACATCACCCGAAGATTATCTCATGTGGAAAACTCAGGTGACATGTTTTCTTTCGACACATCAATTACTAGGCCAGGTATTGTTGAAGGTACAATTACGGTCCCTTCTCCTACTTATGTTGATAATCTAGGTCAATCTTTGCCTAATCCACATTTTTATGAGTATATGAGACTTGATCAGCAAATTAAGTTGTGGTTATATGCATTGATTTTCCGTGATGTTATGATGGATGTGCATGAGTTACGTACTGCCGTTGAGATTTGGAATAGGTTACAGTCCCGATTTTTGCATGCTAGTATGGCTCGATCGATTGAGTTGAAAGGTAGACTTAGTCATATGAAGAAATCTGATCAGCAGTCTATGGAAGTCTTTTTACGTGAAATTAATATTATTGTTGATTCTCTAGCTTCTATTCAATGTCCTGTGTCTCAATATGATTTAATTCAGTATACCTTGACTGCATTGGATCAAGATCGTGACTATGATGCCCTTGTTACTATTTTATCACAATTTCAACGTCTTTGACGTTTGATGACCTTCGCTCTAAGCTCCTTCAGCATGAGCAACGCATTAAGGCTATGCGTGCATATGATGATACGTCTACTGCACATCAAGCCTTAGTTGCTGTTCAGTCTGGTTCTTCATGTTCACACTCCTCTATTCAGGGTGGTTCGAATGCTAAGGGCCAAGGGGGTGGTAAAAACAAAAATCGCAACAACAACAGAAACAAGGGTGGTAGAGGCAACAATGGTGGTCGTGGCAATGGAGGACAGGGTGGTCGTGGCAATGCAGGCCGAACTAATGGCATGGGTAATTTATCTAACATGTCATTTGTTGATTATTCTTGTGCCAATTATATTGCTAATGATTTGTCTTCAGCAGGAAGTAATCCATCTAACGGCAATTTAGCCACTACTCCTTCCTCCGATACTTGTGGTCTTTGTTGGTATCCAGGTCACCAAGCAGCCTTTTGTCCTCAACGCTTCAATCACAGCTTTGTGCCTTCCTCTCCTGATGGTGTCACACGTGCCCTAGCTGCACTGTCTATTGGTGGCGAAACGAATGACTCCGTTTGGTATCCAGATTCTGGAGCCGCATCTCACATGATCTCACAGGATGGTAAGCTATCTAATGCTATTCCTTACACTGGTTCGAGTTCTATTGTTGTTGGTAATGACACACGACTTCCCATTAATAAACTTGGAAACTTAACTCTGTCTTCCCCTAGTCGCCCCCTTCGTCTCACGAAGGTGTGTCATATTCCCCAGTTAAAGCATAGTTTGTTGTCTGTTCAGAAGTTGTGTCAGGATAATTCTTGCATAGTCTGTTTTGACGAGTCTTCTGTTTGTGTTAAGGACAAGACCACGGGGGCGATTCTGTTGCGGGGAATCAGTAGGAATGGTGTCTACCCTCTTCAGCCTCACATTCTAGAGTCAGAGTCGTCTTCCCGAGTTTGTTCAGAGTCTTCTCGAGTCTGCCCAGAGTCGTCGTTCCCTGCTCTCATTGCCACCAAGGAGTCTGGAGATGTTTGGCATGCTCGCCTTGGTCATCCTTCTGCTAGAGTTTTAGGCAGTTTACGTTCACAAAACTTGATTTCATGTAATTCTAAGTTTCATGACGATTGTGTTCATTGCAAAGTAGGAAAGATACATCGTTTGCCCTTTGAGTATGTGACTCATCGTTCCCCATATCCCTTATATTTGATACATAGTGATCTTTGGCAATCGCCAGTTAAATGGAATCAGTTTTTTCAGTATTATGTGGTTTTTGTTGATGATTATTCACGTTTTTCATGGCTATGTCCACTTAAACTGAAATCTGATGTTTATTCGACTTTCTTAGCTTTTCAGAAACTTGTTGAGAATTTGTTTAATTCCAAAATTAAATTTTTCCAAAGTGATGGTGGACGTGACTTTGATAACACTCCCTTACTACAACATTTCTGTGATTCGGGAATTTATTTTCGAAATTCTTGTGCTCGGACTCAAGCGCAGAATGGTGTTGCAGAAGGGAAACATCGAACCATTATCGAGATGGCACGAACTATGCTTATTCAATCTAAGTTGCCACCTCGATATTGGGTCGATGCGTGTTATACGGCTATGTATACGATTAATCGTCTTCCCAGTTCGGTTTTGCAGGGTTCATCCCCGTTTGCTAAGCTTTCCACCGTCCCCCCTCCTATGAGTTTTTGAAAAGTTTTCGTTGTGCCTGTTTTCCATTTTTTTAGATCCTAAAATCAATAAATTACAGGCTAAGTCGATTCAATGTGTTTTCCTTGGCTATGCATCAAATTATAGGGGTTATAGATGTCTTGATCCTGTTTCTGGCAAAGTTTATACAAGTCGTCATGTGTTGTTTAGTGAACGTAAATTTCCTTATTGTTCCCTTGTGTCTAGCACACCCATTGGTACGTCTATGGATGAGTCTCTTGACCTCTTAATCTGGTTTCCGAGTCTTCCCTCGTCTAGTGAGCCAAGTTTATCGTCCCATGGTCCCCTCTCTATCGAGTCGGTCAGTTCTATGTATCGATTCCCCGAGCCCGCAGCATCACGGGGGCATATGCAGCAACCCGCTTCCTGCCCGCAGGATGCGTGCGCGCCCGAGGGATGCCAGCCCCACAGCAGCCCGCAACCGCACTTCCCCGCGCCCGCAGCCAGCACTCGTCCCCCCACGATACCTGCTGCCTGCCCACAGGCTACGCCCTCGGGTTTGCGGAGCCCTTGTGCGCTGCAACTCAGCAGCTCGCAGCCATCTTTCCCCGCGCCCGCAGCCATGTTTGGCCTTCCTAGCTCCCCTCTTGCTAGCTCCTCCCCCCTCCTTGTCCTTGGTCGTTCCACATGATGTTTCCTTTGAATCGTCCCCGTCTCCTATTGTCCCTCCCCCCTCGTCGTCCTCGTAAGTCGTCTAGGTGTGTCGATCCTACTAATGTCCATACTATGACTACTCGTTTAAAAGATGGTATTGTTTCAACTAGGACTTTAATGAATTTAAAAACCGATGTTGTTGAGTCTGAACCGTCTAACTTTAAGCAAGCGTCTAAAGATTCTCGCTGGCAACAAGCCATGCATGATGAGTATGAAGCATTAATTAAGAATGACACTTGGGAACTTGTGCCTCGTAACAACAATAGAAACGCTCTTGGTTGTAAGTGGGTGTATAAGATTAAATATAATTCTGACGGTTTTGTGGAGCGGTTTAAGGCCAGACTTGTTGTTTTTGGTAATCATCAGCAGGCAGGTATTGACTACTTTGAAACCTTTAGTCCTGTAATTAAGCCTACTACTGTTCGCTTAGTTCTAACTCTTGCTGCTACTTTTAAATGGCCTATTCGTCAACTCGATGTTGAAAATGCTTTCCTTCATGGTTTCCTCAATGAGGAAGTCTATATGCGTCAGCCTCCTGGTTTTGAACATCCTTCTCAACCACATCATGTTTGTCGGTTACGAAAATCCATTTATGGTCTGAAGCAAGCTCCTCGAGCTTGGTTCTCTCATTTCAGCAACTTTCTTCTCTCTATTGGTTTCAAGTGCAGCAGTTGTGACACCTCTATGTTCACTCTCAAACATAGTGGTCATATTATCATTCTCTTGCTATATGTTGATGATATTGTGCTTACAGGTAGTAGTTCCTCTTTGCTTCAGAAATTTATCAGTGTTCTCTCTGCCAAGTTTGCTATGAAGGATTTGGGTGATTTGCATTATTTCTTAGGCATTCAAGTTTTACGTACTCCTCAGAGTTTGCTTTTCTCTCAAAACAAATATGTAGTTGATCTTCTTCAGAAATTTCATCTTCATACTGTCAAACTCGTACGTACTCCTGTTGTCTCTCGTGTCACTCTTTCTCTCTTAGATGGTGAACTTTTTGCTGATCCCACAGATTATCGTAGTATGGTTGGTGCATTACAATATTTGACTATGACTCGTCCTGATATTGCCTATGCTGTTAATTCGGTTTCTCAATTTATGCATGCGCCTCGTACTACTCACCTTCATGCCGTGAAAAGAATTTTCAAGTATCTGTAGGGAACTTCTGATTATGGATTGTTTCTTCATAGTATTGGCTCTCCTACTGTGACTGTTGCCCATTCTGATGCTGATTGGGCAGGGTGTCCTGACACTCGGCGTTCTACTACTGGTTATGCTGTCTTCTTAGGGAAGAATTTGATCTCCTGACGCTCTAAGAAGCAACCTACTGTTTCGAAGTCTTCTACTGAAGCTGAGTATCGTGCTGTTGCTTACACTGCGGCCGAAACAATTTGGATACGTCAATTGTTGGCTGATTTAGGGTATTTTCATCGACGGCCTACCATTCTCTATTGTGACAATGTTTCTGCTATGTATCTTACTGCCAATCTTGTTCATCATGATCGTAGTAAGCACATTGATGTTGATTATCATTTTGTTCGTGAGATGGTTGCTAAAGGTGGACTTCAGGTCAAGCACGTTCCCACACAGTTGCAGATTGCTGATATTTTTACTAAGGGCTTTTCTTCTGAGTTGTTTTGTAAACATCGTTCCAATCTATCGTGATTTCTCCCCGTAAAGATTGAGGGGGTGTATTAGGGTAATTTGGTAATTAGACTCTTAGTAGGCTTGTAAAGATAGATTTTCATAACTCTCTATATATAACAGTGCCAGGCAACCTAAACAGGTTAGCCAATCATTCTCAATACTCGTACATTAATAATTACAAATTGGGCTTGCGACCTTGACCAAAAAAATTAACAGCGAAACCGTGGCAACCTTCTTCTAGTTTTGTCATATATATATATTAAAACGCGTAAGCAAAGGTTGTACCCTGCCACGTGTCACTCTATGTCAGCGTCACCATTGTAAGTGATAATTTGCAATACGCAAATGCAACTAATGGGTTTTGAACACGCGACCTATTAGTTGTAATGTCATAGGCTCTACCACCAAGCCACATCCTTTTTTGTTGTCAACTTGTAATTAAGAATCTTTTTTACTTTGATTAAGCTTTGGGAAAAAGTAAAGAGACCTCATTCATTACAATTTTCATGTTCCTTTTAATTTGTTTATTTGATTCTTAAATTATACCATCAAAATTTTAATATTAAAAAAAATTAAAACTATGAGGAATATTATTCTAACTCAATTAAAAAAGAAAACCTTGGACATCGTCGGGGGCCACACACTAGTTTATCTTTATAAGTTTGTCAGACACATAAAATTGAGAATTAATTCATTTCATTTTTTTTCCGACAGAATTAGGTATAAATAAAATATAAAAGAAAGATGGTTATAAATATATATCGAGATACATTTAACAGTATAAAAAGGGGTTTTCTTTAAAAAAGTCTAGGCTGCTTCTTCATCATCATTTGGACCCTATGGAAAGAGCGAAATAATCGTTGTTTTGAGGATATTCGATGCTCGACAACTCAACTCCAAGATCTGATCATTACCCGTCTTGGTTGGTGGATCAAGGGCTGGGGGATCCTTTCCCATATGGGCCTAGCGAAGTACTAAGATTGCCTCAATCTTTAGCATGACCTACTATCCCGAGCCATGTGCTTGCTACCCAAACCGTTTAAATTCCAACTCCTTGGAATCCTCCGATACTTACCACTTTCAAATAGAATGTTGATGCTTCTATGAGGGTATATGATTCTAAAGCAGCCATGGGAGGAGTTCTTAGAGATCATCAGGGCAAGTTCATTTGTCTCTTCTCGAGCCCGATTCCTTTTATGGAAATAAATCATGCAGAGCTCCTTGCGATTCATCGAGCCATCAAACTCTCATCCACCATTGGTTATCTCTCTCATTCAAAATTCATTGTAGAATCAGATTCACATAATGCGGTTCAATGGTGTAATGGTGAAAATAGTGGGCCATGGAACTTAATCTTCATTATTAACTTCATTTGGAATGCAATGGCTAGGGGTTGCGGAATTGAAATTGTCTACAAAAGTCGGGTTTCAAACGTAGTCGCAAATTCTCTTGCAAAACAAGGTCTCTCTAGATTAGATGAATTTATTGCTTGCTTGTAAGTTCACCTTGTTTGTTCCAGTAAACGTGGGTCTTTGTTATCTTAGTGGAACTGTTACTAATGTTCCTTGTCTTGTACTGTTATTAGCCCAAGCAATAAATAAACCAAATTATCAAAAAAAAAACAGTTTCTCACATGAGTACATTTTTGTTATATAACTAGTATAAATAGTACAAAATGCACAAATTAAAGTATTGTCAAGGTCACTATAATACAATAAAAACGAAGAAAGTACTAACTTAACTGTACAACTATATATATACTAGATTTCTATACACGCGATGCGTGCGACAACAATTTTATCATGAAATTTTATAATCTACAGTAGATAATTTTATGGATAGCTGCATCTTACCACTTAAACTTTTCATATTTTTAGAAACTCCCACCTTAATGTTTTTTTTTAAAAAATTCCACCTACCATTTACAATTTAATTAAAAACTCTCACCACTTAATGTTTTTGTCGAATTTTATTAACAAAAAACCGTTAAGTGGGTCTCACATATACATTTTGTTAACAAAATGGAACTTGAAATAGTTGCAATTCTTTCCAAATGGTTGTAATTCGTTCCAAATTTGCTCTAAATAAAGTAATGAAATTGACTTCAATTTCAGCGTAAACTAATAATAAAATGCATATGTAGGGCCCACTTCACGGTTTTGTTAACGGAATTTAACAAAAATCATTAAGTGGTGGGAGTTTCTAATAAAATTGGGAATGATAGGTGGAAATATAAAACAAAAATTTATTAAGGTGGGAGTTTCTAAAAACGTGAAAATTTTAGGTGGTTTTGAACAAAAAAAATCCTAAATTTATATACATACGATGTATGTTTTGGCTACTGTAACATGATAAAATATGAAGGTACACAACATATTTTATTTTCAAGCTAAATTCATTTTGGCTCATTTTTATTTGAAAACATCCCTTACTCCCCACCATCAACTACAACTTTTGTTATATAGTATCCGATAAGGTATTTTTTGCTCATTGTCCAAATGAGAAAAAATTCAAAAGTATTTGAAAATACTTTATCATATTTCTCACTCATGATAAAATACTTTATAGGGATCAATTTGATCAAATGTGCCTTCACTCGTAAACAATCAATTACTCATATATTTCAAAATAAAAAATTTCAAAAGTATATAAAAGTATAGCAAAGTGGGTGTCTATCTATAGATCTCAAGAAAATATAATCATTGATATTTTTTTTAATTGTTTTTACTTTGTAGATTTTTAGATATTTTAGTTAGAAGTTTTGAACATCCTTTATTAAAAATCTAATGGCTAAATTTGGAAATAAAACTTAATTACTTAATAAACTCATTGATTTATTTTTCCTTTTTTTCTTTTTGGTGTCCACCCCCACCTCTTCACTTATATAATAGAGATTGGAGTACCAAACTAGCAATAGTAGTATATATGATGTATACAATACAAGTCACCTAAGCGTGAAAATTTTCAAAAAAGTTAACTTTATAACGAATATAGGTTGCACTATATTTTGATATTGACTAACCCAAAGTTCATAACTTATAACTAAAGCAATAATAATAATAATAATAATCATAATCATAATAATAATTTTTCAGTCGGATAGGGTTTGCTATAGCTAGAGGAGTGGGTGCCCAGATTGTATCTCGGTTGCCTACTAATTTCTTGTAGGTTGTATGATTTTTTGTAGGTTTTATGATTTTATAATAATAATAATAATAATAATTTCAGAAGCAATAATTTCTAGGTAAGGATCTATTTTGATTGGACATATATTTATACTTGAAAAAAATTCACATCGAGGTAATTTTACTACTTTATAAAAATCAATTATCTACATTAATAATTGATACAATTATAAATGATAAAAAGTTCTGTTTACTAAATACATTGAATTCCAATGCTTGATTAAAATAGGAGGGAACTTCAATAGTTTGGGACGGAAGAAGTGGCTTATGTTTTTTTTTTTTGGGAAGGTAATATGATTGTCCTATCGGGTTGGAATTGCGTACGGGTCCACCTGGTCTAGATAAGCAGGCCAGACACGTGAGAGTAGGGAAAGGGTAAAGAAATTCCTACCTTCAAAGTGCCTCTAGTGGGGATTGAACACCCAACCTTGAAATTGGAAGGGTCACTTCCTTACCACTAAACTAGTACTTGGTAGTAGCTTATGTTCTACGAACACATGATGCATTACATTTTGATACTAGCTAATACACGAGCAAGGCTTAGCTTTTAATTTCATTAACGAAAAAATTGCAACTATATGCTTGTATTGAAAATTGATCGACCAACCAAGTTTTGAATTGCCTTACAAATTACTATATTACCACATTTTATGTACCACTTTTGTAAATCACCACCTTTCATTTTATTTTTAAATTACCACATTTGAACTGCAAATCTTCATAAATTGCCACCAATTAACGTTTTCTGTGAAAATGAAACATCAAGTTCTAAGTTGGCAACTAGGAAAACAGAATATTCAGTGCCGAAAAATGTTGGTCAACTTCAGATTATGGCCAAAAAAATTATTTTCGCAAACAATTTTTGTATGGGATTTCTTATTGCAAAACTGCTTTTAAAAGTTGGTTTCTTGTAAATTCGTACTTTTAAAAGGCGGTTTTCGATAATTTTTCAAAGATTTAATTTGAGGACATATGAGAAAGGGATGGACAATGTTTTTATTTGCATTAATCACAAGAAAAGGCAAGTCAAAGGAGTGGCAATTTGTTATTTTAATTTGGTTAGGAGGGAAAAATGCTAGACTCTTGGGATGAACCAATCTAAGGCATCTTTCGGGTAATAGAAAGAAACACATTATCTCTTAGACCAAGAATCGATAGGAGAGGTGGTTATATCCATTTCGAGCAATTTAGTTTGTCGCTTGTTTAGCTTCCCCGATACCTTCTTATCTTCAAATCTTTTCTGGTTCTAGTTGCATCATTCAAAATATCAATTTTCCAAGAAAATTCCAAAGTAGTGTATTTGAGTCGGTGACAATTAAATCATCTCTTTCAATCACTAGCTTTCTGATGTCATAAAATAAGCTATCATAAAGCAGCTTTGTTTCTCTCCCTAAGGTCCCCGGCTTCGATGCAAGAACTAAACTGAATTGGTGTAATGCTAAAACACTGATTTGCTTAGCTAATCTCTAATAACAAAACTAAAGGAGGCTTGACACTATCACACTTTGAGCTGTCAAATTTTAGTTTATGGAATACCAGGATCAAGTTCACCAACAAAGGGGGAGGGAGGCAAAAATCTCTAGTGGGAAGGCCAATATGTAGTAATTGCCAAATAAAATACTTGAGTTTAGGTTGAATATCCGAAATCCTTATTTAGGAAAATGACCATTTTCGTCTTTGAAAGTGTTAAACAAGATTATGTTAACAAAAATAAGATGAACAAGATGAACTTTATTTAGGGTATAAAGTAACAAAAATAAATTAGATTATGTTAACTTTATCGATTAAACAAGATGAACTTTGAAAAAGTTGTACACTACACAAATCTCAATATATTGTAGGGGTCGGAAGGAGGTTACTGAAGGAATATGTCCTTAGACAATTTCCACAATTACTAAATATAAATAGGATTGAATTTATGGAGATAATATAGTTAATTATTTTAGTAACCGTATTTGCTTGCTAGAGAATAAATTACGGTTGTAGACAAATTGGTTTGGGCCTACAACTAAGATAATTAATCCTATGAGGTCACACAAAGTGACACTGATTAATAAATAAATGATAAGCCCATAAAGGCTTATAAGGGCCGGCCACTATTAGGGTGATTAGGGTTTTAGTTTTTCTTTTTCTCTTAACCTAATCTCTATTTATTATATATAGATATAATAAGAAGAGAGAGGAGACAATTCAGTTAGTCAGTAACTTGACACAAAAGAGAGAAAAAAAAACCCTTCTCCCTCTTTAGTCTAGGCGCCTATCCCATCAAAAGCAAGAGAGTGAATAGTTCATACTCTTCCGTTCTAGCAGACGTGTGTATTAATCGGTGTTCGTGGACTAAGTAGAGGAATTACAATTGTAGTTCTTTATCTCTAAAGTAACCAGATCTGCAATAATACTTTGCAGTATTCAAACCCTACATACCTGTTCAAGTCGTGAATAAAAGGTTGTATATTCTCTACTCTATGTATCGATTCATATATTGTTATGCATGCGATTCTGTTATAGATGTTAGGAAATTGTTTCTTGAAATTCCGCTATTCGCATCTATGAATTCCTATAGTTACAACGATACTCATAAGTCACACAATCAAGACAACTAACCAATTACGCAATCCAATCAACCTTATGTGTCACACAACAAAACCAACAAATAAAACCAACAACAAATAAGAAGAAACAGTAGCAAACAACACACACGATATAACGTGGTCAATCCCTTCGATGTGAAGAGTAAAACTACGGGACCCCTTTAGGAGTCCACCCTAACTTCTTCTCTTATTGATAATTGAGGTAAACGAACCCCAAATCAGTCTACAAAGAATTCACAACCCACCAACAAACAACAACAATAAGAGATTTCAAATAGAGAGCAAAAGGTGAAGAAAAACACCCAAAAACAACACCTCCATAAAGAGACGATTCCCGTTGAACCAAGGCTCCGATTGAAAATTTGAATGGTCATAATGTAGCCCCAAATGTCCTCAACAAGATATCCAAATTTTAGCCAAAGCCAACGGTGGGATCTTCTCAAATGATCAGATTACGAACACGGTGCCAGAGAAAAACGAGCAGAACACTCTTGACTCTCTCTCTCCTTTTGTGTGTGCGTTTTAATCTGAATTACTTGCTGCTCTCTCTACACTTAGATGTTTATGACATCATCTCAATAAACTTCTCTTGGAAGTCAAAAGATTCATGTCAAAATGGACCAAAATAAGACATAACATGTCCAATATAAAGGCCTACCTACATGTGTCCAAAAGTAATAATAAATATTGCAACATAGACTGGATCATAACATATATGAGTATGTGAAATCAAGTTGTAAACCTGGTTTACAGAAAAGAAGGATTGCATTTCACTATCAATTCTCAATAAAGGGCAGAGGCATTAGGGAAACAAGGATTTCATTTACCTTCCCACAACTTCTAAGGGAGGTTGACTACTAAATTAGATCAAGTTATCATACAAGACGATACAGTCTAATAGGGTAATTAAAATTCCCAACCTTAAAGAAAATAGAAAGATAAATCTAGGTAAAACAATTATTTGTAAGCAAAAGTTTATCGGATTAGACTAGGGCTATTTTCAAATTTGTAGAAGTCTTCTTTGTTTTTGTTGACCAACTTGTCCTGAACTTGATCCTTGTACGGACCCTTGAGCTGAGCTTCTGCCTGATCCTTGGCCTGAGCCCGATCCTTGGCCTGAACCCGAAAATCCTGCATTTCCACCAAAATTAAAACCTCCTGAAGCACCAAACTTGTGATTCAATTTGAAGTTTGAACCAATTTGTCCTTGGCCTTGGCCTGAACCTGATACTTGTCCCGATCCTTGACCTGAACCTGATACTTTGCCTGATCCTTGGCCTTGTCCTGATCCTTGCCCTGAACCTGAAGCTCCAGCATTTCCACCAGCATTAAAGCCTCCAGAAGCTCCAGCATTTCCACCAGCATTAAAGCCTCCAGAAGCTCCAGCATTTCCACCAGCATTGAGGCCTCCAGAAGCTCCAGCATTTCCACCAGCATTACCGGAAGCTCCAGCATTTCCACCAGCATTACCGGAAGCTCCAGCATTTCCACCAGCATTACCGGAAGCTCCAGCATTACCGGAAGCTCCGGCATTTCCACCAGCATTACCAGAAGCTTTAGCATTTCCACCAGCATTACCAGAAGCTCCAGCATTTCCACCAGCATTAAGGCCTCCAGAAGCTCCAGCATTTCCACCAGCACTAAGGCCTCCAGAAGCTGATGCTTGGCCGGCACCCGAAGCTCCTGCATTTCCCCCACCATTAAGGCCTCCCGAAGCTCCAAATTGTTTATTTAAACCTATTTGTCCTTGACCTTGGCCAGAGCCTTGGCCTGAACCTGAAACTCCACCATTTCCAGAGCCTTGGCCTGACCCTTGGCCTGAACCTGAAAATCCACCATTTCCGCCAAAATTGAGGCCTCTGGAAGCTCCAAATTGTTTATTGAAGTTGTAGTTGGAACCTATTTGTCCTTGACCTTGGCTTGAACCGGAAGCTCCTGCATTGCCACCTCCAGAAACTCCAACTTGCCCATCACCTTCATATTTAACATGCCACGTGCCATAAGAAATATGAACAAAGAGTGAGATAGCAATGATGTAAATGTAAATTAGTATGGATAAATAATATTGTTAGCTTTGGATATTAATAAAATTACATGTCTCTTTAACTAAAATGAGATTGATCTTAACTAAACTCCAGCTTATCACCTTCGTTAAACTCATCACTTGGTTGAACTCAGGGGTGGGACCAATATAATGTTTAGTTTTCAATTGCAAAAACTTATAAATGGCTAAAAGGTTCAGGTAAGAATGTGGTTTGTCAATGTGATTTGAAAAAGATGGGTGTAAAGTAGGACAAATGTGCTAAAAACCCATTTCTTGGTTATGTTAGAAAGCTTTGTGGATGCTTAAATGAGATGGTGTAGGCCTGTTGGGGGTTGACAAGCAGTTTATTTTGTCGTGTACTTATTGAAGCTCTTGAGCTAAACTAATGATATTGCTTACTTGCTTACCCAAAAAAAAAATTTGTTTAAGCAAACTGCTTAAATATCTTATTTACATTATTTACCTTGGACTTGGCCTTGGCCTTGCCCTTGCCCACGTAAGATCATAGGAAGAAAAAAAGTTGCTTTGGTAGACGTTATTGCAATCTGCATAAACAAAACACACAACATTCACATTAATATATTTAATAAAAGATAGATAGTTATATAAATTTTCTCCAACAAAAAGAAAGAGAAGGTGCTTTACAGAAAAGATAGCAACGATTTGTAGAATGAACGACGCCATTATAACTTATTCAAAGAGATCAACTGAAAAATTAAAGAAGGATAAATTTCTTCTTTTGTTTTTTTGTTTTCTCTTTTTTTTTCTTTTTTAATAAAATAACTGAGATGATAATGAGCTAATAAGTTAGCTTATGGTTTGATGAGATAGAGTGCAAATGGTGGAGTATTTATAGAATTTGGAAAAAATGACTATGAATAATTCTCCACCATATGTCAATTTGCGGAAAGTTTTAAGATGAATGCATGGCTAAAACAATAGTGAAATTGATTTCACATAGATGTAATCGTTTATTTTCCCAATTTAGACTCACACTAAGTTGGTTGTTAGAGAATACAAGAGATTAAGGGAGCAATCTAAGGCAAACCCCATTTTTCTTTCTTTTAAAATATGAGAAAACCAAAAAAGGAAAACTCCAAGTACAATGTTGTTAACTTTGGTCTAAGCCAAGTTAAGTGTCAATGTGCCATGACCTTTACATCACATATCATATATAGTGGCCTGAGGTTAAAAATAAATTAAATTTTAGTGCTCTTGAAAATGTAAATATTTTTGCTAGGATCATGTGTACAATTAACAACCAAGTACTCCTTGGATTATATCATTTGGATACAATAAACAAATTATGTAAACAACAATGACTCATTCTAATTAAATCATTTCCCAAATATTGTAATCCATTTCAATAACAAAACATTTCCCCCTAGATATATCCTCCCAAACCCCGTGTTTAGTTCCTAGGAATGGTCGTAGAATTATCTTAATTGGAGTTGTTTATTTCTAAATTATTTTGCTCATTTTTTTGTTCCAATGATTTATTATAGTGAGGACATGATTCTTATATTTATTAATAATTACAAAGTTGGGCATGAGACGTTGGCAAAAAAAAGAAATAACAGCGTCACAGTGGCAATCTTCTTTTCTAGTTTTGTCATATATATATATATATTAAAAAGCGTAAGCAAGCAATGTAATCCACCACGTGTCATTATCCATCTTTGAATGACACTCTATTCATTTCATTCTGATAGAGAGAAAGAAAGAAGGGAACCCATGTGATAGGAGAGAGAGAGAAAGATTTGCCCAAAAAAGAAAGTGTCACAACTAATTCCAAACTTCCTTATATAGAAAGTGTCACATTTAAAAAAAACGGAGGAAGTAATAAAAAAACTATCAACGTGAAGATTCAAACCCGTGACCTTGAGTATGCAATAAGGAGTTCTAACCACTACTCCAACATATTATTAGTGTTTCTTTTATCAAAATCTATAATGATGTATAGATAGAAACCAAGAGTTAGGTTGTAAATTAATAAAATGCATATTGTAAATGAGAAGACTTTTATATATATATAATTTTTCACACTACATGACTTCCATTATTTTAACTATTATTACATTTAGTACACAAAAATCCCGAGCATCGCCGGGGCATAAATCCTAGTTTATCTTTATAAGTTTGTCAGACACATAAAATTGAGAATTAATTCATTTAATTAGGTATAAATAAAATATAAAAGAAAGATAGTTATAAATATATATTGAGATATATCTAACGGTATCTCATGACTACATTTTTGTTATATAACTAGTATAAATTACAAAATGCACAAATTAAAGTATTGTCAAGGTCAATATAGTACAATAAAAACGAAGAAAGTACTAACTTAACTGTACAATTTTTTTTTACATATATATCAATAGTAGTATATATGATATATACAAGTCACCTAAGCGTGAAATTTTAAAAAATGTTAACTTTATAACGAATATGGGTTGCACTATATTTAGATATTGACCAGCCCAAACTTTATAACTAACGCAATATAATAATAATAATAATAATAATAAATAATAATAATAATAATAATAATAATAGTTAGAGGAGTGGTTGTCCATACTGTACCTCGGTTGCCCTCTAATTTCTTGTAGGTTGTATGATTTTTGTATGTTTTTTATTATAATAATAGTAATAATAATGATTTTTGTTCGTGACACCTTAGTCGATGTTTGTTATCGGTCTGGGATTTCAGCTGGTAAGAAAGTTGATATTGGGTTGTGTACTTGTGTGGGGAGAACGACAAACCCCTCCGTCCTGCGAATATGTTACTTTACTCTTGGGATGGGGGGCTTGATGTGTGTGTTGATCTAACTGGGTCATCGCCCTTGACACAATCTGGGATGTCTGACTTCGTGCCTGGCCGAGTGGTGAGTAATGCAACACAACGCAAACGTGTCAGGTATGAGGATAAATGTGCGACTATTGGATATGGTTTTTTACCTTTCTCGTTCTCTTCTTTAGGAGAATTAGAGAAGGATGATGTTACTTTGATGAAGCGGATACAAAGTTCTCCATGGCTCAAGATATTGGGGCACGGGCTGTTGGCCACATCTTCACTAGGATCAGTTTTGCTATTGTTAAAGGAGTGGGGGGCTAGATAGTATCTCGGCTTCCCACTAACTTTTTGTAAATATTTTGAACTTGTTTGATAATAATAATAATAATAACTTTTTGTAAAATCAGAGACTCTTTTGATGTCAGTCTTCAGGCGTGGTATTTGGATGATGGCACCATTATTGGTGATACCTTGGTCGTAGGGAAGGTTTTGGAGTTGATTATGGAGGATGGGCCTAGTTTCGGTCTACATTTGAATGTAGGGAAGACTGAGGTTTTTTGGCCTGTCGAAGACCCTCGTAGTAGGCTTGTTGGTGTCCTTCCCCCTGATATTGCACGGCCTTTGAGTGGTGTAAAGTTGCTTGGTGGTCCTGCTAGTTCCGACTCTATTTTCAGTGGGGAGCTTGTGATGCAGCGAGTGTCCAAGACAATTACAATTATGGATAAGGTTGCTAAGATTGATGATCCCCAGTGTGAGTTGCTACTTCTTAGGGCGTGTACAGGCATTTCTAAACTCTATTTTGCCCTGCGTACTTGTCCTCCTTGTGTCTTTGATGAGGCTTATCGTTCCTTTGATGGAGCCCTTCGTTCTTCTTTGGAGAGTATTGTTACTGCTTCGGGGCCTGGTTTTGGCGATTGGCAGTGGCGTCTTGCTACCTTACCTTTTGCCTTTGGAGGACTTGGTGTTTATTGCGTGAGTGATGTTCGGCATTATGCTTATCTCGCGTCTCGTTTGCAGTCTGCTGGTTTACAGGATAAGCTTTTACGTACTGCAGGTATTGTTGGTTGTGGACGTGCCTTTGAGGATGCGTTGAGTCTTTTTAATAGAACTGTGGAGTCTGACATTTTGCGTGATCCTAGTGTAGTCGCTGCCCCTAAACTTATGAAGAAATTGGCAGATATATACTTCACAAAGGTTACTGAATCGGCAGAATCCACCTTTTCTTTATCTCCTCGACGGTTAGCTTTGTGGCAGTCACAGAAGGGGGATCACACCTCAGACTGGCTTCGGGCAGTTCCTATTTCTGGGTTGGGTCAGACGATGAACCCTAAGACTTATCGTAGTGTGTTGTGTTACCGGTTGGGTGTTCCTTTGTTCTCTACTTCGATGCCGTGCTCTGCTTGCTCCAGGGTTTTTGCTGGGGATGTTTTTGGTGATCATGCGGTGTCTTGTGCTGGTATTGTGGGCATTAAACATCGGCATAATGTCGTTCGAGATACTCTTGTTGATATCTGCTTTCGTTCTGGGATTTCGGCAAGAAAGGAGGTTGACATTGGATTGTCTAGGGGGAACGACGGGGCCCTCAGGCCGGCCGATGTGCTTCTTTATTCTTGGGATGGTGGTCGTGATGTGTGTATCGACTTGACAGGGTCTTCTCCCTTGACCCACTCTGGGTTGTCTGACTTTGTTCCTGGACGTGTTGTTGCTGATGCGGCTCATCGGAAGCGGGTCAAGTATGAAGCTCGTTGTCGAGCTATTGGGTATGGCTTCCTTCCCTTTTCCTTTTCTTCTCTTGGGGAATTGGATAAGGTGGCTATTGCGTTGCTGAAGCGGATGCAGACTTTCTCGAAGACACAGGATATAGGGGCACGTGCTGCTGCCCATATTTTCACTAGGATAGGGTTTGCTATAGCTAGAGGAGTGGGTGCCCAGATTGTATCTCGGTTGCCCACTAATTTCTTGTAGGTTGTATGATATTTGTTTATAATAATAATAATAATAATAATAATAATAATAATAATAATTTCAGAAGAAATAATTTCTAGATAAGGATCTATTTTGATTGGACATATATTTACACTTAAAAAAAAGTTCACATCGAGGTAATTTGACTACTTTATAAAAATCAAATTATCTACATTAATAATTGATACAATTACAAATGATAAAAAGTTCTGCTTACTTAATACATTGAATTCCGATGCTTGATTCAAATAGGAGGGAACTCAATAGTTTGGGAGGGAAGTAGTACAACTATTATCATGCACCCGGGTGCACCGTGCGCATCGTGCATTCGGTGGCATCATTGTAATTAACGCAAAATACTAGGCAACAATATAAGTATTAAACGCGTGCCACTATGCCATGTAAGTAGCTTAGCTCAGTTGGTCTTGAGGTTTATGTGCTTGACAGTGGTCATGGGTTCGACTCCCATACCAACCATTTATGTTTTTTTTTACGTTTGTCTTTTCCTCCTCTTTTGGCTTTGAATCTCATTGTTTAATTTTTTTTGGTTTTTCATATTTCTTCCATAGTCTTAGTACTTATTTTAGCTTTTTTTATTATCTTTTTCAATTATTTTGCATATTGTTGTACTATAATTTTTTTTAGGGATGTTGTACTATAATTGTTATTTTTAAATTTCTAAAAAATTTATTTTACGGGTAGAATATATAATTATTATAACACACCTTTTTTCTTTTTAATATTTTTTCTACTCTGTTATAATATATTTTTAAAATTTTTTAAATAAAAATCTTATTATATTCTTCTTTTCTTCTCCATTCACTAACTTTTTCCATTTCTTACAATATATTTCACTCATTTGATCAAATGAGCATCGTTTTTGTGCAGCAAGATCAGTAAACATTCTGATCACAATCGAGCGATTTTATTTTACTCATTTGATCAAATGATCAATTATTTTTGTGCAGCAAGATCAGTAAACATTCTGATCATAATTGAGAGGTTTATTTTACTCATTTGATCAAATGAACAATCTATTTGCAAAGGAAGCTCAGTAAAGATTTTGATCTTGAGTGAAGTAAAATAAATCTAGTCATTTTATAACAATTAAAAACAAACAGAGAGAGTAAAAAATAAGGAAATGAGCAACATGATTTTTAAAGGAAAACATGGAAAAATAAGTTTGATATAGTTCACATTATGATTTGATATTGAGTGAGTTAAATTAACTCTACTCATTTACAAAATGAGCAGTTTTATTTTACTCATTTTGATCAAATGAGCAGTTTTAGTTTACTCATTTGATCGAATGAGCAGTTTTATTTTACTCATTTCATCAAATGAGCAATCTTTTTTACACGGGAAGATCAGTAAACAATTTGATCTTGAGTGAGGTAATAAATTTTCTCATTCACAAAATGAGTTTACTATGACTTAATTTTTTCTTATTATATTCTTCTTTTCTTTTCCACTCTCTAACTTTTTCCAATTCTTTTTTGAATGTGGAGAAATAAAAACTAAACAAATAATAAGATACCCATTGAAAAATTAATGAAAAAAGAAATATAGCTTTGAAATGAGTAAATATGTTACTTAGTGCAAAAAGGTCCTTAAATGAGCAAAAAACTCTTAGAATATTGCTCATTTAATGAAATTATTAACAATACCACTGAATATTTATGGAGCAAACAATAATTTAAATGAGTAAAACATCCTTATAATGAGCAAACATTGTCTTATTTTACGGTGTAGAATATATAATTATTTTAAATTCACTTTAATTTTTAAGCTTCCAATATATCACTAGAATGAACAATACATAGTTCAAATGAGCGATGTATCTTAAATGAGCAAATTAAATATCTATTTCTAATGTCTTAAAATAAAAAATAAATAGTCATAAAAAAGAAGAAAATAAACAATATTATTTTCTAATTTGTAGTAGCTTAACACTGGTACGTGGAAAATAAATAAATGAGTAATTTATCTTTTAAATGAGCAATTATATAATTCTTTATTGATTAGTAAACATGTATATACTGTTTCACATTGACGAATATATTACTAAAATGAGCATTATATATTTCAAATGATAAATATATCTTAAAATGAGAAAATATATTTTCTAATGTGTTAAAATAAATACCAAATAGAGTAATCGGTTATAATATAAGTAAGTGAGTAATATTATTTTCGAATGAACAAATAGATTATACTTGAACTTGAAAATAACTAAATGAGCATCGTAACTTTCAAATGAATAATATAACTTTTAAATGAGCAATAATATATTTCTTTTAAAAAAATAGGAATAAAAAGAAGATTAATAAAAAAATGAGTTGAAGGAGGAAAAGCAACAACAAAGAGTGGTAGATGGGGGATTCGAACCCACGACCCTCTAACGCGGAGAGAGTATAGAGGCCCAACCACTGAGGTAGCTTCCATTTAGTGATGTAAAATGGAAAGAAATAGTATTAGAGCTGTTTTGCTGAAGTTCGAAAAAATTTACCATAATGTCACCGGGTGCACCGTGCGCACGGTGCACCCGGGTGTACCATGGTCTCGGGAAGTAGTGGCTTATGTTTTTTTTAGAAAGGTAATGGGATTCTCCTATCGGGTTGGAATCTCGCACATGTCCACCTGGTCCGATAAGAAGGCCAGACACTTGAGGGTAGGGGAAGGGTAGTAAGGGAATTTCTACCCACTCAAAGTGCTTCGAAGTGGAGATTAAACTGCTAACCTTGAAGTTGGAAGGGTCACTTCCTTACTACTAGACTAAGGGAATTCCAATCCCCTCATAGTGGCTTATGTTCTTATACGAACACAAGATGCATTATATTTTGATACTAGATGATACACGAGCAAGGCTAAAAATTTTAATTTCGTTAACGAAAAGATTATAAGTTACCAAAAATATTTTATAAACTGGCCACTATATGCTTGTATTGAAAATTGATCGATCAACCAAGTTTTCAATTGCCTTACAAGTTACTGTATTACCACATTTTATGTACCACTTTTTGTAAATTACTACCTTTTAGTTTTTTTTTAAAATTACCATCTTTAAACCGTAAATCTTCATAAACTGCGACCAATAACGTTTTCTATGAAAATGAAACATCAAGTTCTAGTTGGCAACTAGGAGAACAAAATGTTTAGTGCTGAAAGATGTTGGTCAACTTCGAATTATGGCTACAAGGGGAGACCCATGTTTTCATTATCAACTTCATTCGGTCATACATGAAAATGGGTCTCGGACTCTCGGTGTTGAAGTAGTCTACAAGGGGAGAGAAACTAACGTCGTGGCGGATGCATTAGCTTCTCAAGGGCACAATAGGCATGATGAATTCATAGCATGACTCTAATTCCATTTCATATTTTTTTATTTGCATAGCATAGCATTACAATGAACCTTGTCTGAGCTAGTCTCATGAACTTTATTAATGGATGACATGTATTTGATCTCCTTGAATTAATAAAACTCCCAACTTATCAAAACAAACAAACAAACAACAACAATAAGAGAGCAAAAGGTGTAGAAAAACACCCAAAAACATCACCTCCGTAAAGAGACGATTCCCGTTGAACCAGGGCTCAGATTGAAAAACTGAACGGTCAGAATGTAATCCTAAATGTCCTCAACAAGCTATCAAAATTTCAGCCAAAGACAATGGTGGGATCTTCTCAAATGATCAGATTACGAACACGGTGCCAGAGAAAAAACGAGCAGAACACTCTAGACTCTCTCTCTCTCCTTTTGTGTGTGTTTTAATCTGAATTACGTGTTGCTCTCTACTCTAAGATGTCTATAGCATCATCTCAATAAGCTTCTCTTGAAAGCCAAAAGACCCATGTCAAAATGGACCCAAATAAGACATAACATGTCCAACATAAAAAGGCCTACATACATGTGTCTAAAAGCAGTAACAAATATTGCAACATAGCCTGGACCATAACATATATGAGTATGTGAAATCAAGTTGTAAACCTGGTTTACAGAAAAGGAAGATTGCATTTCACTATCAATTCTCACTAAAGGGCAGAGGCATTAGGGAAACAAGGATTTCATTTACCTTCCCACAACTTCTAAGGGAATTAAAATTCCTAACCTTAAAGAAAATAGATATATAAATCTAGGTGAAACTATTTCACAACATCTCTATACTATAAGGGAAGAGGGGGGTGGACACCAAAATTAAGAAAAGAAAAAACAAATAAAATAAATCCATGAAATTATTAAGTAATTAATTTTTATTGACAGCCATCAGATTTTTAGCAAAAAAAATGTTGAAAACTTCAAACTAAAATATCTAAAAATCTACAAAGTAAAAACTATTACAAAATATATCAATGGTTATATTTTATTGAGATCTATCAATAGACACCCACTTTCCTATTTTTTTATACACTTTTGATTATTTTTTTTCAAATACATGAGTAATTGATTGCTCATAAGTGAAATCAAATTAATCATGGAACATGGTAGAGTATTTTATGATGAGTGAGAAAGTGGTAGAGGGATAAGGATGATGCATTTTTTACTCATGAGTGATAATGCTAGCTAATGACATCTTCCATTAATCTTTTGTAAGATTTTTTGTCTTTTTTTGGCCTTTGTTTTAAAATTACTATTGCTAATGTACCTTCTAATATTTATTACTTTTTTTTTTTATGTATTTAAATTGTTTAACTATTTAAACTTTTTTGAGATTACACTTACACCCTTTAAAAAAATAAAATAAGTAAAACTTAACCATTATTTTTTAAAGTATGAAAAATATGTATACACATCACTAGAGAAATTCCAATGTAGTTTCTTACAAATCCTTACATATCAATTTTTCGCACGAGACACACATCAAGTGCATATATGGCTAGTTAGTATTTGTTTTAGGAGGTTTTACAAACATTAATCTTTACATCGACCTAAATTACACTAATAATGTCCATATAATCATGTCTTAATCTTCCTTTGGCACTATTTGGGAGGAAGTCGCCCCAAATAAAGTATATGCCACATTCGAGCTTAAAATAAAAAAATTCATTTTGTACCTTTGATTATCATACAGGAAAAAAAAATTGCTACAGTTCTATGAGATGGCATTGGATTGGGTCTTGATCGGACCCAAACTCAGACCTTCTGGGTTTAGTGGGTCCACTAGTCCTTACACGTCCACAATGGGCTATTCTTAGTTTTAAATTTTAATTGCATTTTAATATATCTAATAAGTTTCTTTGCCCTATTTAATAGGTTCGAGGGACCAGGGTTAAACATTATTTTAACAAAATTTAAAAAAATAACTCAAACTAAAAATATTACAACTTACACCATTATCTAAAAATTTGTCTTGAACAATTTTAAAAAATAAAAGCTTAAAAGGATCTATCAGTACATATGTTGACCAGCACCCATTAAATCTTAAAAAATTGGACTAAGACCCTTATAAATGGATTGAGTTTCGATGAATGTAGGTCGAGTACAAGACCGATTGCCATCTCTTATTATAATGCAAGATGTAGGAGCTATGACTGGTAAAATAATAAACTTCTTTGTAGAATTGTCGTAGCGTGATATGATCACTGCCATAAAGTTGAAATTGCCCTGCTACGAACACACGGACTCGTGTCAAACCAACCTCCAGGGTTAACACGACACTGACTCGCTGGTGAAGTACATAGAGACAGTTTGAGAACGAACTTAATATTGCCCAGAAAGAGAGAGTGTAAAAGAGAGGAAGATAATTTTTCCCTGTCTCAAAACAGTACCAGAACCCATGTATTTATAGAGATTGAAAATCAGAACTGGAAACTGACGAAGCATATTTTCATGGGGAAAACGGTCATCAGTGGAATAATGGGGAAGCTGTAATGGGAAGGTGGAAAACGGTCACTAACGGGTAGTGGAAGAAATCAGGAGAGAAAAAAGGAAATTGATTAACTAATTCTTTTAACAGTTACAAAAATCGTTCACAAGTTTTTTCCCTAAAAAATTAGTTAAGTTAAGTTCCAAAGCCCACGCCCTGACCCGACTTGGTCCAGGCGGCCGGGGGCAGCATGTGTGGTAACTAGCCCAAAAACCCAATCAAGAGTATAACCACAAAATCTTTTCAAGTAATCAACTCAATGGGTGATAGGTAGGAAGAATACTATTAATAAACACAACACTTATCTATTTCTCTTTGTATGTGGGACTACTAACCTTACACATTCTTTTGAAACAATTAAGGGTCAATTCTCCGTAACTTATTTTCAGTTCAGTTCAGTTTTGAACAATACTTTTACTCTCACATATCACTATTCATTTCAGTTTAATTCAGTTCAATTTAATCCGGTTCAGCTATTTTATGCGGAAGAGAACGGGCGCGAGTTTTCTCACAAAACTTATATAAACTCCAACGGAAGACACTTGAACAAATTCAATGGGGTTTGACACCTTCCATGCAGAATCATCATCTTCCACTCTCCGCTCCCTCTCCAGTGTGCGACCTGCGACCATTGTTGGACTTAGAACTACAACAATGACTGATTTCTTAAGAATCCCTTTTCTTCCTCGCTTCTCATTTCGGGATTTAACTTCAACCCCCTTAAGGTATTTCTCTCTGTGGGTGTCTGTTTTTTTTTTTTTTTGGACTTGGGTTTAGGGATTTAAGATTTTTAAGGTCACTTTTTACTCTTCTCTCTATGTATGCACATGCATCTTTGGTGGAATTTTATAAACATGGGTTTTGTATGAACGATTACTTTGTTAAAATGGGTGTTTTCTTTTTGTTGGATGATGAATATCTGAACTGGGTTTAATCTTGTCAGATGGGGATGATTTTGTTTGATAGGAAGGCTATGTTACCCCGACACTTCTAATTTCCTTATGTATCCATGTCGGCCAGAACACTTGGATACATCATTTTCAACTAAAAACATACTCTTTTCTATAAAAAGAGCCGAGTCCGACACTCGGACACCCATATCCGAGTAGACATTTATGCGGATTCTAAGTAACATTGTAGGAGGGTGAGTTTTGTTAAATGGGTATGCTTTTGTAGTACTGCCTGTCCGCTGGCTACTGTATATCTCCATCAAATTTAAGTGTACTTGGACTATGTGAGGAGTATTGTGCCATTGGCAAGCTGGGGTTTTGTTCTTTTAGCATTGCAATTGAATATAGTTGTTTACTGGTATCAAAGATCCAGGAACATGCTCACAAGATACATGAAGGAAATATTGACATGAGTAGTCCAAGGTTAAATTGATCAAGGGTTTTGGGGGGGGGGGGGGACCTTCTCAATAAAATTCGAAGTCGTTTTACAAATATCTCAAAAGATTTAACAAAATCAAGAAAACATACATTTCTATTTTGAGAAATTCCTCGATAAATCTCACTTTATTGTTGAATGATAAAAAAAATGGGACTATCTTGAGAAGATTGGTGAAACCCGGGAGTATTCAGGTCAATTTTATTCTTTTTTGTAGTGGGGGATAAATATTAATGTTGGATATGCCTTGAATTATCTGTTAGTTCGAAAACCGGGGTCTTGCTAAATTAAACTGCTCTTGCTGTGTTCTGGTGGACGTAGCCAGCACATTGCTAGTGAACCACGTTAAACTCTGTGTGTTCTATTTATTGTGTTTCACGTTCTATTATTCTTCATTGCCTCAATCCGTAATAACAATACTTTTAGTCTATATTCACTGTTTCCCTTATGGATATGGTGTCTAATACTTTCTACCTGTAGGATTTAACAACAGCATATGAAGATATTGTAGATTATCGATATTGAGTCACCGGAAGTAAGTGAGAAATGTTGGGTAGAAGGAATTGCAATTTTGCAGATTATCCTTACTAGTTTTTTTTTAAGAAATAGGCATTTACTAGTGTAATTCTTGAGTTCAGCTTCAAGAAGATGCAAAGTGCATAGAAATTGAAATCTTAATACCCAGAAGACGATCCCTAATGAACTTTTTTGTTTCAAACTAGTCTTCTCTGTCTGATGGAAATGTTCCAGTTCATGTATCTATCTGAAGTTGGCAAATTTTTAAAAACAGCTACCAGTTAATGCTATAGTGTATAGTCTTGCAATTGTTGTGAGTCTTAGCCTTGTAAGTTATGGTTCAGATGCTTTAGTATTATTATTAGCATCATCATCATGTAGAAGGTTTATATACTTTTAATATTTGTATGTTGACTATCTATAGATGGGTATTGAGGGAAAAAATGGCCTGGGCTCCAGTAGCAATGTTAAAGAAGCATTTGATGACATAATTTGTAGCTGCTATGTAATTTTTTTCCTGCCATATTTTGGATAATAATTGTCACTAATGCAACAAGTCCGATCTCAGGCTTTTGGTATGTGAATGTTCATTCTCTTCTGACTATTCTATGAATCATCGTCGTGGGATGCTGCTAGTCTAAATATCCTTATTATCCATTTTATCCCCTCTTTGGTTTACGCTCCTATCACAATTGGCAGCATTTCAATCGTGAACTCTAGTGCATATGGATTTTTCCCATCTCCAGGCAACAGCTTCAGTTTACTAACATACTTGAAGCATTCAGCTATTCAAATGCCACAGCAATTTAGGATTTTCTGTACAGTGTTAATGAGTAACATTTAGGCCTTCTCTAGTGTTAGTTTTTTGTTGTCTGTCAATTTTTGATCTGTTATACTTTGGCGCTAATTTTTATATCGTAGATATATATAGCCTAGAGAAGGGAACTCGGCAGTGACAAATTTACAACTGGGAAGTCCGAGTACGTAGACAAAAAGATCTCGAAAGATGATAAAAACAGATGTCATCGTTGGAAGGATTCCTGTGATGGTGAAATCTGATGTATGCTGGATGAATGAAGCTGAGAATGGTGATTGTGAATCTGATCATGGAGGCTATTTTACTGTCAAGGGTGCTGAGAAGGCAAGTTAACTTTCCTTGTATCTCATCTATGATTTTTATTCATCATATTGTGGAGATGAGTAAAAATTTTGTCCCTAGAATATCCATGCCCTTTTGCTTGGAGCTTGTTCTTGTTTTCCATTTGTACCTGATATATACTTGTTGCTTTTCGCTGGATGTTGTACTGCATCCTATTCTGTCCATCGCAGTGTAGCTAATAATGCTGATTATTGACAAAATCAAGGATTTGAAACTGCAAGGAAAACTAAAGTACAGTTTCATGTGTGTTCTATACTTCTATTTGTACCCTTGTTTCCGTTAGACATATGTATTTCAGCTTGCAAACTGCTCTGTAATCAGTTGAAGCTCGTGTATCTTGGATTGGTAACCAGAGACTGGAAGGTTGCTTACCGGTCTGAGTTCAGGAGGAGAAAGGTGCTAAGTTAGTGGCACATTAAAATGCTGAGAACATTGAAGGAGGGAAAAATGCTCTCTGCAATTACTTTTCTTTGCCTTTGGTGTGGCATTGGACAACGGTGGTGGACCTAATTGGTTGTCACAGCGGATGTTCAGATTAGTAATATTCTCTTTTCATTGATACATGATGCTTATGAGAAGTGTGATGGATTTTGACCAAGGAGTAGTTGCTGACAATGGATTTCGAGAAGGGAAGGCTTTGGAGAATATAGACAAAGCTATTAGAGACTGCAAATTCCTTCCTTCTGAACCCACTGAAAAATTCGTTTCAGAGAACCTTTTCCCTAGTTTATCTTGGAACAAGCTGAAGGCTCGCTTTCTTGGTTATACGTCATATATGCACGCGATACGTGCGAAATAATGTAAAATTCTGTATGAATGAATAACACTAATTTTGTTTATGGTGTTTTGTATTTCTTTTTTCAAAATTTAAAAAAGTGAAAATAGTTAGTTCTGGAGAAAGTTGTTCCATTTAATTAGGAATTAAAAAAAAAGATAAATGTTTGTTTTTGGTGTCCCCTTATAGAATAGAGATACGGTGAACGGGTGAAGTGTCTCTTGCAAGCATATTCTGGTAGGAGAAATTGTGATAATAGGGATGATTTTAGAAACAAGAGACTAGAGTAATATAGTGTGCTTCTGAGCTTCTAGAGAGAGAACTTCGGGTCCATATGAGGCATGCCGAGAAGTGCATGGTGAAGGCAATGGAACCAGACCTTTACAGGGAACAAGATTTGCATGTGATCGAGCACTATCTGCATGCGTCGATCGCCACCAGTGGTCTCACCAGATCTTTTTCCACTGGGGCATGGGCAGTTGGGCACACCCTTTTAGAAGTCAGACAGGTTTCATACACCAGGAAGGTTGGAGATGCCAGATACCTGTAAGTACTTTAAAGCCTTATCATATTTGGCTTTGTGGCATAAAAATGTTGAATATAATGATCAATGTAATCTTTACCGTTTCATATTGTGTGTAAGAGTTCATCTGTTTGCTGTTTAGTTTGGCTTAGGTTTTTAGTCAGTCTGTTTCTATTACCTCATATTGTACCAGATATTGTTTTGACTTGGGTTTCAGAAAACAAGGAAGTGTGCCTGATATTGTTATCAATCCTCATGCATTTCCCTCTAGACAAACTCCTGGCCAACTTTGGGAGGCTTCCCTTCTTAACCATGTGAGAGCGGCTAGGTGAGTTTTGAGCCTTTGAGAGTGGCGGTGTTCTAGAGATCTTATAACCCCTATCATTAGAACTTAGGTTATTATTTTTATTCTTTGGAATCCCAAATTGCATACATAATGATTCATGATCATAGACCTCTATTCCCGATCTTATACATCGATAGTTTAGTTATTAAATCACCGATTCTATTTAGTGCTAGTAGTTTAATTCGGTCAAATTTCTGAAGTGTTTTCCTTGTAATTTGACCCCGCTTGTCTGACTACATTAGTAGGAAGTTCCGACAGAATTATTTTCGATAGGTAGTGACAACCTTGTCAGTTAGCAATGTTAGAGAAGCCCAAAACAAGCTAAGGTAAAATTTAGTTTAGTATGATAAGTGCTCATCAGATCCATATCAGTGATGCAACGTCAAGTATTGAGATAAAAACCAACATTTAATTTATTCTTTGATTATACATTACTTTGCAATGTATTCAAAAAACAAAGCAATGGCTGCTCAAATTCACAATTATTGCAAGCTTATGAGGTGGATTACAAGATGTTATTCAAGGTTGAAATCTAGAAAGACGGCCTGCTGAGCTGCAATTGTAGCTGTCATATTTTGGATATTGAAAGAGAGAGAGAGCTCTCTCTAGAATCCTGTCTTCGTTACGGTGGATAGCAGAGTGAAGGACAATTTATGTTTGTAGTTAAACCACAAGTCTCTCTGTATTGTAACCAAAAGGGCATTCAATCAAACCAGACCTGGTTCCAAAGTTTGTAAAAGTTTTCTCTGTTTATGTTGACTTGTTTTTGCCTGGCTTTGGCCGGTCCCTTGAGTAGAAACCGATGCTTGCTCAGATCCTTGGCCTGAACTTGTAAGTGCTGCATTTCCACCTAAATTGAAGCCTCCAGAAGCTCTCACTTGTTTAGCAAGGTTAACATTTTTATTTAGTGGTGCTTGACCTTGACCTTGACCTTGGCCTTGGCCTGTCCCTTGGCTTGAATATGCTGCTTGGGATGACTTTAGGCCTGACTCCGAAACTCCTAAATTTCCACCTAGATTGAAGCCCTTAGAAGCGCCGTATCTTTTATTAAAATCAGCGATATTACTTATTTGTACCCGAGCTTTTCCACTCCCTTGACTTGAATGTGATGCTTGGTATGACCCTTGTTTTGAACCGGATAGTGCAACAGTGGAAGACCCTTGTCCGGAGCCTGAAAGTCCTGCATTTCCACCTAAATTGAGGCTTTTTGAAGCTCCGAATTGTTTACCAAAGTTAATATTTTTACTTGATTGCGCTTGACCTTGGCTCGAACTTAATGCTTGGGTTGACCCTTGACCTGAACGTGAAGCTCCTCCCTTTCCATTGAGATGGAAGCCTTTAGAAGCTTCGTATTTTTTATTAAAATCAGCGATATTACTTACTCCTGCTTGAATGCCAGACCCTTGGCTTGAACCTGATGTTTGGGATGACCTTTGGCTTGAATGTGATGCTTGAGATGACCCTTGTCCCGAACCTGAAAGCGCACCATCTATTTTGAGGCCTTTCGAAGCTCCAAATTGTTTACCGAAGTTAACATTTTTACTTAATTGTTCTTGAGCTTGGCTAGTCCCTTGAGTTGAACCTGGTGTTTGGGCTGACCCTTGGCTCAAACTTGAAAGCGCACCATTTCCACCAACATGGAGGCCTCCCGAAGCTCTAAATTGTTTATTAATGTTAACATTTTTACTTAATTGGGCTTGACCTTGTCTAGTCGTTGGGCTTGAACCTGATGCTTTAGCGGACCCTTGACCCGAACCCAAAAGTGCTGTATTTCCACCAAAATTAAAGCCTCCGGAAGCTCCAAATTGTTTCTTCGCGTTAAAGTTACCACCCACTTGCGCATCACCTTGACGTACAACATGCCATGTACAAAAAATTGTGAACAAAGACTGAGATAACAATTGTCTAAATCTACACTTTGGTAAAAATAAATAATATTGCTACTTTTCTCATTAATTCTATATGGGGTACTTCAATTAAAATGAGCTTGATCATCTCTATTATATAAGTGAAGAGGTAGGGGTGGACACCAAAAAGAAAAAAATGAAAAATAAATAAAATAAATCAATGAGTTTATTAAGTAATTAAGTTTTATTTCTAAATTTAGCCATCAAATTTTAAATAAAAGATGTTCAAAACTTCTAACTAAAATATCTTAAAACCTACAAAGTAAAAACAATTAAAAAAATATCAACGATTATATTTTCTTGAGATCTATAGATAGACACCCACTTTGTTATACTTTTATATACTTTTGAAATTTTTTATTTTGAAATACATGAGTAATTGATTGTTCATGAGTGAAGACACATTTGATCAAATTGGAAATGATAAAGTATTTTAGCATGAGTGAGAAATATGATAAAGTATTTTCAAGTACTTTTGAATTTTTTCTCATTTGGACAATGAGCAAAAATACTTACCGGTAACTATATAACAAAAGTTGTAGTTGATGGTGGGGAGTAAGGGATGTTTTCAAAGAAAAATGAGCCAAAATGAATTTAGCTTGAAAACAAAATATGTTGTGTATCTTCACATTTTATCATGTTACAGTAGCCAAAACACACATCGTATACAAATAAAATTAGGATTTTTTGTTCAAAACCACCTAAATTTTTCACGTTTTAGAAACTCCCACCTTAATGAATTTCTCTTTTAAATTTCCACCTATCATTCTCAATTTTATTAGAAACTCCCACCATTTAATGATTTTTGTTAGATTCCGTTAACAAAACCGTGAAGTGGGCCCCACATATGCATTTTATTATTAGTTTACGCTGAAATTAAAGTCAATTTCATTAATTTAAGGGCAAATCCTCAACAAATTTAGAAAAAATTTGGAACGAATTACAACTATTTGGAAAGAATTGCAACTATTTCAAGTTTTATTTTTTAACAAAATGTATATGTGGGACCCACTTAACGGTTTTGTTAATGAAATTTGACATTTTTAGATTTATTGAAGATAACTTCTCAACTTCTCCTATATAAGGACATGTTTAGATTTACTGAAAATAACTGAACTGAACTGAACTGAACTGAAGTGAACTGAACTAATTGGAACTGAACTGAACTGAAATTAAGCTGAAATGAACAGGCCCTAAGTCTGTTTATCCAACCAAGAAAATGCAACTGATCATTCTTATTCTCTTCATTAGTCACGAAACTAAACACATAAACACATTTAAAATTGTCACCACATACATCACAATGGTGTGCATATAACAACTTGAAATTACGGAAAAAAAAAACAAATGCCATCGCACGCATCGCGTGCATAAAATTCTAGTGTCATATTAATCCAACTCATCGTTGTCCTATTATAAACTACTTAATTATTTTATTAATAATCTTCACCTTTTGTTTGCCCATCCCCTTGTAATGCACCTCCAGAAGGAAGAACAAAAGTTGCTTCAATAGCTGTTATTGATATCTGTGTAAATGAATCAAAATAATATTAAAACACATTAACATTAGTCTAATGTAAGAAAAGAAAACTATTTATAGAAAAATCAAAGAAAGAGAAATTGATTTACATATAAGATAGCTATAATTTTTGGAATGTATGACTCCATTAAAACTTATTCGAAGAGATCAACTTCTTTGGGAAAAGTTAAATAAAGAAGGAAGAAATTTCTTCTTTTTTTCTTTTCTTGTTTTCTTGTTTTTTTTTTCCGTTTTTGTATAAAATAATTGAGAGGATAATAAGCTAATTAGATAGCATAAGTAAGGTTTGATGAAATATAGAACAATTGAGTGGGAGTATTTATAGAAATTGAGAAGGATGTTATTGGATGATCCTCAACCAACTGTCAATTTGCGGAAAGTTTTAAGATGAATGCAGGGCTAAAATGTAATGGAATTTAGTTCACATAGATGTAACTATAGACTTTCCTAATTTAGAATGAGACTAAGTTGAATGTTAAGAAAACAAGACTTATGTGGAGTGATCTAAGGTAAACCACTTATTTTTCCCTTTTAAAAAGTAAGGAAACTATTGTTTTTCCAAAAGGGAAAACTACTTCATGAAATTTAGCTATGTGGACTGTGGAGTACTTAATATACTTTATCTTTTTATAGGAAAAGACTGTAACACTTTTACTCCTGCGACATGTATATACTTTCTCTGTTTTTTCGTGTTCTTTTTTTTTGTATGTTCGTATGACAATATATGAGTTTGTAAATTGACTCATTTAAGCGGAGAGTTAAACACCACTCTATTACATCGAGCATCACACTTTTTTAAGCATAAAATTTCCTACATAAACATAAAATATTATTCACTAGCTAGGTTAATTTCAATGATATAGAATTATTATATCACAAAGGTATATTATATTCGATACATACAAATCCATACATACATCGCTACAGCGATAATACCAAAGTAGCATGCACACTAGAGAACCATAATAATCATACTAATTTTTATTTTGCACAAACTATAGTACAATAACAACACCATAAAACTTCATAATATCAATTACATTAAAAATCGCTCATTTACGAACCCAAACAATGTGATCCTCAGGAAGAAAATGGCAAATAGGCACAGTCCCTGGCTCAACCTTAAGCACTTGGAAGGCCAAATGCTTAGGGTTCCACTTCGACGTATCAATGTGACATATAACGGCAGCTTCAACCTTTGTACCATCAACGCCCAACAAAGACACCATGTATGTATTCGTCTTTTCAATCTTGTGACAATAAAACACGGCACATGCGTAATTCATCTTGTGACATACCATAGCCTTAGTACCTAACACTTTCTTAACCCCGGTAAAAATATTTTTTTGTAGCCCTACCTCCTTCGGTACATAAGTAGTGACTACGTCCACATATTTCCCTAGCTTAGAAGTAGCATAATCAACCATAGACTCTAAGGAAGTCGCGCAATATTTCTCCTCTCCGTCGATGCCCTTGACTTCACACTCCTTTATCGTCTCATTCATGACTTCGGCCTCTTTAGAATTTGGTGTCACTTCAAATCGGGTTAAAATTTGAGATAATTTATTTGATGAGAAGGGTATTGAGTCCGCGATTTTTCGAGGCAATAAGGGAGCTCCATTGGTGGTTTTGGTAAAGTGCAAGTTCATTTGGGTTCCGGGTTTAAGGTCTTTTTGCTGGAAAAATAGAGCAACGTTTTGATTGTCTAGGAGTTGAGTCTTTGTAGCAGCATATTGGTAAACGAAAGGGTTTCCTTTAGGATGGACATAAACTGAACTGTGCTTGCCTTTTGGGCTAGTGTGTACCGATGTCCCGCCGTGGCCAACGTGAATATCGGTCGATCCTTTGCCTGGTTTTCCGACGCTCACATCAACTCCTTGGTTTCCTACATGAACTCCAGTGCCACCCTCTAGGTGTAGTATTGATAATTAACATGCATGAGAATAACCATACAAATGATCAATATAACAAGTCAGATAATCGAAATAATTATATTAGATATCAACAAGAAATAGAAATATATTCCTCTAACTCAATTGAAGTGATTCTAAAACCAAAAATGAGATTAGAGCGCATAAAACATTTCTCTAACAAACTTCGTTAGTAGAAAATTAACGATTTAATTTATAAATATGTAACATAAAAGGGTAGGAGCATTATGACTTTGAGACACTTTTAAATTGAAATAAGAGGGATATTGTAGAGACTTGTTTGGGATGGAGGATAGCCAAGCTACGGGTTAATGGGCGTACAATATACGAATTCTAATCATTTATATGTGTCGTTTTAGAAAATATGACAACTTATCAAAAAATCAACATGTTAAAATAGCGCATGCAATTATTGATTTTAGAGAGGGGAGTATTATAGCTAAAAGTATATACATGTGCACATCAATCAAGTTACAATGCAGTATACTAACCGGACTTCAAAGAGTCCGCAATAGTCTTAGGCATGGGAGTGTTAGGCAACATTTTTTTCCAATAATCTTCCGACAAAGGAGCTGCATGACTAGTAACCCGTAGTAAAACCTGAAAAATAAATCAAAAGACTCGTTAAAACTTGTGCATTTCCCCATGTTGCAACTAATATGGAACAATGGAAGTAGAGATAAATAACATAAACTAACAAGTTTTTAGAAATAGTAGAGATTTTACAAAGATGAAGGCAGTTATCGGTAGAACGCGAAAACTGGACTCCGTCATAATTAAGGTCAGATTAGTAGAAAGGAAAAGATTAGCAACTACGGGAGAACCTAGAGCAGAAAACGAAGCTATAGCCTTCCTGAAGAACAAGGCAATTAGAGAGTTAGTATTTATAATAGTTTCTCAGTAGTGAACAATACGTTATATTGATCTAATCAATGCATTTAGGGGTCACATTCAATTGTGTTTGTTCATTTTGTAGAAAGGATTTCTGTTTGGAACTTGCCAGCAGTCAAAAAAATAATAATAAAGAGTGGGGAATAGTGCACATAATGTTGCAAGCTCAAAGGAATTCATAGATATTCAATGTGTCCTAGGAAGACAATCAAGTCCTTGTTATGCATATACTAAAAGGGAGAAAAAGCAAAAAAACATGTGAAAGTCTCTTGTCCGATAATAAAAGATTAAAGAGTATTTCATGTTCTTATTGTAGTAACCCTTTAATGTTTGGAAAGAGCTACAAAATACTTGGGTACCACACACGCGCCTTGGGCAAGCGCGGGATGTCTCTTTTCAGTTCCAATTGTTTTTGTTATCTCGCTGATTGTAACAATATTGCCTGATCGTTATTAGCAGGATTTCGTAATTGGTACAAAATTGATTTCTGACCTTCTTATTTTAGCCTTTGCCTTTTTGCTTCTTTTGACTTCCTTTAAATTCAGTCCTTTGGTGTATCTCAATACACTGGAAAAATAGTCTTTCTCATATTTGGTTTTTGGGCAAATTGTTGTGATCTCCATTTGACGATTGTGATTGCGCATAACCACCGTCGTCGTGATAATCAAGGAGAGTGATCGCAGTTGTTCTATTGCACATTGTAGAGCAAAATCGTGTTTTAGGACAGTGGTATTTTCCACGTCGCGACGATCTTCTTCAAATGTTTTATTATTTTAGTTAAGTATTATTTCAGTCTTATTTAGAACACTTAATTGTAGTCCATCCATATTAAATAAGTCATTCTAATAGTTTACTAATAGCATATGGTAGTATTTCCTTTTTTTTTTCTTTCTTTATGAAGGATACATATGGTAGTATTTTCTATTTGCCTATCAAATTAGTCATGTTAGTTTGGTTTTATAAGATGAGTACTTTGTAAAATCTGACAAATTCGAGCCGAAATTGATTATTACTACCACCACCATCAACTGATAGATAAATCAAAGTTTATATATCATTGCATTATGAAATTTCAACTGGATAATACAATGATTTATGAAGTCTGATTTTTGTGACATTGATAGATAATATATATATATAGTGCGAAGCAAAGCTCAAACTGATTTCGATTTCAAAAACGAGTGTGAATAGGATTGGATCAAATATTGAGTTTATAAAATGGAATCTGATGCGGCCCATTACATTCTTACTTGTAGCCTAATCATTTGCACATCGTATATGCCTGTTAATGCTCATTTTGAAACGAGAATGAATTCGTGTCAAAAAATCAAATGGCTCGACCTATGTTGAAGGGTTTCTTCACTTAATTGATTATATGTGTCTATATTAGAGAATGAACTAAGGGAGGCAAGGTCGATCGTCTAACCTACCTCACAACCTTAGGGACGAATTTTGATTCCCGTGTTGAACAAGAGAGGAGGGGATAGGGATAGAGGAAGTGAAATTTTTTTGGTACTCCTAGGAGCACGGAGCAGTGTGCTGCGGGATGACGTCGTCCCCGGTACCATAGCCTGCTGGTGGTTTACCCTAACTCCGGCGACTCAGCCTCCCGCCATCAACCTCTCTTTCTCCTTTTTTTCTCCTTCCACAAAACTTCCGCCAATCTTCATCAACACCCAACCGACAAAAGCTTCAGCGTTCCATCACGCTCTCTCCTCTTTCTCCTCCTTCCCTAAAACTTCATGCGACCTCCATCAACGCCGGCAACGTCGATGAGCAACTTGGACCAGATGTTCTTCGAATTTTTGAATGATGTTCTGTCAGATCTAGTTTTAATGCTCTTCCAGATCATTCATTTTGTTCTTTAAATTACTTGTTATGTTCTTTTGGTTATTCTTCTATGGTCTTTTGGTTATTCTTGTATGTTCTTTCCAATTGACACCTATTTTTTACTTTTTAATATTCCTTTAAATAATGTTTTAATGTTCTTTTGATGTAAAAAAGTAATTTTTTTTTTCTTTATGTTTCAAGGAAATATTCTTTTAAGATTAGCAATTTTAAAATTATTTCGTTTTTTTTTTTTTTTTTAAGTAAATGTTCTTTTAATGTTATGTTCTCCCAGTGTTCAATTTATGTTCTTTCTGACGACCTTTTAATTTTATGTTCTCCCAATGTACATCATATGTTCTCACTAATGACTTAGTTTAAAATGCGAGAGCACCATGCTCCGTGCTCCCGGGTGCACCAAAAACGGACTATAAAGGAGGCGTTTACTTTATTTGGTTTTACGACTAGATTCTAGGATACAGTTAGTCTTGTAAAAAATATTTGTGTCTTTGAAAGAAAAACATTTACATTATTGAGAGAGGATCTATTCCAACAACTCTGATGAATTCTATTAGTGATTAAATCACCAAAATTTTGAAGCTATGCATAATCCTTGTATATGCATATTTTGAGTGTTTTAATAGTATACACGTTGCACTAATGAACTGAGGATCAATTTGATTAAGATAAGAAAAGTTGAAATTTCCACCTTGCATGTACACATGTGATACTTTATGATTGAAATCAATAGCAGACTATATTGAGGCAAAGGATGTCAATTGAAATTCCTATTTCTCAAAACTGCTTTATTTGCCTTTTTATCAGCCGACCGAAATGCAAATATGATACGAATCATCGATTTTACAACCTTAACTTCTTACGTAAGAAGTCAAAATACCCATAAAATTTCAATTATAGGAAATAAGTTCCGTAATCGAATTCATAGGAATTTAATTGGTTAAATTGTTTGATTACAATGGGGGAATTAAATTCCTAGATAGGAATTTCTAATTCCTCCCTTTTGTTATTTTGTTGTCAACCAAATAAATCACATACGCAATTCGTAGGAATTTTTGTTTCTCATGTTTTCTTCTATCAACCAAACAACAACTAAATTTCGCCCAAAACTAAATTCCTAAACGAGTCACCTATTGAAATGGACATGTTTAGCAAGTCAAAGACTTGAATTACGGTTAATCTTTGTATAGGGTTAACCGATAATAGAAATGATCACCATTGGTTCTTTAATTTTTTTCATGACTTGCCTTGTTTAGATACTGCAAAGATATAGAGGTGGGAGACAATTCTTGTCTACGTAAATGGAAAAGCCTTAGCTTCTAATTAATGTATAACATGATATGGACATGCATTGGTTAGGTAAAATTTTGAAAGCCTTTTAAAATTTTCAATTCACTTTTTTCATGGTTAAACCTCATAAAACTTTAATTATAAATTGATTAATAAGATAAAATTTTATCAAATTCGTTTCAATATATACATTCAAATATCGCGGTAGAACAAACAATTTTCCTTTTAAAAGAAGTATGCCATAGATTTCTCCCTACTCCCTAATTCATCTTCTCTCCTGCATCGTCTCCCTTTCTTTTGTTCTTCCTTTTTACTCTAACTTATCATGTAGTAAATCAAACAAACAATTATATTATTCTTGGAAAATTAGGTACTTCCAATTCAAAAGTACTTTTGGTCCAACTAAAAGAAGACTAATTCTTAGGGCCTATTCTCCCCAGCTTATTTTCAGTTCAGTTCAATTCAGCTCCAATCAGTTCAGTTCAGCTCCAATTAGTTCTGTTTCGTTCAGTTCAGCTCCAATCAGTTCAGTTCAATTCAGTTCAGTTCAGTTTAGTTCAGTTCAGCTCCATTCTTTTATAACCATTTTGTTAAATATTATTATTATATTGGTCTAATTTATTTTACTAATTACTCTTATTATTATTATTATTATTTTATATTATTATTATTAAGTATTATTATCATTATTATATCTATATATTATTTTGTTTATTATAGCTTTACTCATTATTATTACTATTATCATTAGGAAGGAACATGGTTTAGGTCAAAAGTATAAACCAATCAAATCAAGTCAAAACGGTTTATGATACAATTTTGCACGGTCCGACCCAATAATTATTTTATTACTAAATATTATTATATTATTAAATATAATTATTAAAATAGTAATATTAATTTACTTCTTAGATATTACTGTTATTATATAATCATCATCAAGTATTAATATATTAATACAAAGACTATAAAATAATTATTACTAATTATCATTATAATCATTAATTATTATTATTATGATTATTATTAATAATTTATGATTATTAATATTATTTATTTATAACTATCATTTAAAAATATCAAAAATACTATTATTATTATTCATTATTATTACTTATCATTATGATTTTTATTTAATATTCATATTATTATTGTTTAAATATTATTTTTATATATATTTAATTCAATTCAATTCATTCAGTTCAGTTCAATTCAGTTCAGTTCAGTTCAGATCAGCTTCAATCAGTTCAGTTCAGTTCAGTTCAGCTCCAATCAGTTCAGTTCAGTTCAGCTGAATTATGCCGAATAGAACAGGCCCTTAGTGGTTGTTTGGTGTATGAGAAAAGTTAAAATTTCCATGAAATCCGATTTTCGTAGGAACTAAGTTCTTTAATCAAATTCATGGGAATTTGGTTAAAGTGTTTTGTTCGCTATGAGCGAAATAAGTTCCTATAGGTAGTGTTACTTACCTAAAGGGCTCTAGGTAAGTAACTTCTTCCATTTTGTTCGAAGTAGAAATTTGTAGGAATTTTAAATTCTTCTATTTTGCTATTTTGTCAACCAAACAACTAACCCATTCAATTTCTAAAATTTTTCTATTTATCATATTTTCTCATTTCAACTAGACAACCATTTTCCTTTTTCATTTTCATATAATATAATATATTCTTTTTGCAAAACCACTAATTGGGCGAGCTGGTTGGTGTCAAGATTATCCCATTGCCAACCTCAACTGAAGGCCCATCTCAGCTAGAAGTTATTTTTATACATATGGGCCTTACACATCACAACCTGTTTACTCATTGGGCCATGCCGTCTTCATATGACGTAACCTAACATTTAATTGTGATGGAAGTGACGTAACCTAAGTTGACAAAGGGATGTAAAAACAACTGTATTATGTACTTCCTCCGTTTTTTTTTAAATGTGACACTTTCTATTTGAGGAAGTTTTAAATTAAATGTGACACTTTCTTTTTTGGTCAATAAACTCTCTCTATATCTCTCCTCTCACATGGGTCCCCTTATTTTTTTCTCTCTATCTCTTTCCTTCCCAAATTGCCTAGGAGTCCGTGAATTTAAAAGTGTCACATTTAAATAAAAACGGAGGAAGTATATTACTTTTATTTAATCTTATCTAATCATTTTACTTTTTTCGTGACATTATTACATCTTAATTATCTTTTGAAGAGTAAAATTCGGATTTTCAACAACTTATATTTGACATTTGATTAGGTTTTAATCTAACTTATCACGTGTTACATTGTCGGATCATTCAAATGGTAAGAAATGGTGGAACATAATACTTTCACGGATCAAATTTGCCAATTTTTTTTCAAAACTCCAAACGTAAATGTTATACTAGTGGTGGAAGAATATATTCCTATTTTTATTAGAATGTTTGGCTTTTTTGGCAGACAATAATCACAACTTTTGTTGATTAAATATTTTTTGGATTAAGTGGAATTCTCTTGCAGTTTATATAGTTTATCTATCAATATCTTATTTTGATAGAATTCTAATAGCTTGTAGGTGCTTGAAAATTTCGGATTACCACTGACATGGTTTCTTTTTAATCAATATCACATAATTAGAGACTACTAACATTTCTGTAAGTATTTCTTTGAGTAATTTAGCCACCTAAGGATTGAATAGTTTCGGACGAAGGCTTAACTGCGTCTTTTTGCCTAAACTTCCTTCGGTTTAATTGCTCGAAATCTGTCCGAATACTTCATAAGAGTTGTACACTTTGGGTGTGTTTAGGAGCTACTAAGACAACGCCAATCTTTGCTTTCCATGTTGCTTTTCTTCATCATTGCTGATCTTCACAAACTTAATGGCGTATTGCTAGTTTACTTTTGTCATAGTAGTGATGAGTAGTACACATTTATAGAAGTACAAACTTTATTATGCTAACTCATATGTCAATTGAGCTATGTTTAATTGGTTGCAACCAAATTTAAGCACACTTTATGTTACATCATATGGTTGAAATTGTCAACAAGTTAGATTACTTTAATTTAAATAATAACTTTTTAGCTCTAATTAGATTTACTCTAAGTGAGGGTGGTTACATACCGATTACCGACCACGTCAATAACAACAAAATTTGTAATTAGTTTAGTTCTATAAATTATTATTTGAATTTGTTGTATAATTGTAATGCCCTCTTCTTCCACTTATTAAACCCCCCTTCCTTTGTAAAACTATAACTAAACTTATTTATGGAACTTTTAGTCCACAATTTTCAATGGGGATTGTGTCATCCACTCCTAATAGGCAAATAACTTGCTAAGGTTTTAAGTAATATGCACAATTGCATTGTGGGTTTATGTTAAAAGGATTTGACCCTCAAAGAACATAATATGTCACAGTCCGACATAAATAAAATTGGAGAGAGTGATTACCTAATAACGCTAAGGAGCTACCCCATCATTTCCATCAGAACAAATTAATTGCAATGGCAAAAAATACGATCAGATTTCAAGGTTGTGTCGTAATAGAGGCCACTGACTTGAAAGTTATTACGGCCTGACTACTGTGGTAATCTCAATTGGCCGAAATGCTCCCCCAAGGTTAGCACAACGAGTCTAGAATGCCACCACTAACAAGCTAAGATGTGGAGATTAACAAGAATCCAAGAAAGAAAGGAGGAAGAAGAACATAATATATGTTTGTGTATCTAACTGCAGAATAAAGGGTTGTCATAAGTATTGTAATGGTAACTTAAATATATCGGATCCAAAACCTTACAAACCGTTTCACACAACCGGTCAAGGTCCAAATATAGAGCTCAACTCAGCTCAAATTCCCCGACCTAGTCGAGGCAAGCGGCACGCGCGCGTTTCTGTGTTGTAGCAAGCCCTAGCACAAGTTGTCCAACCATAAAGCATCATAAGTTAGCAACTCAAACACAAGAGAAACATATGGAATATATTTACAAAGGAAAATTCCCTCCCATGACTGATTTGAGACTCTCGGGAAACGAAGAGTTGGCTTTTACAAGCCTTATTCTCAACGATTGTCATATGGTTTTGAGGTGTAACCAAGGGTCTTGTAAAATGAACACTCTCTCCTCCTTAGGCCATATTCCATTCAGTTCAAAAGAACAGAGCCTTGATCTCCCACGATGAAGAAAGAGGAGAGACAAATCAACTTTATAAGTCAAGGAACCTCATTGGGCTTGTAAGTGGACCTAACTCTCCTCCTCCTTGTTGGGTTGTCTAGACCGAATTTCTAACTAATCTGAAATATTTACAACTTATATGTACATTTATTGCTACATGTTGTTGTGAATAACTATTTTGTATAGATGGTATGGATTGAAGAGTTTATTTTAGATCTCCATATTTTGTTTAAGTCCACTTTGTATACTTTCAATTTATTCCTTCTCTGACAAAGTGGCGTTTCGGTCCATCTTACCTTATCCCACTTATTTGACCCTCGTAACTTTATAATCATACAACCACATTCACTCTCCTATAAAGATCAATAAAAATGAATCATTTTCACACCCTTTCTCCTTATTTTGGTTTTCATTGTGGCAACAAATAATAACTAATTTTTTTTCTTTCTAAAGAGCACGTGTCATTTTCTAATAAAAACTCGTAATTGTGTTATCATTATTTTTTCTGAAAGAACCATACTAAACGAGGGAAAATTTTAAATTAATTACATTTATCATCATCATTCTATTCATTTAAATGTAACCACATGTAGCCCTATGGGTTAATAGTAAGAATTCGATATATTTCCTTTGACGATAATACTTTAGAAATTTATGATAAAATAAATAGGTGTTATTGATATTTAGCCTCTATTCACTTAAACTTGTTTTAATTTATCTCAGAAAAAATAAGTTCAAATAAATTTAGATAAGTCAAAATAAGTTTAAATAATCTAATATGTTAAAATGATGAGTAGAAGCGAGCAAAGCCCTAATTATTGACTTAATATTTCACTAAGCGTTTTATAGTTAACCCTTAGGCCATGTTCACCTTACAACAATTGGATTCACTAAAATTGACTTAAGTTCGGTAAAGATGAGTTCAGATCGACAAAAAATACGCCCATTTTAGTAAAAATCATTAGTGTAAAGAAGAAAAAACAACACGAATCAGTAAAAATAAGTTTAGTTTTGGAAAAATAAGTACAGTTCAGTAAAATTAAATTCAGTTTAATACAAATAAGTATAGCTCAATAAACATAAGGTGAACTGAATAGGACCTTAAAAACCGCATATAATTTATATTTCAATATTAAAATATTATTTGATTTAGGAATATTTATTTCTAACTATTATCCTATATTAATATTAGTAATAAAATAAATCTAAATTAAGGTGCATTTCCAATATGACTTATGTAAGTGATGTCTTTCAAAGTGATAGCTTGTAAGTGATAGGTTGATGTTAATAAAGGTGGCATGTCAAGTCGCCTCTTAACTTGTAATGCCACGTGTTGCTCTACAATGAGAGACCACAGGTTTGTCAGGTTTTAATAATTAAACTAGTATTCGGGCCCAGACGATGCTCTGGGATTTATATGCATTATGCTTTAGTACTTTAAGATAACTAAAATTTGTTGTAGAAAGATGTTAGTAAGAAGTTATAAATTAGTAGTTTTATTCATAACTGCATTTAAAATGTTGTAACTTAATTATTATTTTTCATTAAAAACATATAATATCATTATTAGTTTCGATAAAAGGAGCAACAATAATGTAGTGGTGCAATGGTTAGAGCATTTACCTTTCACACTCGAGGTCGCGGGTTCGAAACTTCTCATAGACAAAATTTGCACTTTTTTATGAGAATAACGTTGATAAATATTGTTGAAAAGAAGGGAGAGTGATATGTGGCGGATGGCAATGCTTGATTACACTTTTTAATATATATCTAGATAGTAATGACACATATTATATCCGTGATTTGCAAGAAAAAAGTTTAACTTAATGTGTATTTAATTATTCATCCCCACAATTACATATTGACATGTGATATTCTTTGTAAATTTTAGGCGTGATGATGAGTACATTGACATAAACTCACTTCATAAAATTAGATACATTTTTTTTGTTGAGAATAAAATTAGATACATTGATTATACTATAGAAGTAGTAACTATTTATTATCGGCTCTCGAATATGTCATTATATCTAGCGGCGAAATTTTGTGGGGGCCGACAAGAGTCTCTACTGGGTCTGTTCGGCAACAATAGCTGTGGAGGTAGCTGTCAGCTGTAGGAGTAGCTGTCAGCTGTCTGGGTAGCTGTCAGCTGTAGTAGTAGTTGTGAGTTGTTAGCTGTCAAAGTAACTGCGTAAAATATTAGTGTTCGGTAAAACTAGCGGTTGGAGTAGCTGTTAATAAATATTTTCTTTATTATTTATTAAAAACTTTATTGTATATTTTCCAACCTCTACCTTTACCTTCAACCACTACTTTTTTTAGCTTTCCACAAACACTACCTAAACTCTACCTCTACCTCTACCTCTAACAGCTACCTCTACCACTACCTTGCCAAACACTTAAATTAATAAATTAACAAATTGACCCCTACTTTAACCCCTACCTCTAACTCTACCACTACTTGCCGAACACGCCCACTGTCTAATCCCTCCAAGTTTCAAGTTTTCTTTATTTTAGTGAAAAAAAGCTGATTTTTTATATTCAAAATAGTTTAAATTGTTAACTTGACATCTTCTAAGAAATTCGAAAAGTCATTTGACCGCCTTCAGAAAAAAATTTAAAGTTCCACCCCTAAATCGTTAGTGAGTGAATTTACATTGCACACTTGTTCAATTTAGCCAACTTCTCTCGAGGTAGGTAGTAAAGTATAGTTCCTAAAAAAGCAGGAAAGGATATTGTACGGAATCATTTTTAAAAACTAAAGACACCAATATATAAATTCTCAAAGGAGAAGGGAGATTTTCATAGTTCGATAATGGATTTTAAGATCAACATTTTTACACTGTTATTACTTTATTTATTTTAAAGCGGAAATATTATAAAAGCTAAATAGTACTCCCCCGTTCCTATATTTGGAATCTCTTTATGAGAGGAAAAAAGTCAAAGTAGGAAGAACAAAAAGGAACGGAGGGAGTATGTTATATTCATAAATTATCATAAGAGACCGTCTAATTTCTAAGTTTAACATAGAAGTAGAGTCTTAAGCCCACATTCTATTAACAAAGTCATTTCATCTCACTCTAATCCAACAATATTCATAGAAATTTTGCACCAACCTAGTTGTCTCTTTTCATTTCCTTATTTTACTTTTAGTCTCGAACTACAACAAATATATTTGTAAAAAACCATCAAACTTACCAAATGAATTAAAGTAGTCACTAAATGGATCAAAATAGTCACTGAATAAATCAACATTGTTGATAGAGTATAAATCTATTCTTGGGCCTTCAACCATCAGCTTAAGCAGGGTCATGAATGAATTAAATAAGTCACAAAGTGGATTAAACAGGGTCATGAAATAGATTAAGGGCCTGTTCATTTCAGCTTAATTTCAGTTCAGTTCAGCTTCATTCTTTTATAACCATTTTGTTAAATATTATTATGTTGATCTAATTTATTTTACTAATTACTCTTACTATTATTATTATTATTATTATTATTATTATTATTATTATTATTATTATTATTATTATTATTATTATTATTTATTTTATATCATTATTATTAAGTATTATTATTAGGAAAAATTGGATCAAACAACACAAACTTTACGTTTGTTGCACAAAACAGCACCAACATAAAAAGGTGCATCAAATAACACAAACGTTTTCTAATTGGTGTAGAAAACGACATAAACGGCTTTTTCACCTGAGATTCCCTATTTCCGGTGAATCTTTAGCATATTAGCTTTTCGATTTCTATTACCCATACATTGTAGGTATTCCTTTTGATTTCTTCATTGAACATTTGTCAATCATCCTCCAATTCCAAAGTTTGATAGACAAAATCAATTTGGTTAAGTTTTAGGGTTTTAAAGAGGAAATAAGGTGATTTTTAGATCCAGTAATTTAATTAAAGTAAAGGATAGCAAAATAATAAAAAAATAAAATAATAAAGATTCACCAGAACTAGAGAATCTCAGGCGAAACAACCACTTATGTCCTTTTCTGCACCGATTAGAACAAGTTTGTCTTGTTTTGTGCACCTTTTTATGTTGGTGCTGTTTTGTGCAACAAAAGTATAGTTTGTGCTGTTTGATCCAACTTTTCCTTATTATTATCTGTATATTATTTTGTTTATTATAGTTTTATTCATCATTATTACTATTATCATTAGGGAGGAACATGGTTTAGGTTAAAAGCACAAATAAACCCGCGTTTTTAGCCCATAATCCAATCAAATCACATCAAAACGGTTTATGATGTAATTTTGCACAGTCCGACCCAATTATTATTTTATTACTAAATATTAATATATAATTAAATCTAATTATTAAAATAGTAATATTAATTTGATTCTTAGATATTATTGTTATTATATAATCGTCATCAGGTATCAATATATTAATACAAATACTATAAAATAATTGTTATTAATTATCATTATAATCATTAATTATTATTATTATTATTATTAATAATGATATTATTTATTTATAATTATCATTTAAAAATATCAAAAATACAATTATTATTATTCATTTATAATTATTCATTATTATTAGTTATCATTATGATTATTATTTAATATTCATATTATTATTGTTTAAATATTATTCATATATTTATTAAATTCAATCTAATTTAATTCAATTCAATTCAATTCAATTCAATTCAGTTCAGTTCAGTTCAGTTCAGTCCAGCTCCAATCAGTTCAGTTCAGTTCAGCTCCAATCAGTTCAGTTCAGTTCAGCTCCAATCAGTTCAGTTCAGTTCAGTTGTTTTCAGTAAATCTAAACAGGCCCTAAATCAGTCACTATTTTCGAAATTCTTTCTTCTTAGTAATGGGCTTAAACCGTGACTAATTTTAATTTAAATCTAGGCAACTCTTACAAGACTAGCTGCATTATAATTGTTCAAGAGTCATTTAATTCTTTTCTACTAATAATGGAATTCCTGTCATTTGAAGACAAAACAAACTTGCAATATTGAACATACAAAGAATAACTTTCAAAATTGAAGGTTAGAAAGGTACCATTATACATTATCACATTAGCTTAATTCCACTAAATCATTTCAATCGACAAAATATTACTCTTCTATATCCAAATGTCCTAAAGTCTATAATCCTATATCTCCTCTAATAAACCCATAACAATTGGGTTCCTGGGTCTACGCGACAATATCAGACTGCAAACGTATAAGTTATCAAGGGAACAACAATTAGCTTCATAAAACAAAGCAAGTCCTTTTTACATCGGTGCAAACATCAACAACTACTAATTTGATCACAAAACAACACGTACTGAACAAGGAATGATGAACATCACAAATTTTATGGTATGAGTGCACAAATCAACATAGATAATGATTTTGGCCTAAGCTTGAGAATCGTCTGAGAAGGGCGTGTCAAGCAAACCAAATCAACTAGAAAAAACTTATGTTTGAAGGTCTAAAAATAGTTATATACACTATCGCACCCCTCACGCAAGAGTCTATTGGGCTTGAAGTGTGGATGCTGCACAATTTGCCTCATACCTGGCGCTAACATTCCACTTAGAAAGGAGGGGTAAATGAGATTTGGACATGTGACATTCTTGTCACACTAGCTCTGATACCATGTTAAGGAAACTAATTCAACCAAAAGGCTAAGCTTATGGTTGAATTGAAGATCCAAGAATAGTTATATACTCTATCAGATTGTTCATCCCAATATTACTACCAACCAAACATGCTTCATTATGAATTATCTCGAGCTCTTATTGTAAGAAAATGCATCTTGTTCCTATAAATAGTATGATTAAATCCTTCAAAGCAATAATATAATATTACATAATGCCTCTAAAATAATTTCAAAATCTAAAATTACTTATACTATAAATGAAATAAATATGGTTGATTTTCTAGTGTTTTTCTTATGTAGTATATACTTCAATTTACTTATAACACTTGTTTTTACTGGGTATTTTTACAAACTGAACCTACTATTCGTTGACTACAATTAATGGAATTCGACCAAAGCCGGTTTGCGTTGAATCTTATTTTACAAAATTCAATTAAACATGACTAGGTTTATCCCAGTGATGGCGTGCATTACTAACCATTATCAAGTTTAAGCAAAGCTTATCGAGCAAGCTAAGGAATGTTTCACTTGGTAAGAATCTGAAATTAATTGTAGAGGTGTGGATTTGAATTTTACTAATTATGGGTGTTTGGAGGTGGAGGTATCCTTATCTTTTCTCTTTTTTTAAGTATCCGACTCCAAATACCACATGTAATAATTTTGGTGTATATAGGATTCTTCTCCTTATCATAACATTGAAATTAAAGCTTTAGAAGACCTTCAAAAACCCACTTTTAAAATATGGAGTTTCATGGCTTTCTTTGGGCCAATTAAAAGTTAAGAACATGAAAAAGGAGTTTATAAACTTGGTTACTTAAAAGAGCAAGCTATGATACAAGGTAACTGAGGACATTATTTATTGATTGGTTTAGTTTACTTGTGCTCCATTGGTGAATCAACTACCTAAGCTAGCTTAGCTAACAAAACGAAAACTAGGTTTACTTTTGCACTAATTAGATTCGTAGAAAATGACAGCAATTCTTGCAATGATCTTCCACCTCCATCCACTACTTAATTTAGCTTAGTTATGGTTTATGCTATCTATAATATAGGATTTATATGAACGCACTACTAGTACTTAAGATGGTTTCCATTAATAAATAAAGTACTTAAGATGGTTTCCGTATTTGGTAATACTTCTTCACTTGGAAAAAAAAACTCCATTCTTATACGTTATACACAAAAACATGAAAAAATAAACTAAAGTTCATGGCAATATTTAGTATAACAATAAGTTAGAAGTCCTTGTGCAATTGATCCTTAGCCTTAAATAACTTGCTATATTAGTTAATTATTACGCAATTTTCTCCCATATTGACTTAAGTTAATAAAAAGATAGGATTTCTGGTAGAGTGACATGCGTAGCAATTGACACGATAATAAAGGGAAACATCTTTTTCAATAGAAACCCCCTAAATTTAAGGTCGGATAATTTGAAACAATTCAAAGTTGAGACCTTTTAAAATAGACGGGATGATAATTATAACAGGTAGTATGATTTATTTCCAAAATTAAATTTAAAGACAAATATGTCTTTAAAATACGATCAAAAGTTGCAATTCCACCATGTCTAATCAAAGCTTTGAACTCAATTGTTTATATAATCTTCTCAACAAAAGGTCTAATTGATGTGAACAATCTAAAATAGTTCCTTCAAGGTGAGTTCAATGCATGATTCCCATAATTTTGCAAACGAGTTTTCTTAGTGGAAACGACTCTTCACTCACAAATAATAGAAGTATTATTAATTGATAAATTGGTATGTGCGACTCGTGGAAAGAATTGTTCTATGTCGATTTTCCTCTTTGGCATCACAATATCCCATAACATCATTTGTTACCAAAATGATTCTTTGGTGGAACATAAAGTTGGGTGTTTATATTACCTTTGGCTTTATATAAGCTGGGAGAGGTGTTTTTGAGCTAAAAGCACTCAAAAGTTCTTATTTGAACTTAAAAAGCTTGCAAATTAACTAAGGGGTTAGAGAAAGAACACATAAGGGCTTCATTTAAAGTGACTACTAATTGCGCTTTTGATTTGGAACTCTTCATGAAAAAATTTGTTACTATTCTAATCCGGATTTTAAGACTTTGCAATACTATGATCCAATAAAGATACTTGATATTGATTTATAGTAGAACATTATATTTGTAGGATTTTACGATTTTATATGGAAAAGTTCAGATTTAGAGAGTTCTTGAAAACACGGGCTTCTCATCTACCATCTATTATCTTTCGTGTATGTGTCATTCTCTGCCTAAACCATGCATGGAAGTATCACCACCAGCGCCGGTAGGAAAGGAAGGACAGTCCTCGAACGAAACATGGTCCATTCAAGTTGAGCAGCTTCAATGAATAGTTAGATGAGTTCCAAGAATATTTATATACTCTATCACACCTCCTCACACGAGAATCCAACGGGCGAAGAGTGGACGCAAGTCGCAACACATGTCTTCCTTATACCTAGCTCTATTATATTTCGCTTGAAAGGAGGGATGAATAAGGTTCGAACCCGTTACCTTTTTGTTATGCTTGCTCTTACACCATGTCAAGGAATTAACCAACCCAACCAAAAGTCTAAAACTGATGGTTGCGGCGCAAGAATATGCTATATACTATATCAGATTTACTATGGAATGGAATATAATTGTCGTAGTTTGTGAAATAATTGGGAACAAAATGATTGGTGAAATTGTAATTGCTAGATCTCACAAAGCTGGACTTCTATAATAACTACGACAACGTGAGTGTACATTGTAGCTCACCATATGTCATTTCATGTCACATGTTGACTTAGAGTCAGTATACATCACACATGCCAATTACATTTCTAAAGTTTCAAAAATGCATGAGTATTCGATCCCGTGACCAAATATTTGATATGTGATCATAACCCTACCACCAAGCTACAAGCCTACAACATATTAATTATCAAAAACAAAATTACTAAATCCTTTTACCTTAATATAATTTTCAAGATAAAAAGTGGGTAAATCCCCCTAACTAAAACATTTTATTACCCTTCTAAATTGTGTTGCTTATATGTTACAGTAAACCATTTAAATTTTCGACCTTTGCTTGATAGTTTTCGTATTGCATGCTGTATGTTGGAGGATGGTATTGTCGTTGACCAACTAGCTAATTGGACATGATGGACGATGGGGAAACTTATGCATTACATATATAAAAGCCTTGCAGATCTAAGAAGATTCAAGCATTACTTGAGTTGGTCCTTAGTGGTGCATAAATGAGAGAACTACACTGAGGCTTCAACTATTTACGCGCATGCCAATTGGCTTTCTAATTCCTAAATCATTTCGAAGCATTTCTCTTAGTAATTGTCCAATATTTTAATGGAAAAAATGACTAATGAGCCAGGCCGCGACCCAGATGGGTTGAGCCCTGTCCAAACAAAAATTATCGACCGGAGCTTAGCATGAGAATTATCGGTCGGGCTATTATCGGGATCATATCGGGATATATTTGGGCTTACTTCTTTTCGACATTCCTCCTACTTTTCCAGCTGTAAGGTTTGGTTATTGCGAGCCAAGAAAGAATATGTTTGTCTGCTTAATTGACTATCATTTGTGTATTATCCCCTATCCACTTACGCTTTCTTTCTAGACATTAGACTTACTACTAAACTTCTATCGATTATTTCAGGGGCTTTTACTTGAACCAACTAATGATTGGCCCAACTTAGTGATATTATTAAGCCTATATATATATGATGTTTTTGGGAGCATAGATTGTCCCACCAAAGTATGTCATGTAACAATATTTTGAAGTAAGTTTAAAAAAAATAGAGTTATAGATATAGATATATATGTATAAAAAGACATATACAATGTTTTTTGTTGATGGAAAATTAGTTTTATTTTGAATAAACAACCCAAAAATATTATATCTTGTAAATTGACTATAGTTTTTGCTACATGATTCAATTTATTATTTTAGGAAAAACAGATATTACTAATCTCACTATTGCTAGTTTGCATTAAAAAGTTCCTACTGTTGAATATTCCAAAGCACTCTCAATTTTAAGAGGTCTCTCCCCAGATGACCATTTCAATCCGCTAAATTAGTGATTATAAATCGGCTAGTCCAACGCATTGTCCTCTTGCCTTGAAGATACACAGGGGTTTGTATGGGACAAATTTGGCACCTCTAGGCACAGAAAAAAATTCGCAAAATTAGGATGTAATCAACGCAAGTCTTAAACAAAGCACGACAAACATTTAGAGCACTACTAGCAATGACCGTACCCATTTGTTATTAGCATTCCATATCAATCAACGTAGTACAAATAAGTCAAAAATTAAAGTGGTAACAAACCTGTTCAAGTCACAACCCAACATGGTACAACATAAAAACCACGGGTCGTACCGTACCAGAGACCATCTGATCCATGGTCACATGCCCGCGGCCAGGCTCATGCATTGCCCAACTTCCTTTTACTAAAGGGTACACTTCAATGTATGGTGAGAATGAACTTGAGAAGTGGGGAAAATGGTATCCTATTTAGTTTCAAAAATTATCTAGAATGAGGATCTTAAAAAGGATGGTTAATCATTGGATTAAGATCCCTATATTAACAAAATTCAATGGCCTACTATTAATATATCCTTATGTGCATTAGTAGTATCATCATTTCTAAGTTATCACTACTCATTAGCTATTAATATTATAAGGATCATTCAATTCTAGAATCAAATTCTTATTGCTATTTTGTCATTTAGGGTAGCATGAAAGAAGATTTGGTAAGTGGTGCATTAAGGTAGTGATAGAAGCCTTAATGAACTAACATGCATAAAAGGACGGCCGATTGTTCCACCAAATATCATTATTAGGGTCTTGATCATGTGGGCTTATACCAATTAATCATAACCCAATGAAAATTAAAAGATGAGGCAAAAAAAAAGGTTAAAATTAAGTGTAGTGCACCATTCTAGACTTATAGTGGTGTACCCCAAATCTTTATAGTATTAACATGATATAGTTAGTTATGTTAATGGTATGTCATCCTCAACTTTTGTAAATATATTTTAGTTTAATATATAAGTTGGATTGAGTAAATATAAGCTAATTTTGGAAAAGTAAGTTATATTCAACAAAAAATAATCTCTAGTTAAATATAAGTAGGTTCAGTACAAAAGAGTTAAGATGTGTCATGTCTCTCCACTTAGGCCCTGTTCAGTTTACCTTAAAATAATTCAGTAAAAATAAGTTCAGTTAAGTAAAAATAAGTTCACGTCAGTAAAAATCAGTAGTGTAAAGAAGAAAAAACAACCTGAATAAGTAAAAATAAGTTCAGTTCAGCAAAAATAAGTTCAATTCAGTAAAATAAGTTCAGTTCAGCAAAAATAAGTTCAATTCAGCAAAAAAAGTTTAGTTCAGCAAAAATAAGTTTAGTTCAGTAAAAATAAGGTGAATTGAACAGGACCTTGTAGTAGAGGTGGTTACTTTTCGTAATTGGCTCCTTAAAGTTAAAGCTACTAGTATTTTTTGCACGCGATGCGTGCTTGGCATCGCATGCTTGACATCCATCGGTAAGGTCAAGCTATAAATATCAATTGCAGTTAGGATGTTAATTAGATCAAATAAAGAGAGTAATTAACAACTGTTCCTGCAACGTCGATCATACAAACTTCTGCTAATCTATAAGTAACTCTTACCTAAGTCTGTTGCATAATCCTCTCAAGAAAAAAAGGTCTGTCGCATAAAGATCAAAAGCAATTGCTTCTATATAACTACCATCAAAAGCTACACAAAAAATTAAACATGGAGTTGTAGTGGGAATATGAGGAAACTTGTTTATTGCCATTTATTTGTGATCTAAGAAGCAAAGATAAAAAAACAAATTAAAGGAGTGAATTTGTCCAATTGATTAGAAAATGAGAGGATATTAATTGTACCTTGAGCAACAGGTAAATAAGAACAATAAAGTATTTGTGTGATCGACATTGCAGGAACAGTTAGAAGTCTTTAAAATTGCTCTCTTTATGTTTTCTTAGATGCAAGAAATTATAAACATGATTATGGAAGAGAAAATAACTGCAACTTTTTATAAGTGGAGATAAACTGATTTGGAAGACAACATAACTGCAAACGTGAGGGAAGAGGGCAGAGGAAGTTAGGATGTTATTTTTTATAACATTATTAATTAAATAACAAAGGGTAAATTGGGCAATACATTAAGTTTGGTGTCCCTCCCCTCTTCCCTTACAGTATAGAGATGAATATCAATCATACTATGGTCGAAGGTGACAATTTTGTTATTATGATAAGGGGATTAATCTTCCTAATCTAACCTTATATCTTACATTAACGGTAAAACCTTAGTTTATTAGATAAGGGGGTAGGCAATTGGCATGAATTAAAAGGCAGTACATTAATTAAATTCAATTAGGATTCTATGCGGAGGAAAGAGAAGGGAATACCATGCGTGCCCTTTATGCCCACTGTTTCTGTCCAAGATCCAAGACAGCTACAGTGTATGTGGTGGTGGGTACTTGGTGGAACGTGGCTCCCAAACGTCCTTCGTGGTAGTGGTTACCTGCAAAACAAGGAGAAACCTCGGAGGTGGTTCCGAGGATCGCCTCTCCGATGCCTAAGTCAGTCCAAGTTGAGCACAAGATCTCTAGTAGAGAGAAAACGAGTATCAAGTGCAAGTATTTTGTTAGTGTTTGATTGAACGTACCTTACCCATGCATGGGCATGGGTATTTATATGAGACATGGACTTGCAACTGACCTAGTAAAGTGAGTGGGCCTCTTTGGAAGTGGGCCAAGGTGGAACAAAGCCTTCATTAAACTCCAGCCTAGAGGTTATGTCCGGAGCGGTCTGCCTGAGGAGGTCTGCAAATGGCGCTCTGACGTGGAGTGGCAGGACCAGTGGTCTGCTGCCAGCTGGAGGTCTGCTGGGCAGACCCCATACAATTTGCCCCCCGGACCCAGTATTTGCAGATTGCAATATGCTGGGTACGTTTGTTTTTGGTCTGGCGTTCTGCTCTTCGCAGACCGATACGTGACTCTCTAGGAGTTGCTCTTCACAGACTCCAGAATGCTTCCATTTTTCCCGCCCATTTGGTTGGGGTGTTGAGCAAGGGTAATTAATTCATTTTGAATTGAATTGAATTGATGTGACTCGTTGGGTTCCCAAGGAATGTAATGATGGCAAATTATTGCTTAGTGGACGAATTACGCCTATTTAAAGGCTGAATCGACCTTTTGTGAAACTTTTCAGTCTCTTCTCTTTCGAACTCTTTGCTCTCAATTTTTCCTGTTGTTCTCCAAGAATTACCTTTTGCCCTAGCCATTTTCAAGTGATTTCTCTCGATTTTCCTGAGATTTGTCTGCGTTTGGAGCTCAATTTGAAGTGTTGATACTGTTGCGTTTGTGGTTTTCGTCTTCTCTTTTCTGAGCGTCTTCCGTTCTCCATCCAGGTAAACTCTTTTTCCCAGATCTACTTTTGATTTTTTCCTTCTTGGATGGTTTGGATGTGATCCTCTCTGTGTTTATGGGTTTCTCCCCCTTTTTTCTTCTGTACGCACTTATTTGCCTGTGTTTTTGAGGTTAGGGTTTTCTTTCCTTTGGTCTTCATATGCGATTGTTTATTTCCTTGTTTCATGGATCTGTTTGGTGTTGTTTCATTTCCGTTCTGTTGTTCTGGATGGTAGGCTCTGCTCTGCTTCTTCAGCTGAGCTCTGCTCTGCTGTTGTCTGTGGGATTTTTTAGGGTTTGCTTTGTTTACCCTGTTATCCTCTTTATTTGCTGGGTTGTAGATCTGTGGTGTGCCTTCATTGTTTTGTTTGTGTCATTTGCAAGAAAATATCCTATTTCTTGGCTATCTCTGGTCTTCACACACCATACATATCCTTGCCCCCCAGTCTGGTAGCTCAGTCTGTAGGTCTGAGGTGCCAGACTACTTTGCATGTATCTTTTTGCAAGAAAAGCAAGAAAATATCCTATTTCTTGGCTATCTCTGATCTTCACATACCATACATATCCTTGCCCCCCAGTCTGGTAGCTCAGTCTATAGGTCTGAGGTGCCAGACTATTCTGTGTTGTGACTTCAAGTCTGATGTATTGTCTTCTGCTTTTTGTGTTGTGCAGAATGTCTACTTCTCAGTCTGCCGCCTCCCGTGGAAAAGGTTTGGTATCTACCTCTTCGTCTGAGCCGGATGAGCCTTACCCGATGGATACTCAGTCTCCGTTTCTGAAATTGGATCTGCCTCGGTGTAAAGACGAGGTGGTTCCAGAGGAATGGGAGATCTTTGACCCCTGGAACGGCTTACGCAAGGAGCTGTTGGGTCCTGAAACCAACAGGTTCCCTCCCAACTATAAGTTCAAGCCTACTCTGCCCACAGTCGATTGGGCCTACAGTGATTATGAGATGCGGCTCACTGCCCTTTCTCACAGCAAGGGCAAGCCTTACTTGACGAAGAAATCTGCAGATGCGTTCAAACGGGCGCATGCTGCTTATTATCTTGAGATTGCTGCGGAGATCAAGCCGCTTCGCGGGTCTTGGGTAGTAGTTCCCAAGGAGGGTCAGAGCTTGGCAGATGTACCCGAGGGGTACACTGCTGTTTATCTCAAGCAGTTGGAGTTTGGGTTTAGATTTCCAATCCACTGGTTTCTGGAGTGGATTCTCTGCGAGTATAAGATGGTGCTCTGCCAGGTTAATCCCCAGTCTCTGAAGAAGGTTCTGGGGTTCATTTGGGTCTGTGAAGCTTTGGACTTCCCCCTAATCATGAACCTTTTCAAGTGTCTGTTCTACTTTAAGAGGCAGGGGGGAGTATGGCTACTTCACAGGTTCGGTACGAACCAACCATCTGACGGTCTATCCTGTTGATCTCACTCTGAAGGATTGGCGGGATAGTTTCGTCTTCGTTAGGGTACCGACAGATAAGGGACACAATTATCAATTTAAGGCTCCTCTGCGCCCTGTGGAGCTTGACTTTCAGAAGCAGAAAGACCCTCATGTGTTGAACTGGGACGAGAGGGTAGCCTACTACTACTTCAAGTCCAAATCCAAGCCTACTGTTGGGAAGCAGTTTCTTCCCAAGTATTGGCTGCTGCAATACTATGTGATGTGTCAGAATGCCTTCCTGAGGATAGGCAAGCTGTCACCTGACTACACTATTGAAAAAAATTAGCTAACCTGAAAATTTTAGTTGTACTCAAAAATTTTAGTCGAACTGAACTGAAAATAAGCTAAAAAGAAGAGGCTCTAAGATCCTGTGTTTTGGACTTATTTTTCTGTTTTTAGTTTAGTTCACTTCTATTTCAACTCCATAATTAACCCTTTCGTGTTCGATACAGCTTTTTTAGTAGTTTTTGTGTAGCTTTTAGCTTTTCAAAAAATTTATAGGCCCTGTTTGGCAAACAGAGTTTAGATGTTAGAGTTTAGAGTTTGCTGTTAGAGTTTTTACTTTTTCATTCAGTGGATTTGACTGTGGATTTGACTGCTGTTTATATAAATGTGTTTGGTAAAACTTAGCTATTTGATAAAAGCTTATAGGAATTTTCTAGTGTAAAATTACAATTGTAGACATTAGTGTTTATTATTACCACTGGAGTCTACAAAGTAGTATTTTTTTTTGGGTTATTAACAATTATTTTGCTTGGTATTTTTAACCCCTTATCACTCCCCATTCTCTCTCCTCTATCTCAAATTTCATCCTACTGATATTTCTTCTTCATCATCCATCGTTTTCCCATCCTCCCCTCTATCTCATCATTAATCCATTACCTCTCCTCCTGTCATCATCATCATCAATCATACTTCAAGAATCATCATCATCATCATCAATCGTTCATCAAGATTCAGTCATCAAAATTAATCCATTACCTCTTCTCCTGTGATCATCATCGTCAACCATACTTCAAGAATTATCATCAAGATTCAAGAAACATTTAATCGTTCATCAAGTATCATCACTGTCGTCGTCATCATCAAGAATCATACCAGCATCACCGTTCATTACCTACAGATCATCACCATGATTTTGGTTAAAAAGATCCCCCAAATTTTTTTTAAAAAAAAATCATAGTTAATTATTATTAGAGGAGAAAAAAATTATTGGTCTGATGAGGAAGAGGGAAAAAATGAGAGACCTGGTTATTTTGGTTGAAGAAATGAACATGAAAAGTGTAATCTTTTGGGCAAATATGGCAATTAAAATTAAGCATATGAAAACTCTTTCCTAAACGCTGCTCCAAGCAACGTTTTCTCAATCAGAGTTTTGGGCATCAAATCTCTATCCAAAACTCTCCTCACCAAACAAGCCTACTAGAGGATTATAGAGGTCAAAACTCTAAATAAGGTCAAAACCTCTCAATTTCCCCCAAAACTTTCTCTACCAAACACAGCCATAAGTGTTTGGCAAAGTAGCTTTTAGTTTTTAAGTAATATTTATAGCTTTCTGAGTAGATTTTGTCCAAAGCTAATTTTTTCTACAAATATTAAGAGATGAAACTATTAAACACTAGTCATCTAAACAGCTAGTTCTACAGATAAAAGTTAATAGTTACGTCCATAATTTAAAGCTAAAAATTAAGAGATGAAACTAAACACTAAAAGTTCACCGCTACTTGGCCGAACAGATCCTTTGTCTTCCTATTCATTATTGAAGTATGTTCCTAAACATAAACACGCCAAAAGAAAATAAGAGGAAGGAAGCTACCTACGCGCAGCAATTAGCGTCGGATCCCGCTTGGCATCAACCGCGAGTGGCTAATTAAAGTCTAATCTAAATTATGGAAGTCACTTACTTAATACGTGTGGTGGCCCGTCGCCTACTCAAGCCGAAGTAGGCTTTTGGAAGGCAAAATAGGCCTTACACTCATAGGCTTATAGGGTGACAAAAGATGGCTAGTTCCCAAATTAAAGGAACAAATTTTATAATCGACAAGCGTGCTAGATACTAGGATTGCCTTTTCATATGAAAATTACTTATAAGCTAAAATTATTTTAAGGCATAGTTCTTTTAAAGTTATTTTTAGTTTTTATTCAAAAAAAATTTGTTCATATAGATATCAAATCATTTATATAAGGTTTGACCTTCGTACGATTAATATTTAAATAAGGATTCATTTTATTCAACTTATTTTCACTTCTTATTAAAAAATAAGTTCAAATGAGTTAAGATAAGTTCAGATCCGGTCTAATAAGGTTTTATTCAATAAAGTATAAGGCTGAATTAGGTCTAATAAGAAAAAAAATCTGATAAGCAATAATAAGTTAAAAAAAACGGAGCCTAAATTATAATAACTTAAGAAAAACAAATTTGAGTTATGTTAATTTCATATTAGTTTAGATAAGTTCAGATAAGTTAAAAGAAACAAAAATAAGTTACAAATAACAGACCCTATATCTAAAATTATTGAGAAATGATATATGCACTCCTAATTTCATTACATTATTAATAATACGATTGGTGCATAATTTTGACATAAATCCTGACATAATACCCATTTTCAGAAAATGTATGTAATTGTTATACATAGCTTAAGATTGTATATATCATTAACCAATTTCTTCAAATCTCGATAGTTGTTAAAAGAAAGGGACGCATTTGTTTTTCTGAAGTAAACAATGGCTTGGGCGATTGCATAAGGGTTTAACCTAGGGGTGTTCACAAATATCCGATCCGATTGATCTGATCCGCAATCCGGTCGATCTGATCCAAAATATAGCGTTTTGGATAATTCGTATCAGATATCCTTAAATTTTCTAATCAGATACGGATCACCCTTTTGGCCTTTTCGTACATCCGAAATATGTTTTAAAATCATATATTTTTGAATATCCGGATAGAAATCGTAAATATCCGTTATTTTTTCATTAAATAACATTGATTTTAAGCTTTTTCCCAAAAAATCGGATCGGATAATCCGGGTATCCGATTCGAAATGAACACCCACCAACATTTGAGAGTGGATCTTTCTAAAACATTTAGCACCCCTTTTCCGTTCCATCACTACTAGATTGACTCTATCTATCACTACTTTATAAATTTTACTTCATATATGAGAAAATCATTTTCCACCCTTAATAAAAATTCTCAAGAGCTATTATTAAATTTTCAACTTGGCATCTTTAATACACAATTTTTTTAATAATAAAATTAGAGACCCAATTTTCATGTTAGAATCGGATCTAGATGCTTCATGATGGTCTTGCTCACCTTTTCAAGAGACCTAAAACAAATGCCCCCTAATACGTACTAGCCACTTTTAGTTAGCAGCTAACTAAGCTTAACTTTGAAATGCTTTAACGCCAGATAACAGTATTTTTTGGGTATTTGCAAGCTCAATGAGTCTAACACGGTTAGTGGTTTCGGGAACATGTTGCGCGTGTTTCGTGCAAGTAAAAGAACTTGGAGGAAAAGATCAAGAAAAGAAAAGGAGGAGACGGGTAGACCAGGTCAGAGGGCGCAACGAGGTTTAACTTTTGTTGGTAGTTCGTTTTGCTTTTTCTTAGATCTTATTTCCTTAATTAGTATATTATAATGTTACTTGTTTCCTAAGAAGAGTTAATATTTAGTTTCCTAATTAGTATTCCTTTTTCTGCTAGGAATAGATTTTTTTTTCTAACCTCTATAAAAAGAGTACAACTTTTGTTATACATTCGGGTGTACCATAATAATGGTACATCCAGAACTATTTTTTGTTCATTGCTCATTTCGAAGTCTAACTTTTCAGTAGTGATAAAAAATAGCCTTAGAGTATGGTACACTCGGATGTAATATTCTCTAAAAAGAGGGTTGGGTGCCAATTTCAATGTCTGGGAAAGAGAAGTCCTTGTTGAGAATTAGTCTAGTTAGAATAGATTGCTAACAGTTGTTTGCCTATTGTTATTCGTAAAGTTTGTACCTTTTATTTTGTTGCATTGACTCCCATCATTATTGTAAGTATTTTGTTTCCGCTAGTCCCTTACAAATTACCAATATAACATGCAAGTCTTCCTTAATTACTAGCCAGCTTATATCTTCACTTAGTATGTAGTATGTACCCTAATCAACATTTGATTATCTCTTGAGGGTGGGGGTTGTAGGATTTAGTTAGCTAGATTTTTCTTTTTTCTCGGATTTCAGAAATGTTAATGTCGATTCTCATCTTGAGTGCCTAAGTTCCTATATTCTATACACTAAAAAAACATTAGAGTATCTCTTTATTCTGCTACCCTTCGTCGAACTTGTTCTGTTCATGTTCTTGCCGAAAGCTTCCAAGGGATCTTTTTTTATAGCTTAATATTAATTTTAGTTAATGTAGATGGAGAAGAAGAATCATTGGTATTACTCCCCAAATGTATGTCAATGCTTGCAAATTAGCGGTGCGCCGGTAACAAACGTGCAATTGGGAGCCCATCATTTTATCGGTGCTTTTCTAGTATCAATGCGTTCTTTTAAAAGGTTCATATAAATATAAAAAGCTCCTTTTTATGGCGTGAATCAACTTTTAATACCCAAACTAAAATAAAATAAAAGGGACCATAGTGTGAATTAACTTTAGCGAATTAAGAAAAGCACTAGCTTATCTATTTATTTATTTTGGCGGCTATCTATCTAAATGATCATAAGAAATATAGTAGCATCCAATCTATATATACTAGTCATATATGCACGCGATGCATGCAGAATCATGTAAAATTTTGTATGAATATATAAAAGTAAGTTGGTTTAGACTGTTTTGTATTTACTTTTATCAAATTTTAAAAATATGAAACTGTTAGTTATGTGGAGAGTTGTTTTATTTATTTAGGAATTAATAAAAAAAGATAAATATTGATTTTTGGTGTCCCCTAAGCTTCACTTATAGAATAAAGATATATTAGAAAGCGTAGGGAAGAGTTGATATCCGCCACATGTCACCATCCCGCTTTAATTAGCATTCTATCCAACATTATTCTATTATTGATGCTTCTATCAAAAATAATGATGATGGTATATAAATGAAATTAAGTGTTAAGTTGTCTAATGAGAAAAGTAACGCTGAGTTATATTCTTTTTTTGTTAATATTTTTCACACTAGATAACATTAGTTGTCTCTAACTAAAAATCCCGGGTATCATCGGGGACTGATAGTCTGATACTAGTTCCATAATCATATATAGTTCCTAGCTTGATCAATAAGAAAAAGAAAATCAGTAAAGTACATCTAAGAGTTTTAATTTTACAATTTATTCCCTAAATGATTGCAAGTCTCTCAAATTAGGTTCATAATTGTTGATTTTTTTTTAATATGTCCATCTACCACTTTGAATGACCAAGCATCGGGTATCTCAAATGATTGAAAATCTCATAGATGACTACATGCACTTACTGCACGCAGTTTTACTTACCCGTTTCGGCTTTGGATATGCACGCAGTTGCACTCTCTCTCTTAAAGACAACAAATTAGTTTCTCCCCGTATGTGGTCGTAGCTAATATATTATTAACGAACCGATTAAACTTATGTGTCGTTCTCTTTTCATATTTATCTTTTATAGTTGATTGCTTCCATTTTAACAATAATTAACCATAATAAAATTAGCTAAATGATTAATAACCAGCATTATCATTTAATTAGTTTTTTTAACATGTGTAAGATTTAATAAACATGAAATGTATTTTAACCATCATGCAGGCTAGCACAAGGGTCAACCTTGTACGAGCCTGCCACAACATGAGCGGCCAGACTCTAAACTCAAAGGTTGGAGGTAGGGGTAATAATAAGTCGAGTTGGGTTGAGATTTGCATAACTTGACTCGACTAGTTAAGATCTCGAGTCGAACTTGATTCGAGTCAGTCAAGATCGAGTCGAGCTTCGTTCGAGTTTTGACCAACTTGTATGAGTTCGAGTCGAGCTTGGCTCGATTCAATCTCGAGTTATTTGCGAGTTTTCAAGTCGGTTTTACACCAATAAGATAGATTGTATATAAAAATCGAATATATTAATCCTCTATTATATCATTTGAGTTTCTCGCGAGTCTTCGAGTCTAGTTGCGTATATCGACTCGGTCTCATTAGCGTGTTGAGTCGAGCTTGACTTTGATCCGAGCTAACTCGAGTCGAGTGTTAACCGAGTCGGTCTCGAGTAACTCACAAATTGTCTCGCTCGATTAGCACCCCTAGTTGGAGGTGAGTCAAGTAGCGAGAGACCTTATTTTGTGATGTTTTTCGATGAGGGACGTATAATACAGGTAAGTTTACATTTCCTTATCGATCACCTTGCTAAATATAGAGGGTAACATATTTATTAGCTTGGAGTACATGCTCAAATATATGTACTTAAATATATATGAAGAGAGAAAGGTTCTTCCAAGATGTCCTACGCCACTAATTTGGATGAGAGGATTATTAATAGGTTGCATGTATGATGATCTTAGAGTTTGTGTAAATCTAATTGGGGGACATCATATTGATCTGCCTAATTATCTGGTGAAGAATGCCAGGTGTTGACCCCTTGGATGCCTCAATTTAAGATATTTGATTGTCTGCCTAAATTACTTCTTCACTACTTCCCCTCCACCAAAATAAAATGAAGAAGGAAGAGACCCACGCCAGTACTTGTAAGCTGTAGTACGTACAAGTGCGTAATCAAATATGTGCGATCAATATTTCTTGCTACCCAAAAACATTTAGTGTTCTATGGTTTAATAGTCAAACAAAAACATCTGTCTTTACAAAAAATAAAACAATATTATGGAAAGTTAGTATTTTGTGTTGTCTTATGAAGAAAGTATTAAATATTAGTATGCAGTAAAAAGGGATTATGCAAACTACCAAATTCGTCCTATTACTAATTTGTACAAGAGCCACATTCTGGAGCTAGGGAATGGATCTCGGACGAGCAAAAAGAAACCAAGAAAGTTCTCATGCGTTGTGTTTGAACGGGCACTCCACTGTCGTGATAGGCAACGTTAACCCTGTTTGCTCGAATGAGCAGGCCAATGCTCGGACGGGCCATTAGAAGCTCGTGAATTGTCTCACGTGCCATATTTTGCTACAGCTATGTTTGGGCTTTTGGGAGTGTCTCCTATATGTCAAAAGGAGTATTAAAAAGCTCCTAAACTACCCTAGGCCTAGTACGAGTTGATTGATAGCCTCCAAGAGCGTTTTAGGGTTTTGGGAGAGAGCTAAAAGGGAGGAAATCATTTTTGTTGAGGGTTGTGTGAGTTTAACCACATAAAGAGCAATTAAGTGCTTGACTATGTTATTTTGTTTGTAGTATATTATTGATGTAATTGTTGAATTCATTTATAGAAGAAGAATTTATTGGTTGAAGCAGGGTAACCACGTTACTCCATAATTGTGTTGTTGTTTGATTGCTTTGATTTCTTTGTTGTTAGTATTGTTTTTTCTTCATTACTCTAACCTTTTTCTTTCATTCATAACAATTGGTATCAGAGCTTAAGGTTATTTGAAAAATCCTTAAGATTGTCAGTGATTTAAATTCAAAGTTGTAATTTTTGGAGTGGCAGTGGTTGACGGAAGGTTATGGAAGAAAATGGGTGAGTCAGGTGACCATACTAAGTTTTGTGTCCCATTAATGGGAAGATGAGCTTTTCGATGTGCAAGAGTTTGGTGGAGGATATGTTGGTTCAACAAGGGATAAATAAGGCAAGAGCAAATTGAGAGGTATGGAGGATATCAAGTGGACTTCCATGAAGAAGATCGTGGTGAGCACGCTTCGACATGCAATTGCTCCCCAGTTCAAGTATAATGACTTGAAGGGACCCGATCCAAGAGAGTTATTGGAGAGTTGGAAACAGTTTATGCTACAAAGTCATTGACAAAAAATATTCTTGATATGTGAGTTGTATCAACTCACAAAGGAGGTTGATACAAGTATGCAAGATGACATCGACATATTGAACCGATTGATGTGTCAATTGTTGAATGTGGATGAGAAGTTGTCGGACCAAGAGCAATTTTTACTACTATTGGAATCACTTCCCAAGGGATATAAGACAAATAGTGCAAACCTTGATTATCGGTGGAAGTGAGCTTAATTTCTCTCAATCAAGTCTTGGCAACGTTGAGAGAGAAAGAGAGGTTCATGGTAAGGACTGAAGGAGAATAAAGGAAAGTGGAGTATGGGCTTATGGCAGAGAAATCTCATTGTGAAAGAACTCGAGAGAAGAAGACTGGTGGGTAACAATATAATGGAGGTCCATACAAGTCTTAAGGGAGGCGAAAACATAGTGGCAAAGAGGGCTACTATTGTAAGAGGAAGGAACACATCCCATGTATATATGTGCAAGTAGATGAAGGAAGATCTCAAGAAGATGAAGACCTTGAAAAAACTAAGGTGGAAGACATGATTTTCAAGAGAGGGGGAGGTAGCTTTAGGCTTCAAATGATGCACTCCTCGTTGAAGGGAGAGGTGTTTTTGAGAGAAAAAGGATAAATGAGCCCGAATCATTCCATGTGTGTTTTGAGAAAGAGAACTTCTCGGACTTGAGCTATGTGATGTGGCCTTGTGACCTTGTTTAATGATGAAAAGCTGAAGGTTGAAGGCATTTGAGAGGTGGAATTTGTGACATATGATAGTGTCAAGAGGAAGTGTGCTTATAAAGTAATATTATTTTTTTGTTCGAATCTCTTTTCTTTATTGTGATATAATTACAGGGGCTATTGCCCATGATATAATCAACAAGCAACTACTGTCTAAAACCAATGTAATATGTGCAATTCTTGGTAATAACTTAATACCATGTGTAATTTTTGAGACTCTTCTATCTTAAAGCAAGTTGTATAATATTTCCTTTGCTTTTATGATACATTTTGACTTTGCATATTTACCAACATAAAAATTTAGCCATTAATGTCTTTGATTAACTAAGAATAATAAAAAGTATTGACATCTGAAATGTACATTTTGAGAGGTACGAATTTGATAAGATCTAGCTCACATAACTTCTTTTTCTATTATGTGTAAGGGGGATTCAAATAATTGAACTTGTGAAAAACGCAAAATGTCAAAAAATAACAACTAAACAGAGGATGAATTAATTTGTGAATTCTTGAAGGTTCATTAGATTTCTTTGGAACAAAGTAACTTGAGTGGTTCAAATACTTTAAAATTTAGATCGGATGTTTTAGATACTTAAAAATACACTTTGGTATTTTATAAGTCTATTAGATTTGGACTCTGGTATATTTTAAATACTTGAGTTTTATTTTGAGTGTTTTTAGGGCCCTATAATCTACATTTGAGGGATAAAAGGTAGGAAAAATTGATAAGAATAATCCGACCTTTGACCGGTCTTCCACCAATGGTACCATTTTCATTTAATCCAGCAATAATCCCACATTTGACACCCATATTCTCTCAATGGTACAGGATGATGACAACCTGTTTAACCGTAAAAATTACCATTGACTTTTTTTAAAAAAAAAAACTTTAAACCTCCCCTTCTCCCATTACTGCCACCCTCCCCTTCCCCCATTACACAGCTGCCCCACCCCCAAAAACCCTCCCCTCCCCTAAAACCGCCACCCCACACCTTGGAAACTACCCCCCTCCCTTCCCCTCCCCCGCCTCTGCCACCATTTCTCATCCACCACCACCGCATCTCCTCCTCTCTCCTCTCTCTCCTCTCCATCATCTCCACCACCGCATCTCCTCCTCTCTCTCTCTCCCCTCTCCATCATCTCCACCACCGCATCTCCTCCTCTCTCCTCTCTCTCTCTCTCTCTCTCTCTCAGTCTTCTCCACCGCCGCCTCCCGCCGTCAACCTAAAAAGATCGACATCGGAGCTCGTGCGCGACAACTCGAAAATTGTCGTTTATGGACTTACGCTCTTACTTGTAATTCAGGGGAGGGGAAGGGGAAGGGTGGCAGAGGCGGGGGGGTTGTGGGAGGGGTGGTGGTTGAGGTGAGGGAGATTGGCTGGCGGGGGGTGGGGGGAGTTCTTTTTTTAATTTTTTTAAGTTAATTTATAAATTATACTTAATTAGTGGTTAATTAAGAATTTAGGTTTAAATTATATTTAATTAGCTATTAATCACGTAATTAAGAGAGTTTACATGTAATTGTAGGTCACCAACAGGTGAGGGACCATTGAGAGAATATGAGTGTCAAAGGTGGGATTATTGCTGGATTAAATGAAGGTGATACCATTGGTGGAAGACCGACCAAAGGTCAGATTATTCTTACCAATTTTTCCTAAAAGATATTGTACTTTGTTAATTAGGAAAAGAAATATATCACAACACTACCATCCAACAAGTAAGATATAATTAAGGAATGAACTAGATTTAACCTTGACTCAAAGAGTCCTTTTCCGTCACTTGTTAACCATTCTATCACTTATCCTAAATTCCTAATTGAGGATTATGGGTCATTTTTATCTAAGATAAACGACTAGATAGGCCTTTTCAAGCAGTTCACTTCTTTAGAAATTGACATACAATGGGTGATCTAAGACTAGAGTGACATTTTCTAAGAGATGGAGAGAGGTGAGACTTTTTTATACATACAAAATTAAAGAAAAAGCGGAAGTCTCTTAAGTCTTAACCCTCTTTCCTTGATCTTTACTACTAATCGATCTAAATTGAAACAAGTTGAACTGAATCTAACAAAACTTAAGTTAAACAAAGTGAAATTATATTCACTAGAATTGTGAGAGAAAACTAAACTGAGCTAAATCGACAAAACTAAATTGAACTGAATTTGTTCGAACTAAACTAAATTGTATCCGATTTATATTTTCATTAATTCAGTAAAAAAGAACATGTCCTTATTGTCGTAGCACCCATCATTTATTTTGGCATAAAAAATCTTTATGGACTTTTATTAACAGTGAGTTTACATAAATATATATTTTGTATTACATTCTACCGACGATCATATCATTATAAATCACCTTCTTATAATTGAAATTCTAAAATACATAATACCTAACCAAATAAGAAAAAGTTACACACAAATTGTATGAAAATTGTATGAAAAAAGATTTGATCCCGAATCTACAACTACAAGGGAGCATTTAAACCATTGATCGATATAAACTAATATGTAATATTAAATTATAAATAAATATTATCAAAATACATAAGCCGAATTTCTCGAGATTCCTTTACCATATTTTTTTTACAAATATTAGCAATAAAAAATAAGGTCAAAATTGATAAAAATTTACTCTCTACAAAAATTAATGGAGTATTACTTTATGGGACAAAAGTCCCACTTAACATAGAGCTCTCTACCTTTTTACCACACTTTTCCTCACACCAGATGTTTTCACAATCTAATAAATAAAATTTTTACTGATAAGGTCTTGGTCGGATGGCTAAAACTTAAAGCTGAGGATGATAGGTTACAGGTTCAAGTTCTCCTTCCTCGTAAGTAATATTTAATGACCTTGTGACTCAATTGTACCAAAAAGTTTTAATTTTTTATTTTTAATTTTTAAAAATATTCATAAAATTAAAAAATAATTAAAATTCCGGCCCATGAAATGCACCAAAGGAATATATATAATCACATATCACAATCTCTCCTTCTCACTCTCTCTTTCATTCTTTCATTTCTCTCTCTCTCTGTGTTGAATGCTGATTTATCCCCGTACCCTTCGCCGCTCTCCTCTCATCTATTCTTCCATCTCCATTCAACTTCATCTTATTATTCACACAAAAAACTAAACATATTCAAACTCCATTATTTTTTCTTTTTAAGTGAATAACAACTTCTCCTTTTTTCCTATAATTCAGGCAAATTTAATCTTCCATTTTTTTAATAAATCTTTTTTTGCTTGACCAAATCTGAGAGTAATCATTCATCATTGGTTAATCTCCCCTCATTTTTGTTAGTTACAAACATGTGCCTCTACTTAATGTTTGCTAACCATTCCCTAATCTTTTCCTCCTCCCATGTTCATTTCCTTTGTTATTAGTATTACTTAACAAACCATAAAAACAGAACACCAAATTCTAAAAAAAAAACACCCTTTTTTTCCAAATTTTTTTTCCTTATTACTATTGTAACATGGAGTATTTCCATGACAATTTGAGAGAGATAGAAGGCAAGCTAGCACATGATCCACACCATTTCGACTCCTCTAGGACGACATCGACGAAAACGACACGTTGCATACTAGTTTCAGGCCCGGTGATCGTAGGGGCAGGCCCGTCGGGCTTGGCGGTAGCGGCATGCTTAAAAGAGAAGGGTGTACCCAGCTTAATATTAGAGAGATCTAATTGTATAGCTTCCTTATGGCAGCTTAAAACCTATGATCGTTTAAGGTTACATCTTCCTAAGAAGTTTTGTGAACTTCCCTTAATGCCCTTCCCACAACACTTCCCTACGTACCCTACAAAGAGGCAATTTATTGAGTACTTAGAGGATTACGCATCGAAATTCGATATTAATCCGGTGTTTAATCAAACCGTGGATAACGCTGAATTTGATCAAACGCTAGGGTTTTGGAGGGTAAGGACTACTACAACATGTACTAGTTATTATACTAGTCATACTACTAGTACTAGTAGTAGTAAAGGTGTATTGGTAGGGGGTAAGGAAGGTGAAGAGGCGGCCGCGGCCACGACAACAACCACGACGACAACGGAGTACGTATGCCGGTGGTTGGTGGTGGCGACGGGCGAGAATGCCGAGGTGGTGGTGCCGGAGTTAAAAGGGGTGGAGGAGTTTGGAAAACCAATAGTACATACAAGTTTGTACAAGAGTGGGGAAGTGTTTAGAGGTAAAAGGGTGTTAGTTGTTGGGAGTGGAAATTCAGGGATGGAAGTTTGCTTGGACCTTTGTCATCATAATGCTATGCCTTCAATTGTGGTCCGAGATACAGTAAGTATACCACCATACTATCGTACTTATTTAATCATTAGGTTCTGTTTTTTTATGACGTACCAGAAAGAGTTCATATTGATATAAGGTTAATTAACAGTACGGTCTTTGAACGAACTTCTTTTGTTTTGAGTCAAACACTAATATGTTGTTGAATTTGAGATGATATTGAAATCTAATAGGTTTAAGTGGACTTAAAAAGATACTTAGGCACTAAATGCCAATTCATTAGTCTAAGCTTAATTATATAAAGGATAACATAGTAGATTTTTTTTTTTAAACCCATGTTATTTTGTTGGTTTCTATGTGTTTGGTGTGATCTCTTATGAAAAGGAGTAACTAAAAAGATAAGGAGTGAAAGGGGTGGTGGTTTATTTTAGTTATAGTGTCCTCCTCTATTTAGGAGCAAAAAGCCTAATGTTGGTTTAGCCTTTTAACAAAGACCCAACTTTTTAGTTCTCCACCATGACAAAAGATTAGATTGGACTCAAATAAATATAATTTTTCTTTTTCTAAATTTATTTTAAATAAAAATGCAGAGCCTAGAGGAACTCTCTATTTAATTATATTGTGATATAAATATCATTATCTATACATATAATGAAATAAATACTATTTAAATCCTCAAATATTTTTTATAAATTGCAAACATAATAATACTATAATAGGAAGGCTTTTTTAGACTTATCTAAACTAGGCTGAAGTTAGCTTCGCACTATAACAGAAAAGACTAAACTGGTTAAAATGAAATTTTTATTGATTTAGTTTTAATGATAACTAATATGAAACGGAGTAAGTATAAGCTAAAAAGCACAGAACAACGTTACAAGATCATCATTGTTGTAATGGCTACTTTTTTTTTTGTGAATTTAGTTATCTTTCGGTAATGGATATTTAATCATAACTTGAGCACTTCCTCAAATATAATAAAGAGATAATTGTGGAATTTTGTGCGTGTGCTCTTTTGTTCATAGTTGTAGTGAAAAGTGAAGCTTTATAATAGCTTTATAATAAAATAATAAGCACTTCTAATTAGTAGTCAATTAGTCATGGGCATGCAATAAAGGTTAGGCTAAGCTTAAACTATTACTAAAAATTACTTTAAAAAATGGTATAAAATCTTTTTTATGGGGTTGTTATTATAGGTTTTGTTCTAATTGATTAGTGAGTTCAAGTTCCAAGTACTGTTCATAATCTTTTTGCAAATTGGCTCAAAATTTTCACTTTCTTGGGATACTCAAAGCATGCGCAACATTGGCTCAAAATATACTTAGTTAGAATCTTAGTAAGCATTTCATATTAATCCTTATATAATATGGCCCAATCTTTTTAGTTAACCCCTTGCTAAAGGTTTTTTCTTCTGTAAAGATACATTCCTTGCCTGTAAAACACCTACTAGAATTATATTCATTCTTTTTGTTTCGGGTGCAGCATAGGAGTAAAGATCGGATAAGAATTATCGAATAGTAGAACTAAACTGAACTGAATCTTATTCATTCTGGCCATTAGAGCAACTCTTATTTGAAGTTATTACGATTAATGATATGCTAATTATCATATTTTATTTTGCGATTTTGAAGGTTCATATCCTACCTAGGGAAATGTTTGGGAGATCAACATTCGGATTGTCGATGTGGTTACTCAAGTGGTTGCCAATAACCCTAGTGGACAGACTCCTCCTAATAATCGCATGGCTAATATTTGGTGATACTTCAAAACTAGGTTTAGCTCGACCTAAAATGGGACCTCTTCAACTCAAAAATTTGACAGGAAAAACACCAGTGTTAGATGTTGGGACGTTTGACAAGATCAAAAGAGGAGACATCAAGGTATAGTTGTAGTACTTCATGTCTCAATTAATTATTACCATCATTTCACAACTTGCTTTAATTTTATTTGCTCTCTTTTTTCATAAAAATAAAAATCTTGATTCTCCTCATTAGAGGGGGGAAAAGGGCTCCAAAGTTGAGAGATCCTAGTAAGATTTTTGCCCAGAAAAGGCATTGCTTCTCCTATTACATGATAGAAATTTTTAGTGGGACATGATTCTCACTTCCATTACTAGCTAATAAATCATTAGCAAAATCCCTTAGTGTGATTTAGGCCTCTTTCTTTTTCGTCCAGTTTTTTTCACTTTATGATAATTAGATTGAGTATTAATCAAGTAGTACTAACTACTATAAATAATCTGTTTAGTGGTAGGAGGGGTTATGAAGGATATTTTGTGCCTAAAATGTGTATCTTATGTTGTAAAAAATGATTATGTTAGGGCTTACCAACTGGCCATGACATATGAATATCAGGTAGTTTAGTCGATAAATATTTTTAAATTATTACCTAATGTTTGAATCGATTCTATATTCATTTCTTTACTTTGCCGATTTTAATATAAAAAGAACAATATTCCATATTACAATATAAATTATTTAGCATATTCTTTTAAATATGACTAAGCTAAGTTCTATTGTTATTTTTCTCCCCCTTTCATAGATTTATAACATAAGAATATGCTAAAGTGACTATTTTTTTTTGGCAATTAAGTGACTGAAGTTTTTGCACATTTGTTACTATGCATGTAGATATGTCCAATCATTAAGCGATTAAAACATCAAGCCGTTGAATTTGTTGATGGAAGTGTGCAAAACTTTGATGCAATCATCTTGGCAACTGGATACAAAAGCAATGTGCCATATTGGTTAAAGGTATCATCTTTTTCCCTCTCCCCCACCATTTCTTTTTTCAGTTTCTTGACACTTTAGTACTCTATGATACTTTCGTTTTTTTTAAATTGCAATATTTTGACTTTTATATTATTTAGATCCATTTTATTATTTATATTAAAAAATAATATATAAATATTATTTGTTACTATATCAAGATGATGCTTTTGTCTCAATTCACAATTTAAATTTTCTCCTACAAAGAATTAGAGGCTCTAATCATGTCACACCCCCTTATGCGTAAGCCCTTTAATCTTGAAGGATGCATCATATTCCCGTCATATCTGGTGTTAATGACACCACTTTAGAAAAGAGGGTCGTTGAGATTTAACTCATGAACTAGCACTAGCTAACTCTTGATATCATATTAGAGGAACAACTCAACTAAAAATCTAAATAGATGGTTGGAGTTCATAATTGGTTTTATATTCTATCAACATTCGTTAATGATTATAGTTATGTATTGATAAATACAAAGTGAAACTGTTGCAATTTTATTATGTTCTTTGAGAGAAAGTTTCAAAACAATGAAAAAGTAAAGTATGGTGTACCATTTTCTTTCTCATCTAGGAAAGGGAGATGTTCTCAGAACAAGATGGACTACCAAGGAGGCCATTTCCTAATGGATGGAAAGGAGAATCTGGATTGTATGCTGTGGGGTTTACCAAACGTGGCTTGTTAGGTGCATCCATGGATGCTAAAAGAATTGCAGCTGAAATTGGACAATGTTGGAATTCTGAATCAAGACATCCTACACCGTTTGATCGCGCGTATTAACCATCTTAATATTGACTCTTTTTAAGTTTTTTTAGGCATTACTAGCTCTATCTGGATTTAATTGTCGCGTTACTAGTTTAAGCTATACAGTCAACGTGACAACTAATTTTGGACAGAGCAAGTATTAGTTGAAGATGGACGGATGATGATGATGATGATAAGTAGAGAATTTTTGGTGGTACCATAATACTTGGTACTAATGAAGCTTCTACCTCCAAAGAAAAGTTATATGGGATGGTAGGTACAAAAGAGAAATGAGTTGGATCATATTATAAGGTCATCCCCATCTTTTTCAAGACAACAAAGAGGGAAAAAAAGCACAATAATACTTGGAGTGGCCAGGAAAAAAGAAGAAAAAAAAACATCAGAAAAAAAAATTGAGATTTAACAAGCATGTTCAATTTTGTGGGGGACCTGTACATCTTGTACATTTGCTGTTTTCAATATTTAGACTTAGGCAAGACTTGTTAGGAAGACAGGTTTATAGAATTGTTTGGTATTGATTTTTGCAAAACTGTTATGAGATTTTTTCTCTCTTATTTCTTTGAGATTTATGATATGATAATTCCAAAAGGTTTGGATGAGAAATTTTGACATTATGATTGTAATAGAATTGATTTTTTTTGAAAATTTTCTTTCTTATTTAATGGTAATTAAACAAGAGTGAATGGATTTGTAATATGCAAGTTGATTGTAAATAGTGGCGAAGAATGTACCTTCTCTAGGAAAGGTGAATAAAATTTTGGCGAGAAAGGTTTCCTAACTAATATACCTCTTACCTTCTTTTGTAAATAAATGAACTAATTTGCCACTTTCATTTATTAGTTTCTACCCTGCTTCTCGTATAAAAAGCACTTATTACGAGATATTACCTTATAAAAATTGTGACAAATCTCTTTTTGGACATTTTTGTTGCGAAAAGGTAGCACTAGACAAAGTCCTTTAAATAGGCCATTCATTTTGATGTTGTCATCACATGCCAATCACACGACGTCTCTTTTTCTCCAAATATGTTCCTTTTCCGTCCCATTTCACAATGTCCCTCCTCATTTCAATCTCTTCTTCTCTTGTACTTCGTTGTAGGTGGATTGTTGGTGTTCTTGCTCAAAACATTTTGATGAAATTGTGGAGGAAATTCTTTCAATTCCATGGGATATTTCAATGCCCTCCAAAGTCCAAACTGACCATTACACTATTTGTTGACCTAAACTAGTTCAAAAATATTACAAAGCTTACAATCGAGTGTTTGCAACATATATTTGGTGAACTTTTGAAGATGGTGTTTTGGCATCACAATTGGATCTCACAAGTTGTAGTATTAAGAAGTTCAAAAGTTTTGCTCGAACAAAGAAGGTTACGAAATATTAGTTTTGACACAATTTGTTGGTCCAAAGAATATATGATTTTATTCCGTTGGAATTTTCAAATTTCTTATTCAATGATTGGTGAAATTTAGAAATATATTGTAAAGGATTAAATTGGGGCAATTGTCCAGTGGTTGTTACAAGATGATCATGTGTGAAAAGGTTCAATTTAGTGGATTTGTAGAGTGGTATCTTTTCGCATCAAAAGGTCATAGACAATAATTTGATTTTAGAGTTTCTGTAAATAATTTATCTTCAAAAATATGTTTTTAAAGTAGTTTTTGACAGATTTTCCTTATCATACCAATACTTTTAGAGAGTGTTTAGGAGAAAGTATCGATATCAAATAATAGTCCTGGAGCATATGTTTTTTAGAGGTTCCTAGAATATATCTAACAAACAACTCAGATGACCATCTTTTGTTTACATACCAGTATAAAGAACTTCAATAATTAACGTGGATGCATTTTCTACAAATCTTCAAATATATGCAAGTATCGATATCAAATCATATTCCTAGAATATATCTAACACAAACCTTATGAATAACTTTTTTTTAAAATAAATGGCCTCTTTTTCCTTCGAATATTCATTTTGTTGAATAATTTTTTTGTTTTAATTTTTTGATCGTATATTCTAAAATGCTTCGATGATAGTGATCCCCGTATCATATTTGCAGCGCACTTCAAGGCCTTTTTATAAAAATATTTATTAAGATGCTTTTGATAGATGGTACTAAATAATACAAATGACAATTATAAGATGATAGGAAATTAAAAGTAGAAGGATTTTTATTTAGAGGAATGTGATGTAATTGAATTTATATTAATGCTAATATTATATTACTTTGAGCCAGATTGCAAACAAATTTTACTTTGTATAATAATAATAATAAAATTAATAGTAATAATGAAGAATATGATAATTTTCTATAAGTAAAACAATATAAATAAAAATATCGATAAAAATATTTAAAATATAATTATAATAGTTATATATTTATATTAGAAGTGACTATAACAATTTCTAAATAGAAAAACAATAATATTAGCAAGATCGATAATAATATTAAAGAACATAATTAGATATTAAAACATTAATAGAATGTATTTCATATATCAATCAAATAATAATTTCTATAACGATAATAATAAATCAAGACTAATACCAAAGATGGTAACAAAAATGTGGTTGTTAATAATAAACTGAATTGCACAAACTGAATTCAGTCCAAAATAATAGGGTCTAAACTAAGGCTTAGATACCTACTTATAGAAACAGAATTATCGAGAATCCGATTTTGGAATCGGTTTCACTGGTTTCTGAGTGAGTATCGAGTGTGAAAATCTCAGAATTAAAATCAATTACAATTGGCTCCAAACTTTAGGTTGAGTTTATCCATAAGACTCTTTTCCGTATTTCAGACTCTGCCACATCAGCTTTCCACTAACTTTATCTATTATTTAATATTTCAGACTCACATAAAACTCATTCCAATTTTGATCTTTATCCCTCTGACTGCCTTTAAAACTCTTCAACAAATTTGAGCATATTATATTCCAATTTTTTTTTTAAACAGTGACACTTGGTAGCACTCTATTGGTCATTATTATTAAAGTGAGTCTTAAGGTGAGTCTTGGATTTCTAAGACTCACCTTAAGACTCCCCAAGTCTTAAAGGGAGTTTATTAGTAGTCTTTAAGACTCTCCAAAGTTTTATCTTGAGACTCACTCTTAAGACTACTAATAAACTCACCCTTTTTTAGTACCCTAAACCAGTCCTTTTATACCAATTTTAGTCCGAATCTAATAGCGTATTTTCGATTCCCGTCATGTATAATAGAAAAGAAAAAACCAAAAACTTACTTCCTCCGTTTTTATTTAAATGTGACACTTTTAAATTCACGGACTCCTAGACAATTTTTGGGAAGGAAAGAGATAGAGAGAAAAAAAATAAGGGGACCCATGTGAGAGGAGAGAGATAGAGAGAGTTTATTGACCAAAATAGAAAGTGTCACATTAAAAAAAAAACGGAGGAAGTACAACAATGGTTATTAATCCTCCATCGATAACATGAGTGTATGGAAATGATAGGAGATTGGTGACCTAGCTCTGAGAAACACTTGGTGACAATATGGTGGAGTCCAACTCCACCAAACCAAAAAAAAAAGGTAAATGATATTAGTTAGGTGGGGTCAAAGAAAAAGGGGGGAAAGCAAAAGGGGTTTGTACTGTCTTCAGAGAAAATTTTAGAAAGAGAAAGAAGCTCTGTTGATGGACCTTGGCGGGAAGCAACGGCAAGGAACCCATTGTTGAAGCCAAATTACAAGAATCTGCCATCCATTGAAGAAATTGAGCCCCAATTTTTTGTCTTCCATTGAAGTGATACTCCCATTGAAGAAAAGGAAGCTGCCATATTCTAAGAAATTGAAGAAATGGACTTGAATCTGCCATTTTGCTTTGAAGATAGTGAGGTATGTGTCTAAAAGTTATGATTTTTTGATACCTAAGCATTTTCGTTCAAGTGTATGGGAATGTGTTTGCATATGCGTATGGAAAATGTGGGGAATTGGATGGAAATTGAATTGTTGTATGGAAATGAATTGTTGTTTGGATAAGAGAAAAATGTTCATAGAGAAATTAACAAAAGAAGACATGTGAAGTAAAACCATCAAACATCTTCAGTTTTATTTGATAAACTTATCTACGCCCTTTTTAGTACCAACAGTTATGTGCTTTCGTATTAGAAATAAGTTGTTTTGGTATTAGAAATAATTTGATTTATTGGGGGAAAAATGTTGTTTGTTGAATTATGATATGGAAATGAATTGTTTTTTGAATAAGAGAAAAATGTTCATAGAGAAATTAACAAAAGAAGACATGTGAAGTAAAACCATCAAACATCTTTAGTTTTATTTGATAAACTTATCTACGCCCTTTTTAGTACCAACAGTTATGTGCTTTCGTATTAGAAATAAGTTGTTTTGGTATTAGAAATAAGTTGATTTATTGGGGGGGAAAATGTTGTTTGTTTTAGGAAAATATTAGCACCCCTATTGCATTTAATTTTTATGAAGTAAAATTCTATTAGCATATGTATATATAAATTATTTTGATTGCATAGGTGATGCGTAATGACATTGAAGAAGTTGAATGTCAAGTAGACTTGGGTTATGATTGCGGCGTGACTAATGTTGGGGATGGGGACATGGTTCTTCCATTGAATGAATTGGATGGACGTTTATTGGAGTCTAATGTCCCACTCCAGGAAGTATCACCACCTAGCACATGTTGCGGGAGTAATAGTGTAGTTGAAACTCCAAAAGTTGGGATGGTTTTTGCTTGTTGGGAAGATATTGATTCATACTACAAAAAGTATGGGAAGCAAGAAGGCTTTGGTATTGTAAAAGCTTCGGGGAATTACAATAAAAGCGGTGAGCGTAGGAATTACGTATGGAAATGTGAATGTAACGGTAAGAGAATACATAGGAGATGGGAAAATGGCAAAAAAGTTTTTGTTGGTAGTCCCGATTTGATAGAGAGAACAACGAAAACAAAGAAATGTGGATGTGAGGCTATGATATATGCTTATAGGTGTGACAATGGTGAGTGGAAACTAAAGAAAGTAGTGGTTGAGCATAAGAACCACACTCCATCACCTAGTAAGTCTCGCTTCATTAGTATGTATCGTCTGGAAGAGTTAGACATCCATGTCAGACGAAAGCTTTTTGACGAAACTGTCGCGGGTGTTAAGGTTCCCCAAATCTATAATAGTTTGGCTAGGGATAAGGACGGGGTGGACAATATGTCTGTAACAAAGAGAGATTTGCACAATGTCATTGGTACTAAGAAGAGGTTGATTTTGAAGGACGGGGATGCGAAAGCAATGTTGGAGTACTTTAACAAAATGACTGCGGACAACCAAAACTTCTTCCACATTCATAGGCTAGATGACACGGGATATTTAAAAGATGTGATGTGGGTTGATGCGAGGAGTCGGGTTGCGTGGGCAGAATTTGGGGATGTGGTTTGTTTTGATGCGACATATCTCACAAATGAGTACGAGTTACCGTTTGCCAATTTTGTTGGGGTAAACCACCATGGGCAAAGCATCCTCCTCGGGTGTGCATTATTGTCCCATGAAGATACAGAGACCTATCAATGGTTGTTCCGCACATGGCTAGCATGCATGGGAAAAACTCCGAATGCTATACTAACTGATCAAGCAGCCGCAATGCGTAAAGCTTTGTCAATTGAAATGCCTGAGGCACGTCATAGGTGGTGCTTGTGGCATATTGTAAATAAATTTCCAATGAAACTAAAGGGTTACGAGGAGAACTATGAGGATATGAAAGATGCATTGAATCATGCCATTTACGATAGTTTGACAGAAGAGGAGTTTGAGGAGAATTGGCTATCAGCAATTCGAGAGTTCGGAGGAGAAGAGGACAAATGGCTGTCAGGTATTGATTACCCACCTAAATGTCATCTAATGTAAACTATCTGCCTGCATCCTGCTTCGAATCTGCCACTAATTACACGGTACTATTATCAGTATACTTAGGTACCAAAATAAGATTACAATGATACCAAAATGGCCCTGTTTTGCTACTTCCTGTAAACTATCTGCCTGCATTCTGCCACTAATGTCAGGGTACCATTATCAGTATAGTTAGGTACCAAAATAAGTTCACAATGAAACCAAAATGGCCCTGTTTTGCTACTTCTTGTAAACTATCTGCCTGCATTTTGCTTGCATTCTGCCACTAATGTAAGGGTACCATTATCAGTATAGTTAGGTACCAAACTAAGTTTACAATGATACCAAAATGGCCCTGTTTTGCTATTTGATGGAAACTATAATCTGGTTATTCTGCCACTAAAATGATTGTACCAATTTCAGTTAGTTTAGTACCAAAATAAGTGTACAATGATACCAAAATGACCCTCTCTTGATTATTATGCAAACATTTAATCTGTGATGAAATGTTATCAAAATAATTATGTGTATAACAGATATGTATGCAGAGAAAGAGATGTGGGTGCCCGCATACTTGAAAGATTTTTTTTGGGCCGGCATGAAGACCACGCAACGGGTTGAAAGTATTAATAGTTTTTTTGATGGATACTTAGATAAGCACACCCGACTGTATGAGTTTGGCCCTGCATATATGAGGGCAATGGAGTCCCGGACGAATGACGAGAAAATAGCGGATGCAAATTGTACTCGTTATTTGCGGCAGTTGGCCACAGGATTCCTGCAGAGAGGGTTTTCCAGAATCTATATACAGATGCGAAATTTAGGGAAGTGCAAAAGGAGTGCACAAAATGTCTTTACGTGAACGGGGTTTCGAGGAAGTCGTATTCAGGAAATATCGTGGAGCATATTTTGGAGGATAGTGTATGGGTATGGTGCAAGCATACAAAGAAGGAAGTGCTAACAAAGCGGTACAGGAATTATAAGGTGTTATTGAACCTTGATACCCACAATGCCTCGTGTGATTGCAAATATTTTGATTCCCATGGCATTATATGCCGCCACATCATCAAGGTATTCAACATCCACCACATAACAGAAATTCCGGAGATGTTCATTTTGAGGAGGTGGAGGAAGGACATACAAAGGAAGCATACGAGAGTAAAGGTTGCTTACCACGATGGATCGAAGTCAGACGAGGTGAAGAGATATGATCGTATAATGAGTTTGTTCAAACCTGTGTGTTTGAAAGCTTCAGCATATGAAGATTGTGTTGGGGTTATAAATGTGTTGATAGAGCTTCTGTCCATTAGATGCGACGAGAAAATTGTAGCTAGAAACAAAGATATACAGAAAGAGGTTCCAACTCCAACTCCGTTGTCTAGCGTTAGTTGGGTGGAAGATAGCCCATTAAATTCAAAAATGGCCATATCAGAAATGGGGACATCAACACCTACATCACAGCCTACTACACAAGAAATGGGCATAACAACACCTAAGCCCATATCACCACCTACTGCAGTTTCGGCAACGACCACTCCAAAGGTGCTTCCAAAGGTGCTTGATCCTATAGTTCCAAGAAAGCCAGCTCATAGGCCTCGAGATGGTCGTTTCCTCTCATGTATCGAGAAACCGAAGAAGAAGAAGAAAAAGAGTAATAATAAGAAGATGAAGGATCTTTCAACGGTAGAGTACTATTTTCTCCATGCGCGTATGTACACAAAATTAAGACCTTTGTTCTTCAATAACACATTCCATTGTTTTTCAGGTGAATACCGAACCTGATGATGTTCACGGTGTTCCATATTCACACATGTCATTAAATGTCCTTCCACAGCAGCATAACGAGGTTGTTTCGATACGTGAGGTAATAAAATTTGAAATTCATAATTTAAGAAATGGTGCAAAATTGTTTTGGTGAAACTGAAATTTGATACAATGTCTTACAAATTTAAGATATAGTGGAATATTGATATGGGTGCTAATATATTTTGCTGAAAGTGAAATTTCATAAAATGTCTTACAAATTTAAGAAATGGTGCAATATTGATAGGGTGCAAAAATGTTGTGGTCAAAGTGAAATTTGATAAAATGTCTTAGAAATTTACGATAAGGTGCAATATTGATATGGTGTAAAATTACCTTATCTTTTGGCTTTTGAAATGGTGTTTACCTATGTTTTGATATGGTGCAATATTGATATGGTGTAAAATTACCTTATATTTTGGCTTTTGAAATGGTGTTTACCTATGATTTGGTACTAAAAATACTATGCTTTGGTACTGAAATATAATGGCTATTGAATTCCCAAAGAAGTCAGGGTTCCACCGGTTAAAAAGGCAACGGCTAAAAAGACCACTACAAAGAAGACAAAGACAACTAAGAAAGATTTCGTAGCTAAAAAGGCAACGGCTAAGAAGCCATATACGAATCCAGAAGTTCTTGTTCCTACTATGAGGTGAAAAATAAATGTTCTTTCTAATTTCCATAATTTTACTTATCAAATGTGCATAATTGGACAATATTATTTTTCCATCATTTTAGGTTTGTAGCAGTAAATCAGTGGGCGGCATTCAACTCATTCCAGGAGAAGGAGAGGATTGTATCGGTTATTTTACTCGACTTCTTAGTGATCCACCGATTTCATCAGAAGAAGACTTATTGACTTTAAAGTTAGGATGATAAATATATAATTTTGTTATCATGATTAATTAAAATGTAAATTGATACAATTTGGCATTACAATTTCTGTTCGTTATTATTTGTGCTTATGATAGAGGTTTTGGAGGTGGGCAATACTGGTTTTGGTACTAGTTCATTTTGGTAATCGCATTCAATGGTTTTGGAGGTGGGCAATACTGGTTTTGGTACTAGTTCATTTTGGTAATCGCATTCAATGGTTTTGGTACAGGGCAATACTGGTTTTGGTACTTGGTACTAGTTCACAATCGTAATCGCATTCAATGGTTTTGGTACAGGGCAATACTGGTTTTGGTACTAGTTCACTTTCGTAATCGCATTCAATGGTTTTGGTACAAGGCAATACTGGTTTTGGTACTAGTTCACTTTCGTAATCGCATTCAATGGTTTTGGTACAAAATATGTTTTGCTATAAAAACTTTGTACTATTATTCTTTCAGTATTCTTTGGTAGTATTACAAACTATTAAGCTTGTGACTTTTTTGCATGTGACAAAAAAAAATCAAATAATTGTCATCACTATTGTGCTTGTGACTTTTGTGATATAAGGAAGCTTGTGACTTTTTTGTGATATAGAGTTGCAAATAAACTTAAGGTATTATCACCACCTTACTCCATATTCAACGCATTACCCATGGCACCCATGGCACATATTGAATTTACTGTAAAACCGACTGGAAACACAGAAAAGGGAATAACATACAACATCGGTTGCAACGACAAATTTCAAGAAAGCTTTGCAAATTATGAACTCCGTCGAGCCATTCCTGGGACAACAATATTATTCTTTCACAATGGAATTGTTGTTTACCCAAAATCAACTCCAACGGAGATGAGTATCCCAAATGGAGCCATCATACAAACGATCCAAACTACGTTTCGAATTGTTGAATGCACTACCTATCCCTATGGAGAGTCGTATACATATCCTATGACGACTTCGATCAAATCTCTTTATGAAATGTGGGCGGATGAAGAGATGATATCTGAGTCTGATATTGAACTATGGTATGAAGAAAAGTTGCTTGATCGAAACAAAACTATTGGGGATCCAGGTATTGTTGACGGGGGGATAACAAAACCATTAATGGCTAAACCTCCCCCTACAATAACAACCACATTCAAATAGGGCTAATAAGAGGTATAACAAAGTTGTGGTACCAAACCCTGTCTTTCATCATACCAAAGTATGGTACTATGGATACCAAAACAAATCAGATCAGCTAGGATTGGACCTTCAACAACCAAATACAAGGTTTCGGTGTTACAGCAACTCATTGGTACCATTAATGGCTAAACCTCCCCCTACAATAACAACCACATTCAAATAGGGCTAATAAGAGGTATAACAAAGTTGTGGTACCAAACCCTGTCTTTCATCATACCAAAGTATGGTACTATGGATACCAAAACAAATCAGATCAGCTAGGATTGGACCTTCAACAACCAAATACAAGGTTTCGGTGTTACGGCAACTCATTGGTACCATTAATGGCTAAACCTCCCCCTACAATAACAACCACATTCAAATAGGGCTAATAAGAGGTATAACAAAGTTGTGGTACCAAACCCTGTTTTTCATCATACCAAAGTATGGTATTATGGGTACCAAAACAAATCAGATCAGCTAGGATTGGACCTTCAACAACCAAATACAAGGTTTCGGTGTTACGGCAACTCATTGGTACCATTAATGGCTAAACCTCCCCCTACAATAACAACCACATTCAAATAGGGCTAATAAGAGGTATAACAAAGTTGTGGTACCAAACCCTGTCTTTCATCATACCAAAGTATGGTACTATGGATACGAAAACAAATCAGATCAGCTAGGATTGGACCTTCAACAACCAAATACGAATGTGGTTTCGATCCTTTCGGTGATGCCCCATTCTTTCAGCTAAGAAATCGCGAGAAGGAAGAAAGAAAGAAAAGCTGCACCGGCCTCGTTCATAGGCGAGCGAGTACGAATAAGAAGCAATTCTCTTTCTGTCTTTCGACTTCTCATCTCAGAGTAGGACTCAAAGGGTAATTCTTGAGGATGATTCTTTGAAGCAATAGTTCCATAAGAAAGTACATGAGACTAAGCAGGCAGGCAGACTAGGCCACTAGCACTTGATGAGTTCAGAGCGATGAAAGAGCATTTTCGGGAGAAGGCTCACCTTAATTAGCTAGGCAGTTTTGAGTCAGATTCTGTGGCCTATTCCCCGGTTGAAAACCAAAGAGGAAGCACTGATCCAACCTCGGAAGGGGCGGCCCGCTCCCTCCCCGTGTCCACTAGCGCTCTTGTCCAGAGCGAAGAGAAGGCGAAAAAGCGCCGCCGAAGGCAGGGCTAAAGAGAGCGATCGGAGGGGAGTCCTAGCCATGATTTATCTACACACGGGTGCTAAGAAAAAGGTAGAACCATAAATACTATCCGAAATAGTGAAGGGTGCACCGGCCTCGTTCATAGGCGAGCGAGTACGAATAAGAAGACTCTCTGATTTGGAAAAAGATGATCTTGCTTGGGCCACTGAAGAAGAAGATTGATTGAATATTGGCTAGATAAGGTTGATGATAACCTTGATAGTATTAAGGTCCTCCCCTATGATAAGGGTCCAATAACCCCCCTGCCGATGGGCGGTGCTCTGACCGATTGAACTACAATCCCAGGAAAATTAGGTCTATAGCCTAAAAATTCTTTTTTTTTTTTCAATTCACTTACTTGGAACAAGTATGGAGCGGAGCGTTGACTTTCTTTCATTTTGGCCTGCCTGGTCTGCGCCCATAAAAATGGAGCATTGTGTCTCGATGGAAATATGCAATAAGAAGGAAGAGTCCGCCGCTGACGAGTCTGCTAGAAAGGGTGTTTTGATTGGTACCATTAATGGCTAAACCTCCCCCTACAATAACAACCACATTCAAATAGGGCTAATAAGAGGTATAACAAAGTTGTGGTACCAAACCCTGTCTTTCATCATACCAAAGTATGGTACTCTGGGTACCAAAACAAATCAGATCAGCTAGGATTGGACCTTCAACAACCAAATACAAGGTTTCGGTGTTAAGGCAACTCATTGGTACCATTAATGGCTAAACCTCCCCCTACAATAACAACCACATTCAAATAGGGCTAATAAGAGGTATAACAAAGTTGTGGTACCAAACCCTGTCTTTCATCATACCAAAGTATGGTACTATGGGTACCAAAACAAATCAGATCAGCTAGGATTGGACCTTCAACAACCAAATACAAGGTTTCGGTGTTACGGCAACTCATTGGTACCATTAATGGCTAAACCTCCCCCTACAATAACAACCACATTCAAATAGGGCTAATAAGAGGTATAACAAAGTTGTGGTACCAAACCCTGTCTTTCATCATACCAAAGTATGGTACTATGGGTACCAAAACAAATCAGATCAGCTAGGATTGGACCTTAAATTGCTTACAATAGTTAAATTCAAATATTACAACCAGATTGAAACAGTTTTCAAATACAAAGGCATAAGATTCATATTAGTACATACGAATAGAGTAAACTTTCCTAATATCCTTACTATGCCGATAGAATAGTACTTGAAAACACCCTTGAAATCAAAACGTTGTCACCAATTCAATTATGATCATGGGTTGATGCGACGTCGTGCCCGCGGCTGAGAAATAGGCTGAAAAAATAAAAATATTACTAACATCAACTATAATGGTGACTTATGTATGAACTAGACCAACAACAAGCATAACAGCTTTACATACCGATACAATTTAACGGGAATACCAACACATGCATTCTTTACTACCAAAACAACTCTGATGTACTACATGAACATGGTTTTATGAAAGTAAGCATTTTCGGTACTAAAATAATCTTGTAGTAAACAATAATAATCTTGCAAATTAGAATTATTTTTCCACGTTTTGGTAGCAACCTGTTGATGTTTCGGTGATTGTACGTTTTGGTAGCAACCTGTTGATGTTTTGGTGATTGTACGTTTTGGTAGCAACATGTTGATGTTTCGGTGATTGTACGTTTTGGTAGCAACCTGTTGATGTTTCGGTGTTTTTACGTTTTGGTAGCAACCTGTTGATGTTTCGGTGATTGTACGTTTTGGTAGCAACTGTTGATGTTTCGATGGATCCTACCACATGTCATGGTATCAACTTCTTGAATAGTTTTAGTAGCAAATGGTAGTAGCACCGTCGTATGATTACATCTTGGTACCAAAATGTGAACGTATTCGTAATACCTACAAAAGTACTACAAGTTATAGATATCCAAAAATACCCCAATCAACCATTAAACGTACTTCTATAATGTTGCTAAACAAATACTAATATTGCTCCAAAATTACACTTTTTTGACAATTTCACTTAATTGTCCTTTTGCTGCATTGAACTCCGATAAAACATCATCAAGTATGAGAGTGCTGCGCACACTTGGAATAGGACCCTGTAGATGAAAAATAGAGGATCCAAAATTAGATGATCAAGAAGGCATTTAAGGAAGAAGTGATAATACGAAGAGTACAAATATGAATTAGGACGTACAAAGCGTATCTTGCCAACAAAGCGATCAGCACACGTCTTGATCGACTGTAACATGATCACGCCACAAGATTTACTGCGTGATATTCAGGATAATCATTACAATGTTAGATAACATGAATAATTTAGGGATTGGTCTAGTTATTGAAAATTTGAATCACGTTGAAACTCACTTATCAGGACGGAAATCCACATATTCTACGCTTTTCACAGACCACTCCCGTATCTTCCCCTTCACCCATAGAGGGTCGAGCAAATGAAGGAGGTGGTCCAGTGTACCCAACTGTTATAGGAAGCCCACATTAAAAGTTATAACATCAAAAATAAACGTTGACGACATTCAATATACAAAGAAACACGGTCATACCAGCCGATCTATTGTAGAAGCATGTGTCGCCTTAGGATCCGAAAACATGCTGTCAATCAACCATACAGCATTGTCCCGAACCGCCACAGCCAAACACCACCAATGGTCCTCCTTTAATACTGGCACAAATACCTGCTCATTTATAATAAAAAACAAAACGATGAATTGGAAAAAAAATATGTGTGAACTTAATCTAATTCGTAAACACCGGGAATACAAACTTACCACACATAAGTTATTTGTGGGACAAGAGTTGAACCGGTTCACAAATTTTGTGGCTATAGCGTCCATAGATGATGAAGGTGAGTTCATTACTAGTTCCTACAATACAAATAAACAGTTATCTACAACTTGTACTACTGCATTCCAAAAGCAAATGTAATCAATACCAAAGTATGCATTATTTGCTACTAAAACATGTGTAGACAGTTCTGTAACAACACTAGTGTAATTACTCCATTTAGCATATTCGTTAGACTACTTTAATTACCCTAAAAATAAACAAATCGCCCGTTCCTTGTGTGAAGAAAGGAACAAGATAGTGATATCCACACAAGGCATGCATAACGACAAAGTTTCATGAATACTATACACACAACCTCTCTCCAATCTTTCCACAAGGTAACACATAAATTACTCTGGTATAAATTACACATAAACAGTTCTTGAACAAGCCATATCATATTATTGGAATCAGATTCTTAAATAGTTCTTGTTCACGGTTCCAGAAATGCAGCCATAACTTAACTAAAATTCGAACTATTCACCAAATTTCCAACATATTCCGCAGCCAATTTTGCGCACACAATTTCATCGATCGTAACAAAGGAACAAGAATCCACTACAAAATTACCAGGAATACAAATTCCAACTAAACCACAAACATGCAATAACATAAAACAACAAACGAAATTAAACAGTTATCTTGAACTTGTACAACTGCATTCCAAAAGCAATTGTAATCAATACCAAAGTATGCATTCTTTCCTACTAAAACATGTGTAGACAGTTCTCCATTTTTCAAATAAACAATTATCTACAACTTGTACTACTGCATTCCAAAAGCAAATGTAATACCAATTTAGTTGTTTCTTTATAATTACTACGAAATGGGAAAAAAATTATATGAGCATGAATTTACCGCAAATGAGGAGTCAAGCATAATACGCTTGCTCTTTCCCTGAAAGGACACCTCCCACCTTTTGTTGTATAGCCTCGAAGCCGTAGCTACATACTGGTTGCCGACACGACCCATCGTAGATGCAACCCCATAGCAATCGGATTGGGTCACGTACATACCATCGCAATCCAGTACCAACGGTCCATTACTAAAATTAGCAAACCCCATTTATATCAATGTCAAGTCAAATAGCTTTATGCATACAACATTAAAGTATGTATTCTTTGCTACTAAAACATGTGTAGACAGTTCTCCATTTAGCAATTAATCAATAACTAAATAAAAAACATCAAGGCAGTTAAAGTAAACATTACTTACGCATTGTAGTCTTTTCCTCTCCTAAAGAACTGTAAAAGTTCCTTCTCCGCCACTGACAACCGTGATGATATGGTGGTGGCTGAAAAATCATCAGAACATATGATGGAAGAAGGGACAAGGTGCCTTCTTGGTCTGCTCCGCTGCAAACCATCCACATCTACGTTGTCACCCTCACCCTCATAACTATCCATGACAAGCGCGCATGCATCAAACGCGGCTGCCATTTCGGAAAACTGATCTTCGGGCAGGAATGGGGAAGGTGGTTCTGTGGTGGATGGTGGTTCTGTGGTGGAAGGTGGTTCTGTGGGAGTTGGGCCGTCTTCGGTAGCAGTAGGAGGTTGTGTTGAAGTGGTGGAAGGTGGGTCTAAAGGGGCATAAGTGGTTGTGCTGATGGAAGGTGGGTTGTTGGGGCAACGTGGTGCAGCTTCATTGGCGGCAGAAGAGTCGAGTTGCGTTATGGCGGCAGCGGCAGCAGGAGGGTCGCCATCAGATGTTGTGGTTAATGAGGTGGAGGAGAGTGAAGGTGTTGACCCCTTCTTTGGTGTTCCATATGGAACCCTTAACACCGTGACTTTTGAAGCGTCAACAACCTCTTCGGTTGGTACTACACGTGTCACGTCCCCTTCCTTGCTGGGGTCACCTACGGTCCGAGCCACATCCTCCTCCTCCTCTTGTACGTTCAAGTACTCTTGGGCCACACCCAAAACAACCTTGCTCACCTCATCCTCTCTGAAGACCCTCTCCTCATCATGTGGCCCGTCATCATCCTCTCTGAAGACCCTTTCCTCATCATCTGGCCCATCATCTTCCTCTAAATGAACAACACGAGACGGACCTTCAGAAGACACTTTCTGTCGGGAAAAGTCCCCAACCATACTAGACATCGCCGATTCCACGGCAGTATCAACAAAAATCTTTATCTGAGGCCCAAGAATGCGAGCCACCTGCAAAAACAAAAAAAAACATATATAAAAATTTAACCTATACTACCAAAATCAACCTATTTCTGTACCAAAAGGCAAAACTATTTTCAGACAAATAATTACCTCAGTCGCAATATGCGTAATTTGTACAGGGTCTAGAACGACCCCTCCTTCTCTATGCACCACACGGGGTCCTCCTTGAGCGTCATCACGCTCATGTTCACTACCATAAGTGACAGACAGGGACTACAACAAATATAATTTATCTATTAACAATTATTACATTTCCGTTAAACATACAGAACAAGCAATTAACAAATAAAACTCACAGAATGTTTCCCGTAATCCAGCGTACTTCTCATGTCATGAGACATCACTGACTTGACCATGTCATTCGTCCAAACCGATACTCTAGGAAAACGACCCCACTCAATAGGGGGCCTGTTCAGTCGATCAAGATAAAAAATCTGCAAAATGAACATAACAAGTTCATATAAAATGCATTCGAATTTTTTACATGAGGAGGAAATTTTTTAAGAGTCATATAATTTTTTACAAACATTCAAAATTAAATTGACACTCACCACCAAAAAAATCATGCATGCGCCACAACCGGCTACATAACCTTTCCTACTAAACTTGTGATGGAACACAATCGCTTTCAACTCTAAATAGTCAAGTACAAACGAGCACCAATCAAACTCCGATGCTCGTTGGGCGGCCGTCAAAGATGCAACCAAAGAATTGTCGATGGCAATGCCACTAGTGTTAGGGCAAAGAACATGCCCCATTGCTACAATCAAAAAACAAACCCTAAACTCCCTCTCCTCCTCCTCTGTGCAACCCGCTTCAAGGGCGCCTAAAATGTCCAAGGCCCTTTGCAACTTAATACCAGAACGAACAGCACTGTACCTGGCTGTAATGCGGTGATACTCCGAAAGCATGGGAGCATCTAAGTTGTCGACCCCTCGTGGTACAGCTCTATCACCAAGTGGGATGCCCAACACGTACTCCAAGTCCTTGTTAGTGACCGCAACATCCCTCCCATCTCCGAATCTGATGGTCATCGTAACCGGATCAAACCTCGTCATCAACCAGTAGGAAAAACGTCGAGGCATCTGCGTAATTTTGTTGCCTAAAACCATGAAAGCATATAAATGTTAAATATAACTCAACCACGAGTATAAGTGTTGTCAAATAAATGATGGTTAAACAAAAAGTTAAATTTCTCCGCACAACAGTTCATCATAATACTTGGTAATATAAACTTATATTTAAACTTAGTCATATTATAAACATCTTTTATTACAATAATATTACACAATTTTGACAAAAAATTTTCTATTTTTTTTATTGGAAAATGAGATTAGCCTTGTTCTACACTTAACCTATAATAAACATCATCAGATTCTTAACCTATAATAAACATCATCAGATTCTTTTAGCTTCTGGTGAAGATAGTCACAGGTTCTTGGTTGATGTATCATTTTTTGTGTAAGCTAGCGGTTATCTCTAACTATATCTTTTACATACTTAATCTTCATTCTACGTTATAATTGGTAATACTGAACTCTTGGTTTGATTGCTCAAGTGCTGGACAACTAGTACCAGTTGTCTATGACAGACAACAAAGAGTACATTTTAAGGAAAACTAGAGAAACATGGCAAAGCTACGAACCGGGGCAGCAAAAGAAAAACATAAACAAATTTCAGGACATTACTCTTCTATTGAACCAATAGGCAAATTACTGAAGTGTACTTCAATCACAGTTTGTTGCATATAGAAATTTTGTATTGTCCAATCTACCACTCTAGCCCTAGTACCAAAAGCACTACTACTCGGATACTAATAGATAAAAATACAGCTAAGACTTTAAGACAGAACACGTGAAAACAACTAATTGGTACCTCAGCAATATTCAGGTAAACTAATTGGTACCTTAGCAATATTCAGGTAAACAAATACAAATATAAGATATGATGGGATCCAAGTTTCCTTAACCAAGAGCATTGGATCATAACGCATACAAGGACTTCAAAAGATTAGCCCTAAACATTGGAAGTGGCACAACAATCTTATCTTACCTAACTCTAGGAGTCCGCCAAAGCCCATCTCGCGTACAATCTCTTTCCCATGGTCGGACATACCCGATACAACCTTACCGAATGCCTCCAGCCTGCAAATGACATTCGGTTCCTGCACATTACAATACACCGTTAGTAATATTTTCATTTTCAACCATTAACCACGTCCAAAAAATCAGTTCATCATATTACCTTTTTTTGCTTCATCAAAAAGGTTTCAACCACAACATTCTTCTTCTTGATTTCTTCCCCAATCATGTTTGCCTGCAAACATTATATACAGAACAAGTACTTAATTCTCCATATATCAAACATATCTTGCGTCTTGAAAATCTATAAACATATGTATATAATAAATAGGTGTAATAATGAAACCCACTTCACCTTCTTTTTGTTCGTCTTCTTCACCGGGTCCTGCCGAGGCTGCTGCTCCTCCTCATGAGGCTGCTGCTCCTGATCCCCTTCACTTTCGGTATGAGATGGTTGATATTCAGATTCCTCTGAACTAATCTCCTTTTGTTTCTTACGAGGCCTAGAAGATTGCCCTTGGACAATCTTCCTCTTCTTCCCACCGTCCCCAACTTGTACTTTCTTCCCTTTAATTTGTCTCACCATTACACCTACAGAAACAAATTTTATTCAATAACAATGTCCAAGTAAATCTCAGAGAACAAAGAAATAGAAAAAATACGGGTAGTCAAGTTCATACTAATTCATTCTAATAGCCTTGAGTATATCATGTTACAATAAGAAAAAAAGGGTGGAGCAGCACATCCGGCCAAGCAAAAGCTCCAGCCCACATATTTCAAACTACTGTCACCACTCTAAAATAATTAACACACAGCAGTCAGCACAAAGTTACAAAAATACGCCCCTAAAACTAACTTAGCTTAGTTGACCTCACCTGCACACAGCTGCACTCTCTGCCATTCAAATTCAGCAGTTCTTTAAACACAATCTTTCCTACAGTTTATCTCTTGTAACAAAGATGCTTGCTTTAAATCTCTTACCTTCTTCCTCATTCTCTCCTTTCAAATTTAAACCCCTTCAAAAACCCTTCATTTCTCCCACCCATATCATAGGATAGCTTGTCATTGAATCAGAAGAGGGTGAAGTTCCATTCCCATTGCTCCACCAAACTTCTTCAGAAATAGTTGGTGAAACTATTCCACTGTCATTAACCATTGTTGAACAAAATGATGAAGATGATGAAGAATATGAATCCTTCATAAAACTATCAAGTTGCTACCACCACTATGTGTATTATTACTAGTCCCATCACCACTTCCACCATTGTGACCACCACCACTGTCACTAGTATTTGCTTCTTTATGTTAGCTATTTCGTTAGCTCTTTCTCTCTTCAAAACAGAACACAACAGCATCTCCTACAAGCAACCAAACCGCCACCAACCACAACCGAATTTACTGCCAATCTCCACCAAATTACAAACCCAAAAATTGCCCCTATTCGCCACCAATTCCCAGCCAAACACCACCAATTCTAACACTTCTTGTTCAATACTCATCAACCAAATACAAAAAATTATAGGATTTTGTTCTCATTCTTCAACTAGTTAAATAAATGGAAAAACTAAGCTCAATACTACAATATTAACATCACGCAACTCTTTACCCTATCTAAAGCCCAAAAAATCAATTAGTTAACTAAAATCAACAATTTAGGGTTCTCAATATAACCAATAAACTACTCATTCACAATATCACCAAATTTAATTACTATCTCTATGCAAATGTTGAAATTTCGGAAGTTTTATCATTACAATTAGGGTTGGGAGGTGAACGAAAATTAGGCGAAAAACATATAAAAAAACGGAAATTTTTACCTTTTATATGACAATCGACGTTTCTAACAATTCACAGCAACAATTTGATGCTTCAACGTGATTCCTTCAACCGCAAATTGCCAAATAAAATCGCTTTTTCAGGGGTTTTTCGAGCAACAAAGAGCAGAGCAAGAGAGAGAGAGAGACTTCAATTGGAATGAAGAAGAAGTATTGATGACGTCTGCCTTTCTAGTTTTTACATGAAATGTCTTCTTTGCCCTTTATTTTACGTAAAATTACATAAATGGCATGTGGTAGAGTCTTTTGGGACTCCACCATATTGACGCCAATAATTCCTCCCTAGCTCTAGGCTCTAATATGTTGAGTCTTGCTGTAAAGCTAGAGAGCAGAATATACTCCTCGTTGCACCGGAAGAGCCAGTTGTGCGCCACTGTTGAGCTTGAGCTGACCTGCCCGCTTATTTATAATTCCTACAAATCTGGGTTGTCATCTTTACCAGACAGACGTTACTTTGTCATATAAGTGTACGTGTGTCCCCTTAACGATCTCACATGATTCATTTGGGAAAGTGTCAGAATACCAGGGGACATCTGACGAGACCCATTTGAAACACAGTAAAATCCACTCAACTAGATTTTAAGTGACTGGATGTTTGGGTGGTTTATATATACTTTCTTCGGATCCGTTCTTTTTAACCTATTTTCAATTATTATGAGAGTGTTTGGCAATTGGTTGGTGGCTGGTAGTTGTTGGTTGGTGGCTTTATATGCTGGCTGCTATGGTTGGTGGCTATATATGCTGGCTGGTTTAACCGACTATTTTTAGTGGCCTGTTTGACCGGTTGTATAATTATTGGCCGTTAAAAAAGTGTTTGGTAAAATCGGCTGTGATTGCTGGTTGTTTCGTACAAAATGGAAGCAAAAGCCAAAAGCCAACCATAAAAGCAACTTCTGGCTTTTGGCTGAAAAGCAGTTATACCAACACTTTTTTTAGTTGTTAGACCAGAAATATAAGCCACAAGCCAGACGCCAATTAAAAAGCCAGCCAAAAGTCATTTGCCAAACACCCCCTATAAGTTTAGATACGTTCAGATAAGGTTTAATCGAATAAGGTCTAATAAGGTCGAATAAAATCTAATAAGCTTTCATCTAATGACGTCGAATTAGGTCTACTAAAGTCAATAAGTTCAGATCAGTTCAAATAAGTTGAAAAGAACGGACCCTTCGTTCAGTATGTTCTTTTTAATTTATCTGAATTTAAGATCTGTCCTTTTCAATTTAATTTCAATTCTTATTAGAAAAATAAGTTCTACTAGTTTGAATATGATAAGGGGAAATAAGTTCGAATGAAGTTTATATAGTAAGGTCTAATGAGGTCAAATAATGTTTATATAATAAGGTCACATAAAGTCGATTAAGGTCTAATAGGAAAAAATAAGTCTAGATAAGTTAATATAAGTTTAAATAAGTTTAGATAAGCTAAAGATAAGTAAAGATAAGTTGAAAAGAACACACTCTATCGGTACTATTAGAACTTATCCAAATTTATCTTAACTTATTATAATTTATTATAACTTATCCGAACTTATCTGAACTTATCTGAACTTATTTTTCTAATTACCACTGAAAATAAGTTAAATAGAACAGGCCCTACATTTGTTTATGGCATAGAGTTTTGGTTATATGGAGCTGAGAGTAAAGTGGTAATTACCAGTAATCACCATTATTATCGGACAATCTTTTATACGACATCGCAAAAAGAAAATTGGACAAACAAAAGGAGACAGATTGTAGTAAATAGGTATCATCATTAGGTTAACATACAAAAGTATCGTTGTATATGGATAGAGCAAGTTGCATATATTGATTAAGTAAGTTACATATACTACATTGCATACATTTTGAAACACCTCTTAAACAGAGATAAAAATAGTTCATCTTGAAAGAGCTTATATTATCAATCTCTTTACGATATATATCCATTATTTGTTCAGTAAAGAAGAACTTGCATCAATACCTCAATTTCCATTCAAACGTACTGCATTGATTTTTATTCACACTCCACGCTCTGAGAAATATACTTCATTTATTTTATAGTTCTTACAACACTTGCAATTTACAATACACGACTTTTGACCATTAATATTTATAAGTATGCATTAATAAAAAAAATATGAACATTTGCTAACAAGATTTCATATTACTACACTTTTCTATAAAATAATAAGAATTCGTAGTCAAAGTTTAAAAAGTTTGACCATAAAGTTGCAAGTGTTGTATCAATTATGAATCTGTTCCAGAAGAAATGAAACGAAATATAGGGTGGAGCTTGTACAATTTTCATCTCTTTCTAATTTTAAAACTAAAAAGTTAAAATATCAATTTATCTGATAATCTATAAGTAACTCTTGAAGTACTATAATACAAATTAAAAGTTGTAAGGTATTTGAATAAAATAATAGATTGCGTGTGTAAATATATAGGGCCTAATTCCTAATAATTAATTGGCAATGGCATTTTCAATGACAACCAAAGAAGAAAAAAAACGGCTCCTTAGCATGTAACCACATATATGTTAGGAACATGAGATTATGACAAGAATTGGAATTTACACACAATAATGGAAGGTAGGTTTGGGTTTGGGATACTAAAGATAAGTGAAAGAGGTGGGGGGATAAATCCGACCAAATAAACGTTGAAGAGCACAACACATAGAACATATATTCCCCTTAGAATCTTTGGCTTCACCTAAAATTAAAAAATTTGACTAATCTCAAAGAAGGAAGAAGTGAAGGAAAAGGAATTTTGAGGGTGAACATTTAAGGCTCCTTTCCTTTCTTCTAAGTTTGGAGAGCTCCTAATTAAGGCAAGGTTGCAAGAGTAGTACAAATTAATTAGGTGGGTCCATAAATATCATGGTTGGCCATTTCGTGGGCCAATCAACTCATTTATTTTCATCTTACTCCTATTTCTCCCACTTGTATTTTTCATCATAGATTTGGAGCAAAAGGATTGCACAATATTGGACTGGTTTTCTTAGCAATAGTAACATTTGCAAGTACACCGGTAAGTTGTTTTCAACTTGTACGAGTATTGGAATAATTGGCTAACCTGTTTAGATTGTCTGGCACTATTATATATATAGAGGTATGAAAACCTATCTTTACAGAACTAAGAGTCTAATTACCAAATTACCCCAATACACCCCCTCAATTTTTACGGGGAGGGACAACGCTAGACGGGGAAGACACAAGAGGAATATCAAGTGGAGGAGTGAAAGGCGAAGAAGGAAAATAGGGAGAGGGTCGACAGACCCCGCGGGCGCAGGCGAGCGGAAGGGGGGAAGGGGCTGCGGGCGCGGGGGAAGTGTGCACGCAGGAGCTGGCAGCAGCTTGTAACCCCGCGGGCGCGTGTTGACCCTGCAGGCTGGCAGCATGATGATGGGAGTCATCACTAGCTGCTGCGGGCGAGGGTTGACACGGCTGCGGACTGCTGCGGGGCAAACATCCCTCAGGCACGCGTGCATCCAGTGGGCAGGCAGCGGGTTGCTGCATGTGCTCCCATGATGCGGCGGGCTCGGGGGAGGGACTCGGGCTCAAGGACACATTCGAAGACAACCTTGGGCCACTAGACAAAGGAAGACTCGAAAACCAAACCAAGGGGTCAAGAGACTCGTCCAAAGACGAACCAATGGATGTGCTAGACACAAGGAGACGATAAGGAAATTTCCGTTCACTAAACAAAACATGACGACTTGTGTAAACCTTGCCAGAAACAGGATCAAGACATCGATAACCCTTATAATGTGACGCATAGCCAATGAAAACACATTGAATCGACTTAGCCTGTAATTTATTGATTTTAGGATGTAAAAACAACGGAAAACAGGCACAACCAAAATATTTCAAAAACTCATAGGAGGGGGGACGGTGAAAAAGCTTAGCAAACGGAGATGAACCCTGCAATGCCGAACTGGGAAGACGGTTAATCGTATAAACAGCCGTATAACACGCATCAACCCAATATCGAGTTGGCAACTCAGATTGAATAAGCATAGTACGTGCCATCTCGATAATGGTTTGATGTTTCCTTTCTGCAACACCATTCTGCACTTGAGTCCGAGCATATGACTTTCGAAAATAAATTTTCGAATCACATAAATGTTGCAGTAAAGGAGTGTTATCGAACTCACGTCCACCATCACTTTGGAAAAATTTAATTTTGGAATTAAATAAATTCTCAACAAGTTTCTAAAAAGCTAAGAAGGTCGAATAGACATCAGATTTCAGTTTAAGTGGATATAGCCATGAAAAACGCGAATAATCATCAACAAAAACCACATAATACTGAAAAAATTGATTCGATTTAACAGGCGATTGCCAAAGATCACTATGTATCAAATATAAGGGATAGGGAGATGATGAGTCACAGACTCAAAAGGCAAACGATGTATCTTTCCTACTTTGCAATGAACACAATCGTCATGAAACTTAGAATTACATGAAATCAAGTTTTGTGAACGTAAACTTCCTAAAACTCTAGCAGAAGTATGACCAAGGCGAGTATGCCAAACATCTCCAGACTCCTTGGTTGCAATGAGAGCAGGGACAGACGACTCTAGGCAGACTCGGGAAGACTCTGAACAAACTCGAGAAGACGACTCCGACTCTAGAATGTGAGGCTGAAGAGGGTAGACACCATTCCTACTGATTCCCCGCAACAGAACCGCCCCCGTGGTCTTGTCTTTAACACAAACAGAAGACTCGTCAAAACAGACTATGCAAGAATTATCCTGACATAACTTTTGAACAGACATCAGATTATGTATTAACTGGGGAACATGACACACCTTCGTGAGGCGAAGGGGGCGACTTGGGAAGACAAAGTTAAATTTCCAAGTTTATTAATGGGAAGTTTCGTGCCATCACCAGCAACAATAGAACTCGAACCAGTGTAAGGAAGAGCATTAGATAGCTTACCATCCTGTGAGGTCATGTGAGATGCGGCTCCAGAATCTGGATACCAAACGGAGTCATTCGTTTCACCACCAACAGATAGTGCAGCTAGGGCACGTGTGACACCATCAGGAGAAGAAGGCACAAAGTTGTGATTGAAATGTTGAGGACAATAGGCTGCTTGGTGACCTGGATACCAACAAAGACTACAAGTATCTGAAGAAGGAGTGTTGGCTAAATTGCCGTTAGATGGATTACTTTCTGCATTAGTGCGGCCTGCATTGCCACGGCCACCCTGTCCTCCATTACCGCGTCTTCCATTGTTGCTACGACCACCCTTGTTACGATTATTGTTGTTGCGATTCTTGTTCTTACCACCCCCTTGACCTTTAGAATTCGAACCACCCGAAGAGGACGGTTGTGAACCTGAAGAGCCAGATTGAACAGCTACTAGAGCCTGATTAGCAGTAGACGTATCATCATATGCACGCTTTGCCATAAGGCGTTGCTCATGTTGAAGTAGCTTGGGGCGAAGATCATCAAAAGTCAAGGACGTTTGAAATTGTAACAAAGTAGTGACAAGGGCATCATAATCACGATCTTGATCCAAGGCAGTCAAGGTATACTGAACAAGATCATACTGAGAGACGGGACACTGAATAGCAGCTAAAGAGTCAACAATAATCTTAATTTCACGAAGAAAAACCTCCATAGTCTGCTGTTCAGGCTTTTTCATATGACTCAATCGACCTTTTAGTTCCATAGACCTAGCCATACTAGCATGTAAAAATCTAAACATCAAACGATTTCAAATTTCAACAGACGTATGTAACTCATGTACATCAAGCATAACATCACGTGACAACGTAGCATACAACCACAATTTAATTTGTTGATCAAAACGTAAATACTCGTAGAATTGCGGATTAGGTGTGGAATTGCCAAGATGATCAACACTAGTAGAAGAAGGTATAGAGACAGTACCATCAACAATACCAAGTAACTGATGTGTTAACAAGAAACATGTAACTTGAGTCTTCCAGACGAGAAAATCCTCGGGAGTAGTTAACTTAATGGTCACATACCGTGTGATGTCGTGATTATTAAATTGATGTGCAAGCAATGGCGGAGGAGGAACCAAGGAGGCATGATGAGTGTAAGACGAAGGAAGAAGCATAGCCGACGTGTTATGCGTTTGAGGCGCATAGAGATTGGACAGCGCGCCAAAACCAGGTGGAAATCGTGGTGCGCTCGTGGACGGAGATCTACCCATATACGGGCTGGACGGGGCCAGCAGTGGTGGCTGGGCTGGCGCCTAGGTGTAGGCGGCAGGCTGGTGGTTCAGCCAAGACACGCCACCAAGACTGGTGGCTGCTGTGACGCTGCTGGCGGACAAATGAGGCTGCGCCTGAGGAGGGCCTGTCGTGGAAGGAGCAGCGAGTGAGACAGGCTGCTGCAGCGGCGCCACCCGCGGTGGATGAACCGGCGTGGTGGGGCTGCGGTGACCGGCGGAAACATCCGGCAGGGCTGAAGGTCCGGTGGCCATGTGGTGGTACCAGATCTTTGAATTTAGGTTTAGGGTTAGAGTGAGCGGAAGAAAAAAATTCTAAACCTAGGCTCGTGACACCATGTACGAGTATTGGAATAATTGGCTAACCTGTTTAGGTTGTCTGGCACTATTATATATATATAGAGGTATGAAAACCTATCTTTACAGAACTAAGAGTCTAATTACCAAATTACCCTAATACAACTTATTTTTGTTTATTAGAATTTATTTGTATTTATCTGAATTTATTAGACCTTATTCGACCTTATTAGATGAAATCTTACTTAACCTTATTAGACCTTATGTATTCGACCTTATTCAACCTTATTAGACCTTATCTAAACTTATATCGGAATTTATAAGGATTAAAAATAAGTTGAAAAGAACGGATCTGACGAGTGTGAGAGGTTTGATATATGGTTTTTGCATGATTTTTCATTAATTTTAGGCATTTTTATGTTGCCAAACAGCAAAAAAATATTTGATAAATGGTTGGTGCAATAGTTCAAAAGCTACCTTTTCAGCCAACAAGTACTCTTACCAGATTTTTTGTGTAAGCTTTGGATTTTATATTTCATTTTGTGCTAAATGGGCAACATTAACAATTGGCACTTCGATTCGATTCTTATAAGTTGCAATTTTTGGGGCTAGGGGTGTTCCCCTCGTTCTGCCCCCTAATTTATAGGATTTAGGTTCTGTTCTTTTGAAATGTATTGAAATTAATGAAGATGAATTGAATCGAGCTGAAATTGATTACAACTAATCCAGTTCAAAAGAAGAGGGATTTAGTTTGTAAATCTAGACTGAGTTCACGTCCGAGAGGTTACAGTTGAATAAAACCCCTTCTTTTGCCATAAAAAATGGTTGATTTTCTGCAAGTCAATTATTTTGTGTCAAATTTATGCAACTGTGCTATACACTTATACTACTTGCTAAACCTTGATAAGGATTTGGGGAGAGGAGATCATAGAAATTATAGGTGGGGGAAATTTTTTAAGATTTGGGGGGTCCCTTTGACGGACATGAGATCTAATTTAAGGTTTTGTTTTCCTCATTTATTCTTTTTTTTTTAAAAAAAAAAATTTCACATAAGCTTAGCTTATGGCCATTAATTTCATAAAAGTTAATAAGAAGACTTTACAAAAGTTAGTAAATTCAATGTGTGTTCTTCTTAATTGAATTTCACTCGTCTAAATTTATCTAAACTATATCAGTTTAGATTTTGATTATCAAAAAATTGAACCGTATGTGGTTGACATCAATTATGGCTCCAGATTTCAACTTTTTATACCTGAAATCGATGTGATACCCGATTAAGGTCCTATTCAATTCACTTTAAAATAATAATATTCAGTAAGTCCAGTTTTGTAATAATAAGTTTAGTTCAACAAATATAAGTTGAATTTAGCAAAAATAAGTTCAGTTCAGTAAAAATCAGTAGCGCAAAGAAGAAAAAACAACATGAATCAGTAAAAATAAGTTTAGTTTAATAAAAATAAGTTCAGTTCAGCAAAAATAAGTTCAATTCATTAAAAATAGATTCAGATCAGCAAATAAGTTCAGCAAAGATAAGTACGGTTGAGTAAAAATAAGGTGAACTGAACAGGGTCTAAGCTGGTCCAATATTAAACGAAACTGAAGTAAAATTAACTTTCTATGTATTCTTGTATAGAGGGGAGAACAGGCGGGTCATATAAGGACCGAATCCTATTAGATTCTAATCCACTTCTAAGGATTTGAATCCTTGAATCCTAAAAAAAAAATCTAGAACCACGAATCTAACGGGCCCACATACCCTCCTTTTTATATTTAAAAAAATATACACTTTATAGACAATAACTGTACTTTTTATGATCAAATATAACATTTACTTTTAGCATGGGGAAAATATTTTTTTATATTTTTAATAATGATATGAATAACGCGGATAAAGATAGATGTTATTGAAAAAAGAATAAATATGTTATTGACGTGGATAAAAATGTTATTGAAAAAGGGATGGTGTCACCGCTGTCATAGATTACAGATATTGTCCACACTTTTAAATTTGTGTATATAGATTGACCCTCGATTATTAAAAATTAATCCATCATAGTAAACCTAACAAATTGTGAACATCGATCTGCATTGTCTTCAGAAAGAAGTGATATTTCATGTGTTCAAGGGCCAAATTTCTTGAATGTGTATAAGATGTCTTAATCAATTCATGATGTATTATGAGTGGCAGTAGGCACCACTGCAGTCCAATCACTAATAATTAAAATTGTCTAAAATGGCTTTCCCTTGATTAAGCTGGTAAAGAGATTATCTTCTTTACTTTCCTTAAGAACACAAGCAGCAATAATCACCAATTAGGGGTACTAATCTACTAACAATCATGATTTGAAAAATAATGCTGGAACAGCATGAATCTACCATATCTTTTATACCAGACTTTTGAAACACATGAATTAGCATGGTAAATGGGTGTAGGGTTAGGCAACATATACTTATATCATCATATGGAGCTACCCTAGGTTAAACCCTACTTGGGACGGGTGACTGTTTCTTATAATTGACACCATAATTATTAAGTTCGAAGCGCATTTATTTAAGGAAAAATTAACAGGAAAAATCTCACATTTGGCCGGTCTTCCACCACTGGTATCACCTTCAAATAATTCAACAATAATCCCACTTTTGACCCTATCTGCTCATATTGGCCTGTCACCTGTTGGTGACCTACAACCATGAGTAATTTTCCTAATTACGTGATTAATAGCTAATTAAATATGTTTTAAACTTAAATTTTAATTAAAGTTTTAAATCAAATTTATAAAGAAAAATAAAACAAAAAACCCGGCCAACCCACTGAGTATTGCGAAATGTAGGAAGTATAAAGAAAGGCTATCAATGGGAAAGGTTTTCAAAGATTTATCCACTGCGAAGTTCAAAAGTCTAAGGGCCACCAATGGAAATTTTCCTTAAATTTATGAAGATAACAAGGGTCATGGCAAACTTGAGATTATTCAAAAAATTCAAACTTTGAATTAATATGGAAAGACATTCATTTTTATTGGGATTTATAATGTCAATATTTCCTTCTCTCTCTTTCTCCTTGTTTGTGTATAGTATTGGAAACTAAGCATGGTTCTTCTGATATGATGTCTTCACCTACGTTTTACTGAAATGAAATAATTTTGTTGTTTAAAATTTATTTTGGTAATTGAAAAAGATAAGTTCGTATTGATACTGATTTTTAGAGTTATTCTTTACGGACTCATAGTGATTAGAATTGATTATTTGGTATAAGCTGATTTATAGTGATTAGAATGGAATTTTAGTGAATATAATTTTAATTTTACAACATAACTTAATTCACATTTTTCATTCACCCTATAGGTCTATACTAATATAGTTTTTGTGTTAATTGAAAAGCAGGCGACAAATCCACAATTATAAGTATGTGAGTGTTGCGGGATTAGTAAAGACATGTCCCACATCCACCCTAATTAGACGGGTAAGGGAAGAGGTTTTCCAGTGATAGGGTGGAGATGGCCGCGATAATGAAAATCTTACCCCCGCACAGGTGATGGAGTAGGTGGGGATTCTAGCTTGTACCATCCCATCCCCACCCACCTCGTCTGATTCTAGCTTGCCCCACTTCTCCTCTATACGAAATAATACTACATTCGTTCCATATGTATTGCAACATAGGGAGTTTTACGTCTCTCAATGCACTACTTTGGATGCTAATATCTCTAATTTTATCTAAGTAAAAATTATAAAAAGTTGATATTAATTAAGCATATATCGAGACGAATCTAACAAGACCCCACATGACTATATTTATCCTTATGAAAAAATCGCAAAAGAAGGTCAAAGGGGATTGTTTGAATAGTGTAAAATGTCAAAGGTTGCAATACATATGGAACGGAGGTAGTAATATCTAATATAAAATCCATATTGAATAAGCCCTCGTTCAGTTTACCTTGAATTCATCGATCTGAACTTATCTTTGTTGAACTGCACTTATTTTTAATGATTCATATTGTCTTTTCTTCTTTGCACTATTGATTTTTTTGAACTGAACTTATTTATACTAAATTGAACTAATTTATGTTGAACTAAACTTATTTATACTAAATATTATTGTTTTAAGGTGAATTGGACAGAGCATAATACAAATGTGGCAGATACGATGGATCATAGACGATTGTAGCCGATGTGGGTATCCACGGTGGTGGCGAGGTGGGAATGGTTTTTATTTATTGTGAATTCAATGGGTAGAGATTGGGATGAGTTTTGTCATGGAGGATGGGACGAGGATGGGATTACCCATTGCCATGGATGATTGTATGCACGCAGGGATGGGGATGAAACTTTTATTTTGGTAAGGATATGGAGGGACCATCCTTTACACCTAACTCGTCTTATTGACACCCCTAGTAATAAGACAGTATTTTTTAGGTGAGTATCGCGTTAATCCCAATGAGTTATGACTTATGTTTGTAAAACCCCCTTTAGTTAATGATTAGGTGGATTTTTTTCTTTTTATAGAAGTTTATAATCAAATCTCATATATCCTATTTTAGACTTTTAGTAACTCATTTTGATATTTTTTTAATAATAAGAAGAAGGACTCTAATCAAATCTCAAGTAGCTTAGTTTTTTGGTCCAATATATTTACGGGCCAATATTTGGAGTATTAAGGGGAAATCCACCCACCCAAATGCCCATAGTGGGGATTTGATCGCATGACCCTGAACTCATGATGCCAAAAATAGGACGAGCAGATGACACGAAGAAACAAAGAACGCTTCCATGCGCAAATGATCACCTTATATTTAGTGGTTGTTTGATTAACCTACGAATTTGAAATTCCCATGAATTTTTAATTCATAGAAAATAAATACTCTTTCTCAAAATCATTGGAATTTCTGAAAGGTGTTTGATTGATAATGTAGGAAGTAAAAACCATTGAATTTCCACTTATCAAGAGGATTACATAAGCAAATTCCACCATTTAGTGAGAAGTGCAAAATCATGGGATTTCTACTTCCCTCATTTTACAAAATAAACAAAGGATTACATCGGTAATTGAAATTCCCATAAATTTTCAATCCACCCATTTTATAATTTATGGGAATTCGCGTCACCCAAAATTCTCGTAAATAAAGAGAGGAAATTTATCTCTCCTATAAAAGATAAATACAACCCTTAGGGTTTTATATAAGAATCCAAATAAGGAAATTTAAGTAACTTTAAACATTAATAATACCGATTCACACGCGATTGTGTCATAAGTTCCCTACTTAATACTTCCTCCGTTCTTTTTTAATCACTACATTTCTCTTTTTACACTATTCATCCATATCCCTTTAATCAACTATAATCATGTATGTACAAGGATAAACATAGTCATGTGGGATCTTGTTAGATTCGTCTCGGTACATACTTAATTAAAATTAACTTTTTATAATTTTTACTTGAGCATAATTAGAGTTATTAGCATCCAAAGTTGTACGTTGGGAGGCGTAAAACTCTATATGTAGTGATTAATAAAGAACAGAGGTAGTACTATTTTAGGTAATATATATTTTAATACTTATGTACAACCTAATCATTACCCATAAAGGTAAAAAAACTATTGTCGATGAAATATAATTAAGTCAACCAACCTTGAGAAGATTATTATAAAAATTTAATGAAAGAATGCCAGCCAGTTGACTTGAGTAAACAAATTCACAAACAAACAAAAGTGAACATCCATAATTTAATGTCGTGCTTGCACATAGAGATGTTTTTTTTAACTTATTTTCAATTTTTATTAGAAAAAATAATCCAAATAAGTTTAGATAAGTTCAAACAAGTAAAAACATACAAAAAAAAGGTTTGACCACAGGTTTGTACAAGTTTCAACTTAATTTCCCGTCTGATCTTGTTCTAACCGTACCCTAAGTATTTCCATCCAGACTTGGACTTTATTTTTTGTATTTTAAAATTCATTCGTTATTAAACTTTTCGGCGTTTAACCGACTACAACAACTAAGCCTTATTCCCAATGATTTGGAGTCAGCTAACATGAATCGTCAACTGAAACCGTTGTCTAAGGAGATGGCATCGACAAGAGTGGTAAAAAGTTTTTAAAAGGGTTTAAGTTTTAAGAATTTTTAAATAAGTTTTTGAAAACAAGGTTTACACCAAAAAGTTTTAAAAGAGGTTTTCAACAAAAGGTTTTAATACCAACACAATTGAGAAAAACAAATAAATGCAATAATCACACCCCATCCTCCACATGGATATTGCCCCTCCACCCACTTCTATCCAACGCCATGCTCTCCTCAATCCCAAGTAGCCTCATATCACTTTCAATTACCTTCATCCAAGTCATCTTAGATCTTCCCCTACCCCTTACAATTCCTCCACTCTTCAATTCTTCTCACTCGTGCATCATCTGATCTCCTTTTCACATGACCAAACCAGCTTAACCGATTCTCCCTCATCTTTTCTTCAATGGATGTAACTCTAACTTTTTCCCGAATCACTCCATTTCTTAATCGGTCCTTCCTTATGTGGCCACACATCCACCTCAACATACGCATCTCCACCACGTTCATCTTATGAACGTGGCATTGTTTCATCGCCCAACATTCGGTGCTATATAACAAAGCAGTCCTAATTGTTGTACGGTAGAACTTTTCCTTCAATGTTTGGGGAATGCCGGAATCACAATGGAACCCGGTGGCGCTTTTCCACTTTAACCAACCTGCGTTAATTCTATGAGCCACGTCTCCATCCAGTTCTCCATCCTTTTGGAGAATGGATCCAAGGTAATGGAAGACGTTCGATCCTTGAACCATTTTGCTATCCAAAGTGACCGCCCCTGCCTCGCTGCTTCTAACCCCACTAAACTGAAACAATAAAAAATTCCTAATTGTCTTAAATCCCAACAATGCATAACTCGTGTTTATGGATGTTTTAGTTGCTAGTATAAGATGGGAAATGTAAATACTTGCAAAAAAAATGACAGATGACATATCAAATTCGACAACAAGGTCTAAACTCAACTAGACCTGAAAATTTCCAATTTTGACTGGTTCAGACTGACATTTTTTCATTCTGATCCTCGGTTCACCAAAAAATAAATCCAAGTCTTCTGATTTAGGATTCATGCACACACTATAAGAGACATATGAAGCTAAGAGCAAATATAATTTTGGTGTTATAAAATTCCAATTTCATTATTATTTTTGTAATTTAATAAGTGGACAGATCCGAAAAAATTTCATCCCAAACTTAAAGAGGTTAAGATATCCCGATTTCACTTGATAAACCCAAGTCAAGGGTTATAGTGTAGGTTCTAATCAGGTACAATCCGTACAAACCTCATTAATAACTAGTGAGGTTGAAATAGATGAGAAATAAACTCCCTATATCATATTTAGGATGTAAAACCCTCTAATATAACTGAACTCTTGCATAATTCTATTATTTATTATCATAAAATATCATACAATATATTCTTTAACCTCTCCCTTTGAATGAAAATTGGAAAATGTGTAAGCTCTTCAAATGTTTCCTTTGCCAAATTGGGGCATGTAAAGAAAAGGAAACAACAATGTGACACAAAAGCTAATAATCAAGCCATATATAATGTCTCAAGTTGTAAATTCATTTGTAAAAACCCTTCTTTCTCATAAAATTCAAAATCGTCTCTCATACATAAATAGATAGATAGTTGAATAATATATCCTCCATATATGTCGCATCAATAATTAAATTGTCGTACTTGAAAGGACATTCTAAAGATATATGAGGCCAAAAAATTACTTAATTAAATTTTAATAATCACTCAAAAATGACAACTTCTTAAATGGAACAATGTAAAACCGTAATAACATTTCAATAATTCAAAGGGCTATCTTTATTTACGTTACATTTCAAGTGATCCATTTAGATCAAACAAGATGGTAAGACAATGTTTGCATAAACCAACTATCTAAACAATCAAAAGTACAGTGGGAAAGATAATACAACTTGGGGGAAAGATAGTATGAACTATGAAGGAGAATTAGATGTAAGAAGAACAAGTAGTAGTTTCTAGCTAGGTAGAGAGTGGTCCTAGCAAAGTGGTGTCTGATCCACAAGCTTATGATAGGCATACCCCCAAACCACCCCTCCTCAGTAGTCAGTCCTGCCTTCTTATGTACATACACATGGTGTATATGCCCACATACAATATGAGGACCATTCTAATTTGATAGGCATAAGCTTTTAATTTTTTTTAAAAAATGTGGTCCATTTGCAATTGATATCCTTAACGGTTTAAGTGGTCCATCTCTTCCTTAAAGGGACCACTATTATCATTGATTTATGAGCTCACGATGATACCAGTTAGTACTCAATCTAAAGGTTGTATCTCATAACCTTGAGGTTTTACGATCAAATTTTGAGCAAAGAGGTGCTATGGATAAATATTCTCTTACCCCCCCCCCCTTCTAAGAGACTTTGCTTTTTGAAGTTGGAAAAAGTTGAGCTCCACGAGATTTTAATCTGATAGAAAACTTCTTCTTGACTTTTTTATTTTGAAATAGTTATCGATAATTGTAGATCATCTTACGTCTAATATATATTGTTGTACATTTAGGAGAAAAAAGAATTTATCAAAAATGATGCATTATGAAATGGATTATTAGGTTTAAGGACATAATCATATTATTATTATAAACTCGAATAATTAACATAGTGATAAACTCTATCGGGCCTACAACCACAACCCTGCACCAGAGGAGAGTCTGACCACACATAAGGTCATATGAGGTTTCATCCTAAAATCAATTGGTGATATGTGGATAGCTCATTAGACTTATATGTGTATCGTCCTTTTCCTCCTTTTTCAACGTGGGATCACAAGTGGGTATCTCTCCTTAAAAGATATGATAAAAAATACTAAGATGACTATTTCCATTATGGGATTGGTACAAAGTAGAAATAATATTTTGAATCTTATATACTCATTGTGTTCTCATTTGATGTTTCCATTATCCTTTTCGGGATGTTTTAAAAAGTTCTTCCCACTTTAGATTTTTTTCATTTTAAGAATATTTATTTCCCCATCTTATCCTTTAAGAACAGAATATTTTCTATGTACATTTTTTTACTTTTTGTCTTATACATGGCCTACTTTACAATCTTTTATTTCCCAATCACCTACTTTTCTTTCTTTCTCTTACTTTTTCAAAAGCAAAAAGGTACCAAAATACAATTTATACAATATAAACTTAAAAATATTCCCATCTACCTTAATTTGCATTGGTTTACCCTCATATTCCAAATGGAAACATCAAATGTGAAAGGAGGGAGTATATAATTCAATTTCTCCATAATTAAAAAAAGAAATAAGAAAAATTAAAATTGGCACTTTATGACTTAGGTCCTTTCCTTTTGGAATAAAGTGAATTAAGCTAAAATTATTTACGGAAAAATTGTAATGTGACTGAACTAATTTTGTCCGAGTTGGAATTTGATTGAATTTAAATTCATTGAGTTTAATAGAACATGTGTTATAGTCTTTATATTAAGTCATTGAAATGACAGATAGCACATTTCATTAAATGTGAACTTTGAATTTATATTCTCTCTTTATGGTGTATTTTATGTGGATGCTAAAATAAGTACATTAAACAATTTTATTTAGATTCACATATAAAATTATAAGTATTTGTACTATAATTTCTAGAATAAAACAAATTGCCGTGTAATGTTGACAATTTGACATTGCTTAATATAAACTCTCAAAGATGTCAAGTAAAAGTCAACATCAAGACCAGATGGTCATTTGTCCGATGAAATAATTATGTAATCAACAAATTCCAAACTAATGATTGATGCATGTTCTTATTACTAAGATCTCGGAATGTGTGTCACAAATTGCTGACCTTATTATCCAAAGAAGACAAGATAGTGCCAAAATTCACCAAATTCTTTTAGGAGCAGCTAAAATAAATAAGCAATTAAGCTCAAAGGGTAAGCGGTTTATTTGATTTACAGAGAATCATAAAAATAGGTTGAGAATTATTCACACGATTTTTTGAAATTGGCAAATACTCTAATTAATTAAATTATCCTTTACTTTTAACTGTAACATTTGATCAAATAAATACTTTACTTTTTGGTCAAATATTACAGTTAAATTAGGACGGAGGGAGTATTAATAACCAGAACATATTTTGGTTCACTATATAACTTAATTAGCACTACTAATAAATATGTTTTTCATTGCTATCCAACATGGGCAATAATATATAAAGTGTGTAAATGTAATTCTCTTCCATGCATAAGAGTACTCCAATTACACATGGAGTTTGGAAGTGGTTAACTTTTCATCATCAATTGTTAAGAAAATGTTTCCCAACAAAGGAGCAAATCAATATGTTTAGTTAACTTGGAAGAAAAATATTCCATAAAACACCTTATCTGATAAGAATTAAATCTTACACCGCTATATAAAATACAATGCAATTCAGCTAATATGTAAATAGCGAGCATTGTCTGAAAATGGCTTCTTACAAAAGTTAATAAAACTAGAGAAAGCTATTAAATGTAGTTTTAGGTATATCATTAAACATTATTCCAAAAGAAGAAACAATAAATAATTATTGATATCAAACCATATGTGATTCTTGTCAAATACTGTATTTTCAACTTCATATCACTTGGTGAAACAAATATTTTGCTTATTAAGCTAGGCTATCAACAACAAGACCCAAATTTAGAAATACAAATTGATAAAAACTTTTAATCAATTAAAAGGTACAAAAAAGTTCAAACTTAATTTTAATCTTTTAGAGAGTACCAAGCATGTTTGTAAAGAGTCAAACTAAGAATGAGAATATGAGATATTTATATTAACTTGATGACACAAGACTAGGAGAGAATACACCAACAAATTTCACACATGTGATTTAACTTTTCCCAAACTGAAGGGTGTAAGACTCCTTGACTTGGGGCAAAAAGCTTTATTGCTTACGCATGTTTATGCATGAGAATGACAACTCAATCATATGATCTTGCATGCATCCTTCATACTTAATCAACACTTCTAGCTTCTTCTTTCCCTTCCCTCTTATATCTTTCTCACCCTACACTTTTGGGACCTCCATTAAGAGATTTTATAGTCACTTTTCTTCAATCACATAAACTTACAAGAAACCCACGCTTTGTTACACTCAAAGATACCTTCCACCATTTGCTTGGCTCTCTTATTGCTTCCTTTTTTCCTATTGTGATCATACATATCCTTCCAACTAATTGTTCAAAAAAGGAAAATAAAGATGAAACAAATATGATGGATTTATCGGAGGGAGTTGATAAAGTAAGTTGGTTAACTTGATTACGAATTTGATGTGAAAAGCTCCCTATTTGCAAAGTACAATCTCTCTTGAATACGTGGTTTTTGGATGTATTAGAAGTTACAAAAGGGGATGAGAATTGATCTTAAGATAATTTTAGAATAAGGTTAGACGTTGACACGCTGTTACCAATTGAGCTATTCTTCACTCTCGTTCTTGAAGAATTTTCGTGAGTAGAACTTTATAATATCTAGATCCCTAGTTGTAAAATATATCTATCTATAATATATTTCTTAACTACAAAATATTATCTGACTATAACGTATTTTTAAGACCATATCACTTCAATTTAAAGCAATAACATTCTACAAATAAGTATACTTCAATAAAAATAAGTTCAATCTAGCAAGAATAATTTCAATAAAAACAAGTCCAGTCAAATAGAGGATCAACAAAAATGACCTCACATCAATTAAAAATAAGTTCAATTCAATGAAAATAGATTTGATCCGGTACAAATAAGTTAATTTAGTAAATTTATAAAGAAGTGAAAATGACTTAAATATTTGTACGAGTATTGGAATAATTGGCTCACTTGTTTAGGTTGCCTGGCACTTTATATATAGAGAGGAATAAAACCGTCTCTAATAATACAGACTAAGAGTTTAATAATCGACTACCCTAATACACCCCCTTAATCTTTACGGGGAGGAATCACGCATAGATTGAAGCGATATTTACAAAACAACTCAGAGGAAAGACCCTTAGTAAAAATATCAGGAACCTGTAACTGTGTCGGAATGTGCTTGACCTGAAGTCAACCTTTAGCAACCATCTCATGAACAAAATGATAATCAACATCAATGTGCTCACTACGATCATGATGAACAAGATTGGCAGTAAGATACAGAGCAGAAATATTGTCACAATAGAGAATGGTGGGCCGTCGATGAAAATACCCTGAATCAGCAACAATTGACGTATCCAAATTGTTTCGGCCGCAGTGTAGGCAACAGCACGATACTCAGCTTCAGTGCAAGACTTAGAAACAATAGGTTGCTTCTTGGAGTGCCAGGAGATCAAATTCTTCCCTAGGAAGACAGCCTAACCAGTAGTAGAACGCCGAGTGTCAGGACACCCGGCTCAATCAGCGTCATAATAGGCAATGGTTACAGTAGGGGAGCCAATACTGTGAAGAAATAGCCCATAATCAGAGGTTCATTGCAGATACCTGAAAATTCTTTTCATAGCATGAAGGTGAGTAGTACGAGGGGCATGCATAAATTAAGAAACCGAATTAACAGCATAGGCAATATCAGGACGAGTCGTAGTTAAATATTGCAATGCACCAACCATACTACGATAATCTATGGATCAGCAAGAAGTTCACCATCTAAGAGCGAGAGAGTAACACGAGAGACAACAGGAGTACGTACAGGTTTGACAGTATGAAGATGAAATTTATGAAGAAGATCAACTACATATTTGTGTTGAGACAACATCAAACCCTGAGGAGTACGTAAAACCTGAATGCCTAAAAAATAATGCAAATCACCCAAATCCTTCATAGCAAACTGAGTAGAGAGAACGGTGATAAATTTATGAAGCAAAGAGGAACTACTACCTGTAAGAACAATATCATCAACATATAGCAAGAGAATGATAATATGACCACTAATTTTGAGAGTGAACATGTAGGTGTCACAACTGCTGCACTTGAAACCAATCGAGAGTAGGAAGTTGCTGAAACAAGGGAACCAAGCTCGAGGAGCTTGTTTCAAACCATAAATGGATTTCCGTAACCGATAAACATGATGAGGTTTAGAAGGGTGTTCAAAACCAGGAGGCTAACGCATATAGACTTCCTCATTGAGGAAACCATGAAGGAAAGCATTTTTAACATCGAGTTGACGAATAGGCCATTTAAAAGTAGCAGCAATTGTTACAACTAAGCGAACAGTGGTAGGCTTAATAACAGGACTAAAGATTTCAATGTAGTCAATACCTTCCTGCTGATGATTACCAAAAACAACAAGTCTGGCCTTAAACCGCTCCACTGTACCGTCAGAATTATATTTAATCTTATACACCCACTTACAACCAAGCGCATTTCGATTGGTGTTGAGAGGCACTAGTTCCCATGTATCATTCTTTATTAATGCCGTATACTCATCACGCATGGCTAGTTGCCAACGAGAATCTTTAGACGCTTGTTTAAAGTTAGACGGTTCAGACTCAACAACATCGGTTTTCAAGTTCATTAGATTTCTAGTTGCAACAATACCATCTTTTAAACGAGTAGTCATAGTATGGACATTAGTGAGATCGACACACTTAGACGACTTACGAGGACGCCTAATGGGAGGGACAATGGGAGACGGGGATAACTAGGAGATGACATCTAAGGACGTAGACAAGGTAGGCGGAGTGAGGGAATATGTGGGTGACCCCGCGGGCGCAGACATATGTTGCGGGTGGACATACGAAATCAAGAGTTATGTGCGGCTTGCTGCGGGCGCAGGGGAAACCTGCGGGTGGGCAGCAGCACGTGAGGTTGGGTCATACGAGGTCGGGGGGGCGGGGCGAGCTGCTGGCACAAAATCCCGCGGGCGCGGAGATAACGTGCGGGCAGGCAGCTTCGTGCTGTGCTGGCTCATGCTCGTCCGCGGGCGCGGGGTGACACGAGTGTGGGGAAGGCATCACACAAGAGGATGGACAACCATTAGACACATGACCAGGAACGGGAGGTGCTAATGAAGCCGAAAAGGACCCACTAGACGAGCTAGACGAAGTAAGACTCGAGAAAGACTCCAAGAGTGCACTAGAAGACAAGTCATGTGACGTGCTAGACACAAGAGTACGATAAGGAAATTTCCGTTCACTAAACTAGACATGTCGACTCGTGTAAACCTTACTAGAAACAGGATCAAGACATCGATATCCCTTATATTGTGACGCATAACCAATGAAAACGCATTGAATCGACTTAGGGCCTGTTTAGATTTACTGAAAATAACTGAACTAAAGTCAACTACACTGAACTGATTGGAGCTGAACTGAACTGAACTGAACTGATTGGAGCTGAATTGAACTGAAATGAACTGAACTGATTGGCGCCGAACTGAACTGAACTGAATTGAATTGAATTGAACTGAATTGAATTTAATAAATTTATAAATAAAATTTAAACATTAATAATATGAATATTAAATAATAATTATGATGATAGGTAATAATAATGAATAATTATTTATGAATAATAATAATTGTATATTTGGATATTTTTAAATGATAATCATAAATAAATAATATTAATAATCATAAATTAATAATAATAATGATTAATGATTACATTGATAATAAATAACAATTATTTTATATTCTTTGTATTAATATATTAATACCTGATGATGATTATATAATAACAATAATATCTAAGAATTAAATTAAGATTACTATTTTAATAATTAGATTTAATTACATATTAATATTTAGTAATAAAATAATTATTGGGTCGACCGTGCAAAATTACATCATAAATCGTTTTGACGTGATTTGATTGGATTATGGGCTGAAAATGTGGGTTTATTTGTGCTTTTAACCTAAACCATGTTTCTCCCTAATGATAATAATAATAATAATAATAATGAATAAAGCTATAATAAAAAAAATAATACACAGATAATAATAACAATACCTAATAATAATAATATAAAAATTAATAATAATAATAATATAATAATAAGAGTAATTAGTAAAATAAATTAGACCAACATAATAATAATTAGCAAAATGGTTATAAAAGAATGGAGATGAACTGAACTGAACTGAGTTGATTGGAGCTGAACTGAACTGAACTGAAATTAAGCTGAAATGAACAGGCCCTTAGCCTGTAATTTATTGATTTTAGGATCTAAAAACAGAGGAAAACAAGGACAACCGAAACATTTCAAAAACTCATAGGAAGGAGGACGATGAAAAAGTTTGGCAAACAGGGATGATCCCTGCAATGCCGAACTCGGAATACAATTAATCGTATAAACAGCCGTATAACACGCATCGACCCAATATCGAGTTGGCAACTCATATTGAATAAGCATGGTACGTGACATCTTAATGATGGTTCGATGTTTCCGTTCGGCAACACCATTCTGTGCTTGAGTTTTAGCACAAGATTTTCGAAAATAAATTCCCGAGTCACAGAAGTGTTGCAGTAAAGGCGTGTTATCAAACTCACGTCCACCATCACTTTGGAAAAACTTAATTTTAGAACTTATATTATAAATCAATTATTAGAACCAATTATAAGCCGACACGTGTCCCACCTAACCCATTCTTCAGGTTAGAATTGATTTTATCCGGTTTTTACTTGTTTAAAATAAATGGGGTATAAAGGTTGTATTATTCTAGAATAATCTTTAGGTTGCATTATTATTTGCGAACGGGCAAAAGGTCGGTTGCATTATTCTAGACAATTTTTCCTTAAAAAAAATTCTCAACAAGTTTTTGAAAAGCTAAGAAAGTCGAATAAACATTAGATTTTAGTTTAAGTGGATAAAGCCAAGAAAAACGCGAAAAAATCATCAACAAAAACCACATAATACTGAAAATATTGATTTGATTTAACAGGCGATTGCCAAAGGTCACTATGTATCAAATATAAGGGATAGGGGGCCGATGAGTCACAGACTCAAAGGGCAAGCGATGTATCTTTCCTACTTTGCAATGAACACAATCGTCATGAAACTTAGAATTACATGAAATTAAATTCAGTGAACGTAAATTTCCTAAAATTCTAGCAGACGTATACCAAGGCGAGCATGCCAAACATCTCCAGACTCCTTGGTTGCACTGAGAACAGGGACTGACGACTCTAAGCCGACTTGGGAAGACTCTGAACGGACTTGGGAAGACGACTCTGACTCAAGAATTTGAGGTTGAAGAGGGTAGACATCATTCCTACTGATACCCCCCAATAGAACCGCCCCCGTGGTCTTGTCCTTAACACAAACAAAAGACTCGTCAAAACAAACTATGCAAGAATTATCCAGACATAACTTTTGAACAGAAATCAGATTATGTTTTAACTGGGGAACATGACACACCCTCGTGAGGCGAAGGGCGCAATTAGGGGAAGACAGAGTTAAACTTCCAAGTTTATTAATGGGAAGTCTTGTGCCATCACCAATAACAATAGATCTCGAACCAATGTAAGGAAGAACATGAGATAGCTTACCATCCTGTGAGGTCATGTGGGATACAACTCCAGAATCTGGATACCAAACGGAGTCATTTGTTTCACCACCAACAGAGTGTAGCTAGGGCACGTGTCACACCATCAGGAGAGGAAGGAACAAAGTTGTGATTGAAACGCTGAGGACAATAGGCTGCTTGGTGACCTGGATACCAACAAAGACCATAAGTATCGGAGGAAGGGGTGTTGGCTAAATTTCCGTTAGATGGATTACTTCCTGCTGAAGACAAATCATTAGCAATATAGTTGGCACAAGAATAATCAACCAATGAAACGTTAGAGAATGCACCCATACCATTATTTCGGCCTGCATTACCACGACCACCTTTGTTGCGTCCTCTGTTGTTGCGTCCTCTGTTGCGATTGTTCCTATTATGGTTCTTTCCACCCCCTTGACCTTTAGAGTTCGAACCACTCGAAGTAGATGATTGAGAACCCGAAGATCCAGACTGAACAGCAACTAAAGCCTGATGAACAGTAGATGTATCATCATATGCACGCTTAGCCTTAATGCGTTGCTCATGCTGAAGGAGCTTGGGGCGAAGATCGTCAAACGTCAAAGACGTTTGAAATTGTAACAAAGTAGTGACAAGAGCATCATAATCCCGATCTTGATCCAAGGCAGTCAAAGTATACTGAACAAGATCATACTGAGAGACATGACACTGAATAGCAGCCAAGGATCCAACAATGATTTTGATTTCACGTAGAAAAGCTTCCATAGTCTGCTGTTCAGGCTTTTTCATATGACTCAATTTACCTTTAAGTTCCATAGACCTAGCCATACTAGCATGTAAAAATCTAGACATCAAACGATTCCAAATCTCAACAGAATTATGTAACTCATGTACATCAAGCATAACATCACGAGATAACGTAGCATACAACCACAATTTAATTTGTTGATCTAAACGTAAATACTCGTAGAATTGCGGATTAGGTGTGGAATTGCCAAGGTGATAAACACAAGTAGAAGAAGGTATAGAAACGGTACCTTCGACAATACCAAGTAATTGATGTGTTAACAAAAAACATGTAACCTGAGTTTTCCAGACGAGAAAATCTTTTGGCGTAGTTAACTTGGTCGTAACAAAACGTGTGATTTCATGATTATTGAATTGTTGTGCAATAGGTGTCGGAGGAAGAACCAAAGCGGGATGAGTGATAGGAGAAGGAATAACCGTGGCAGATGAAGTATGCGACGTAGGCACATATGAAGCAACGTTGTTGCCGAAACCGGGTGGGAAACTGCCATAAGGGCTCCGTGAGGGAGAACCACCAAGATACAAACCCAATGAGGCCAGCAAGGAAGGCTAGGGGACCACCTGAGTGTGGAAGGTGGGCTGGTGTGCCAGCCAAGAGGCACCACCGAGGCCAGACGCGGCGGAGACGAGGCCAAGCGACGAGTGAGAGTGCGTGTGCTGTTGTTGCGTCATTTTCGGTAGATCACGCGGTTGGTGCACCGGTGTCGAGGGGCTGACGGCGACCGTGGAGGCGCCGGTGCTGGTCGGAAAATCGTTGGCCATGTGGGTTGTGCCGGAAAAAGAAGAAAACTAGGTTTAGGGTTTTCTTGAAAAACGTGAAGTTAAGGAACGTAGCGGAAGAGAGAAAAAAATTCTTAACCTAGACTCGTGATACCATGTATGAGTATTGGAATAAATTGCTCACCTGTTTGGGTTGTCTGGCACTTTATATATAGAGGAATAAAACCGTCTCTAATAATACAGACTTAGAGTCTAATTAAATAATAATCAACTACCCTAATAATATCATTAAGCGTATATAGAAAACACAATACTCCTATGTTCTATTTCTAATATTACCAATTCCATGGAAATAGTCATGTTCAACAAAGTTGGAAGAAAAAATTGTGAAGATCAAATATGATCAATTCAATCTGTTGATTGCAATAGAACATCGTTATTTTCAAACCTCTTGACTTGAAACAAAACATAGTAATAACATATAACAATATATTGATAATAATGACACTTAATACGTTTGAATTTTGTTCTGATTTCAAGAAACACTAGTGAGATGTGTTTACGTCGAGGATTAGACAGGCTCTAAATATATCGAGATCAGCCAATATGATTCGATGACTGTCTCATGCCAACAAAACAAGAAAGGCGGGTCTCATGGTTATAATGAGGAATGACACTCGGATACTTAAGTTAGTATGGAGCTAATTTCGGTGCAACAAAATTAATAACAATAGTTTGCTACTGTAATTATAAGTTACATGCATCAATAAATGGGAAATGCACTTTATGAGTCTTTTTGGGAGTGACACCACGGTAGTTTGGATGACGCTTATGATCTAACACTTGACGGTTTGAGCCCGAGTCTAACCAAAAGCCTAGATAACCCTAAGGGCACGCCTGGATCAAGGGAGATATGGTTTGAGAGTGATAATTACATGGGGGAACCTATAACTCCTAAATTGAGCGTAACAATTACCCACACCCCCTAGGGTAACTATATAATTACCCTCTCTTCCCTGATAAACCGTGGTGCTGCCTACTGTTGCCTTTAGCCTTCCCTTGCGGTGCTGCCCACCCAATGCTTTGTTTTACAGTGACCAGAGAACTTAAGAGAGAAATGCAGAAAACAGAGGAAAGAGATGCAGTGGAAAGAAGAGCAAGAGGGAGTAGTGGTTGGGGCAATAATTACTCAGTGAGTAAACCGAAACTTGAACATAAGAATATTTTCTCCCTCCTAAATTTTCCTCTGTAATATTTAACCCCTTAAAATTTACCCTCTTAATTTCTACCTGAATGACAGGAATGCCCTAATAGACAATAGTATTTTGATAATTTCATCCTTAATGGGCTCTTATTAAACTAGGTTCAAACACAACGTGTTATTACATTGTTTCAACCCTTCATAATTACGAATACCAACAGGTGTTTATAAGAGTTGAACTAATATAGTATCCGTCCATTCATCAACCACATCTATACTTATATATAACAAGTGAAACATTAGGGTCAGACCGTCTGACCCAATATGTTTCGTCGGACGAAGCCGCGAGAACGGCGTTGCTGCTCCTTCTTCATCTTCTTCCTCTGCCGCCGCCGCGCCGTATCACCACCATATCTTCCACCATTAATGCTGAAAAAACGTGTAAACTGAGATTTATGATGAAGTACCATTTTGTCAAGATCTTCGGGTGATAATGAAGCCATGGCTTCTTGAGCTTTTGCAGCATCTTCTTTAGAAAGCTTGAGTCCAAATTGCTCACTCATGCTAGCCATCATATCTGGGCTCATGTTTTTCAACATCGATGAAAACCTCTATTGAACGCCAAAACAGATTAAGTACATTAGCATTATATCATCAGGTGAGAAGCCATTGAAGGTGAGAATGGTTTTCAATTGGGTTTTGTTTTGTATCAGTTGGAGTTTGTTTTGTTTCAGTTGGAGTTTGTTTTGTTTCAGTTGGGTTTATGTGTCTACATCAGTTGTATTTCAGTTGGAAGCATTTATGTTTCAGTTGGAAGGATTTGTGTTTCAGTTGGAAGTACTTATGTTTCAACTGAAAAAAAATTGAAACCAACTGAACAAAAATTGAAACCAACTGAAACAAAAATGAAACCAACTGAAAATCGTCCGACCAAATGTTATGGTCGGACGCATGACGAGTCTGACCCAATAACTTCTCATATAACAATTAATGTCGGACTAGTAGAGTAATTTTGTAAAAGTAAGCATAAAGACCAAAAATAAACAAATGGGTTCCAACTTCCAACCACAAACATTGAAACATGAATTCAATCACTGGAAACAGCCGACTTCAATTTGCATAAACAAGATAATGAAAATTAAAGGTTGATTGACATAATGAAAATTTAAGAAAACCTCTTTTTGGTTGATCTTTATTTCAGAAAATAAAATTTGATTTGGGGTCATATGAGTCATTGTCTACAAGATTATCTTCGCTTGTTGTATAATGTAGGCTGTTAGTTTGAGAGTGACAAATGATCCAAAGAAACGAGTGGGCCTTTTTTCCCCTTTTCTTTAGTATAGTTGCTATGACACAGTTAGAGAGCAAAAGAATCTCCGAAATATAAATTTTATGGGTTTTTTGTGCCTTTTTTTCCATTATTGTTTTGTTTAGTAAAAGAGCACTGAAAAAGCGTGGGCTTAAACATTGTCCACCTGGACTAACTTCATAGGCTCTTCCGACAAAAAATGATACGAGTACTTGCCAAAATAAGATGCTCTTTGGCCCATATAGGCTCCTACTACCAAATACAAAATACTTAGTATATAAATACTTCTTAAATATTTATTTGTAGAGGTCTTGAAATGGTTTCTAAACCCACTTCATGACTTTCTATACATGTAACAAAATGAAACTTAGTGTAGGCTTCTCCTCTTTACTACGGGTACTGATTTAGGCACTCTATTAAGTTATTTAGATATTTCATATATTTTGCTTTTCAATTATAAAAACTGTATAAATAAAGTGTTCCAATAACTTAGTGAAGTGCCTAAATCAGTAGCGGGGGGTAAGTCTCATACAATGTAGGAGCCACGTAAATGAAAAAATCAATTCCAAAGATTCTATATTTAAAGCTTCAATGATCAATTTGGCTGATCGTTTTGTATTGCTGTCAATTTTTATTTTTTTTAATTTTTTGATTATTGAGTCATTCTATATAAATTGTAAGAAAAAAAACCTCAACTTATTTATGGAATAGTTTGTCGTGTTTATTTGAAAACTAAAAACAAAAATTAAAATATATTTTCTAGTTCTCATAGTTTAGTATTTGGTTTTCAAAAACACTGAAAATAAAAGACGACATTATGTTCGTTATCGACCCAAAAAAAAAGTAAGTTTCACTATTCTGCCGTCAATTTTCAAAATTAACAAGATTTTAATAGATTTAACTAATTTTTGTTCCTTTATATGATATATATCATTCGCCTTTGAAAAACAAAAAACTACGGTGACAACAAACCGACCTTTCAAGTAGTGGTTTTGTACTCGACATATTCCATCTTAATCAATGCTTATTCCAAGTGATATTAGCCCGTATGTATTTATAGATTCTCTTGCACTTTAACAACAATTGCGCTAGCTTTCCTCAAAAAATGTATGAATTTCTATAAGTAAAGAAGCCCATTTCAAATATACAGACCAAATCCATAACATCAATAAGTATAAACAAAACACAAAGCCCAATTTTCTGTAACCCAAAGCCCAATATCTCAACTCACACTTAAACCCTAATTCTCCCCCATATTTAATCACAACTCATAAAAACCAGTCGAAATTTTCCACCATACCTCGGAGCTCTAGGGTTTCTGCAGAAGACGAAAAATGGTAAAATCAATCTTCTACTTTCTCTCTCTTACTTCATCAATGGCGGATTTCAAAATCTGACATAAAATTATCGATTATTTTGTGTAAATCTGTTATTGTAGGGGAAAGGAACAGGTAGTTTCGGTAAGAGGAGGAACAAGACACACACATTGTGTGTGAGGTGTGGACGTCGCAGTTTCCATTTGCAGAAGAGTCGGTGTTCTGCTTGTGCTTATCCTGCTGCTCGCGTCAGGAAGTGTTAGTTTCTTAATCTCTCTCTTTTTGTCTTTGATTTGATGGATTTATGAAGTTTTGGTTTTAGTTTTCTGGATTTGTGATGTTTGTGTGTTTAATTGGTTGATTTAGATTAGTTTAGAGAAATGTGAAAACTGATTATGACGGTGATGTATGTTTTGTATTGATTTTGATGAATTGTTGAGGATGGTGGTGGAGGAATGGATGTTTAGGTTTGTGTTGAGAATTGGAGGATTTTGTGATTGATTTGAAGCGGTAAGTGTGAAATTTACTGAGAGGAAACGAGTATTTGTAATTTTTATTGGCTGGATTGATTTCGGAATTGTTGAGGAAGGTGGTGGTGATTGTGATGATTTGTTTCAATCTGTTATGGTTATTAGTTGGTATCCGAGGCGTTGCGTCGCTGTTTATCCTGGTGTGGAGTTGTTGAACAAGTTGTAGTATCCTTGTTCATAATGGTTTGATCATTGCGATTTTGTATTGTACAGTAATGCTTCGTTTGGTTGGACGCAAAATCATTAGTGCCGGAGATTGATTTTCCACGAAAGCCATTTTTCAAGGGAAAAACTTGTTTCAGATTAACTTTCCTTTGTTTGGTTCTTGCATAAAAGTCAATGAAAAAAGAATAGAAAGAAAACAAGAGGATAGAGCCATAGAGGAGAGAAAGGAGAAGGAAAGGCAAGGGTTGGGGAAGACATGTTATGTCCCTCCAGGTTGGAAGGAAAATATTTTCCACCTCATGGAGAACTTTATTCAATCGTTAGGGAAATTATCTTCTTCATTTACAAACCTAACAGAGCGAAGTAGGAAAACTAGTTTGCTGGGAAAGTGTTTTCTTCTCTGAGCCTAAGGGTTGACGTATACTATCTGTCTAAGCTACGGATTACATGAATGTTGAATGGTTGAGTAAACCTTGTCCTTGGGGTCAGAATTTGGAAGTTGTTCCTTAACTTGATCGTAATGATCTTCATTCATTACTTTTTTTTTTTCAATTTTTGACATGTGTGTTGATGAGATGTTTATACATTATACCATCTAGGAGATATTGATGGAACCCTCCTATTCTTTGTCATGTTGATATGGGCAGAACATAGAGGGTTGGGTTGAAGGCTTGAAGCCATGGCACACCCAATTTTGATCTTTTTTTTTTTAAAATTTCTTCGGTTTATTTAGTTTTTTGGTCACTACTTAATTAATTACCCGGTTTTGCCTCCATTGTTTTTTTTGCAAGTCAGAGGAGATTTCATCACCCAAATCCAAGCTTTAGTAGGCGCAATTAGTGATTCCCATTTAGTCGTGTATTTTAAACTTGATAATCGCCTAACTTCTGCCTTGTTTGTGCTAAGTGGTCTCAACTTTGCTCTATGTTGTATTGTAGACAATTGGAGTCAGAAGGCTATCAGGAGGAAGACAACAGGAACTGGTAGGATGAGGTACCTTCGTAATGTTCCAAGGAGGTTCAAGACCGGCTTCAGAGAAGGTATTCTATTCGTCTTAGCCTTTTCTTTTTTACAAGTTGTTGTTCAATTGGTTATTTTTTTCCCAATTGCTTACCTATATGTTTGTTGCACCAGGTACTCAGGCAACTCCAAGGAAGCATGCTGCATCTGCCTCCTCTTAATTTTAGTTCGAGTTTTTTGTGGCCTTACAATTGCCTTTGGCGTTGTTTCTAGATTTTGTTTAAAGCGACAGATAGCCAATTTTGGATTTTTGTTGGAAACTGCAGAATTTGTATTAGTAATGAAGATGTTTTGCAATTCTGGAAAGTATTGTGTTTTTAGCTAAATGAAATTATACTGCAATCTAAAGTTTCGGAGTACGTCATTTGCTGAACAGATTGTTAAAGCAATTCATTTTTGGTGAATGTTTCCTGAGGTCCCTGGATGTGTCTGCGTGTGAGCAAAAAGATAGGAGTTTACCATGTTTATGGTACACCAGCGTGCAACTGAATTCTTACTCATTCCATTTCTAAAGAAGTATATTCAGAGTTTTTGGAACACGTAGATCAATTGAAAAACTATGTTGTGCTGCGGTCGAGAAAGTTTAAAGGGGGAGATAATCAAGGAATTAGACGGTCTTTTTCTTGTTTCGATTCCCTTTGAATTATAAACTCATCTCGCTATGAATAAACAATGTCTGCCATTTACAGTCACCACCGGTGTCCATAATCTGTCCACCGGAGCCACAACCACCATCATCCTGCCATTTGTGAACAGTGAACATTAACCCCTATTCTTGAATAACGTCACGTTCTGGCATCTATGTCTTGCCACCACCTTCAACAACATGATCCACTTCGCTCTGGGTCCATACTCCATATTATCCCGTAGCCCATCCCCTATGGTAGAACCGCTTCACTCCCACCATGACTTGTTCCAACATCCAACTGTGGGTCCAGATATGATTTGTTCTGGAACAGCACGATACCCATCTAAGAGAAGTAGAAAAGGTTGAATTTTACCATCAAGTAACTAGTAAAAATGGATACAAGGATTATGAACAGATAGGGATGTTGATTTAAGCATATAAACTTCAGATGTGAAGTTTCTATGGTTAAATTCATCCATCATTTCTTTGTAATTCTCATCACATAGTTTAGCCCAAGGTCACATAGTTCATTATACAATTTGATCTTGGAATTCAAAATTTGCTCAAAACAGGTCAAAAATAAACCAAATCTGTTCATAATTCGATGTTTTCAAGTCCAAATTTGTAAGGGAATTAGCATTGTGACCCGGGTTTAGCAAGTGTTTTACTAGTCAGGTGTTGTTGCCTCACATTCACACCTTTCTTTTTGAGAGAAATTAATTAAAAGAAGTGTTCCAAAAAAATCATTGTATGCTGTCCTGAGCTATGATGTCAAACATAATACAGTAAGAGACACAAGATAGTGAAATCAATTAAGGCAGGATCAATATCCTAACACTCTTAAGAGAGTCATGTACAGTATTAATACAGGAAGAGACAACATTGCCTGAACAGAAAGGAAATATTACAAGTTGAACAAGTGACACTAGCCTTCCAGAACTTCCTAGAAGTATCGTTTGTTGAACAGTTGCTGCATCAAACTATATGTGTAAATCCTAATAACTGCCGGAACACTGTCTCTTCTGCAAAAGGTGTAATTCAGGATTCTGAAGCGATAAGCACCAATCACCGGGTAGAAGATAGGCCAGAGCAAGAGTAAAAGCCAAATTATACGTAATACCCCATTCGTGTGTTCGAAGCAATATGAGCCATTATCTCTATCTTTAAACCATCATAGATCCTTGCTGAGCATTATCACTCGTGTCAATTTGTTGGTGATTGCGAATGAATCGATAATCTTTTTAATGCTTGAGCCAATAATTCCTTAATTGTGCCATGTGCAGCAATATTTCATCTCGGCCTTGATTGGTGACGCTGCTGGTCATAATCCAAGGAGGCGCCGCTTCAAAGAACTCACGTATTAATTCTTGAAAATCTTGCACATTTTCTTCAGGCCTTTTACCCCCATTCTTCTTTTTTTTCCTCTTGTCACATTTAGTGAACACTAATGTCATCGGAATCTGTAAATGGAAGAAGTCACAGTAAGCTATTAAGCTTCAATCGTCTCAAGTAACACAGTAAAGAATAAAAGAATTAGAGAAATAGAGAAAAAAGCTATACTGTCTCGAGCTGAAATTTGGGATATGACTAAATGAGGATTTTCCTTGGTACGCAACTGATATCAAGTATCCCTCTTAAGATTTCAATAGGGTTAGGTGTCTTGAGATTGCAAGTAGGAGTTTGACCGACCAAACCCCAATTACAAGACTATCTTCCACAAGGAGCAGAAGAAAGAAATTTTTCTTCTGTAACTACAAGTAGGGGATAGGAAACCAACCTTATTTTGACCCAACCAACTAGCATATTCAAGATCAATTTTTTTGGCAGGAATGCTAGCATCTATGAGGAGGAATACTGAGACCAAGGTCGACCTTTGTAGAAAGTAGTTCTTGGTGAACTTGTCCCATTCTTTTTTAACTTCCCCTGGTGCAGCTGCAAACCTGTTCAGCTTACATTAAACATTAGCTAAGTAGCAAGTAGGCACAATAAAAATGCCATTATTTGAATGCCAGGTTTGAGTAGACATATAAGCACTATTGCTGTGAAGGTGATTGATAATACAACATTGTAATTTGACAGCATCATCAAGAAGAAATTTCCAAAAGTTCAGTGGAATATTGCAACTTCGAAACAACTAACAGCTTCAAAAACAAATATAATGGTTCCGTATGGTTCTGCGCATGGGCAGTAAAGTCATCCAGGAATAAAGAGGCAATAAGAAAAAAAATATAGTCAGTTTAAATGATTAAATAAAGCTGTTTTCTTAAGCCACCAGCATTTTCACCCATTATGTTTCCAAGTCCTTCAAACTATATTCTTCCAGGTTCTATCTTGATCAATAGACAATTCCCCATACGTGTGGAATCCACATCTAAGTCAGATAGGATAACGTTTTAAGAACTGAACATGATCAAGAATCAAGATGTTGCATGATACCATCAACCGAAAGTCGAATACAAAATCGTACCCATATCCCGGCAAATCCACCAAGTACCAGTTATCATTGATCCGAAAATGGTTGATACATTGAGTCTTACCTGCAAATGATAGTGATCAAAACAATGCTATCATATGTGAACAAGGCAAATGATGAAAACATTTAAGTTCTAACATATACTTAAGTGGTACAAACTAACGCACAAACATATTTACGTGAATACCAGTTGTGTTAGCTAGGGCATAAATTCTAAAGCTTTTTTAGAAAAGGAATTAGTTACACAACTCAAGCAAAAAGATACTCCAAACAACAATTCTTCACAGATGAGATAAGGCCTTGACATGAAAATCATGTTGTATTGCTTATATTTTAATTCTCCTATATTATTCTAATAGAAAGTAAAACTAGAACAACACTAAGCACAGGATCACTCTGTTGGCTGGGGACATTTGAGGTTCACTAGTCACTGAACCAAATAGTATTAAGCAGATAGGCGATAATAGAAATTCCCAACTTTTAAGATCATTCATCCATAAAACTATGCACCAAATGGCATTAAACATTAAGCATACTCTCTTTTCAAACTGCATTAGCAAGTACAGCTACAAACCAGAGATGTGCACTTGAGTCACTTGACATAAGTCAGATTTCTTCTTTTTTTCATTCACCCCAACCCTGCCCCAAACAAAAAAGCCACACCAACCACCGCCATCGCATGTTATACATCCAGCCATAATTTTCCCAAGATACTCCCTATATCAATCAAAAAATTCAAACCCACCATCATAATCAGGTCTTCTGCAATTTCTTCGCCGAGCAAGTGAACAGACAAGGCAAGAGCTTCTTCATAGCAAAGGGCAAGATAAGATTATAGTAAAGTCAACCCGAATTTGACACACCCCGATGTTTAATTTCCAAAGCAACAACCATAAATTCATCATTTCTTCATAGAATTAAAGGCAAAACACATAATCCAACTAGTGAAATCTATACACATAGATAACAACAATCAACTATATACTCCCTCACTCCCAAATTAGGGTGTTTTCTCCTAATAAGTTCAGATAAGTTCCAATAACTTCTAACACCTTATAAGATGACCTTCAATACCAACTAGTGCTATCAATAAAAAGCAATAACAACTATCAAATATGTACTTTCTCCCTTCCAAATTAGAGTGCTTTCTCCTTAATAAGTTCCAATAGCTTCTAACACCTTATAAGATACCTTCAATAAGTTCCGATAAGTTCAGATCAGTTCAGTTGACCGCGCACCCTCACTCACCACTTTCAAAGAGTATCAATGTGACACCAATGTTACCAAATTGTTAAATCACTATGCAATAACATTAAAAGACCTGAAATTGAATAAAAAAAAAAGGGGATAAACAAACTAACCAGGCTTCTTAGAAGTAAGAGCAAGCTTCTTCCTCCTAACAAGGGAATTAAGTAATGAAGATTTACCCACATTAGACCTACCAACAAGAGCAAATTCAGGCAACCCATCAGCAGGACAATCCTCAGTAGCAACACTACTCTTCACAAACTCAGCATTAATCACTTGAGCATTGCTAGCATACTTGCTAAGCACAATGTTAGAACCCTTCAATATCCGGGCATTAAAACCCGAGTTCCTCGAATTCGACGAAGATGTTAAGGAAGAAATGTCAGTTTCTGGGGGTATAAATAGCTTGTCTATTGAAACCTCAATCTGGGGTTCTTCAATATCATCATTGTTATCATCATAGGGTTGTTCTGAGAGTAATTTTGGGGATTTAGGGTTTTGGGTAGGAAGAGTTGGGGATAATGAAGAGAAAAGTGAGGAAATTGGGAAATGGCGAAATTGAAGGAATGATGGGTTGATATGGGTTAATGGGGTTTTGGGTTTTAGAGGGGTGATGAAGATTGTTCTGAGTTTGGGGAGGTGAGAAAGTATCATCACTGTTGTTTATCTTTCTTCTTCTCTGTTTCCTCTGTGAGTTCTGTGAGTTCTGTGAGTTCTGTGAGGTGTGGAGGTTTTTTGAGCAATGGAGATGCACAGGGATGGAGAGATTGAAGGGTGGTGTGGGATTAGATATTAGAGAAAGAGCTATAGAGTTCAGTAGAGGGATGTTGATCGAGACTGCTCGTAAGCTACTCGAGCTTGATAATGCTCGATTTGAGTTGTTTTGGATTAAATTTGAGCTATATTTGAGATTTTAATGAGGCTGAGTCGGAGCTTAATTTTTGGGTCTATAATTTTGTCAATTCATTAAGATTTCGAAAATGCTTTCTCCTTTTCCTTAAATTATTTGTAATTGTGGGTTTGTGTGTATTATTCAAGGCTTGGTCGTTAGTGATGACTTTTATAGCCTGCATTGTGAACCTTGGTGAGTCATTTAGTTAGTTGCAAACTTGCAATTACCACCTTTAGTCGGATCGAAATTGCTTTTAAGTCAGTGATCTTCTACCACACCACACGGCCTTGAATTTTTTTTGTTTTTAATCATTGCAAGATTTGCAACCACTCTGTTCTAACAATTCAACGTGGCTTACTTAAACACGTGTAAGTTGCTTGTCTAAGGTGCTTGACTTTTACTTAGGTCGACTAAACTAACTTAACAAATCAAAAACACTAACTAGCTAAATCTGAGAGAACTAATTAGCCTAACTAACAAACATAATGTAATTGATATTAAGCTAATTAAATCTTAAAAGTCACCTTCAAGCTAAAACAAGCGGAAGATTAAATAAAGTACGGATTCAAATTTGTTTCACTTATGCCATAGTTCGACAAAGTACTTTTAAAATTTTGCAACTTGTATTGGTTCGATCTGACCTAACCCAAATCAAACTTATTGAGTATGGACCGTATGGTCTTTGGTTTAGATCTTTTAAATTTTCGAGTTTTGGTTCGGTTCAAGTCCAAACTTGAAATTTTATGGTCTAGATAAATGGGTTGAAGGGAAAAAGTGTTTTTTTTTTTCCACTTAAGTAGTTGGTCATTTTGTTATATTCCCCCCTAAAAAATTTCTCTTTTGCTTTCTTGCACCTTGCTGCCTTGCCCGAGCTTCGACCGCGACCTCCATTAGCCAAGTTTCCAGGTAGAAATTTATGGGTTTGTTAACTTAGTTCAATCAAATTCTAATCTGTTTTTATTAATGTTTGAACAATTGATACTTGGTACCAGCATTTTAGTTGATTGGATTTAAGTATTTCTCCATTAATGAGGATAATGTTTGGTGGGACTTTTAGTTGAGAATTGATGCTCCAATTATTTCAATCCTTAAACTTTAGTAGAACTTTATTTGACTGTTACATATAAGTGATGATTTTTTATGGTTGTTAATCTAAATTTTACAGTACCCATGATGATTTAGGTAATTTGAAAATTGAATTTCTACCGAATGTTTTCTGAATATATGAAATGTAATTATGTTACCCGATTTTGGCAGGTTGCTTGTGTTTGGACTTGATTAGTGTATGAACTTGGTTGTCATATTAAGCAATTGGCCTCTATTGTGCTGCAAGGCCTTATTTTTTCGGATTGAAGTGAATTGAACTTAATTCAGTGAAAACTGTGAGAGGAAACTAACATAACTGAATCGAATTTGGCCGCACTGAAGTGAATTTCCATGAATTCAGTCCAAAAGAATAGGGCGTAAGTAGATTATAGTTGTCATATATGGCACTTTTATATAGCTTCTTCCTTAGGTTTTAATTGATAAACTCTATCAACTAATTATGGTGAAAAAGAATAGTATTGGCACCGAGGAACTAGAAGCATTATGGGAGGAAGTTAGGGAGCTAAGCCTTGGTACCTCTACCCATGTCGAACGTCTTCCCTCCCCTCCTTCTTCCGTTGAATTTCTCAGAAATTATGTGGCCCCTAACAAGCCTTCCATTATATCCAATGCCATTGAACACTGGCCTGCCCTTTCTTTGTGGTCTTCTGATGACTATCTCTGCCAAGCCCTTGCATCGGAAAAGGTGTCGGTTCATTTAACTCCAAACGGACGAGCTGATTCTCTAGTTCCTCATCCAACAGACTCTCCATCCCTTTGTTTTGCTTCTGCTCATGTCGAACGCATGTCATTTCCTGATGCTTTCCGACTCATCTCTAATTCTGGAGAGAACGGAAATGTTGTGGCGTATGCCCAGCAACAAAATGATTGCTTTCGGACGGAGTATGCAGTTTTAGCTTCAGATTGTGATACACACATTAGTTGGGCCTCTGAAGCTATAGGATGTCTCCCAGAGGCTGTTAACCTTTGGATTGGTAACGATCACTCTGAGACATCCTTCCACAAAGACCATTATGAAAATCTTTATGCCGTTGTTTCTGGTGAGAAACATTTTGTTCTATTGCCGCCTACTGATGTTCATCGCCTGTACATTCGTCCGTACCCAGCTGCAAATTACTCTTATTGTCAGGTGCCAAATCAATTTATTATATTTTCTTGATTTTGATTTATAATAGATCTCACAGGTTCCAGGCATGAAGTTAGGTTCCATCTTTGCAGGACACAGGAGAGTTCAATCTGGAACTTGAAGATCCTGTAAGACATGTCCCTTGGTGCAGTGTGAATCCTTATCCAGCTCAAGAGCAAGAAGAGAAGGAACGGTGTGACTTTCCTTTGTATTTCAATGGGCCAAAGCCATTTGAGTGTACAGTTAAAGCTGGGGAGATACTGTACCTGTAAGTCTCACCTCTTAAACTTATGTGTGTATATGTTAAGGTTGTTATACTTTGGTGTTCTGAACTCCGAAGGTTCTCCTTGTAACCTGATCATATGGGCGCAGTACAGAAGCAGTTTGAATCCATGATGATCAGCCATGGAGGATCAGTATTATATCTTGGAGTTTAACTAGGTCGCCTTAGTGTATTACGGATTGGGGTATAGGACTCTAGTTAAGAGTCTTCAACAGATCAACTTTTGTTGTGCTTTGTTTCCTGGTGAGAGTACTTTGTGAATGTGGCTTTACGCGTATCCTAACTCCGGAGGGAGGTATTCTTTGCCGTTGTTACAAGAGCTACTTTTTTAAAGAGGAGAAGCCTAGCAAGTAGCAAGCTCCTATATTGTTCTTCTGATATATATGTAGAGTTTTTGTCCCGCTAGAGTGTTTTACGAAAACATATCTCTAATCTGGTTTGAATACTTGTAAGGAAACGGTGTGACTCGTTGCATATGAGAATTAGTATATCTGCTATACCTTGTACTCATATATTGAGATCCAAATGTGCCTTGTACTATTGTCACTAAGTGACATTTTGCTTATTGCAGGCCTAGCATGTGGTTTCATTATGTGAAGCAAAGCCCACGGACGATTGCAGTCAATTATTGTAAGAAGCATTAGAGATTAAAAGTCACAAGTTTCTGGATCCTCAGATTTTGCGTATCAGATACCTGGTTATATGTGCTTAATCTTGATCTTGTTCTTGCAGGGTATGATATGCAGTTTGATATCAAATACGCTTACTTCAACTTTTTGCAGTCGGTTAATCCTGTTGCTTGAGCCTTGAGGAGAGAGTTCCAAGAACTTGTTGCTGGATGCTTCAAGTCCTCAGCACTTGATTGAAGCGAGTTCATTTTTGGCTTAGGCGAATCATAGTGTATCAATTTTAATGCTGAAAGATACATGAATAATGACTATACTTAGAATTTAGTTTTACTTGTGTGGAAGGGTTTTTTTTTGGTCCATTCCTATTTTGTATCCATTTTTAGAATTTCACTTCATTGAAGATTTTTTTTTTTTTGAAACCACTTCATTGAAGAATTAGGAAGTGATGAGTGAAACTAGAAAATCTAGGGGATCATTGTTTTCTAGAGTAAGTGAGTGCTAAACTCTGACCATATGCTTGCTATAAATTACTTGCATAAGAAAAGACATTATACATGAAATCTTATTAGATTCATCTTAATGTCTATTTTCAAAAAATTCATTTCATGGTTTTTTCAAATATGATAATAAGTAAACGAAAAATAATGCTACTTGGTGATAAGTAAACAAAAGTAAAGTCTTGTGCATTTGGTCTCAATTTTTTTATTATCAAGCTACCAATCTTTTTAAGAATCTAATATATACTTGCTTTGTTCTATATTTGTTGCAATAGTTTGACTAGCATACTCGTCAATATCTGGTCATCAATGTATCTAATTGTCAATTAGTAACAATTAAGTTGAAATTATATATGTTTAGCCAAGTCTAAGAGCATTATACATAGTAACATTTGATTTTACATATTACTTGAAAGTTATGGTCAAAGTAAGATATGTAAATAGCGAAACAGTCAAACTATTGCACCTAATATGAAACAAAGATTAGTCAACATTTACATTACTCTTTTCTACCATGCAAGAGAAGCTAACAACTTGCAAGGTTTCATATACCATGGTGTTCATAGTATTGGTACCAATAATTTAATGGTCTATAGACACTTTCATTCTCGAAGTTGCAAGTCAATTTGCTACAATTTTCAAAAACAACATATAATAGATCTCCAATTACACGTTCAACATTCACGACTGCATATGAAGCACCAAATCTGTACATACAATGAACTTCTAAAGACTACACTTTTTTATATATAAAATAGAAGGAGAATACAAAATTAATAGACAAGTTTTTCCTTCAATTTATATAGGAAAAATTGATAAGAATAATCCGACCTTTGGCCGGTCTTCCATCAATGGTACCACATTCAATTAATCCAGGTATAATCCGACCTTTGACACTCATATTCTCTCATTGGTATGGAATGATGGCAACCTGTTTGACCAGCTAAAATGACCGTTGACCCCAGCCCACCCCCACCCCCATTCCCTTCCCCTGCCCCCTACTGCCACCCCACCCCCAACCACCATTTCCTCCCCCTACCCCCACTGTTGTCACGTGCCACCCCACCCCCTCCCTTTCCCCTGCCACCCTCCTCTTCACGGCGGCCGGCGATGATTCACGACAACCTCGCTAACAACCACAAAAACCTCGCGAGGGGAGGGGGTCACGTTGACGTTTTTGGCAGGGGAGGGGAGGTGGCTGCGGGGGAGGGGGAGGTGGCTGCGGGGGACGGAGAGGGTGGCAGGGGAAGTATAGGGTGGCTGCGGGGGAGGGGGAGGGTGGCAGGGGAAGTATAGGGTGGCTGCGGGGGAAGGGGAGGTGGCTGCGGGGGAGGAGGAGGGTGGCAGGGGAAGAGGGAGGGGGAGGGGGTGGGTTTCTTTTAATTTTAATTTTTTATTAAATCTAATTTAAAACTTTAATTAAGAATTTAGGTTTAAATTATAGTTAATTAGCTATTAATCACGTAATTAAGAGACTTTACCTGTAATTGTAGGTCACCAACAGGTGAGGGACCATTGTGAGAATATGGGTGTCAAAAGGTGGGATTATTGCTGGATTAAATGAAGGTGGTACCGTTGATGGAAGATCGGTCAAAGGTCGAATTATTCTTATCAATTTTTCCATTTATATAAGTAACTTTTGAAAATTTTATTAAGATTAAAACGCCACCGTTTGGTAGAAAACAAAGAAACAAAAGCTTTCATTTTGTTACATGATCTCATCCCATGTCATTTGTTTCAACTCTCGCTCTCCATCTTCACATCAACTTTTTCTTCGTTACATTCATAAAATTCATTCAACATAGATCCGATATAACCAAAATACAGATCTCAAATTCGCTCAATTTCTCACAACCCTAACTTAATCGATCGTCGGAAAACCCTAATTTTCAACGCCGGCGAAATTGTGATCGTCGGCGACAACCATGTCTCCTCCTCCACCTGCGTATCAAAGCCAGCGATCTCAATCCCCTTCTCAACCTTCTGGGTATATAATCCCTCTTTATCATCCTCAATTTTGTAATTTCATTTGTTTCATCAATTTCTCTGGTTTTTATAACTGCATTCTCTAATTCAACCACTTTAATTTAATCTCGTTTCATAAAATTGCTGAATTAGTGATTTTCAGTGTACTGAATGCTTGCTGATATCTATTAATCTAGTTGCTTTTAGCTAATTGTGGTGCCAACAATGACATGCTTTCAGTCAGTGATTGTAGAGTGATGTGGTTGTTTCTTTTACTTGGCATGTGGAACAATTTAGTTTGTAATTATTATCGCGTTACAATTTTAGGTGGAGTATGGTTCTCCGTAATCGGAATTATGAGATTTTAGGTTCTGTTTGGTTGGGTGTGAAGTATTTTTAATGTAAGATGATTTTTACGGAAAATAATTTCAACGGAAACATAATTGCGAAATTAGTTTTCCATTGTTTGGTACGATGGTGGAAAAAAGGAGAATGAAAGAGAAAGTAAGGAGTTGGTGGGAGGAGTGTAAAAGGGAGGTAAGGAAAAAAGAAGGATAACTGTTTTCTTTTATTTTTGAAGGGAAAAAGGGTTTCCATCATTGGGAGAGCTGTTTTAACCGAACAATGTAAAACTGAAAATAGAGGAAAACAATTTTTCCAAGATCCTTAGTGTCATTTTAGGATATCAATGCCATGACTAACAAATTCTTTTTTGAGTGCATTGAAAGGGCGCCTGGTATTCTATAAGAGGGATGGGTTTGTGTATTTGTAACTTAATTACTGTGGTGAAAATTTTGATTCTTTTGAAGTGATGGGGGTTAATTGGCTCACTACTTATGTCTTTGGTTGTTTGAGTTGTTGTGGGTTTGGGGTTTGGGGTTTGGGGTTTGGGGTTTGGGGTTTTGATTTAATCTTGCTTGGTGGTTTTTATTGCGTTATGACTCTAAACTAGACACATGCAAAGGCTGAACGAATGGATTTTTTCCTGCAACTTTGTTTATAGCTTCCACAACCTTGCCGGAGCCATCCCTTATATAGTGCTATAGAAAGAGGTGCCTTGCCGCCTGTCGGTGATAAGGTCAACGGTGAACTCGATTTCATGATTAGTAGGTAGTAAAGGTTACTATTACAGAAGTACATCCGGAAAGTATCAATCTTTATGATCGATATTATCTTTCGCTCCACTTTTCTAGCGAGGCCAGTCAAAGCCATCTTTATAGGTGATTACGGCCTGGAAATTTTATATATCTTTTTTCTCACTTGCCCGGATCATTCAGTACAATGCTTATCCCTTGTTCCTGACTCGATGAGACTGTTTTGTTCCATACCTGGCGGTTCCGATTAGACCTTGTGGTTCACCTGTCCAGAGTAGAATCAGGGGAGGGGGGGGGATCATTGGTTGGTTCCAGTAAACGACCTCTTGTACGCAACACTCAACTCCCAAGTTACTAGAGAAAGTTTATTTATCGAATTCACCTAGACCTTCTAGTTCTATAAATATTCTTTTCACATTTTCTGTCCATCCTCGACTGTTTGCTATGAGGGTTGGAATTCATGGCAGCAGAAGCAAAAGCTGTAATCTATTAGGAGAATGTTAACCTAGAGATTTTTGTAAATGTTAGTTCATATTAATATGATGGATAATATTTTCATATTTGGTTAACACGTAGAGGCATGTAATATGTTTATGTATGAGAAAGAATGTGGAAACCTGGTGGTTGTTTTATTACGGTGCTTTACATGTGGCACCTGAAAATTATTTGTGTTTATTTTGTTACTTTTGCTGGTAGCCATACTGGTATTCTATAAACTTTTAGTTGAATGGAAATTGGACTATTTATATCTGTAGGAAAAGTGAAGTTTCAGATCTAAGGCTACAGCTAAGGCAACTTGCGGGAAGTCGTGCACCTGGAGCTGATGATTCTAAGCGCGAGCTCTTCAAGAAAGTGATCTCCTACATGACAATTGGCATTGATGTTTCGTCGGTATTTAGTGAAATGGTTATGTGCTCGGCAACATCAGACATAGTTCTAAAGAAAATGTGCTATCTGTACGTGGGGAATTATGCCAAGTCCAATCCTGATCTTGCGCTTCTCACTATCAATTTTCTTCAAAGGGATTGCAAGGACCAGGACCCAATGATTCGTGGGCTTGCCTTGAGGAGTCTTTGTTCGTTGCGTGTTGCTAATTTGGTTGAGTATTTGATTGGTCCTTTGGGCTCAGGGTTGAAAGACGGTAGCAGTTATGTGAGAATGGTTGCTGTCATCGGTATCTTGAAACTGTATCATATATCTCCTGCAACTTGCATTGATGCTGATTTCCCTGCAATGCTCAAGAATTTGATGTTTAATGATCCAGAAACGCAGGTGACGACCGTCATTTTTTGACTTTTTGCTGAATCATTGGACAACCTTAAACATAATTTGAGTAACTTGGCCTCTGAATTGCTTGATTAGAAGCTTCTTTTCTTGTTGTTAGCTCTTCCTTGCTATCCTTTTTTTTTTCCTTGTAAGATGATTTTTGACGAGGGAATTGTGAAGGAACTGTTTATCTTGTTCCCTCGAAAGATCAATCTAACTGCTTTAGTTATTCAAACCTAAAATGCTCAGAGACAGCTATTTCCATTTGAGCTTGATGTTCTCAGTTTTTTAAGAACCAATGATCTCCACCATTTGAGCTTGATGTTCTCAGTTTTTTAAGAACCAATGATCTCCACCATTTGAGCTTGATGTTCTCAGTTTTTTAAGAGCCAATGATCTCCACAATACACTTGTTGTGGTTTTCCTTTAGATCATGTCCTGTTACTTTCTACACTTTTACTCTTCTAATGATAATTATCTCTAACATTTTGGATATTTCAGAGTATATCAATATTTGTAGCAATCTAAAACTTGGTTAACAACCCTAGTTTTGATGGTTTCACTTGCTCTTTTTGTTTTCTGGATGACGTGTTAAAAAATCTTACTTGATATGTTTCTGTCAGGTTGTTGCTAACTGTTTATTAGCCCTGCAAGAAATATGGAGTGCGGAAGCAAGCTCTTCTGAAGAAGCATCCAGAGAGAGAGATGGTTTACTTAGCAAGCCAATTATATATTACTTTCTGAATAGGTAAACTATTGATCCTGTTTTGGTGTATATATATAATTGTGAACATCTTTTTGCAATGTGTTTTAGATGATTCTATATGATTCTGCAATGCCTTTTGGCTTTCCCATATAATAGTGTGTGGCTCTGACTCATGCTAGTCAGTAGGTTTTATCTGAGCTATTGAATCAAAAATCGTCCGTTAAGCGTTATGTAACGGATTTTTAAATTGCCCGTTATGGAAATGCCTTTACATAACGCCATGAATTCACAACCATCTCGCCGTGTTGTCCTCTACATAACTATTACTCGCCACGCTAGAGCTTTTTTTTATCGGTTTCATCCGTTACCTTATAGAATTGGCAAAAAGAAAAGAAGGGAAAACAAACATATTAGCACAATAAAATATAGGGACACACCAACAAAAGGAGAAAAGCTTGACATAGGCTTTCAAGTTGATAAATATATATGAGTTTGTTTCGATTTCTATTTATAATAGGAATATGGATCTCATGTTTAAAGTAACTTCTTATTCACCATCTGTATAATCCAACCATATAATAGCTTTGGTGACACATTAAGTTAAAAGAATACTCATAAAACTTCAGAATACATATTTGAGGCTAAAAATCTATTTTTTTATAAAAAAATTCACGCCGTGTTAACCATGATTTGTTCTATCGATCGTTACAAGCCGCTTGTCATTGCTACTGTTACTGCTAATGCAATGGCATCCGCGATATTCTTCCTTGATCTGAGCATCTTGTCTTAGATTCTGTATCTAAAAGGATATTTCTTTCGTTACTTAATAGTTCAAGAGCTTTAAAGTAATAATTTGGTTGTTAATGTGGGGATACACGTATTCTATATACCTTTGACTCCTCACTTTGTTGCTTCAAGAAAAGCAAGATACCATGCATCTTTATGCCGGTGAAGTTTGGAGGCCAAAAATTTATGGCCTTTCATGAAGAGAGTTGCCACTAGAGTTGGGAATAGGGTGGGCCGACACGAGGGCTAACATGTTTTGGGCTAGCCTGGCACGGTGTTGGGTCGTGCATGGAACCATGTTGATAATGTAGCACAAGCATGCGTAGCCGCTTAATCATACAAGACAAATAAATAAAATACTAAAGGAGGCCCTTCGACCTGTCCATGGGTTGGACGCTGCACGGGCCTGGGCCCAGCTGTAATTGATACTTGATACTGTAGAGTGGAATCTGATGGTTGATGACGATAAATAACCTGTTTATACTTCTATGTGAGAGTTAGAGTATTCTGGAGTTGGATAAAGCTCAGATTTTGGACTTCTTTAGGATCATTTTGCATTTGAAGTCGATAACTAAAAAGTTTATAGCTTGAACTTGACTTAACTAGGCTCTCTCTGAGCCTGCATTGCATAGTAGTTGGTTTCCAATTCTTTATATATGGGTTAAGTTTATGTATGCTTGGAATGAGAAAGTTCTTTACCTTCTAGGTTGAGAGAAGTTTAGGTTATCGTATGATCTTATGGCTAAGCAAATTCTGTAGTATAATAATATAATAGAATTCTTCCCAGGGCCAAAAATTTTCATTTTCTCAACTAGCTTTGTGTAATTTAGCATTCAATCTGACCTCCTAAAAGGCCAAAGCTTCATACTCCTTTGAGTGATTTCCTTGTACTTGATGATGCTTTCATTTTTGTTCATGACCTTGCTGGAAATAATAAGTTTCAAAATTAATTTTCCAATTTCAGAATCAGAGAATTCAATGAATGGGCTCAATGTCTTGTGCTTGAGTTGGTTGCCAAATACGTGCCATCTGATAACAGTGAAATATTTGACATCATGAATCTTCTCGAAGATAGGCTTCAGCATGCTAATGGAGCAGTTGTTTTAGCGACCATCAAGTTGTTTATGCAGTTAACATTGTCCATGACTGATGTTCACCAACAGGTAGCACTATCCTTATATACAGAGATTTTCTTATATAAGCTTGTGTTAGCATGCTCATCTATCATGTGGTAAAAATGAGATATTATTGCCTTTTAGTTTCTAGTGTTGCTTTTTTTGTAGTGTCAGTTTTGGTTTCGATTTCTCTAATGTCTGGTCCATTTATTATTCTTAGGTGTATGAGCGTATCAAAGCACCACTTATTACCCTGGTCAACGCAGGGAGTTCTGAACAGTCTTATGCAGTATTAAGTCATCTCCATTTGTTGGTCATGCGTGCACCAATGCTGTTTTCTTCAGATTACAAACATTTTTATTGCCACTATAATGAACCATCTTATGTCAAAAAGTTGAAGCTTGAAATGTTGACTGCAGTTGCAAATGAGAATAATACTTTTGAAATTGGTAAGGAAAGAGTTCAATTCTTGGGAATATGTGTTACTGGAGTCTTTTTTTTAAAAAATTTTTGTAGAAAGGTCGGTAAATTTATTTTGAATATATAAATTGATCCTTTATGTGCAATCTCCTTGAATTCTTATCAGTGACGGAGCTATGTGAATATGTCGCCAATGTTGACATCCCAATTGCCCGCGAATCTATTCGAGCTGTTGGGAAGATAGCTCTGCAGCAGTACGATGTGAATGCAATAGTTGACAGGCTACTTCAGTTTCTGGAGATGGAGAAGGATTACGTGACAGCTGAGACTCTTGTAAGTTCATCGATCTCCTGCAAACATTTTATTTTGTATTATTTTTTGGTTGAGAATGTGAGAGGAGAAGACATGAAACTGCTTGAGATAATTTTCTTTTGCTCATGACTGGCTAGTTGTGTGGACATGCATCAAGAAAGACTCAATTGAGCATACAAAGCAAGCTAGTCATATTCATAGTGTTAATGGCTCCGGCCTAAATATATGATTATTATCCTTCATGACATATGAAGACTGGAAAATCAGTTGGCTACTTCGATATAGTCTGGAAAATCACTTAAGCTTCGTGTTTCCAGGTCCTCATCAAAGATTTGCTGCGTAAATATCCCCAGTGGAGCCATGATTGCATTGCTGTTGTTGGAAGCATCAGTAGCAAGAATGTTCAAGAACCAAAGGCTAAGGCAGCTCTTATTTGGATGCTTGGAGAGTATGCGCAGGACCTACCGGATGCCCCCTATATTTTGGAGGGTATGATTGAAAACTGGGAAGAAGAAGATTCTGCAGAGGTAAAATATATTGTCGTTTCATTCAATGCAATATGGTCTTAACAAGCATGATTTCTCAAATACTCTAACGTTACTAGGAATTAACCGTGGAAGTGATTGCCTTGTTTTTCTCATGCAAGAGTGAATTGCAACTTAATTTTGAAGGCAATTAGGCTTCTTCTCACCCCCACTCAGGCAAATTAAAACAAAAATATATTTGAGAGTAAAAGTTGCATGTATCCGAAGGAGCTCAGGAGAAGCTTAATACTAGTTGAAAGATATCAGGATAATGTAGACATTTTTGAACCAAAAGATAAGAGATTGTCTGCCAGTTAAGAAATTGAATTATTAAGAAGTTATAACTTCACAATTGTAGAGCTACAGGCATACGAAAAAGTGTGTTGCTGTTTTTGGTGTCTTTTCTGTGCAACCTTAGGGAGTGTCAGTTATCTTTCTCTCTGAAAATTGTCTTTACTTCCTGAATAATAAGCATTTGGAATGTAACAAAAAATCAAGTTTGTAGTTCCTGATCTCTATTTTACAAAAATACAAAAATCATTGCTTACTTGCGGTGTCGTATCATGCTGAACTTCCTGTTCTAAACTTGTAATGTAGGTTCGTTTGCACCTGCTGACAGCATCAATGAAGTGTTTCTTTAGAAGGCCACCTGAAACTCAAAGGGCATTGGGAGAAGCATTGGCAGCTGGAATTGCTGATTTTCATCAGGTTTGTGTCGTTAAAATCAAACAACTTGAGGATCATACAGTATAGCTTTTGAGCTTGGGGACTTTTGATAAACATACAGTCCTCTGCAGGATGTCCATGACCGAGCCTTACTGTACTATAGGCTTCTTCAACACAGTACATCTGTAGCTGAAAAAGTGGTGAATCCTCCAAAGCAAGCTGTGTCAGTCTTTGCTGATACTCAGAGCAGTGAAATCAAAGATCGCATATTTGATGAATTCAACAGTCTATCTGTTGTATATCAGAAGGTAGCTCAGATATCCTTGAGTGCAACTTATATGTTGTTGTAGCCTATTTTGGTTGAGAATCTTCAGTTATATTACTGCGAGTCTCAAGGTTTGTGTTCTGATAAGGCAACTTGTCCATTATATTACTGCGAGTCAGTTTGTGCATAGCTCTGAAGGTTTGTGGCCCTTGTTATGGTTCCCTTCTGTTTACTTTAAATGTTGGGGCTGAAAATCTTCGAAAACGGTGAATTTTGCGTTTTCCAATAATGCTAGAGCTTCAAAGCGGGTCACAGATAATGGGCTCTTGTGTTATTTTCCTGAGAAACAATTTGACAGATGGTATAATTCTAAGAGATATTTGATAGAAGTTACTTTCTAGAACTATTTTCTGATGGACTACGAGTTTACCATGTTATGTGTAAATGGTGCTTTATAGTTTCAGTTTGTTAATCAATGTAAAGAATATCTTATGATTGGCTATTATTCTTCTAACAGCATTTCTTGGACCCAAAAATATAGGCAATACATTCATCTAAATGGTTAACGATGTGTCAGACTTAGGCTTTGGTGCTGTTGGGATATGGGCGATGCATACATCTCATTTATAATTGCAACTTTCTTTATGCTAGTTACAGCTTTTAGTCAACGTGACAAAGCACATATGCAACGCATGGGGTTATGTTTTTATTTTTTCTCAGTCATTTATGCATCATCTATACCTTTACTGCCGTACGTTGTTTTTGAATAATTTTTTTTTGGCTAACAGTATACTGCTTCTGAGACCACTATGAAGCTGACGCCTTAAATATTTATACTGAATAATTTGGCGTGTTATGAACTATGATTTTGAGTTTCACTGTAAGAATCAATGATTAAGTCAGCCACATGTTTTCCTTTGCAGCCGTCATACATGTTTACTGACAAAGAACATCGAGGGCCATTTGAGTTTTCTGATGAACTCGGGAATCTGTCCATCGGAGCAGGATCTACCGACAATGTGGTTTCTGCACAGAGAGTTGAGGCTAATGACAAGGATCTGCTTCTTAGCACGACAGAGAAGGAAGATACTAGAGCTTCCAGTAACAATGGTGCTGATTATAGTGCCCCTCTTTTCGATGCATCTTCGGGGCCTCTGGTTGCTTTAGATACGCAGCCAGCAGTACAAGCTGCACAGCCTAGCATGGCTATTGATGATTTACTTGGCTTAGGAATCACTGCACCAGAACCTGTTCCTGCTCGTTCCCCTTCTCCACCAGCTGTGAAACTCAATGCAAAGGCTGTTATAGAACCAGGAACTTTCCAGCAAAAATGGCGTCAGTTACCCATATCTATATCACAGGTTTGTGAAACATTAATGCCACAGTTGCCACTTTTTTCTATTTTATTCTCATCTTTATATGAAGACTCTAGAATTGATTTACTGAGTTGTTCCCGAGGAAATGAGATGCTTACAGTCAACTGAACATATCGAGAAACCAAAAGACAATCTTTTTAATGAAATCTGGTCTTTTCCCCCGTCTCACAAACTTTTTCCTATACCTATATGCCTGTATTATATAAAGGGAGCCTAATTATAGTGTCCTGTTCAAAGAAAAATGAGATGTCTCTAGTGAGCTTAATCATCATTCTATTGATTAACAGAAAAACGATCTTAGTGAGAATAAGTTACTTATGCTTACCTCTAGCTATAGGAAGGCTAAGAAACCTAATAGTGGTCTTTTCCTGCAATTTATTTTGCTGTTTCTTGCATACTTACCTTTGTTTTGGAAGGGGGTCATGGGGCAGGGATGATTGGATTTGGGAAGGCCGTTGCCGTGGGGGTATATGTACGTTTTTACATGTAAGAGACTTGTCTGTGAAAAAGCTATTGCCTTGGCAAAAATTATGATAAGTCAAAAGAAAATGACACTTGGAGAAAGGGTAGAAGAGGAATTGTTGAAAAAAAGTACTTCCTCCGTTTTTTATTAGTTGTGACACTTTCTATATAAGGAAGTTTCAAATTAGTTGTGATACTTTCCTTTTTTGGCATTTCTTTCTCTCTATCTCTCCTATCACATGAGTCCCCTTTTTATATCTCTATCACTTTCCTCATCAAATACAACTGGTCTTGTAAGAGACCGCCTACTTTTAAAATAAAATTAGGCAACGGCCCAATAAACCCAATAACAAGAAGAGAAAATCAGCAAACCGTCTTATGAAAATAGAGACCAGTTTAATCCATTTTGTGACATATTTAATTCATTTCGTGACCTGTTTAGTTTATTCAATACTCAGTGTTAAATTTATTTAGTGACTAGTTTAATTCATTTGGTAAGTCATATGTTTTTTTTTAGGAATCACTTGTTATATTTTGAGACTAAAATTGAAATAAGGAAAGGAGAAGCAAATAAACAACTAGAATGATGCTTGGGCTAGAGTAAGATAAAATGGGCTTGTTAATAGAATGTGGATTGGTCTAAAATTAGACCGCCTCTTTTAATAATTTGTCCTTCAAATATTGTGTAGGAATCCGTAAAATAAAAAGTGTCACAACTAATAAAAACCGGAGGAAGTAGTTTTTGATGTCACTATACAGGACAATGGACAACATCCATTTTCTTAATACATTTTTGGGGCCTCTTTTACCAGTTTACTCTTTATGCGCTGCAGCATCTGTTCATGAGAAACACCAACGCCCTTTTCTTTACAAGAATTGTTGTCTAGCGAATGTGTGCGGTGAGCGGAATCTTGCGAATCCGCTTGGTGTGGGTCCCTCATCAATTCTTCCTCTCCATTCACTGGAGAATAAGTTCTCCATTTGGCCTGTGTCTTTAGTTTATCCAACATTCAGACTTCCATTTACATGTTTATCTGTGAATTTATTGCAGGATATCCAGGTGACCCCTCAAGGTGCTGCGGCGTTAACGACACCTCAATCCCTTCTCCGGCACATGCAAGCGAACTCCATACACTGCATCGCCTCTGGTGGTCAAGCACCAAATTTCAAGTTCTTTTTCTTCGCTCAGAAAGCCGATGATACATCCACATTTTTAGTTGAGTGCATCATCAACACATCATCATGTAAAGCTCAAATAAAGATCAAAGCCGATGACCAAAGTTTGTCTAGTGCCTTCTCAGATTTATTTCAGTCAGCCTTGTCCAAATTCGGCATGTCCTGAATTACCCTCCCTCCAATTTTCCCCTGTTTATGAGCAGATACTAAAAGCTGTTCTCTCTCTTTTTTTTGTTTCCCCTAGTAACTCTTTTGTAGATGTAGATTGTTGTACATTGTGTAACATAAGAACCTATGACCGAGTTAAGCGATCCATTCGGCTTCAAATACACGGTACTTGCAACTCACTAGTAGCAATTCGAGTTTAAGTGGAAGGCTTTTGCTTATGGTGTTCACTGTTCATATACTCGACAATAACTCCTGTTCACATTTTGAAAGGTTGAGGGAAAAGGAAGCTCTCTGGCAATTCTAGTCTGTCATGTCTGATGTAGCAATGATTTATCACATTAGTTGAAAATGTTTACTTATGTTAATCCCTAATAAAAGGTAGTTGGCTATTTGATCAATTATTCTTGGTTTTGAAGAAAAATAGGTTGGGTAACTTTTTGTGCATGCCAATGTCAAAAAAAAGTATAAAAAAATTGTGCATGAAGCATAATGGTTGGTAGATGCAAATGGGATATAGAATTGAATCTCGTTGCTAACTAAAATCTTAACAAACTACCTGTATTAGGAGATTTAGGACCTCGATATGAATAAGAAATGAAGCAAGTAAGCACCTTACTGACCTTAGACCTTAGCAGTACTCTCGTGAGCAATGCACGCTGATGGTGTCTTGTGTTACCAAAAAATTAATCAAATGTTAGTTTTACAAAATTTTGACTTGACAAATATATCTAAAACGTTGTTAGACTAGTTTATCCTTCTACGGCGGGATCCTCTTGTGAAGGGACAACAAATAGTTTTCTTTTACTCTAAATTTAGAGCTATAAAACTCCAAATCCAACCTAAAAGTCGCACTTTATGGAATCTTTACTTTCTTAAACATATCTATCATATATGAACCACATAGCTCTCATTAACATAGATGACATTTGCCTTGGGCATGACCGGACCGACAAAGCCTCATGCCAAATCAAACTAAGCTTGGAATGGGCAAAGTAAAAGTCATATTGTGCCGGTTTCACACTAAGTAGTCCATAAATATGTCCATAAATAGTCCATGATCCACCATTGTGCCTTCCATCCCATGTCATGCTAGTTGAGGACTCGTGCTAATGCCCCCAAAGTCATGCCGGCTCGACCTCGACTCTTCTCCGTTGCTTATAGTTTTCAATAGTCTTTATTGATAACTGACCTCATTCATACAATCAAACTTTCATATTTTCGAATTCATTATGTCTCTCATATATGGTTCTTTTCTCACCTCATCCACTTAGTCAGTTCTCTTCGACTATTAAAAGGAAAGGTAAATATGAGAGTATGAGAGTAAACATATTGCGCGGAACCGAAATGAATATAAGTTGGGGAACATGCCCTTACTAAACCTATTTAAGGTACTACATTCAAAATCAATAAGTTACATGGACGCCATGGTAGTTCAGTACAGAGTTTGCTGAATGCTGATACATGAACCTCGTTAATGCAGGGAAAATGAGCTTAATACGTAGGGTTTTAGCTTCAACTAAGAAGGGTTTATGCTTAACTCCTCAAATTCCAATCAAACTCCCTAATTCACTACTACCCTTCTGCAATTACCACTCAATTCATAACAATTTGTGCAACAAATTGATCAAAGAGCCCAATTCACGCCTTAAATTCATTCTTGATTCTGAAGAGAATTCGAATTCAACCCTCAAAAGCTTTGATTTTTCCTGGAGTTCCCTTCTTATTGCTCTCAATTCTTCTTCTACATCCAAGGCTAACCTGGTAATTTCTTAAAATTTATTCTGGGTTCATCTGATTTTATTCAGTTTGTAAAGAAATTGGTGATGAGAATAATATTTGATTGGATGATTTGAATGTTAGATAGTAAAAAATTTATTCTGTTGTTGTTTTGTTTGATTGATTGAGAGGGAACTGAGACTGTTAATTTATTTCTTGTTCTACATGTTAGCAATAGATTTTAATACGACCTCCGTAAAATAAAACATGCAATAATTTGACATAAAGTGTGAATAGAAAATGTCTAAACGTTATATTTTTTATGTTAGGGAGGTAGTATATGTGATTTTATGTCGTTTTTCGATTCGAGCAAAAGTCATGGCCTTTTTAAAATTACTACTAGTAAATGTTGTTAGTATGTTGCTAGAGAATTATGCTGCTAGCATCCTTGTTTTCGAATTTTTATTTATGCAGGAAGTTAACTTAGGTTAGATTTCTAGACTTTTTACTGTTGTTAGTTTATATAATTATGGCTAGTTGTGATTTGCCAGGCACTGGAATGGAGATTAGAGAAATTGATGAAGCACAATGAGAGAAATCAGGAGTTGTATACTGAGCTTATCTCTGTTTGTGAAGAGACTCGCAATCTTGAATTAGCAATGCGTATATTTTTGACCATGGAGTCTGTTGGATTGAACCCTACATCTGATATCTTTAACTCGTTGATTTTGGTTTCTTTGTCGGTGAGAAATGAAATGACTGCACTTTCCTTGTTTGAGATCATGGAGAGGTCAGAGGACTACAAACCGAATTCTAAAACTTATAATGCTTTCATTTCGATGTATGCCAAGTTGGGTAATGTTAACGGTATGCAAGCATGGGCCTCAGCGAAGAGAACTGCTGGATTTTCAGCTGATTTGCAGTCGTATGAATCTCTAATTTCAGGCTGTGTTGAAGCAAGAAGTTTTGATATCGGTGAGAGATACTATGAAGAAATGATATCATCAGGATTTATACCTAATGTGCACATTTTGGATAAAATGGTTGATGGTCTGTGTGAACAAAAGGAATTTAGTAGAGCTAAAGACTTTTTGCTCTACATGATTGATAATGGGTGGGAAATTAGTGCACGTATAGCAGACAGGCTTTCAGGTTTATATTCAGAACTAGGAAATATTGAGGGAATTGAGGAGCTTCTTCAAATACTAACAGCATCAAATGAAAGCCCTGAAGTTCAGTCTCGAGTGTATTGTGGGATCATAGGTATGCATGCAAGGGCAGATAGGTTAGATGACATGGAATATGCTGTTGGAAGGATGTTGAAACAAGGGATATTATTCAATTCAGCTCAGGATGTCAACGTTGTAATCCGATCTTACTTCAGACGGGCAGCGTATGACAGGCTCGAGTTGTTTTTGGAGCATATCAAGGGCTCACACCACTTCACAAAATCAACTTGTGATTTGTTGGTCACTGGTTATCGCGAAGCTGGATTATCTGAGAAGTTGGATATGTTGGTGAAGGAGTTGGATATCTGTGGAAGTTCATGAATTATGCTTTCTCAATATTGATTGTCGATCCTAGTGCCAAGGAAAAGGTTGTGGTCAGTTCATATCTCATCTGAGAATGAACTGAGGCTTTAAGGTCTAACCTGAGCATAGAAGTAGTGGACATGGTTGTTCTGGTAATCAGAAAGCTGCTCAGAACCAGAAAAAGCTCTACTTCTCAGGTTATTGACTCGATCCAGCAAAATTTGTACAAACAACATATGGTATGGTTTTCATTTTCTGAAGTTATGTTCTATTTGTATTTTGTAGCCTTCACATTTTGGATCCATTCAGATTTTCAATTATAGCTGTTATTCGAAGCTGAAGTTCATAAGGCTGGAATTTTGCTTTTATAAGCAAGTTTTATGCCGAAAGCTTTTCTGCTGCACACAATTTGGTTAGTGGCAGTGTTTAGTGTGCTTCGAGCTCAAACTAGAATTGAAAGATTTTAGCATTTCTCTCTTTGGCGAATCAATCATTCAGAGTTACAGGCATGATAGGAACCGTCTGATAGTTTGGGATGACTATACTGTATCATCTGTATACTGATGGAGGTCTTTCCATGTTGAAGAATTTACGAGTTACACTTTTAATATAGTCTTGATGGTTTTTTGTTTCATACAGGTAGATTGTCACGATTGGTAATGATTCTTTCCTTTTATATTTCATAATTAGCCTGATGCATAGGATTGCCACCTTGTGGAATTAGGACTTAGAAGACTGTCCAGGCAACTGCAATGAAAAGATTGTTTTGTTTGACCATTGATTTAGAAATTAACCCAGTATAATTGAAAGCTTAGTTCTTCATTAGTATCTTCTTGTAGTTTGTTCGAAATCAGCAATTGTTTTTCCCTCCTTTCGTTCACTTGAATAAACAAAGCCGGCTCCTCTTAAGAAATTGCTCTGTTAGAAAGTCAAGTAGTTAGAAGCAGACTTAAGTGCTGTTTCGGACAAAGAACCATGAATTAACAGAATTGATTAAACCATCGTCTGTGAACATTTAAGTGTGTTGCAAATGGGCCTTTTCAGATAAATATAGATAGGAGAATAGTGAATCCCTCATTAAGGACTTGTTCTCTTCGGCTGAAAATAACGGACTAGCCTGGTCTTACCCTAAGTGAAGTTAAAAAAAAGATGCCCTCACATACTCGTCTTTTCAATATTTAGATGTCTAGTCATTCTCAGGGCCTTACAGTATAAGAGAATTGATCGCCCAAATGTATGCCAGGGCTGTCTTTGTTTGCATCAGCTTTTACGAATAATCAGGCCGGGCCGGGTTGGTTGTGCAGCCCTTTGTCTGCTGTGTTGATAGGTACTCCTTGTTTTTGGCGCTACAAGTCCCTTTTTTGGAGAATAAAAACGGAAATGACAGTCTTAAGGGGCAGGGGTAGGGCATAAGAATCTGAAAAATTGGTGATGGTCAGTAAACAAAAAGTATATTGAGCTGGCTGACCACTTGGACAACAAAAGACAAACACAACGAACATAGGAGAGAAAATTAGTGTTGTGTACTATTTTCTCCGTTTCTTTTTACTTGCAATTGAGTATGTTAGCGCATAATGTAGAAAAGGAGAAAGAAGGTTTTAAGATCCTTTTCTCACACAAAATTTACTATATGGTTTGATACTTCGATTGCAAGGGGTATATATACGTTGCTCAGATTCGGCTACAAGTATCCGACATGGGTATGTGTCCAAGTGTCGGACTCTGCTATATTCCTGAAAAAAGTGATATTTTTCAACTAAAATGAAGTGTCCGGTATCCATACCCATGTCCGAGTGTCCAAGATCCGACACGGGTACTTGAGAAAAAATGAAGAGTCCAAGCAACGTATAGGTAATATTTTGACACAAAAGTTACCATTTATAACTTGGTTTTGTATATAATGACATTTCTTAATTCCTTTATTTGGTTGTTCCAATTTGTCTACCTCATGTCCTTTTAATTTTTCTCTCTTTTCTTTTCTTGTACAGTTAGGGCTTATATCTACTAACATTTCTTTCCCTCTACCTTTTCACACTTTACAAATTTGTGCCAAAATGGTTTGTGGTAAATAATTTGAGATGAAGAGAGTGATTTCAGACAAAAAACAGTATTACCTATGTTTTCTTTTTTTTACTTGTTAACTTGGACTTTCACCTTTGCATGCACATAGCTTGAACATATTATATATCTTTCTCAATTAGCAATAAAGCCAATAATCATACAAAGTTGATATTGTTATATTATACACCAAGACAAATTCAGTCACACTCTACTTAACAACATATGTTTTCATAAATTAGTAAACACATACTCAAAGTAAAATATGTGAATAGTGTAGGTAGCTAAAGCGGCACAGATTTGTTCGAGCACCCTTTTGAACAAATTATATATATATTGAGATAATTTTTTTTTGTTGTTGAAATATATATTTAGATGATGATCAGTAGGATACTCAATGATGCTATGATATCAGATATAGGTTATAATTTCCTGTCCTTAAAGCACAACAAGACAGATGGTAAGGTTCATAGGACTCTAAAACTGATTAGGGAAATTCCTGCTCCAGAAGAAGCCATATACTTAACCTAATGAAATTGAAATAAAAAAATGGTAAAGCGTGAAACAACTATACCCTTTGTCCTAAAGTTATGTGTTTAATTTCTATTGTAGTGGTATGGTACTCTTTATAATGGGTGCATGTGACTCTTGTAGGTCCAGATAATCTCCTTTTTTGCTGACCACAGAATTATTGAATATGCATTGCCTACCTAAAGCTTGTAATGCACTCACCCCATGCTTCATTCCACTCAGGATAATGTGTACTTGCTGTTCCTCCCACCATTTATCTTCTTGCTACAATTCTTTTTACAAATTCTTGAAATTGTTTTTATTACGTCCGTTCGAAATTAATAGTCACATATATATGAAATTAAAACCCGTAAGAGACCTTTCGGTTAATCCTCCTTGTCAATTTTTCGAAGTAATGGCCTTTTAGTAAATTCGATTAATAAACTAGATATGGCAAAGTTTGTCGATCATCCTTAAATAGTATATGTGACTGCGAATTTCGAGGAAAGGGGTGAAATACATATATGAATTTGGATTTTCTTTAATTTTTTGCCTTGTATGTTTTATCTCTAGATTGTGTCATATAGATTAAAAAAATATATAAAGAGAAAACCCTTATTTCCTTTTCATGCAATCTTAACCGTTGATATATAAAATGGACAATCCATTTGCCTAAGGCAATTATTCGATGTATAAATATGCAATTGTATCTGAGAATAACTTCAATGCTTATCCATGAGAATCATAGTTTTTCTATGAATACTAAAGTAACATCATAATTTAGCTCTCATTGCATTAAGAATTGAGATGTACTTAGGACTTGATTATGATTTCAATTACATACTTGCCTTGCTAATTCATAAATGTTTGTGGACATAGATCTGAAATCATGAAATTTAAATAAACATATGATTAGGATTAAGGCACTTAGATTAAGTTGGTACTAGGCTAATTATTACACTTATCTTTTTCTTTTTCACTCTATCAAGAAAGATATATGGTCCCACCATATTGTCCTATTTTCAATCACCTATTGAGGACAAATATAGCAGATTTAGCCATTGCCATAGGAGCATCAAAACTCGTCAATCACGGGCTTTCTTGACAAATTTTGTTCCTTTTTCCACACAAAGTTAGTTCTGACAGATAATTTAGTTAGTTAGTAGTAGTTCTACTGACTGTCATTTCTGTAAGCACAAAGTCACACTTCCTGCTTAGTATACTGCACACATAACAAACTCTTACTGTCTTACAACACTGCCTTTCAAGTCCTAGAGCCATGTCTTCTCCGGAACCGGCCGCGCCACCGGATTTTTATACCGGAGATTCAGCACCCCCGCCTGAACTACCGGCACCAGCGCCAGAAAATGAAGAGATTACTCCTCCACCAGCACCAGTTATCACACAACCAATAACAGTACCTACATTACTTCCACCAGTGGTTCCACCTCCACTACCAATTGTAGTAGGAGGAACAACATTACCACCAACTGCTCCTGTTCTTTCTCCTCCTCTTCCTACACCTACATTATCTCCTATATCTCAACCACAACCACCATTAACTACACCACCACCCATAACAATAAACACCCCACCACCAGAACAAACAAACCCACCAAATATTATCTTGCCTCCACCTAGTAATAAAGAAGCACCACCACCTACTACTACTAGTAGTAGTGACCCAGTTATCCCTTCCTTACCACTATCCCCACCAAAATCTTCCCGGAGACCGAAAACACGGCCTACAACTCAGCCGAGCCCATCTCAACCAGGCCTGTTAAGGCCTAAAACTACTCCTGCAACACCTAAACCAAGGTCCCCTCGACCTGCTTCTGCAGCTAGAAAAACTAGTCCTACAATTACAACACCAAGACCACCATCACCTCTTCCTACTTCTGCTGTTCTTCCTTCACCACCACCTGTTCCTTTGCCAGTTCCACAGTCACCAGGTGGTGGTGCTTGGATTCCCTTTTCAGCAGAGTCGCCTGCACCACTTCCTGTACTTCCAGGTGTACCTGGAACGTTGAGTTCCCCTGCAGTTCCGCTGCATGGTAGTACTAGTGGAGCCATAACATCATCTTCATCGTCGTCATCGTCAGGTGATCATCAAAACATTCAGGCTGCTGCAGTTGCACCAAAGGGATCTAATAATGGGGCTGGTGGGTTTGTTGTTGGATTGGCTGTTGGAGGAGTTTTGCTTCTGGTTCTTGGTGCTGTTTTTGGCATTTTGCTTGTCTGCTGTAAGAGGAGAGAGAAGAAGAAGTTTGGTGATTATGGATCAGGAAGAAAGCAAGCAACATCATTTACTGGATTTGAAGGTAAATCAGTTAAATCTTTTTCATCAACTTTAGATTCATCTGCAGGCATGATTGATATCACATCTGCAATCTTAGGCATATGCATGTTTCTATAATCTGAATTTGCTAGACCTCTCTACAACAAATTACCGTAGTTCTTATGTACAATAAGTTTCCAAAAAGTAATTTTATCGACGTTACCCATTATCTGTACTTCTCTAAGGTTTACTTTTATGTACTTAATTTTAGGTTTCGATTTCATCTTAGATTAAAATTCAGCACAAGGTTTAGCTGATAACATTACAACATTTACAAATTTACAATCCAGTCATGGTCCCCTTTCCAGTGAATCCAGAAGTTTCAAGCTTACCAAAGAAGAACATTATTGAGCACAAGATTTACTTGTTAAATTTTTTATTATGATTCATATTTCAGTATGATTCAATTTTGAGACATATAAATGTTGACCTTTGCTTTTTTTGTGAATTGGTTTTTTGATTAGAGAAGAGTTCACTACCCCAATACACAAAGCCGGGTTCTGATAATGCTCAAGGAGTCCAGAGTATAATTAACGTAAGTGATCCTAAGGGAGCAAATATAGCTGCCAATGGGACCCTTCCATCAATTTTGGGTCCCAATCCAGGAAGTGGTGGCTCCCTCTCTAGTGGAACTTTCACGTACGAAGAATTAACGAGGGCCACAAATGGCTTCTCCGAGCAGAATCTTCTTGGGCAAGGCGGTTTTGGGTACGTACATAAAGGGGTCCTTCCAAATGGGAAGGAAGTTGCAGTGAAGCAGCTGAAAATGGGAGGCCATCAAGGAGAAAGAGAATTCAGGGCTGAGGTTGAGACAATTAGCCAAGTTCATCATAAGCACCTTGTTTCCTTGGTTGGATATTGCATTTCTGGTGCTGAGAGATTGCTTGTTTATGAGTTTGTGCCCAATGATACATTGGAATTCCACTTACATGGTAAGTTGATTTATTAAAAAATTTCCATTCACAATCAAGTAATAATTCCAACGTTTTCTTAAATGATAGATATGATCAAATTTGCAGGAAAAGAGCAGCCTGTTATGGACTGGCCTACAAGATTGAAGATAGCAATAGGCTCTGCAAAAGGATTAGCATATCTACATGAAGATTGTAAGTGTTGCTTTGCCTAGTAGATCCTGAAATAGGGCTTTGCAGCATAAGTATGAAGTTATATTAATGTTATTTGAATATATTGGACTTGTTGCAGGTAGTCCTTCCATCATTCATCGAGATATTAAAGCCGCTAATATCCTCCTTGAGTTTAACTTTGAAGCAAAAGTAAGAACCTACCCTTTACCTGTCACGTTTTGCACTGTATTGCATAATTGGACTACAGCCGCTATGTTATTAATCACCTCCATCCTTAAATACTTCTCATGATCTTTCTGCTAAGTTTGTTTGAATCATGGTTTCCCTCCGATGCTTTTCTTGCTGAACTAATTGTCTTTTCTGCAGGTTTCCGACTTTGGACTGGCAAAAATTTTCTCGAGTAGTAATCCTTCTATTACCCACATGACCACTCGAGTTGTTGGAACTTTTGGGTAAGTATTCCTTTTCAGGATCAAACATACAAATATCTTTTTTCTTTTTATCGCCTACCAATTGTGTAAATTCCAACTTCAAATATAAGATGTTAGGGTGCAGCGATACACCCTTGGTGTTATGAGCTTCTGATTTCTGCCCTCTATACATCTAAAAACTTCCAGTATTTCTCAATTTCTCTTTCGTAATCTTCTGGACTTGTGCATGCAGGTATTTGGCTCCAGAATATGCATCAAGTGGTAAAGTCACTGATAAATCTGATGTTTATTCATATGGAGTTATGCTCCTTGAGCTTATTACTGGTCGCCCACCCATCAGCAATTTTGGGTCTGCTACAAGTGGGAGCTTGGTTAATTGGGTAATTATGATTCCGAAGTCAACCATGTGCATGTCCCGCATACTGCAAGTCTGCAATGTGCTATGTTGAAAACTGAGATTTTGTGTATTGGTGCTACTGTAGGCTCGGCCCCTGCTGGCACAAGCAATTGGAGATGGAAATTTTGATTCTTTAACCGATCCAAGATTACAAAATAACTATAAAGTTGATGAAATGGCTAGTATGGTAGCCTGTGCTGCTGCTTGTGTTCGTCTCTCAGCATGGCGTAGGCCAAGAATGAGCCAGGTAAGTCTTATCCCTCGTTATGGTCTTAAAAGAGGAAAAAGAAAAATCTGCTTTAATGTGAAATGCAGCCGGTAAAAAATTGTTTGCTGTCGAAAAACATGGTTCTTTCTAAAACTAGCTACCCATTCTTGTACAACTTCCTCCACTTAGTTAAAAATCCTAAGAGACAAAATTTGGACAAAATGGAGGAACAAAGAATAGAGCATTTGTCAAAATTCTGGTCGCGACATCCTTATCATGTACTGTATCCAAATGCAGGTGATACGTGCCCTGGAGGGGAACCTCTCGGCATCAGAGCTAGATGATGGAAGTAGACCAGGTCAAAGCTCGATGTATTCTCCCTACGAAAGCTTAGATTTTAATGCACGAAACTACATGGAGGATCTGAAGAGAAGGGCACTGACAACTAATAATGGTAGTACAACTACTACTAGTAGCTATAGTGACAACACTAGTGAGTATGGTCTTCACCCCTCTGCCTCAAGCATTGATACTAGCCAACCCAATAACTCAAGAGGCTGATTGCTTGAAGCTTATGCTAGCTACATAAATATTTGGAGAAGCGTAGGGTAATAAGAAAACACGGTATATATCCATATTCCTCCGCAAAATCCCGTTCAAGTTCTTAAATTTTTTTAATCTTTTTTTGATAGTTTCGTTTGGGGGAGAAAAGAATTAGTTGGATTTTCGAGTAAATAGTTATGTATCACAGTTAACGAAACTGATTTAGTTCGCGGATTAAGCTGAAAGATGTGAGGTGTATGACTTTGCATATTTTGCCAATATATACAGTTATCACTTTATCCTCATCAATTTTGCTGATAATCTGTGTACCCTTATTCAGTTATTTGCATTCATCCTGCCAAGATTGTGGCTGTTCTTAGTGTAATTACGCTTTTCATATTATTTTTTCCCCTTTCTTTTTGGTTTTGGTTATGTATATTACTGTGATTTTCTCCCCTCTTGTGCTGGATGTGTGCTGTTGTAACAGCTAAGCTGCAAAGTACAGCAAAGACAGTTGGTAATTAGATTGATTTAAGCACAATATAAGGATCAATTACTTTTAAGTTTCATATACTACTAATATCATTAGTATAATCCATGTGAACTGTACAACTGCCGTAAAGGGCTGGTGTTTGAAGCTATATTTTTCTGTAAGCATCAGTCAACACCATAAAAGCATGGTCATCCTCATTACTCTTTGCGTATGTATTTGTGTTCTCCTCAACTTATTTTGTTGAGATTAATTCAGTTTGTTGAACCTGGCGTAATTTTAGCTTAATTTAAATTTGGGTCCATTCTCTTCACCTTAAAAAATAAGTTTCAAGTCTAATAGGTTCATATAAGTTCTGATAAGTTCACATAAGTTCTAATAATTTCTAATAAGTTCTAACACCTTATAAAATGATCTATTATGAGTCTAAATAAGTTTTGATAAATTCCAATACGTTTAGCTAAATAAGATGAAAGAACACGCCCTTATTTTTATTGAAATATTGAAAAGGTTGAGAAGAATAGAGCATTAGAGCCCAAGTGACTAACCGACAATAGCACTCCGTTATACTAGCAAATTAAACAAATCCCATGGCTTGCAATTCACAGTGGAATTCCACTTGATGATAGTATGCTTCTCAGACTCCATATATTTATGTAATAATCTTGCATTTTATATATAATTTCCAATAGATGATACTACAACACAGTCTTAATCAAGAAAGGCTTAGTTCCACATAGTGTCAAGCGCGTTCAATGCACATCAAGTTATATATCCCATAGCAAATGTTGAATATCTAGTAATGAAGGTTCGTTTGCATATTCCTTTTGTCTCCATCTACTTGCTACATTTTTCATAAAGTGGTGTCTCAATTAACTTGTCACATTTCCATTTTTAACATGTGGTTCCCTTATATTTTTCACTTTTTCAGTCACTAAGAGCCATTATCACTCTTTTACACTTTCAAACATACCAATCATACATATGCTAGAATTATTTCTAAAAGCAAATGTAACAAATAAATAGAGACAACATGAATAGTATACAACAATACACCTCTTTATACAATATATATACTTGTACCGAACAAAACATACTAATCACATTGCAAAACTAGACAAAGCTCGACCCAAAGACTCATTAGTCATTACGAAACTAGACCAAGCTGGACTTGATACACCCAAAGACTCATTTATCCAAAATTAACCAAATCGACACACAAGTCACAACAAGGTCACAAAAAAGGTTACTCAAAAAAACACACTTGACAAATGAAATTCAAATACTTGTACAACTAACAACAAAACATATAAACTCCCCTCTCTCTCTTCCATCCTTTCCTTTAGAAAGCAAAGTTCTACCAGATTCAAACTGCGAAAAGTTCAAAATTATTTGCGATTCTGAAACTTTTCATTGCATTATTCACTAATCATGGCTTCTCGCCGGCGAATGCTTTTGAAGGTCATCATTCTCGGCGATAGCGGGTAATGTTATCTTTTTCAGGATGAAAACTAAAATCAAATCGAATTTTGCCCTAATTGATTGTAACAATTCGAATTTTGTGCGTGATTGTTGTGATCTTTGATTTTATTGAGTAATTTTTGGTTGATTTTGATTTAATTTGCAGTGTTGGAAAAACGTCGCTGATGAATCAGTATCCTTTTGAGATTTTATCGTAATTGTATTTAATTGAATTAGTATTGTAATTTGTGAATTGGTTTAGCCTTAAAGTATGTAATCAGATTTGTGAATCATAAGTTTACTAACCAGTATAAAGCTACAATTGGAGCCGATTTTTTGACGAAAGAGGTTCAGATTGATGATAGGCTTTTCACATTGCAGGTAACATTTTGGTTGGTTTTGCAAACATAAAAGACATTTTTGAGATTTATTGAAAGTTTTTTTATTGTATTGATTCGACGTTAGTACTTTCAATTTGTGAGATGCTAAAATATTTTGCCAATTTAAGGGGGCTGTCTAGGGAAGCTTATAAGGTGCATTTTAGACGAGCTTTTATGTAGAGGCGTTATAAGAGCTTAGGGTAGAAGATGGTGGAGTTGTTGTTATGGACTCAAACCAAGGTGGAACCCCATTGTGCTAGTGTGGTGATTCGGGATGATCTTATTGTTATTCAAGATGATGCGGAATATTAAGCAGTCCCTACGAAGTGAGAGTGGTGGTTGTTTGGTTGATATGTGAAAACTTGGGAAGTATAAATTCTTAGGAATTGACAAATGAGCGAGTTTTTTGGTTGATTATAAAATGGCAAAATGATGGAATTACTTCTTCCGTTTTTTATTAGTTGTGACACTGTTTATTTTACGGAATCCTAGACAATATTTGGAGAGGAGAGAGATAGAGAGAAATAAAAGAGGGGCCCATGTGATAGGAGAGAGATAGTGAGAAAGAAAGGCCCAAATAGGAAAGTGTCACAATTAATTTGAAACTTCATTATATAGAAAGTATCACAAGCTCACAACTAATAAAAAACGGAGGAAGTAGAAATTTGTAGAAATTCATAGAGGAATTCGAGGAATACTTCCCCTGTTATCAACCATACACTTTTACCAAATTTCCATGAACTTAATTAAGGAACTTACTTTTTATAGTAATTTGAGATTTCATGGAAATTGTGACTTTCCACATAAATCAAATGACCACTTAGCTTGGTTCATTTTTATGGCATTCAATGACCTTTATGAATTCTTAGCATATGAGCATATCTTTATTAGGGATCTTGAGAAAAAAACACATGATTAACTATGTCTATGTAAGGTCATGATGAAATCTAGTAGACTAAATGGCAGGAGTCTAAGGCTTTAATGATGTAGTTGTTATTCGTCAAAGTGTAATTATGAACTTCTGTTGTCAGTTGTTGAGTGTGGTGTGTGGGATCAAGCCTCAGGTTAAAGTGGTGTTGTAGATTTTGAGGAATATTAAGGTAAAAGGAACACGTGAGCGTGGTCTGTTTCATAAATTGGCGGTGTATGTGTGCTAGTCACTCCCGGCTCAATTGAGGACCATAATAACCAGCTTTTGTCCTTACAAATTGTTTCCCCCTAGCCTTAGATGGTGGGCTGATATTGTGAGTGAATTAAAGACAACTCACTTTCTAACTGTCAGGTACAAAAAGTGGAGGCTTGATGAATGTATGTGATTAGTCCAAGTAATGGGGTAATATACTGAGGGCCTGTTTTTTTTCTTTCGTGAATGATTTGAGGTGAACTGAGCTTGGAAGAAATAGTGAAATGTGAGAGTAAAAGGATTGCCCAAAGCTGTATTGAACTGAATTGATAATAACTGAAAAACGACAACAATATAGCCTTATTCCCAAAATGATTTGGGGTTGGCTAACATGAATCGTCATCTAAAAACGTTGAAAAAAACGTACAACTTAATAAGTTGAATTGAACTGAAAATAAGCTAGACCTTGAGCCTACAACTTATTACAAGTATTCCACTTTAAGGCCCATCGCTTACACATCTTTTCTTCTCAAAAACTCCTTAGGATCGTAATTGATAGTTGTGTACTCTCCCTTCTCTCTGCCTAAACGGTGGTGAGGGTGTTTGGGTCAGCATAGCCAATAACGTAGCCAGAAGCATGAGTAAGATCATTAGTAGATAGAGTTATTGATCCATGGCCTGTAGCGTCAAAGGCATTGTCCCTATTACCCAAGACGAATTTGCTAGTGCCTATCAAATAATGAGTTTATTGTTGAATGTGTCGATGGTTGAAAGAACAAATCTTATAGCTGACTTTGCTATCAAGATGAATAAACTGTCACTATAGTTGTAATTGTTTCCTGGGTAGAAGTTCTTTTGGGAAATAAATTGAGGTAAACCACTTGATCATGCTGCATGTGACAGATAAAAGGAGAGCTTTCAGCTATAGAGACATTATAGTATGAACTGCTTGTTCTATGCTTCTATCCCTCCTTTCATTCTGATTGAAGAAATCAAATTTCCGTGCTAAGAATCAAGCATTTTACCTACAAACAATAGAAAACAACATCCTTTCATTCTGGATTCAGCCATCAGGCTGGTTATAATGTTATATGGGGGTCTAAATTATTACTCTCTTTGTCCGAAAATAGTTCACACTTGTCATTTCCTTATGTCTCAATTTGTTTACACACTTCAAAACGGGATCTCGCCTACTCTTTCTCTATCCTTCAATAGAAATTACCCACTATCTTCAATCTCATCTACTTTTTCTCTTTCCTCTTTTTAGATTTTACTCACTATCTTTAATGACCTCTACCTTATTTCTCTCCCATCAATAAACCATACCCCCACTAATCCAATTACATTTACTTTTCCAAACAACTGATACGAAAAGGCCTACCACTTTACTTCCCCAGAACTCTGTGCCATATGAAGTGGATAAACTATTATGTAATGGAGGACGTCCACTCAAAAAGAGAGGCCAAAAAATGTAAAAAGACGGAGCAAAAACGGGAGCTTGGATGGCATAATTGCTCTGTAAGAATGAAACGCGGTTATAGGTGCTTATTGTGGATGTTTGCGTGTTGCAAGAATTGTTGGATGAACTACCTTTTCTGCACCAAATGCTCACTAATAGTGCTAAAGGAAAGGAGACTTTCGGTGGGGTATTTTAATTTGTCCAAAAAATGTCTTTTTTGTGATCTTGTCGTTTGTTATTTGTACGGTATAACTGTAGGTGTAATGTGGGATATGAGAGTTTCTTGTTCTTGTCTAGTGGTATTTGCATTTAGAACATAGTTTTTTCTGCTCGCCAAGTATTGCAGCAACAGAAAGAGGAGCTATATGTTAATCTAAGGGGGTTCTCGGCTCCATTTGAAGGTTGTCTATGTTATCTACTCTTTCGTTTATACATGTAGGCTGCATCTTTATGATCCATCAGAGATGAAATTTTCATCTTCACACGACTTGATGGATAGAAGTTGATTGAGTTTGGTTGAATTTGCTGTTAGACGGAAATGGTTTATGAAGATTCAGTACGAGTTATGTGCTGGAAGCCTGGAACTACATAGGGAAATTTGGAATTTGGACCGTAGGATTGAGTGAATGCAATTTTGTTTCATCTTCGCATTCTTCCAATCATGTTTATTAAATTTCACCTGGGAGTATAGATGTATATTACTTGTTCTGTCACTAGATTGGTCAGTTAGCCAAAGCTTCATCATTAATTAAGTAGTAATTAAATGCTTTGCTTTTGGATTGATAAGGCATGTCTCCTGTTCAGATATGGGATACAGCTGGGCAGGAAAGGTTCCAAAGTCTTGGCGTGGCCTTCTACCGTGGTGCTGACTGTTGTGTGCTTGCGTATGATGTTAATGTTATGAAATCATTTGACAACCTTAACCGATGGCGGGAAGACTTTTTGCTACAGGTTATTGTCGAATGAGTTCCTTTTTAGTTTTCTGGTCGTTTTATCTTTCCTGTCATGACTTATCTTTTTATATTAATTGCAGGCTAGTCCACATGACCCTGAGAATTTTCCATTTGTGGTGTTGGGGAATAAAATAGATGTGGATGGTGGAAACAGCCGAGTGGTAAGACCATCTAGTCTACTATGCCATTTGTTGGTTTGAGATAATGGATAGACTTTTAATCTCAAAGTAAGAAAAAAGGATATTAGATTCTGAACCTTTTGGCATGCTAACATGAAATGACCTGTTGATTCTAGGTTTCTGCTAAGAAAGCAAAGGCATGGTGTGCCTCCAAAGGAAACATTCCCTACTTCGAAACTTCTGCGAAGGACGGCACCAATGTTGAAGCTGCTTTTGAGTGCATAGCAAAGAACGCCATTAAAAATGAGCCTGAAGAAGATATGTGAGTATAGATATCATGAAGTACTTCTGACCTTTTTGCTGATTATGAATGTCCATTCTAATGCCCTTTATACTTTGTTTTCTGTTGATACTAAGACGATAAGAGTAGTTTAAGGATGTCTTGTACAATTGTAATTTGGCTTTTTCTGTGGAAACGTGTCTTTTGGTTTGAGGGTTCTAACTTACTGATCTCTTTCTCATTTAGATATCTTCCCGACACCGTTGACATGTCTGGCGGCCAGCAACAGCGGTCATCAGGATGTGATTGCTAGCTTGCTTTTTGGTAACATTGGCCGGGTCGGAATTTTCATCCAACACCAGATATTGCAGTTTGTGTACATTGAATACAGAGTTGAAGTGACTATTTATCTGGTTATCGCTGCTATTTTATTTTATGTCAGCCAGTGAGCTTGCAATTAGATTGTTTCTATTGTGTATTATGGTTGAAACATTATTTATTGGGCATCCATGTTTTGTGATGAGTAAGGCTAGCGGAAGCTGTTTGCCAACAACAGTGATTAAAGGCATATTTACCTTTACTAAGCTTATTCATGATAAATGTTACATCCTCGATGTCTTTAACTTTAACGTACTTTCAAATTATTTTCAATACGTCTCTTTGCCCTACCAAGGAGGAATTATGTCTCTTTGCCCTACCAAATCTCTTCAACTTTTAGGGTTCCTAAAAAAATGCGCGTCTTTATCATATGCCTGCTACTAGTGCCACAGGCTTGTAGAAATCACTCGTTACCGCCCCCTTTCTCACCCCTTGTATGAACTTCGATGGTGGGACAAAAGAATGTTTCATCAACATCACTTCTATCAAAGTGAATGTAAATGTAACACCCTTGCACTTCAACCGTGCTCTTCTATTCATCGATGATATTGGTGATAATTGGGTTGGATGTACATAGATTACCACAGTAGACGCTAATACCACGTTTTGTGAAATATACAACGCATAAATTGATACTTTTGTTAGGGGCCAAGACCATGGGTAGACTAGAATTGCTTCAGTGGCTGAACTTGGAGCATGCTTAAACACCAAGACGCTGCGGAAATACTAAAATAGGACCCCCTGGTGCCTCTCATTGATATCATATTGGCAGGTGAGAGTCCATGGTTGCCAACAAAGACGAGAGATGGAGGTTTTACGGCGTGAATTTGATGATGCAGGTTTCTAAGAATGTGCTATGTTTAGCATTTGTAGATGGCGATAATCGATGAACCCCATAGTGATAAGAAGGAAGGAAATGGAAGACACATTGGTACAAGTCGATCAAGAAGCTAAAAAGATTGGGATAACCTCCTCAGTTCTTCGCATGGTTACAAGCTGCTCCCATTTCAAAGGAAGCTAATTCCTCTATCATACTAATTGGTGGTATGGATACGTGGAGTCATGAGGTTGCAGTCGACACCAGATTTAAGATAATTTCTTTATTCTTTTCTCCATAGGACTACTAAATATTAGTATATTTTGTGAAATTCTTTTTGCAATCCCAGATTACCAATCTCAAAATCTATAATTGACACCCTGATACTAAAATCTTAGGTCCGCCACTGACCACTTGCTCACCATCATGTGTTATCCAAATACTACAATATTTTGATTATCTAGAAGTATATTTTAATTTATTCATACTTAATGAAATACGTACGGTTATAAGTATGAAGTTTTTGTGTTTGATTGATTTTTAAGGATACCCTCCTTAAAAGAACTTTCTAAGTTCCAAGAAGGAACGAAGGATATATTTGGAAAGGGGGAAATCTCGATTTGTATTTGTTATCCCTAAACTACGTTCACGGGCATTGCTCTTGTAGTCTATCTTCCCATGCGTATCGATCACGTGGCTTATGTGGCATTCATACATGTACTCTGTCCGAAGTTTAAAATTCACTTAGAGACAAAGTGCTTCTGCTTTGTGTATTAGACACATAACGATATATTCGTAGTTGCATCACGTAAAGTATGAGGGAGTCTATGTATATGAAAAGGATAACGTGGTTTTACTCCGAGAAGTATGCACAAGTACTACAAAGAAAGAGAACACAATCACAATCATCACTTCATTTGACATTTCAAGAGATCTTTATTCTTTACACTTTCAAAAAGTCTTAGGTTCAGGATTGTTATGCACAACAACCTTAAAAATAGACTTCATATACCTGTACTTGATCATCATTCATCATTAATTCATTATGACAGAAATTCTGAGAAGTATGCACGCACGAGTAGTTCAAAGAAAGAGAAGACAACCATATATTCATTTCACGTTTCGACAGATCTCTACGTTTGCAAAAAAAATCGTAGGTTCGGAATTGTTATCACAACAGCCTAAAATCGTTTCACCCACTCCCGATATACACAGGAACATTAAGCAATCAGTAGGTAAGAATAATATAGACAGAGCAGCTATGCTTTAAGTGGCTTTCTTTGCATTTCATAGCCATAGTTGTTAACTGCTCTTGTCAGGCTTCTCAGGCAATCCTTTTTTAGACGGAACCTTGCTGAGTAACCATATCAAAACTACTCCAACCAAAGCGCCTGATACGTGTGCAATGTGATTTACACTCTGTAATGAGTTGGCTCCGATGAAGCCTTTTGACAAACCAGTTAATGCTTGAGTTGTTTCCATCACCTAACATCACAGAAGGATACAATTAGCAAAACTACGTGTGGATCATATCGTTAGAGCCTTTTCTTTTAGCACTTTCCCGAAGAACTAAACATTACTTCAAAAGTGTGTATCAATTGTGTCAAGAATCTACAAATATAAAGAGTCAGCATTCGCATTTGCTTATCTAAAAATGAAATAATTGCCTTACAGAAGCAAAGATTTTGGAAAGCAGGGACAAGCAAACAGAAAAGTTTTTTATTCAGAGAGAAGTACCATACAAACAGATTATTTATAAGTCAAGCCATGAATGAAATAATTGAAAGATCATTTGGTGGTTGAGAAGGTATCATGCGAAAATCATAATGTTTCCAATGAGACCAAAATTTCATAAACTAACTGAGCATATCGATTAGAAGGGCTTTCAAGATTCAAAATTATGAAGAGAACACCTTTCTTGTGTATCATGACAAATTGAACAGGTAGAATTAGAATTCCTTTTTCCCTAAAGGTAAGTATATATGTTGTGTCATCTAGCTTGGTTGTAAATGAAGGAGAATCGGAGCTTCTCACCTTTTCTATCGCGAATTGGCCTAATACAAATACTTCAAGGCTCTTTCTCCAACCCATCGACATCTGCAAGCAGCTAGGAATGTCAGAAGCACAGTAGGGTATGGCCTGCTAAATTAGATCAGAGCTTGAATTTACCTTCACAAGCGATATTGCAAACAAGCCAAAAACGGCACCAGAGGCTCCAATAGAAAGTGCATCTCTTGGGGAAAGAAACCAGGAAACAAGGTTTGCACCAGCACCTGTTAGAATATAAGAAAGCCATAAGGTGAAGCTACCTTCTTCCTCTTGCACGAGCTTCCCTGCACATATCGTGGAGACACACTCCAATCTTATAATATGCAAATATGAGACATTCAGATTATAGTTCAAATCCTTCACAATCCATTCGCCTTACCAAAAATGTAGAGAAAGAAAAGATTGCAGGTAAGATGGTTCCTGCACAGAACATGAGCAGTAGCTAAAATTACAGAAAGACAAGAAGACCAGAACTTGGGTATTCCTGAGACAGAACACTTAAATTTGTTTACTCTTAGGTGGTGAGATGGGACTATTCAACAAACCATACAATAAAGTTCCCAAGGCTCTCTCCTAATTTATGGCATAGGTACTATACGCGACAGTCTACTCACATGACTTAGGCCTAAGCAGTATAAAACAATTGCAGCTTCAAAACCTTACCAATTTGCATGACAAAATATAGCAGTCACAAATTGATACCAAGCAGGCCGATGGTGGAACAAGAACAGGTTTTTGATGTCCTGAACCTGCCAGATCCATTAGAAAAATAAAATAAGAGGTGATAGCTGGGAAGGCAACCAGACAACCGTATAACATCCATGATAATTGTAAAGAAAAGCAACATCCTCATGGTAAATAGGTTGTATATGTATATGTCCATTTAATTATTCAAATAAAACATAACTGCTGAATTAGGGTTTCTGTTGAGGAACTTCCAGCAATACAATGTTAATCAATATCTTCTATTTCAAATGGTTTAAAAAAGATCAGTCTTGGGGTGTGTTCTATTCAGAAGATTTAACTTACCTAAACTTACCATAACTTATCTTAACTCATTTGAACAAATTGGAACTTGTATAACTTATCCAAACTACTTGGAACTTATATAAACTCACCTAAACTTATTCGAACTTACTTTGTTTTGGAAGAAGTTATTCAAGATAAGTTGCAAACTGCACCCTAACTAAGCTAATAAAGTATGTATCTTATAAATACAGACGATCAAGTTGCTTCTCTCTCCCACCAAAGCATGATTAAATTCATTGTTTGCAAATGTATATCCATATTTTCTGTAAACAGACAAATGGTGTCTGAACCAAGAGAAGTGAGAAATTCTGTACCAGGAAAAAGTGATGGGCTACATATACAGCTATGTTAAGAAGAATAATCCAGAATGCTGCATTCACCCTCTTCTCAGATTTGCGTTTCCCAACTTGTGTCCCGAGCTCCAGCTGTGACATTGAGCCTATAAACGTTGTTAAATGAAAGCTTAAAATATTGCCCCATTGTGCTCCCTGTAAAGCTTGACTAATGGGAACAAAAACTGTAAAGCTAGTTAAATGGAAATAAGTCAAGAATGCTGAGTAAGAAATCAAAGTATTTGAACAAAAATAAGGTTTCTGATACATGCTACCATTATAATGTGGAAGTGTACTCTAAATTTCATTCAAAGCACTGGATGCTCTCTCTCCTGTATAATATTTGCACATAAGAAGGATCATGTAACATTCAGGAAAAAGGGTCAATCTTGTAGGGAAGATGTAATCAGAAGCAAATGAGAATATCAACTAGCAACCAAATGGAGACTGAATGTGCAGAAATTACAATGAAACAGAAGTTATTTATGGAGAATAGCTTAAAAGTTGAGGATCAAATGACAACAAAACTCAGCAATCATGACGAACACAATGTGGAATCATGAAGAATACAATGCAGGAATGTTGAACTAAGAATTGAAGTTGAGAAAACGTAGAAATTAAACCACCAAGTTTCAAAGTAAACTTAATGGTTGCAGCCTTGCAGGAAATAATGACTGACATGCTTGAGGCCAATAAAGCCAAAAGTAAATACAATCCTCAGAAAGGTGCTTGGTAAAGGGCACCCATGATCAATCGGATTGAGCACGATTTGATCATTTGATCGTAGGATACCGAAATGTAGTCCAGAATCCCACATACAGCAACCAACCTTATATCCAGGGATCAGATCTTATGAACATTGCAGCTAGAAAAGCTCCAGAACCCATGTATCCCCAAAAAATCTTCATACACATCTGAAGAGAAGTAATCTAACTAGCACCTCCAAAATAGAGAAAGATAACCCAGAATTTTGTTCAAAATGGGAATTCAATCAATGAATAACCCTACAACTCATGCTTCAACGAATTTGAATGATCCAAATGTATGCATACAATCTATAGGCTGAATCCAAAGTGCAATAAAAAAACTCAACTACTAAAACTCAATTACTAGCTGGATTTGGATGAACCTTAAACCTTTACCAGTCAAGCTAATCCCTACCCAAAGATCCTTATCCTTCCATATCTTCGACAAATCGAAAGGACACACAATCCAGGGTTGATCAATGATCAGTACTTTCACTATCATATTCACCCAGTCCAATTACCAATAACTCGGAACTTGCTGCATAAGCAATCCAAGATTTCAAGAGTTCCCCATTCAAAAGCAAACCGATAATCTTGCCACACCTAAACCCACATGGTTATAATCTTTATGAGTATCATACTCAAAAAAGCAAGCAAATTTATATTGAATATTGCAAGGAAAAGAAAAAATATCTACAAGAATATCATACACAAAAGCATAAAAATTAGCAACAACTACGGGTGTGTTCTCTTCACCTATAAAAAATAAGTTTCAAGTCTGATCACATACAATCAGGACTCATAAAGTCATAAGGTACAATAAGGTGCAAAAACAAGGGAAACTTAAAGATGATCAGGTGTAATAAGTTCAGTTCAGATAAGTTCAAGTAAAGAGAACGCACTCGAGAAAAAAGAGAGAGTACCCAAATCAGTGAGCTTGCAGAATAGGCGAAACCCAGAAGCGGATTGGTTAGGATAACAAAAGGGGGAATTAAGAGAGGTGGATCCATAACTGTGACTATTAAGTGTGAGTTTGTGAAAACTAGAGGAGCTATAACTATAAATAGTGCGAAAAGCATGGATTTTGGGGTTTAATGGAGTTCGATTGTCTACATTTGAAGAAGATGGTGATCTTAATCCCAGAAACTGCTGTACTTGTGCCATTATCACCTTCCTTACTGACTGTTAAAAGTAGAGTGAACCAGCTTTCAAAGCCGTGAAATGCGGAGGATGAAGATATAGTAGTAGTAGTAGTAGTATAGTATAAAAATAGCAGGAAAGCAATCAACTTTACAGCAGGAAGGAGATGATGAAGTTGGAGTTCTGCCGTTGTTTATTCTTCTTTCTCTGACTGTGTCAGTGTGTCTGCTGTCTTAGCTTCCTTTTCTTGTTTTTTTAAGTACCAGGCTACCCGTTTTGAACGTGCCCAAAATGGCAAAATACTTATATAGTACTCCTACTATATGGCAAACATGAAGTCGGTGATTAGTGCGAATTTTTACTTTAGTACTCCATCCGTCTCAATTTGATGTTCTTATTTGGAATGTTGAGGAAAACCAATACAAATTGGGATGGATGAGAATCTTTTTAATTTTATATTATATAAAGTGTACTTTAGTATATTTCGAAAGAAAAGTGAGTGATTGGGAAATAAAAGATTATGAAGTGGATCATGTGTAAAGTAAAAAAGTGTAGTTAATAATTGGTTTTTAAAGGGTAAGATAGGAAAATAAATATTCTTAAAATGGAAAAGATTCAAAGTAGGAAGAACTTTTAGAAACATCCCAAAAAAATGGGAATATCGAATTGAGAGGGAGAAGTAAGTCTAATATAGACCCGGTGTTAGAATCCAACCTTCCTTTACTTGTATTTTCCTTTCTTTATGCTTTCTAGTGCTTTACTTTATGTTCTAGTACTCTTGTATAGGTTTAAAGCTTCATTATTGAGAACTGCAAAACCAGTGTTCACTGGAAATATGTATTATCTCAAATTTAAGTCTCTTTAAGGGGAGATGATGAATGAAATGTTTGTTCACCACTAAAGCCTCCTATGAGTTGTATGCTTGCTTTCTACATTGTTGTTGTTTAGGCCGCCTCAGTTTTGAGCCGCCTCGATGTTGTAAAGCGTCCCTCCCGACTTCGTGATATAAGAATTCTCGTCGTCGGCCCCGCTCGTGCCCGCCTTGCGCACACATGATGAGTGATATTTATATCACTCTAAACCTCTTATTTTCCTTTGATTTGAATCTTTTTCTTCATTATCCTGCAATTTATAGTTTTATTTTGCTCAATTCACGTTTTGTTAGTGATTGTAGCTCTTTTGTAGATTTTTAGCCTTTTCGCTCATTTTCTATGACCTTTTTATGCCATTTCATTCGTGTTATATGTAGGTACTATCAAAGTAACCATTTGATTTACCTACAAAAGCCCAAGAATGCATATTCAAGGTTTAGAGCATGAGTAATGAAGAAAGAAAGGCAAAAGGAGGTTAAGGAAGCAAAATCTACCAAGTTTCCTTCATGTTTTGCACAATAGTTGACTTCAAAAGCTCATATCTCACAAACTAAACATCATTTGGTAGTGATTCAAGTTGGAGATTGAAGTTCATCTCAATAGCTTTCCAACAAGAGTTCACACGCTTGATTCCGACAAGAAACGAAGGAGTTATGACCTTTACAAGTTCAACTGTCCTGTGCTGACGGGCAGGTGGATCGCCCGATCCACCTTTGGATCGCCCGATCACAAAAGTGATCGCCCGATCACAATAGTGATCGCCCGATCACGGCTGTGGATTTCCACAGAGTTCCTGCCTCATGGTGATCGGGCGATCACCATTATGGATCGCCCGATCACTGCGGGTTTGCGGAAAACGTCTATTTTATTTTCTTTTTCCCTTTTTGCCCTTAGTTGGGGGTTGTATAAATACTCTTTTTACCTAAACTTAGGGAGGAATTCTGATTGGCAAACTTTGAACCTTGAATACCCTAGTTTTAGGGAGGGCTAGCCTCTATAGCTTAGTTTAGAGAGAAAAGTGAGAAAACCCAAAGAGAGGTTGAAGATGGGAGATTCAAGGGTGACAACTTGTAATCAAAGATTCAACAATCTATCAATGAGCATTTCTTACTCTATCTATCTTCTTTTATTGTTTTATTTTAATTGCTTTTCTTATATTAATTATTAATGCTTAGTTTAATTATTTATGATCTATTTTGTTTAGTTTAATGTTAGATTAATGTTTAGTATCATGATATTAGTTGTTAATTTCACTAAAGCTCTCATTTTTGTGTTTATGGAGTAGTTTGTTGGGTAGGGTTTGGGTGAAAATCCAACTATGGTTGATTTTGGGTGTTTGAATATGAAATTAGGAGTTTGATTAGGCTTATTAATTGATTAATGGCATGATTATTATTTGCTTGCGTCCTAGTTGGCCACTTGGATGTTTGTTTTATTGATACCTTAATCAAATCGAGAGAGGGGATTAAGTTGACATTTATGCTATTATCTTGCTTAATTACTCATGAGAGTGAGATTTAAGTGAGGGTTTTGTGGATTGACATTGTGATTATCCCTTGGTTGCATGTTTGAGACCATGAGAGTGGCTTAATTATGTGATCTAGGTAGTTTTATGCACCCTTGAGAGAGGGCTTAGAGCTAGTTAAGAGTCAATAACCTCAATTAGTTGCTTGGTTTTCTTTCCTCCATGTTTCACCCATCAAATTCCCTAAATCACGATTGGTTGGTGCTGGATCCCTTTCCCTAATCCTATTTGATCTTTGGTACTTAGTTTAGTTTGATAGATTTTAGTTGGTAGTTGACACCTTTCGACTCCTTTTCGGCCTAGCTTATCGTTAAATTAACACATATCAATGTTCCTTAGTCCTTGTGGAAGAATGACCCTTACTTGCCACTTTACTTAGTTTAGTGGTCTAGTTAGGTATTAGTTTGATTTTAGGGGATTAGTAACGACCTAATTTTCCCTATATCAACACAAGCGCCCCGTTCGACCCTCTTCTCTTCGCTCTTGTCGCCAATAGGCAAGAGTGCCCTTCAAACACCCTGTTACTCGTGCCTCTACGAGCCACGTTGTCCCATTCCGCAGAAGGCTTACGCCCTTGCCCCCAGATAGGCAAGAGCGTGCCGCACGTCCCGAGCGTCCAAACTCTCGGACCGTGACAGTTGGTATCAGAGCCACGCTCTAGAAGCGAGCACCATGGAAGATGAAACATTGTACACCATGGAGGAGAGACTCCTTTGGTTGAAAGAAACGGTCGTTGACCTGTTGCATGAAAAAGAAACGATGCTAGTTGAGAAACAAGCGGTTCGGGAGGAGCTCAGTGCCCTCCACAACCTGCATGAGGCCATGACGGAGAAGCTCGAAACATTGTTCCGAGCCGTTGGTCGAGATCAGGGAAATGTTGGTGCGGCAAGGATTAAAGCCGCCCAAACCCAGAAACTATGGTGGGGCTAGAGATTCGAAGGAAATAGACAACTTCACTTTTGACATGGAGCAGTACTTCCGAATCTGTCAACTGGATGACAACCTCCAAGTAAACACTGTGGCCATGTACTTAGTCGAAGATGCTAAGCTGTGGTGGCGCACCAAGTACAAGACGGCCAAGATAGACACATGGGAGGAGTTCAAGAAAGAACTTGTGGCCCAGTTCTACACAGAGAACATTGAGTTCCTAGCCAGGAAGAAATTGACTAGCCTCAAGCATACGGGCTCCATCCGTGACTATGTGAAAGAGTATTCCGCATGCATGCTTGACATAAAAGAGATGACAGAGAAGGATCGCCTATTCAACTTCGTCAATGGGTTGAAAGATTGGGCGCAACGAGAGATTTGGCGACAGAAGTTTCAGACCCTATCGTCGGCCATCTCTACAGCCGAGAAACTGATGGACTACTCTACGAATGAGAAGGCATCCGTTCCAAAGAAAGGAGCTAGTGCATCAACAACGAGCACTCCAAAGAACAACGCTGGGGGCTCACAAGCAAGCTCAAACAGTGTCGGGAATAGGTTTCGGAATGGGAGTGATGACTCGCGTAAAAATGGAGCCACATCCTTTTCCAACAACAAAACCTATCAGGCTGGGTCTTCAACTGGAAGTAGACCCCTCTCCTGCATACTCTGTCGGGGGCCGCACAAGTGGTTCGAATGCCGCCACAAAGGGGAAATTGATAGCATACAAAAGAAATTGTCTACCATATCTGCAGAGCCAGGACACAATGATGAAGTAGATGATGCTGAACTCAGCGAAGATGAGCCAGCAAAGTTGGGTGCCGCTCACATGTTGTACGCAATGGGAAAAGAGGCGACTGAGGCCAAACCCAAAGCAACAGATCTGATGTACGTGGATGTTAGCATCAACGGCAAGAAAGCCCGGGCTATGGTGGATACTGGAGCAACACATAACTTCGTTACTGAACACGAAGCAAGAAGACTGGGATTGAAACTCTCTCGAGATGGGGGAAGTATGAAAGCAGTCAACTCAGCTGCCAAACCGATCAAGGGTGTTGCTAAGAGCATCGGCACGCAAGTCGGAGACTGGAAGGGTCGACTGGATTTCACAGTAGCTCCGATGGATGACTTCAATCTTGTCCTTGGAATGGACTTTTTGAGAGCAAGCAAGGCAGTCCCAATGCCACATTTGGGTTCCTTGTTAGTAGCGGGTGAGCAACCGTGTCTATTGAGAACCTCCCCAACCTCGGGGAAAGAGAAGCATAAGGGTCCTTTATTTTCAGCAATGCAGTTAAAGAAGGGCCTCAAGCGCAACGAACCAACGTTCATTGCGACATTGACAGTGAAAGAGGATGAAGTTACTGAAAGCTTACCCCTCGAAGTGATGAAGCTACTGACACAGTTCGAGGATGTCATGCCGAATGAACTCCCAAGAGTGTTACTGCCAAGGCGAACAGTGGACCATCAAATTGAGTTGTTGCCTAGGGCAAAAACTCCCGCACGAGCTCCGTATCGGATGGCACCACCTGAGCTTGTGAAATTAAGAAAACAGTTAGAGGACTTGCTAGAAGGTGGGTTCAACCGCCCTTCGAAAGCACCTTATGGCGCTCCTGTCCTCTTCCAAAAGAAACAACATGGGAGCTTGCGATTGTGTATAGACTAATGGGCTTTGAACAAAGCGACAATCCGGAATCACTACCCCATCCCGCTAGTTGCAGACTTGTTTGATCAGTTGGGCGACGCTGTGTACTTCACCAAGCTGGATCTGAGATCGGGTTACCACTAAGTTCGTATTGCAGAAGGGGATGATCCAAAAACTTCATGTGTGACTAGATATGGGGCATTTGAATGGTTGGTCATGCCGTTTGGGTTAACGAATGCGCCAGCAACCTTCTGCACGTTAATGAATCAGGTCTTCCGGGAATACCTTGACAAGTTTGTGGTGGTCTATCTAGATGACATTGTTGTGTATAGCAAGACGTTGGCTGATCACTTGGTGCATTTAGAGCAAGTGTTCGAGAAGCTAAACAAAACCATTTGTTTGTGAAGCGGGAAAAATGTGCCTTCGCACAAAAGGAAATTAGCTTTCTTGGGCACCTAGTTGGAAGAGGAACGGTGAAAATGGACCCCAAGAAAGTGCGGGCAATTCAAGATTGGGTAGCGCCAAGAACATTTCAGAACTTCATTCATTTTTGGGGCTTGACAACTACTATAGACGCTTCATGAAAGGTTACTCGGCAATGACATGCCCGCTTACCGAATTGTTGAAGAAGGAACAGAATTGGGTTTAGGGAGCTACCGAGCAACAAGCCTTCCAGAAACTTAAAGATGCTGTGATGCAGGAGCCAGTGCTGGCGCTCCCGGACATCACCAAGACATTTGAAGTGGAGACAGACGCTTCAAACTTTTCGCTAGGTGGGGTACTTCTCCAAGGAGGCCACCCAGTAGCGTATGAAAGCAGAAAGTTGAATGCTACCGAGAGAAGGTATGCAACACAGGAGAAAGAACTTCTTGCCATCGTTCATTGTCTAAGAGGATGGCGACACTACCTACTGGGCTCCAAGTTTGTTGTCCGCACAGATAACACTGCTGCAAGCCACTTCCTGACCCAACCCAAGCTCACAGGGAAACAAGCTAGGTGGCAGGAATCCCTCGCAGATTTTGATGTGGAATTCACATGTAGAGCAGGTAACAAGAATCAAGTAGCCGACGCACTGAGCCGTCGAGCTGACCTTGGAGCTTTCCAGAGACTAGCTCCAATGACAGCGAGCAGCGTGACAATCTCAGTAAGAGATAGAGTAAAGAGTCACTTGCACGAAGACCCTATGACAAGCATGATCCGTAAACTGATCAAAGAGGGGAAGACAAGGAAATTCTGGGTGGAGGACGACCTTATCTTCACTAAGGGCAATAGATTGTTCATCCCGAAAGCCGGAGGACTCCGCAAGATGCTCTTGAAGGAGTGCCATGATACATTATGGGCTGGACATCCTGGTTGGCAGCGAACCCTCAGTCTGCTCTCTCAGGGTTACTATTGGCCCGCAATGAAGGAAGATGTGATGACTTACACCAGAACCTGTTTGATATGCCAGCAAGACAAATTGGAGAAACAGAAGCCTGGGGGATTACTAGAGCCACTTCTTGTGCCTACTCGGCCATGGGAGAGTGTCTCGATGGACTTCATCAGCGCCTTCACAAAAGTTGATCAGTTCTTTGCAGCTATGGTTGTAGTAGATCGATTTTCCAAATATGCCACTTTCATCCCCATTCAGAAGACATGCGGTGACGAAGAAATTGCCTACTTGTTCTTCAAGCATATAGTGAAGTATTGGGGTTTGCCGAAAAGCATTGTGAGTGATCGAGATGCAAGGTTCACCAGTATCTTCTGGCAGGAGCTGTTTCACATGATGGGCTCGAGTTTAAACATGTCTTCAAGTCATCATCCTCAATCAGATGGACAAACTGAGAGATTCAATGGCCTCCTGGAGGAATATCTACGTCACTTTGTGAGCGCCAACCAGAAAGATTGGGTCAGATTGCTTGATGTAGCACAACTTTGCTTCAATTCACAGAAAAGTTCTGCTTCCAACAGGAGTTCCTTTGAAGTGTGTACAGGTCAACAACCCCTCTTACCTAACACAATTGAGGAAGTGGAGAATGGAAGAAGTCGACAAGCTCTTGAGTTTACAAAAGAGTGGGAGCCGAACACAGAAATTGCTCGTGCCTACCTGGAAAAGGTGGCGAAGCGCATGAAGAAGTGGGCGGACCAGAACAGGCGTCCACTAGAGTTTGAAGTTGGAGATATGGTGATGGTCAAGCTTCTTCCCGAGCAACTGAAATTCTTGAGGGGTAAAGACAGGAGACTCATCAGAAAATATGAAGGCCCCATTCGCGTCACCAAGCGAATTGGGAAGACTGCATACAAGTTAGAACCACCAACATGGATGAAGATTCACCCGGTCTTTCACGTCAGCCGCCTCAAGCCTTATCACCCAGACACTGAAGATTCAACGCGCAACATCAGTCACCGCGCCAACATCAAAATCAGACTACCAACCACGACATCAACAGATGAGTAGAGTCAAGCTTCTTAATGTACTTTTGTTTTTTGTAAGTCGACGAGGTCGTCGACAGCTTTAGTGGGGGAGGATGTTAGAATCCAACCTTCCTTTACTTGTATTTTCCTTTCTTTATGCTTTCTAGTGCTTTACTTTATGTTCTAGTACTCTTGTATAGGTTTAAAGCTTCATTATTGAGTAACTGCAAAACCAGTGTTCACTTGAAATATGTACTATCTCAAATTTAAGCCTCTTTAGGGGGAGATGATGAATGAAATGTTTGTTCACCACTAAAGCCTCCTATGAGTTGTATGCTTGCTTTCTACATTGTTTTTGTTTAGGCCGCCTCAGTTTTGAGCCGCCTCGATGTTGTAAAGCGTCCCTCCCGATTTCGTGATATAAGAATTCTCGTCATCGGCCCCGCTCGTGCCCGCCTTGCGCACACGAGCGCCCCGTTCGACCCTCTTCTCTTCGCTCTTGTCGCCAATAGGCAAGAGTGCCCTTGAAACACCCTGTTACTCGTGCCTCTACGAGCCACGTTGTCCCATTCCGCAGAAGGCTTACGCCCTTGCCCCCAGATAGGCAAGAGCATGCCGCACGTCCCGAGCGTCTAAACTCTCGGACCGTGACACCCGGTCTACACTAAAATTATTGTAGACCAGGGCAAGTCCCAAAAGTTAATTTTTTAGCAAAAGTTAAATTTAGTTCACCAAAAGTTAAGAATTCTTTAGCAAAAGTTAAGATTTTGTAATTAAAAGTTAAGGTTTTGTAGTCAAAAGTTAAGTTTTATGAATGAAAAGTTAAGGTTTTATTATCAAAATAAAACCCTAAATTTTCCCCAATTCGATTTGATTGGGTGTTAAATGGAGATTTAACATTCATAATCGTGAAAAACGTTTGAATTCATGAAATTGGAACCTAAAGGAAGGGGATTTTATGCTTTAATTCACCTAATTTTTGCTCGAACTGTTCGAATTTAACCTAGAAATTTTCGAAATTGAAGGTTAACTCACCATTTACATACCTCGATTGTTCTTCCTCTCTAAAACCCACCATTACTTCCCTCCGTTGCCGCTCCATTAAATGCACATCTGCCTCACCTAACAACCCATGTTCATCATCATCATCATCATCTTCCCCAAATCAACCTTGTTCTGTTCTTCTTCAGAACCCCATTGTTGGCTCGTCGTGGTTGGCGAATGGCGAGTAGCTATGATGCTGTTTCACGACCCGAACAGCTATTCTTCGGGTCTAGTGCTTTGGGTCTGGTAGCAGACAGACGGCGAGCAAGGGCATCTCCAACGAGGTCAGTGGCTACTGTTGCAGCTTGAATTGTCGTCATTTGGATGCGTGAAGAACATAAATATGGGTTGTTGTGAGGAAGATGGAAATTGGGTCTACACTATTTTAGTGTGGACCAGGTCCACCCAAGAGTTTCACGAGACGGAGGGAGTATTATTGTTAAATCAAAAAACATCTCCCTATCTGTGACAGAATTAAAGTTATTTACGTAAATATCGTCCATATAATCTCAGGTTTACATTTTTTTGCGCTTTTCGGTGAAAAATCCACTATTGTGAGTAGCAGTTACCTTAATAATATTGCCTAATCTCTTGTCAAAACTGGTTTCATTTATTAAAAAAATTCAGTCAGCCACTACTCAAAATAGCGGCTAAGTAGCGGTTTTTGACTGACGCACGGGAAAAAAATATGGATTGATATCCGAGCCTAAGTGGACGGTATTCACGTAAATAAATTAATTCAGATGCAGAGAGAGAAATATTTTTTGGTTTAACAATATTCAAGAAAAAAATACGATTAGTGCAACTTTAAGGAAATGGATGGAGTACGTAAACTCTTTATTTTCCTTAATTGTTCTCTTTCCTAATAGACATTGTTTGTCTCTATCAAAATAGTAAGTACATAATTTTTGGTACATAGAGCTCACAGTCCCATAATACAATTTTCGTTTAGGGTCCCGAAAAAGCTCGAGATGGCTCTGCCCATATGTTAGGGATGGGCACGTGGGTTAAATTTGGTGGGGTTTTGTCGTTTTGCATCGCATGCACCCTAATTAGGGTGGGGATGGGTATAAGCTTGGTAGGTTGTGGTGGTTAAGGTATAAAAAGGCATATCCACCAAAGGTGGTGGGTATGACTTATAAAGACATACAGGCCCCATGCAATATGGATCTTATAAATAGGAAGTTGAAGCCTTAAATTACACTATTATGTTGTGCACGGATTTGAATTCAAGAGACGCATTATTATGTAACGAAACGAATATGATAAAGTTCATACTTTTATGTTTATATGTATACCAAAATATGATTACATAAGGTTTTATGTTGTAAGTCATCTTACACATCCACTTAATTTACATAACCTTGAACACCAAATAACAAAAAGATAATGTATGAGCTAACTTGGTAGGTAGCTTTGTCACAACTCACAAGCTCACAACACAGTACACAGTACACAGTACATAGTGACCACATAACGACTATAAAGTTGACCCAAACATGAATTTCTATTCTATAAGTGAAGAGGAGGGGACACCAAAAATCAACATTTATCTTTTTTTTAATTTCTAATTAAATAGAACAACTCTTTTCATAACTAATTGTTTTCACATTTTTAAATTTTGAATAAATGAATAGCAAACACCCTAAATAAACTAAATATTATATTTTTATGAAAAATTTACATGATTCCGCAAACAACGCGTGCAATAAAGCTAGTTAGAATTTAAACAAGGGCGCGCGGAGACGGAGCCAAGTTATCCAAGTCCAACCCTTTGTCTTTAAGAGTTGAGTTGAGTCTATTTGCAAACCGCAAGATTGCATTGACCTTTATTTCTTCCAAATCTTCAAATGAATGGATGCACTTGCACATCGTACATCCCTTCATCTTTGCCCTGTCATTTAACAGTACTATCATCACCCTATCACCTTTCATCATCAATAAATAAAACCTTACTCTCCTTATCAATAAAATTTTATTTTATATTCATATCACGCCAATAATGCAATAATTATGCTATGAAAAGTGAAAACATGTCAGATTAGGGTAAATGTTTTCCTTAGTCATTACATTAAACGTTAACCATTACATACAATCTAATGCTAAAAATAGGCCACAAGCCCATTAACTAATTACACATTTACATCACTAATTAAATACAACCTAACCATCATGGCCCAATACCCCCCCTCAAGTTGGAACATGAAAATTCGAAATGCCCAACTTGCTTAATAAAAGAAGGAACTGGCGCTTGCCAAGAGCCTTAGTGAAGATATCAGCTAGCTGCTCATGAGTTAGAACGTGATGAGTGGTGATGAGACCATCCCGTATCGCATCTCGCACATAGTGACAATCGACCTCAATATGCTTCGTTCGCTCATGAAACACAGGATTCTGAGCGATATGAAGAGCAAACATACTATCACAATAAAGAGACATAGCACGGGGCTGTTGAACTCCAAACACTCAAGAAGAGCTTTCAACCACTTCAGCTCAGATGTGACATCAGCCATCGAACGGTACTCAGCCTCCGCAGAGGAACGAGACACAGTATGTTGTTTCTTAGTCTTCCAAGAGATAGGGGAAAGACCAAGAAACACAATCCAACCAGTCAAAGAACGACGAGTAAGGGGGCAGCTAGCCCAATCCGATTCACACCAACCTGATAAAGACAAGTCACACTGAGCACTGAGAAGGATACCCTGACCTGGGGAACACTTGAGATACCGAACAACACGGAGGGCAGCCTCCCAATGCTCCTGTCGAGGCTCTTGTATAAACTGAGCAAGAATATGAACAGAGTAGGCCAAATCCGGGCGAGTAAAGGAGAGATAAATAAGTCGACCAACAAGACGACGATAAGTCTCTGGGTCAGATAGAGGAGCACCAGAGGCAAGAGCAAGAGAGTGATTCTGCTCGATGGGAAAGCTGGCGGGCTTAGCACCCATAAGACCAGTCTCAGATATGATATCCAAGGTATACTTGCGCTGACATAGAAACAAACCCTCCGGAGCACGGGCAACCTTGATCCCAAGAAAATAATTCAAAACCCCCAAATCCTTCATATGAAAACAATTCCCTAAGTATTGTTTGAAGGAAAGGATAGCAGCTGAATCATTGCCTGAAATAATAAGATCATCGACATACACAAGCACAGACAACTGAACACCATCATGAGTAAGAGTAAACAATGAATAATCAGAGTAGCATTGAACAAAGCCATAGCGCAACAATGAGGTGGCCAGTTTCGCAAACCAACACCTGGGGGCTTGGCGTAGCCCATAGAGAGACTTTCGCAAACGGCAAACCATACCAGGACTAGAAGGAGTGAAGCCAAGAGGGGGCTTCATGTACACAACCTCCTCCAAGTCGCCGTGAAGAAAGGCATTATGAACATCCATCTGATGCAACTCCCAGTTCTTGGCGGCGGCAACAGAAAGAAAAGCTCGAACAGTAACCATCTTGGCCACGGGAGCAAATGTTTCATTGTAGTCAATACCCTTAACCTGATGATTACCAAAGACAACCAAACGAGCTTTAAGACGTTCAACAGAACCATCAGAGTGATATTTTACCTTATACACCCACTTACAACCAAGAGCTTTATGACCAGGTGGAAGTGCCTCCATATCCCAAGTTGCATTGTCCTCTAACGCACTAATCTCCCTCTGCATGGCCTCATGCCATCCAGGATCCCGCATGGCCTCAGCGAAGGTACGAGGTTCCACACCTGAAGTAAATGTTGTAAGAAAAGGTCGATGTCGCACAGAAAATTTATCACAATTCACAAAGTGTGCTAAAGGGTAGGGAGTACCTGAGGAGCCTGACGAAGAGGGGATAGACGATGATGGACTATTTTTCCGTACAGTATCAGTAACAAAATCACGAAGCAAAACCGATGATCGTTTCTCACGCAAACCCCCACCAAGCTCCGCAACCCCATCATCAGAAATCATAGTGGAAGGTCCAACATCAATGGGTTGGGCCACAACTGTAGTAGACGCGGCCAACCCTTGCGGGTCCACATGATCAAGCCCAACATCCCTGCTAGGAGGAGAGGGGCTGGGAAAATGATCAGGCCATCAGCACTACTAGGAGGAGGAGTACTCGACGCGTGAACTGGGTGGGGAGAATCAGGCCCCAAAGGCGTCCCATCGCCGGTGGCAGCAGTAGGGGCGAAGTCCAAATCATCCTCAATCACATTTTAGGCCAAGACAAAATCATCACGAACATCCAATGCATTATCACAATGATTATCACAACCCAAATCAAACGGAAATTCATTTTCGTGAAACTGAACATCACGAGAAACAAAATATTCACCAGTGTCGAGATCATACATTTTCCATCCTTTCTTGCCATTGGGATAACCAACAAACACACAACGACGATTGCGACTAGCAAATTTATTACCCTTAGCACGTTGATTATGAGCAAAGCATAAACACCCAAATACTCTTATGGCATCAAAAGAAGGAGGTTGGCCCGTAAGAGCCTCATAAGGGGTCAAACCATGCAATATGCTCGACGGGGTCCGATTGATCAAATAAACAGCAGCCAACACACATTCCCCCCAAAAGCTAACAAGTAGATGAGCTTGAAACATCAAAGCCCGACTAACATTTAAGATATACTGATGTTTACGCTCAACACGACCATTTTGTTGAGGGGTACCCACACAAGAAGTTTGAAACAATATACCATGGGTGTCCAAATAATCTGATAAGCAATTAAATTCAGTGCCATTGCCCGTGCGAATAATCTTAACAAGGGAGTCAAATTGTCGTTTAATCATGGCAAAGAAAGACATAAAAGCACTCTCAACTTCCTTTTTATTTCGCAATAAATAGACCCAAACCGCACACGAGTAATCATCCACCAAAGTCAAAAAATATATAGCATCACAAGAAGAGGGAGTCTTATACGGCCCCCACAAGTCACAATGAACAAGTTCAAAGATACGAGAGGCTTTTTGATCACTAGTAGGAAAACAATCACGAGTTTGTTTAGCTTGTGGGCAAACAACACAAGCTTTATTCAATTTCTTCCTACAAGTACTAGAATTAACAGCAGGAACTAAATTGACAACACGATCTGACGGGTGCCCCAGTCGACGATGCCATAACTCGAACTCAGATAAATCAGGAACTGTCACAGCTTGCACTGTAGGGATGCTGCGGAAAAAATAGAGTCCATCACGCCGTTCACTTGCTCCAATCAGGGTCCCCGAATCACGGTCCTGCATAGCACACAAAGAAGAAGTGAATTGGACATGACAATCAGATTCATCAATCATTTGCAACACCGAAATTAAATTGCAATTAAGTTGCGGCACATATAAAACATGATGGAGAGTGAGTCCAGAAGTAAGGGTAACACGACCCTCCATAGTAGCAATGGCGGTATTACCATCTGGCAAGCCAATGGGCAAGCAACGATTGGCGTAATCTGAGTGAGACAAGAGTAATTACTAGTAACATGATGAGAGACGCCCGTGTCAATAATCCATTGACTAGAAATATGTGTACCCGTCATCCGAGCATCGGGAGTGATGTCATTAATTAAATGTAAACCAGGGCCATTTTGGATGAACCTGGAAATTTTAACTATCAAATCCGATCAACAGAGGTCAACAAATCCTTGTAATTAGTTCAATGCTGAACTACGAAATGCTTAACAACAAAATTCTTTGGACGAGCCAACAAATCCAATCAACACAATTGAATCAATGTACTTCAAAAATCAAAAGAAATAAAATCACTCACGCCACTGAAGCAATTGCATTCCCACTAAAAATCACTCACTCCACTGAATCAAAGTTTTCAACTTTAATATTAGCAGATTAATCCAATCACTCCACGATTGAACACTGAATCAAACCCCAATGCTTGCAATAACAAACGGACGGCACAACAAACACCGCGCAGGGGCAGCAGAAATAAAATAAATTGTAAATCTCGCCGGGATAAAAACCGACTAGAAACTGACGGCAAAAAACAACACTCAGGTAGCAGTTAGCCGGAAAAAAATCAGCAATAGTAGGGTACAGTAGACACACCACGCGTGTGGATGTGAACCAGAAGAAAAACGGCACAAAAGTGGTGGTCGGCGCTGCCACGCGGGTGGCTGGCGGTGGAATAGGCAAGTACACAGAGTTTTAGGAGGAACCGCTCTGATACCATGTCAGATTAGGATAAATGTTTTCCTTAGTCATTGCATTAAACGCTAACCATTATATACAAGCTAATGCTAAAAATAGGCCACAAGTCCATTAACGAATTACACATTTACATCACTAATTAAATACAACCTAACTATCATGGCCCAATAAAACACCATATAAAAGGTTATATACTTATATCTAATAAGGGTGAAGAAAAACTTAATTAGTTAAAGCATCTCTCTCAATTTCAAACGGTCTCGAGATCGATTTTTATCCACCCTTCTTGACATCCTATACGCCCAAAAATATTTACTTAAATTTGATGTATATATATCCTTGTTAACAAAAGTTTTCAAACAATTCTTATACGATCATGAAAAATTTATCAATTCAAAATTACTATAGAACAATTATATTATATATGTGTGTACATAGATAAGAACAAGTCCTGTTGAAAATCAACCAAAAGGGTGTGATCAAAGTATCCATAATAATAAGTAGGAAAAATTGTTTCTAATAATGCAACTTTTTGCCAGTTCGCAAATAATATAACAACCTTTTGATTACTCTGGAATAATGCAACATTTATACCCCATTTATTTTAAATGAGACAGATGACCGATCACTTGAACAAATGGTCATTTTATAATTAAAACTCTTAATTTTAATTAATAATGTTAAATTAAACTTAAAAAAACCCTAAACTATGACAACCCCCTCCCCCCCAACTTCCACCCCGTCCTCCCCTAGTCCCCCTCCCCAGCCAGGCAGCCACCAACACCTCATCCATCACCGTCGAAAACCCCGCATCCCACAAACCACTGGAACCACATTCGCCAACACCAAAATCGCCAACACCACACCAAAATCGAACCCCCATCGCTAACTTCGCCACAATGAAAACCACCAAGACCGAAACCCAGCCCACCTTCGCCACAATGAAAACCAAGACTGAAACCCAACCCATCCAGAACCCATCGAAACCCAGTCCACTCTTTGAGAACCACCTTTGCCACAATGAAAACCACCAAGACCGCACTACATCCAACCACGACCAACATCAAAACCAGCGAAAATCAACAAAGGGAGAAGAGAAGAGGTTTAAGAGCAGGAATAAACGAAATTTTGCAGCCGGCTGTGAGGGGAGAGATTGTAGCCGGCCGCCGGCGGTGATTTCATTGGCTAGGAAGAGAGGTGGTGCGATGTGGGTGGGGGAGGAGAGAAAGGGAGGGTTTACGTGGGTTTGTTCAATAGTTAGAAGGTGCACCATGGTGTACCTATTAAGGTGCACCTTGTGAGGAAGTTAAAGGAAAAAAAATAAAAACAGAAAATTTAGTGTTCAACGTCATTGAGAAAGGAAAGAGAAAAAAAATAGTTACTTAATCTATGGAGAGAAAATAGGAAAAGATTTTTTAATTTTTGAAATACAAAAAAAAATCTGACCAAAAACACAGTATAATGAAACATGATCCGCTAATAATTTTTTTTTAATATTTCTTTTTAAAAACGAAAAAAAATTCATAACAAAAAAATTATTTCATCTTCAACCTTCCTCTACAAAAAAAAATACTACATTATTTTTTTAACCTTCATCTTCCAAAACAACGCACAACATTATTGTTATCTTTTTTTGTTTCAGGTGTATATAATTTCCAATAAAAATAAACAATAAATATATTGGAAAAGAACAATTGATATATTCTAAAAAAACCATTGATATATCTGAAAGAACAATACAATAAGATGATACAAACTAAGAATGTTTGATTTATTTGAAAAAGAAACAATTAATATATTCGAAAAGAACAATTGACATATCTGAAAAGAACAATGATATTATCGAAAAAAATAATACAATTAGATGATACTAATCAAGAATAATTAAATTATTTAAAAAAATAAACTGTAAATAAATTCGAAAATAACTATTGATAAATCCGAAAAGAACAATTGATATATCCGGAAATAACAATTGATATATTCGGAAAAAACAATACAATTAGACGATACTAATCAAGAATAATTAATTTATTTGAAAAAGAAACAGTAAATAAATTCGAAAAGAACAATTGATATAACCGAAAAGAACAATTGATGTATCTGGAAATAATAATTGATATATTTGAAAAAAAAAATAATACAAAAGCAATTCATATAATGAACAGGGTGTTTATGGTTTAGCAAAGATTGAATAATGTTGGAGAACAAGAAAAAATTAATTATTTTACACATTTTTTTATTTACTAAAAAAATATTGGCAAAAAATTTAAAAATATCTTTTTCTAAAAACAAAAAAAAAAAACTCATTTTTAAAAATCAGATTTTGTATTACACGTTATTTTGTGAAGGTTATACAAAATTCACTTTCCTATCTTCTCTCCTTACAGCTCGTTTTGCGAGAGACCGCCTAATTTAAAGTTCAAATTAGAAAGGCCCAATAGCTAATCAGCCACGCGCCAAATTAAACAACCCCCCACTCGTAGTAACTTTGTTTCAATTAGTGACCACTATATGTCAATTGGTGACCATTATATGTCTATTAGTGACCATTATATGTCAAATGTCAATAAGTGACTGTTAAAGCATAAGTTTGTTTACTATGTTAGTAAATTACTATTATTTCACTTAGTCACTAGTTGAATTTATTTGGTGCCTAAATCTATCCATTTAGTACTTTAATTTGTTTCCCATTGAAACATTATAGACTATATTAACATATGTCAATAAGGGACTACTTTAGTCAATTAAGTCACTAAGTTAATCTATTTAGAGAGAGAGGATGTTGATTGAAGTGGCGCTGGGTTGGGGATTTTGCTGAGTTATTGTTGAAGTCATTGGGCTTCTCTATTAGAATTGGGCATGGGTTAGTCTAATTTTAAGGTTAAAATTAGGCGGTCTTTCTAGATAATTTGTGCTCTCCTTATACCCTTCCCACTACTCTCAAGTGTCTGGCCCAATAGGACCCGAGCGGGTCCGAGCCACTTCTCCTTACAAAAAAAAAAGTAAAGTTAAATAACTTTTTTTTATCTCTCTCCTCCCTCATTTTCTCAATGTTACATTTCTTTTCTATTTACCATTTCTATAAACTATTTTCTTATTTTATAATAAATCAAAACTGCGTAGCTTTTGTCAATTGGTGTACCTTGCAAGGTACACCCTGGTGCACCTTCTAATTTACAGGGTTTGGGGGGTGGTTATGCGTTTTTTTATTTTGTTTATGTTTTTTATCTTTTTGTTTTTATTTTTTAAAATAAAAATTATTTATGATAGCCACCTATTAGGCTCCACATGTCCCATTTAACCCATGCTTCAAGTCATAGTCGGTTATGACTCATTTAAAATAAACTAGATTTTAAACTCGTGCGATGTACGAATTTGTTTAAATAGGAGTAGCATTAAGAGCTAAGTAGCACTCAGACACACTCTCATTTTAATTACTCGTGTAAGAATTAATAGATTTTGTGACTACTGTGATCATGCGCTAATCAGCTTGGTAAATGTTTCCATTTACCGAATATCCGTTTCATTTTTAATTTCATCGTTTGGTCAATAGAACTCTCACATCATGTTGTCAAGGTTAACTACAAAAACATAGCAAATATCTTGTAGTTATTTATTTTTAAAAGATATATATTCACTCCTTAATGTTGGTATGCCCCTACTTATCTTTTCAAAAGCAAAACCAATTAGTTTCACGATTGATTTGTTACTATTAAATAGTTTGTAATGAATCTCTTAACTTAAATAATCAAGACCAAGCAACCCCGGATTCCACTATACCATAGTAGATATTAGTTTCTTTCTATTATCTAAATTTAATTAACATAGCAAACCAAAAGTATAACATATTTAGAAAATCAATACATATTAGAAAACTCGATAAATTATCAATTACTTATGAGAAACAAAAAAATAAGAAAAATTCTACAAGCATTTATAGGACAAATACATCCGATGGTAGATAGTACTCCTTGAAGTAGCACATCGTAAGTTTTCATTATTGTTTTAAGTTTGTTTTTGGAGAGATAAAATCATATCTTTTTTCATTTCCTTTTTAGATATCTTTTTTCAAATTTCTATATAAAAAAACCTTCCCTTAAAAAATTTTCTACTTGTTTTATATAAATTAATATTTTAGATATTTTCTTTGGTATCTATGTAGGGCATTCTTTCTTAATTATTTTCTTAATATTTCAGAAAATTATATCTTCTTTATCCTTATCTCGGGTTTTCTTTCTTTGTTTCTACAAATATTTTTTTTTCTTCCTAACTTTAATTTTTATAGTAAATCTATCTCTATTTATATCAAATAAAATCTAAAGAGAATTATCTTCGATTTTATTGGTTGCTTTTTTAATGAGTTAAAAGAAAAAATGTTCGATATCATTGATCTTATTGGTCAAAATTTTTGTTTTTTCTTATTGGCGCACCCAAAGCTCTCGAGAAAAGTCTCGTTTATATATTAACTTCATTCACGAGTCTATCTTCAACTACCCGCCAAATAGTTTATCCGACAATGAGTATCCATACGAAATAATAAGATAAGTATATTATGATGAGTCTTATTTTAAAGTATATTTCAATTTGAGTCCAAAGGCATATAAATTTTAATTTTTTGAGTTTTATAACCAAGTTTACAGTTAGTTTATACATTATAATAATCCTTGCCATTTATTCACACTCAAATTCTATCTTTTATTTATGCAAAACTCTAATTATCTTCTAAAAAAATATTTTTTTATTCATCCAGAACTCTAATTATCAATTTATAAGAATATAAAAATAAATATTTATTAAATTTATTAATATATTTTGTGACATGGAACTCCTATGTGGCGTGCCCAATGCACATATTAATATTTAAAAAATATCATTTGTTCAATAATAATTTACCCATTGGCATTGAGTATGTTAAAGTTTAGGCATAAGTTGATTTTAATTATCAAATGTTATTTACATAAAGAGGTAAATATGACGTGATATAATATGATATAATAATCGGGGAAGAGAGTATGAAACCCTAACTTGTTAGAATGAGAAGAGATAAATAGTATACCATTGCCAATCAAAACTAAGTGTATTACTTGACTTGTGAATATATATAATAAAAATCTGCAAACTCTTATATAATAGAGGGAATATGTGTATAGTCTTTTTACAAAAATACATATAAAAACATATTATTAACATTATGATATGCCTTGAATTATCTATAAATCATATATTAACCTTTGCCCCAATGAGAAGGGTTTTCCCGAAGTTTACAGTGTATGCGGATTAGTAGACCAATTATGTTTTGGGTTCGTTTGGTCTAGGTTAATATTGTACTATCACTCCTCAAAATACTATAAATTGTTTCCCTATTGCTTGTGAAAATAGCTCACACATTGTTATTTCTTTTTGTTTTACTTCTCTAATTCTTTGACATACAAATTGATGAAAAATATTAGGAAAAATTGTCAAGAATAAGTCAACCTTTGCGTTGATCGCTTCTAGCAAGTCAACCTTAGTTTATTCCATTAACAAGTAAACCTTGTATAACCTCTGCTTTTAGCAAGTCAAAACCGGCTATCACCTCTTGTTAACCTTTTCAACAGGTTAAATAACACGTGTCACTCTCTTATTGGGCTTTTTAAAGTATATATTTCAAGAAAAAAAAACATTAAAAAACCCCTCTTCCTCCACCACCCCAAAATCAGATTACTCTCACTCACACCTTCACCTTCACTCTCACCCACACCCGACACCACCACCCTAACTGGCACCCAAACACTACCACCCCAACTGAAATATTTCCACCTAAAACCCCCCATCACTACTGAATTCCCTGAACAATACTCAACCCCCATTATTCAACCTTCCCAAGAAAACCCAATTTTAATGGCTAAAACTTCAAAAGAGAACACAACACTAACCATATAAGCTTCAAAAGAAATCACAATATCAACCGAATTTCCATAGCTGAATCTTCCCAAGAAAACCCAACTAATAGCTTTAGATTCCAAGTATACCCAGCAAGCAAACTGAAGCAAACATTAACGTCTCTAACCGATGTCGAATTCAATCGACAAGGTATACGCTTGATCGAAGTTAAGGAACATGGTTTGGATATCACAGCTAACGCCGGAAGCAAAGCAGCATGCCTCTTTGGTTGAAATCCTTTGGTTTGATCAACTTTGAGTTCAGCAACCCATGATCAACAAAAAGATTAACTTGAATCACATTTTGGACAATCTTAGCTGTTCTTAGCTTAACTTCTTTGCTTTTCATTTTTGGGTCATTGGCGTTATCTTTGTAAGCTGGTTGCTGAGAATGTTAACTTCAACTGTTGTGTTGTAAATTGTAATTGTATTGACCCCACTAGCTAATATTAGTTGATGTGCTTAATTGTTTCCAATAATCAAGTATTAGATCTCACTACATTGTGATTATTGGGTACTAGTTATTTGGTGTGCAGTAGTAAATTCTTAATTTTGTGCTTTATATATTGTATATTTTTGATTGTTTATCAGATTTGGAGTTAGTGTAGTTCTGAACAATATTTCCCATGAAATAGACAAAGAATGGATTTTACAGGATTTATATGCAACTTTTTAGGAGTTTGTAGTTCTGTATTGTGCTCATCAAGTAATTGATAGTTGAGTGAGCTATTTCGATTTCGAGGGGATGAAGAAGTGGTCTGGGGGCACCCTCATTGTAGTTCTGTCTTTCACTTTGGTGCTGAGGTACACCTACTTTGCTACTCAACCACCAAAAGAGATAAAGCAATCTGCATATGACTTCTTTACAAAACATCCTGGTAATGAATCCCAAGCACGGGAGAGACAGAGGGGTTGGCAGTGGGTAGGGTTGGGGTGGGTTTAATTTAGTTTTTTTTTATTATTATTTGAAGTTCATTTAATATATAAATTAAAATTAAGAGTTTTCTTTAAAGTCAAGAAGTCAAACGAAAATTGGGGAAATAAAGAGTGAGTTTACAGGTTTATCAGGTCACAGGTAAAAAAACTTGTTAAAAGAAAAGTGTGTACAAGGTTTACTTGTTAATAGAATAAACTAAGGTTGACTTGTTAGAAGCGTCAACGCAAAGGTTGACTTATTCCTGACAATTTTTCCAAAATATTATGATATATCTGATTTCCATATTCACATAATCACATGACATTTATTAATCTTTATCTTTTTCGATACTTGATCTTTTTAAATACTTATTACCCACCAAATAGGTTATCCAGTAATTGGTACCCTCTACATAATAATAAGATAAGTATGTCAAAATGGATCTAATTGTATAGTATATTTCAATCGGAGTTCAAAGGTATAAAATTTTTAATTTTTTGAGTTGTATAACTAAAGTTGTGATTAATTTATAGTTTGTTGAGACTCAAATTTTATCTTTTATTTATGCAAAAGTCTAATTATGTTTTTAAAACTCAATCTTTATCTTTTACTATTATCCAAAAGTCTAATTATCTTTTTAAAACTCAAACTTTATCTTTTATTTATCCAAAAGTCTAATTATCTGTTTGAATTATAATATTAAATATATTTTATGACATGACAATCTTATGGCTCGCCGAATGCTCCTGAAAAAAGCTTCTTTATATATATATATAGGGGTGGGATCCCATGAGAACACCCCTCTTATGTGAGAACAACTAGTTATGTGAGAATGAATCTGATCCTTTAGATGACTTTGATCCAAGGGATGAGATTGCTCCCTTGTTTTGAATTAGTAAAGGTATGATTGTAATTAAATTTATAAGGATATAAGCTAAAAAAATCCATAACGTTACTTTTCCCTTCTCTCTCCATCGATGCAACAGTGATCTCTCCATCAGTGCCTTTCGATCTTTGCTTCCGGCGAAACATCGTCTTCATCTCTGATGATCATCTGCCTGTCTCTTTCTTCTCCATTTTTTTTGATTTTCTATCAACATCTTCATATTTTGTAATCGCCGTTGTTGAAGATGGAGCTCAGACGAAGGAAAACAGCTTATGTGAGTTTCCAATTGAATCACTTTAGTTTTTGCAAAATTCTGTCCACTTTTAGTGAAATGGTACTAGTTCCTAGATTGTGGTTCAAGTAACCAGATATATCACATTGCCCTTTATACAAATACAGGGTGCTAGGTAAGTAGGTAGCTACGATGCATAACCCAAAATTTGATTCTACTGGTATTCTTTCAGCTTCATAAGTATTCTTAGGTTGGAGTATCCATGAGACTAATAAAACTGTTTTTCAAGTCTGCAGAATAGATTATTTTCTCATGTAGCACTATGCGTTTGAGACAATTTCCATTTTTTTATGTCATGATGGATAATAAGCTAGTATAAAGGTGATGAAGAGGTTGATGGATCAGCTAAGTACTTAGGTCATGTTGCATATACATTATACAAAATATTCAATCATTAGATTGTGTTGAATTTAAAATACAATGCTAATGTCTTGATGTTCCCAAATCTGAGATCCACACTAGATGGACATTTCCCTCATTTGAACTCCTTCCCCTAGTCATTAGATTTGAATATTGATAGCAATTTTCATGATTTTGGAGTTAAATATATGATTTTTCATCCTAATTCGGAGTGAAATTAATTTGTTAGTAAGATTGTCTAATTGAAATGTGTGAAGAAGTGATTGCTCTGGTTTTGCGATTTGTTCCATGTAATGCAATCGTTTTTTTTTAAATTTTCTTACTCCTTTTTATTTTTATGTTCTAAATTTTTGTTCTTATGTTTTAAATCTTTGTTCTTATGTTCTAAAATTTTGTTCTTATGTTCTAAATTTTTGTTCTTATTTTCTAAATTTTGTTCTTATGAATTTTTGTTCTTATGTTCTAAATTTTTATTCTTATGTTATGAATTTTTGTTCTTATGTTCTAAATTTTTATTCTTATTTTCTGAATTTTTGTTCTTATGTTCTAAATTTTTGTTCATATAAATTTTTGCTCTTATATTTTGAAATTTTGTTCTTATGTTCTAAATTTTTGTTCATATGTTTTGAATTTTTCTAAATTTTTTTCCATATGATTTGAAGTTGTTAGTCGCTTAAGAAATGGAAGCACAATAGTTGGCATGAAGTGCATGCTCATACGTAGGTAGCTTCGCCATCGAAATCAGACCTTTCTAATCATACCCCGGTAGCTTTGACATCGAAACTAGAACTTTCTAATCATAAGTACAAGGGATGAGTTTAAGTAATTGTCTATGTTCTAAACTTGTAATCACATATCTAAATTTATATCAAACATGTTCTTAGGTTTTCTTCACATGTTCAATATTACTTTAGCAAATGTGTTAGAAATTATAAAATGTGTTTTGAATTTTTGTTCATATGTTCTGCATTAATTTAATTTAATAGTTATTTTAGGAGGTGTTTATATATTAAGATTGAAATTTAGTCCTTATTTCATATTGTGCTTATTGTAATAACATTTTAAATTTCATTACTTTTTCAGGTTGCAACTTTTTTAAAGAGTTAGAGATGATGAACTCGACGTGGACTTTTGAATCGTCAAACACAATTTCTATGTAAATCCGAGACAATTATAGAGATGATTATACTAATGTAATTGATATTTTGATCTAGTTTATGTTTTTTGCACTTGTTAACTTCAATTTTAAGCAGGTGTTTTGAATTTTTTTGTTCTTATATTCTGAATTTTTGTTGTTATGTTCTAAAATTTTGTTCATGTGTTCTAAATTTTTGTTATTATGTTCTGAAATTTTATTATTATGTGCTAAAATTTGTTCCTATATTCTTAATTTTATGTTCTTATGTAATGAAATTTTGTTCATATTTTCTGAATTTTTGTTCTTATGTTATGAATTTTTCTTCCTATGTTCTGAATTTTTGTTGTTATGTTCTAAAATTTTGTTGTTATGTTCTAAATTTTTATTCTTATGTTTTGAAATTTCATTCACATATTCGGAATTTTTAATCATATCTTCTGAAATTTTGTTCTTGTGTTTTATAATTTTTGTTCTTACGTTCTAAATTTTTATTTTTACAAACTGAGTTATTGTTTTTATGTTCAGAAAAGTTGGCAAAAGTCAATTGGCCAAAAATCGTTAATGAAAGCTTTTTTCTATGGGGTAGAATATAATAGCTCGAAAAACTTATTAACCAGCCCTAAGTCGAGAATAGCATGCTAGGGTTGGGATATTTAACTAAAAATTCAATTGGTTGATATTGATTTAGGCTAGGGTTGATATTTCTAATCCATAAATACCCTTCTTTTATATGTTTAGCTCATTTGTATGTTAATGTTCAAAAAGCCTTATATTAATACATTTGAAAATCGGTAAAAATATATGGTTTTTAAAGGTAGACCTAAATTATTTCTAAAAAGGAAAGTCTAAACATGCATAATCTTTTTTGGTGAATTGCTAAATTGTGTGTTATGACATTTTTTAGAATGGCACTTCATGTTACCATTCTAAAATTTTGTTCTTATGTTCTAAATTTTTGTTCTTATATTCTAAATTTTGTTCTTATATTCTAAATTTTTCTCTTATATTCTAAAGTTTTGTTCTTATATTCTAAATTTTTGTTATTATGCTCTAAATTTTTGTTTATATCTTCTGTTTTTTGTTCTAAATTTTTGTATTTTTGTTCTTATGTTCTAAATTTTTGTTCTTATGTTCTAAAGTTTTATTCTTATGTTCTAAATTTTTGTTCTTATGTTCTAAATGTTATGTTCTGAATTACTGTTCTTATGTTCAACAATTTTGTTCTTATATTCTGAATTTTTGTTCTTATGTTCTAAATGTTTGTTCTTATATTCTAAAATTTTATTCTTATGTCCTAAGGTTTTGTTCTTATACTCTAAATTTTTGTTTTTATGTCTGAATCTATGTTCTTATGTTCTAACTTTTTGTTCGTATGTTTTAAAATTTTGTTCATATGTTCTAAAATTTTCTTCTTATATTCTGAAATTTTGTTCATATATTCTCAATTTTTGCTCTTATGTTCTAAACTTCTGTTCTTATGTTCTAAACTTTTGTTCTTATGTTCTAAATTTTTGTTCTTATGTTCTAAAGTTTTGTTCTTATGTTCTAAATGTTTGTTCTTATGTTGTAAATTTTTGTTCTTATGTTTTAAATGTCATGTTCTGAATTTATGTTCTTATGTTCTTAAATTGTGTTTTTATATTCTGAATTTTTGTTCTTATGTTCTAAACTTTTGTTCTTATATTCTAAACTTTTGTTTTTATGTTCTAAATTTTTGTTCATATGTTCTGAACTTTTGTTCCTATATTCTGATTTTTTGTTTTTATGTTTTGAATTATTATTCTTATGATCTGAAATTTTGTTCATATGTTCTGAATTTATGTTCTTATGCTCTAACTTTTTGTTCGTATGTTTTAAAATTTTGTTCATATGTTTTAAAATTTTCTTCTTATATTCTGAAATTTTGTTCATATATTCTCAATTTTTGCTCTTATATTCTAAACTTTTGCTCTTATGTTCTAAACTTTTGTTCTTATGTTCCAAATTTTTGTACTTATGTTCTAAAATTTTGTTCTTATGTTCTCTGAACTTTTGTTCTTATGTTCTAAATTTTTGATCTTATGTTCTAATTATTTGTTCTTATGATCTAAAATTTTGTTCATCTGTTCTGAATTTTCGTTCTTATGTTTTAAAATTTTTTGTTCTTATTATCTAAAAATTTGTGTTCTTATGTTCTAAATTTTTATTCCTATGTTCTAATTATTTGTTCTAATGCTCGAAAATTTTGTTCATATGTTCTGAAATTTTTATTCTTAAGTTCTGAAATATTGTTCATATGTTCTTAATTTATGTTCTTATGTCCTAAATTTTTATTCTTATGTTCTAATATTATGTTCATATGTTATGAATCTTTGTTTATATGTTTTGAGTTTTTGTACTTATGTTCTAAATCTTTGCTCTTATGTTCTAAATTTTTGTTCTTATGTTCTAAACTTTTGTTCTTATGTTCTAAATTTTTTGCTCAAATACTCTTAGGTGGGTGTATGATGCATAATCTCAACTTTAGCCCTAATGAACTACCCACTTTACCAACCCTTAAAAGAAAAGAACCCACTTTACCAATTTTATAACCCACCCAACTCCAGTGAGACAACAATACAAATATAAACTCCCAAAATACATCATAGTTTTAAAGACAAGTTTATATTAAAGAGAAATTAGTAAGTAGCTAGGTGTATTCAACAATATAAATCTGGTCCTTGGGTGATTTGGATCTAAGGGTTTAGATTCCACCCTTGTTTTACATTGGTAAGGGTATATTTATAATCTACTAATATATAAGAATATAAGCTAAAAATTAGAATTTTTCTCTCTCTAAACAATAGTAGTTTCTCTCTCTCAAAAATCACCCAATTTCTATTACTCTCTCACCGTAGTTTTCATCATCTCATTATGTCGAATAGCCTGATTCAATGATTCTCCTGTAGTTTAGAACATATGCAATATTTTTTATAACATTAAACTTAAAATCGTTAAAAAAAAGGTCCAGATTGCATTTTATCAATTATCAATCACCAAAGAAAATAGAATTTTTTTAAAAATGCTCCTAAATCCAAACCAACATCAGTGCTATCATTGAGTCATCAAAAACCAACATTTCTTATTGAAAATCAGCGTAAGTGGATCATCATCAGCTATCTTAGTGTAAACATCATTAACCTAAGCAATCAACCTCACCATTGCTTATTTTCATCACCAACTATCTAAAGCTATCATCTATTGGTCAAATCACCGATTAGTAGCCATGAGATCGAGAAGTTTGAAGAAGAATTAAGATCACAGTGAGAGTTACATTTGACGAGGTTGCTTCCCAATGGAGTTTCTAGTGAAATCGAAGTAAAATCGCCAATTTTCGGCGATGTGTTCCGGTGAAAAACAAACCAAATTTAGTCGCCAACAACCGATAAGAATCAAAGTGGCCACAGGCGTCGATCACCACTGATGTTTTTGATGTAATGTCGGGTGAAAATGAGAGGAGAAAGAAAGTAAAATAATGAGAAATAGTAGAAATTTTGAATGATCGTGATGAAGGATGATGATGATGGAGTTTGATGAATTGTAAACATGGAGGAGAGAGACAGGGTGATGAGAAATTGAGAACGTAATGGTTGGCCCGGGTGCTTAGACCTCTTTTTGTTTTTTATTTTAATATTTATGAACATACATTATAACAACCATTGGATCTCATATAATCTAACGGTGCAAAAGTTATTCTCACATAAAAGGGTGTTCTCATACAAAAGAGGTATTCTCACAATATCCCTATATATATATATATATATATATATATATATATATATATATATATATATATATATATATATATATATATATATATATTGATGGGGTATAAAGATTGCATTATTTCAGAATAATCAAAAGGTTGCAATATTATTTGTGAACGAGCAAAAGGTTGCATTATTAGAAACAATTTTTCCTAATACGTAAATCACGCTCGCAAGGAAAATATCAAAATTGTTCCGTACTGACAAATTTCATTATGAATTAGGATTTCAATGTAAAAACCGAAGTAAAATCATCGTTCTTTCAACAAAAAACAATCAATGAGTTCATGTATATAGTAGTCATTAAATCATATCTATAGTATCTCCCTTATTTTTAAAAATTATACAATTTGACTTGCAATCTGTGGAAGTATGGCTTTTGACCATTAGTGAATAGTACAAAAGACTTGTTGCAAATTTTAGAAAACAAGCATATGATTTCAGAGCCCCTCAAAAAATAATTATATTAACCCTAATGTTGAGGGGGAAAGTTACTAGAGGTGTTTGGCAAATGGTTTTTGTCTGGCTTTTTCATTGGCTTCTTGCTTTTGTCTTTTATTTCTGGTCAAACAGCCAAAAAAAATGTTTGGTAATTGGCTTTTGCAGTGGAAAGCCAGAAGCTGCTTTTACCAGCTTTTATTGTTGACTTTTGGCATTTGCTTCCATTTTGTACTAAACAGCCAGCAATAATAGCCAATTTTACCAAATAATTTTTTTTAACAGCCAATAATTATACAGCCGGTCAAACAAGCTACTAAAAACAGCCGATCAAACCAGCCAGCATATAAAGCCACCAGCCAACAGTCACCAGTCAATTGCCAAACATCCCTAGTATATAATTTCAGATTATCATTAATTGCGTGATAAAGTGATTGGTAATATGTCTTGTCTACTCCACTAATCCACGTCAAAGACATGTCAATTTCGTAATTATTCAAAGAGGGATACTTCATACTCGTCGAATATTGTTAGCGTCAATTGTCTGTTTGCAATAATGCACAAAGTTTAATGAACAAAATCAATTATAAGACATTCTTTTTCTCGTCAGATATGAGTGAACATGTGCTTAAAGTAGCATCAGAATGGAATGAAAATTGAACACCCACCAACTAAACTAGTTGGGAAACTGTATATGGTATTAAAAGTAGCAAAATTATCCGCAACATGTCAACATTGTAATTGACATCTTTCATGTTTTTAGATTAATCATACATTATATACTCTCTCCCCATCTCAACTTAGATTGAGAAATTTTTATGGGTTTTTTTATGTAGTATCCCTGGGTAGGGGTGTTAATGAGCCAAGTCGAGCCCGAGTTTGGCTCAAGCTTGGCTCGTTATATTTTGCTCGAATTCGAGCCGAATCTCGAGCTTAGATTATCAAGTCCAAGTTACACAAAATTCGACTTGGGTTCAAAAATTATAACAAAATAAAGTATATTTATAAGATATAATATATTACATCTAAGTTTTTTTTTTCTCCTAGACTTATTAAAAATATTTTACTAATATTTGAGGTCACTATGTTAAACAATATAATTAAAAAAATATTTCGAGCCTGTTCACGAACTTCTCGAGCCGAACATGATTGTGCTCGGCTTGTGAAATTTTCGAGTCGAACTCGAGCAGCTCGCGAACAGGCTAAGCTCATTAACACCCCTACCCCTGGGGTATCAGTTTTTCCAAGTGGTACCCCTCCAAAATAAAAGGTCCACATTGTACCCTTAAAGTGCAATAATTGTCTAAGCCATGCCATTGCCGTTAACTGACCGTTAACTTAAGTTAAAAAATTCCGTTAGCTGTAGTTAGCCTAGGTTAGGTTATGTTAATTTTAGTTTTGGTGAGAAATTTCTCCCCAGTTGTCTAGGGTTTAGGAGTATTAAACCATCTGCTTGCCATCTTCTTCATTCATCACCTTCTTCCTTCTTCACACTTTTCTTTCTCTGCGAAATGTCCAAATCTTCAAGGAAATCGTACTCGCCAATTTCACCTTGCAAGTTAGAGTTTTTCCGACAGTTGAGTGTGTATAATGTATCCAGATAATGATAGAGAGCTTGATGATTTTAGGGTTTAATTTTCCAGATTATTTTTGGGGTTTTTTGAAATAGAGATGATGGAAGTTGAATGAACTGATCATTTAAGGGGTTTGGTGGTTTTAGAATTTAGTTTTCTTATTTTTTAAAAGCTATTAAAGGCTGCTTGTTGTATTACGTGAACCATGGTTAACATTCGTTAATCACCGTCACTAATTACAAGATTAAAGGGTATTGTTCAGACAGTTATTGCACTTTAAGGGTACAGTGTGGACCTTTCATTTTGGAGGGTACCACTTGGAAAAACTGATACCCCAAGGATACCATATAGAAAAACCAATTTTTATTGATGTATAACAAGATATTGCTAAGTTATTTACATGATTATTATCCTAAATCGATGTAAATATGTACTAAATTAATGACAAAAATATTTGCGTATTCTCTATTTTAGAGTTTTAATTGAAGTATTGAACTTATCTCTATTATATAAGGGAAGAGGTGGGAGTGGACACCGAAAATAATAATAAAAAAAAGAAATCTTAAATGCTTTATTAATTTGATAATTAATCATTTTACTAATTAAGTTTTTAACCGTTGCACGCATCGCATGCATATAATACTAGTTTGAAGTGAATTGAACTAATTTTACTATTCTTTCTTGGTGGTTACTAGTTGTTATTAACTGAAGTGAACTAAGGCTAAATTATGAGTTGTATGAGATTATCTTTGAAAGGCATCTTACACAATTAGGATTGTTCTAAAATAAGTTATGATTAGGACTATAATAATGAAAAGCGACCATTGTTAAAATTATTGTTCTAAATCATCTCTTGATATATAAATGTTTTGGATAATTATATACACTCTAAGATAAGCTCGAACATAAATTCATGAATTATAATGTAGGGAGGTGGCCATAAAACGAGTCGCCATTAGTCCTTTTACATTCGAGGTCCCCTCTTTATTGGGCATTGTGGGACGCGATGGTGGGCCGGTGGCCTTATCATTTATCACGTTGACAAATTAAAAACCATCATTTCCTTATCAATATTCCTATAATTTTTATGAGCAATACTATCATGATTTTATCCTCACTTAATTAATGTAATTTACTATACTTAGGAACGTCCATCACATCATTTTAGTTTGTACTAATCTCTATTATATAAGTAAAGAGGTGGGTGTGGACACCAAAAAGAAAAAAGGAAAAATAAATAAAATAAATCAATTAGTTTATTAAGTAATTAAGTTTTATTTCCAAATTTAGCCATCAGATTTTTAATAAAAGATGTTCAAAACTTCAAAATAAAATATCTAAAAACCTAAAAAGTAAAAACAATTAAAAAAATATCAACGATTATATTTTCTTGAGATATATAGATAGACACCCACTTTGCTATACTTTTATATACTTTTGAATTTTTTTTATTTTGAAATACATGATTGATTGTTCATGAGTGAAGGCACATTTGATCAAATTAATCATGATAAAATATTTTAGCATGAGTAAGAAATATGATAAAGTATTTTCAAGTACTTTTGAATTTTTCTCATTTGGACAATGAGCAAAAAATAACTTACCAGATATACAACAAAAGTTGTAGTTGATGGTGGGGAGTAAGGGATCTTTTCAAAGAAGAATGAGCCAACATGAATTCAGCTTGAAAATAAAATATGTTATGTACTTTCACATTTTATCATGTTACAGTAGCCAAAACACACATCGTATGCAAATAAAAATTAGGTTTTTTTTGTTCAAAACCACCTAAAATTTTCACGTTTTAGAAACTCGCACCTTAATGAATTTTTCTTTTAAATTTCCACCTATCATTCCCAATTTTATTAGGAACTCCCACCATTTAATGATTTATGTTAAATTCCGTTAACAAAACCGTGAAGTGGGCCCCACATATGCATTTTATTATTAGTTTACGCTGAAATTAAAGTCAATTTCATCAATTTTAAGGCAAATCCTCAACAAATTTAGAGCAAATTTGGAACGAATTACAACTATTTGGAAAGAATTGCAACTATTTCAAGTTCCATTTTGTTAACAAAATGTATATGTGGGACCCACTTAACGGTTTTGTTAATGAAATTTGACAAAAATCTTTAAGTGGTGGGAGTTTTTAATAAAATTGTAAATGGTAGGTGGAATTTTTTTAAAAAAATCATTAAGGTGGGAGTTTCTAAAAACATGAAAAGTTATGGTAAGATGCGACTATCCATCAAAATAATCTACTGTAGATTATGAAATTTCATAATAAAATTATTGTCGCACGCATCGCGTGCATAGAAATCTAGTCCTTACTTAAAAGAAGCGAGGAAGTCTAACAAGAGCTGTTGCGTGCAGATAAATTATTAAAATTTTAACATAAAATTAGACCAATTAAATCTCACATTATATTAGCAAGCCCATTCTTTTCTACTCTAGCCTAAATACTATTCCTAGACATTTAGCACCACTCTAGTTGTTCAATCTCTTTTCCTTTCCATGTTTCAATTTTAGTCTCGAAATGTAACAAACGATTCCTATAAGATGAACATATAACTTACCGAATGAATTAAACTAGTCACTAAATGGATTAAACTAGTCAATAATAAATAACACTGTGAGTATCGAACGAACTAAACAGGTCACGAAGTGAATTAAATAGGTCACAAAATGGATTAAACTAATCCCTATTTTCATAAGACGGTGTGGCGATTTGTTCTCTTCTTATTATTGGACCATTGCCTAATTTTATTTTAAAAGTAGACGGTCTCTTACAAGACTAGTTGATACATGCATCATGTACATATTAAGATCAATGTACACTAATACTTAAGTTACCCTTTTGGTGTCAAAGTTACCTTTTTTTTCTTACTAAAGTTACTTCGATTACCATTTTTCTCATTTAAGTCTCAATTTGTTGCCAACGTAAGTCATCTATTTAATTCAATATTTTATATTTACGCATTTTTCTTGCCATAGTTAGCTTCCTAAACGGTGTACAAGTGCACTATTGTACTCAATGTATTCTAACGTGCAATGACATATACTACATCCGTTCCCTTTTGATGTTTTCATCTTTTTTTTTTGGAATGTTTCAAAAAGTTCTTCCCGCTTTGAATCTTTTCCATTTTAAGAATATTTATTTCCCCATCCTACCCTCTAACAACCAAATATTTATTACACTTTTTTACTTTTTGTCTTACACATGACACGCTTTAGAATCTTAGATTTCCCAATCACTCACTTTTCTTTCCCTCTTTTACTTTTTCATAAGCAGAACTATCAAAATACACTTTATACAATACTTCCTCCATTTTTTTACTTGCATCATTTCCCATTTTTGGAAGTTGCAAATTACTTGCATCATTTCTTTTTATGGCAATACTTTCTCTCTACCTCTCTTCAATCACATGGGTCCCCTTTTTCTACTCTCTCTATCTCTCTCCTCTCCTTAAATCTTGTGCCTAACCTCAATGATGCAAATATAAAAAAACGGAGAAAGTATAAAATTAAAAAGATTCGCATCTACCTCAATTTGCATTTGTTTTCCCCCATATTCCAAATGGGAACATCAAATGGAAACGGAGAGAATATTATGCATTAGCTTAATAAAGTAATTTTTATATACTTCCTCCGTTCCAAATTAAATGCAACAATTCACCTTTTACGCTTGCCGAGACATAACTTTAACGGTTAATATCCACTATAATATATAAGTAAAAATTATAAAAAGTTGATATTACGAAAGTATTTAACAAGACGAATCTAATAAGATCCCACTTGACTATGTTTTTCATTATATGTAAAGCTCAAATTTTAGCCAAAGTACATACTGTAAATAGTGCAAAATATTGACTGTTGCATTTAATTTGGAACGGAGGAAGTATACATATTTTCTCTTATGGAAGTCTTTCAATAGAGATATCTAATACTTTTCCGTTACTACAAAGTCCGGCATATAATTATCTACCATTGATACATTTGATATATTGTCAAAATTATACACAATCACAAGGATATGGATAATTAAATAGTTAAGAGTAGATATATTAAACATTTTAAATGTAGATGACTAAATATGTGTATTACTAGTTGTGAGGTGTTTGTGCACCAACGTTCGTTTAACAAATATGATCTTCAAATTTAATTATGTGCTCCTTCTCATCCTATAATAGAGAGAGTGAATAAAAAAGTTAAATGATGCGACTCATTTTTTATTTTTTATTTTTATAAAGGTAAGGAGAAAGAGTGATAGTTAGGAAACCCTCCGCTCGAGGGGAATTCCTAACATATCGTTACAAAGTATTTTTGACAGATCTGAACCATGCCAGTTCGTTATACAAAAGGAGTCTAGAACTAAATGCCCCGTGTTAGCAATCCAGTCTGCTGCTTGATTTGCTTCCCTGAACACATGTGATATCTGAAACTCTTGGAATGCTCTGAGGTTGATTTGTGTATCTACAATAATGGTATCAATCTGCCACGGAGAAGACCAAATGCCCTTCATTGCGTTTATGACTAGTAAGTTGTCACCTTTGATTAGAATAGAAGAGTATGGGAGTGTTAGGGCTTTAAGAACACCCCTATGAAGCGCCGTAGCTTCAGCTAAAAGGACTGATGTGTTGCCTAAATTGTGTGCTTCAGCTGCTAGCACCGAACCTTCGTGATTTCGGATGATAAACCCTCCTGCTGCATTGTTTTGCTTGACTGAGCCATCAAAATTGAGCTTGATGACGCCTAAAGGAGGGGGGGGGACCAGGTGACAAAGATGGAGTGAGGAGATGGCTTTTGCGGAAATGGGGGAGTGGGGGAATCCATATGGGAAGGGGACAAGGCAAATTCGTCGTAGTGGAGACGCATCTTCCATTCGTGGGAAAGTAATTTTGCACGATGGTGAATTCTATGAATGTTGAGAGCTTTGCTGTTGAAGAGAATGTCATTCCGATCCTTCCAGATGCTCCATAGAAGGAAGGTAAGCTTTGCAGCCAAACCTTTATCCTTTAAGTTCTTTCTATAAAGCTCTTGGACAGTATGGTAGTCAATAGAGCCTCCCAACCAGTCCTTCACCTGTGGAAGAGTCCATAAAGCTGCCACTTTGTGGCATTTGAGAAATAGGTGGTCTATTGTTTCTGGACATAAAGCATCACAAATGGGGCATGTTTCAGTTGGGGTAATCTGCCTTTTAAACAGAATAGCACGTACACTGATTGCATTATGAAGAACTTGCCATATGAAGATTTGGAGCTTTGGAGGTAGCTGATGTAACATCCCGTCCTTTAACGGTAAATAAAATAAAGATAAACTAAAATAAAATGAAATAAACTAATAAATAAAGGGTCAGTGGCAGCGGAAATACCACTGGGACGGAAATGTTATTCTAAAACACGAAATAGAATAATAATCCCAAATCAAAATAATCCTCAAATAATTAAGGAAATGAGGTCCCATACCCTCATTCCACAAAAACATACTAAAATCCCAAAATAACGCATCAAACCATAAATCCAAACTAGAGCATAATCCAAAAGATAAGAACATCCATGACAAAACTACTTAAGACCCACTAGGAAGGTGGTCTTAATCTTCCTATCATAGTGCTCATCTACAACTACTAGGACCATGTCCTTCCTCACAGGACCATGTCTCACAGCCCCAGTCCAGACAGTAACGATCCTAAAGTTCCACATCTGCAAAGATATACAACAAAAATCCATAATCAGTGGGGAGTAACTAACAGCTCTCCCAGTCCAATCAGGATTCAATTAACAATTTAAAATATGAAGAATAAAGTCAGGCATACACAGTAAACATACAAAGCATAAAGAAAACATACAATATGCAGAGTAGGAGACTATAAGACAAGAGCAACATTAATAGTCATCAAGAAGGATAAGTATAAAAGTTTCCATAAATTGATCGTCAAAAGAAAAAGGCTTCAAAAGAAAAAGAGACTTCAAAATAGTAAGTGAAATCAATAAAGAAATCATCAAATGAAATAATATGAGTGAGATGAACGCTAGTGACCCGCAGCCCACTTCCTAAGAGTATGTCAGATTGCAACCTCCAGAACGGCCTATGGGTTACGTTCCCTACCGTTTGTGTCTAAGAATGGCCAAACTCCCGATGCAGGATAGTACGCGCAGTACCTCCTGACCTCTCGGACGACAACATATCCTAAGTTTCTCCAATGTAGGGTAGCACCCTTCTCAGTGCCCCCTCACCTCTCGGAGTGCATGTTCAGTATCTTTGGGATAAAATAATCCCATAGACTACTCAACTCAAAGTAAAACAATTAAACCAAATAAGTTCTTCAAAACTCAAATATTCAGCAAACATCAAACATTCTTCAAATATTCTTCAAACCATCAAATACTTCAAATATACTTCAAATACTTCAAACACTTCAAATACTTCAAATAGAAATAAAATCATAACTCTTCAAATAAATACTTCAAATAGAAATAAAATCATAATTCTTCAAGTAAATACTTCAAATAGAAATAAAATCATACTTCTTCAAATAAATACTTCAAATAGAAATAAAATCATAATTCTTCAAATAAATACTTCAAAATCAATTCTTCAAAATAAAATAATTAAATCAAATGCTCTTCAAAACAAGGTTTAGAAAATATATATATTAAAACTCCTTCAAATCACAATTTAAATATAAATCCATCAAAGTCGTTATCTGAGTTTGGGTACGAGGTTGATTATAAATTTTAATTATAAATCTTCTCCGTACATAACTCTTGGCGAAATAATGCTAAGGACAGTATTATTCTCCCCCGAGCATTACGACGTCGATAACTCAAATTTATAAAAGTACTAAATGCGGTTTCACAATAACATACAACACCACATTACAAGAATTAAATCATTCAACCATACTTCCAACATTTAATGCAACAAAACTGCAGTAATAAAAAAAAATAAAATACTACAACAGTGCTGCCAATACCCAACAAGACAAAGTAGTAGGCCAAAAAGAAAAAAAGGAGGAGCAGCACTGGGTCGCGGGCCGCGATCGGGCCTCGCGAGGCGCGACGCTGCTCGCGGGTCGCGAGCGGCTACTGCCCTCTGCTTCGTCCGTTTTTGGTATTTACGAAATCAATTAAATTCACATCAAACATGCTCTCGATACTCATGGAAAAATTTAAATATAACCATAACATCAAATTAGGCATGCTCGAAATTAATACTTCAAAGAATTAAAGAACAAAATAATTACAAGTCGCTTAGCTCATAAAATTCCAATTATGAACATGCTCAAACATAAATAATCAAAAACTAAAATTCCAGCAATTTAATAATCAAAATAAACCATTTAAAAACATTAAAGAACAATCCCAAAAGCATATACATCAAACTATAAGAATTAGGGCATGCTTAGAAGTCAAGAACTACTCAATTAAATTCATTCACTTCACGAAATTAAGTTCCAGCAATATTAAAATAAATAAAAAGGCTTAAAGAACAACTAAAAACATGCTAAATCATAATCCAAGTTACCATAACAATTCTATCATCAAATACACTTCAACTAAAACATCAAAAACAATAATTTCATAATTTAAAATGAATTACAGCATTAATAAAATAAATAAAATCATGAATTAAACATACTAATCAATGAAGTAAACAAAAAGTAACAACCCTAACATGATACTACTCAATACTAACCATTCTAACATCATAAACAACAATTTTAAGTACTCTAAACATGAAATAAAACAGTAAAATAACCTAACATGAATTCTGATAAAATAATAATACTAACATCGTAGATCTAACATTTAAAACACATCCTAACATGATTCTAACATACTTAAACAATTAATTAAATACTAAAGTACTAGAAGGGATGTTAGTTACCTCGATCTACCCAAAGAGTAATGAAAACCGAAAAATAAGAGTAAAGAAATGGCCTAGAAAATCGCCACTTGAGAGAAATACCAAGAGCAAATAAAACCCGAACTTGAGTCTTGAATTAATGCTTGAATAAGAATTTTTAGGTCACTAGGAAGTAGGAAATTGTGAAGAACAAGTGGGAAAACCTTTTCCCCTTTTTTCTTTGTAATAGGCGTGTGATAAGGGGATTAGGAGGGGTGTTTAATTGCTGTAATTTAAGTGTTAGGACAGCAAATAAGAGAATAGGAGTAAGAATAAATAGTGACCAAAATAAGGAGGAAGAATAAGGGATAAAGGGTTCTCATTGGTGGAAGAGATTCTACCCAAAAATATAATAGGCAAGCTATAAAATTCAAACAAAATCCCCCCCTTCCAAGCTCCCCTTGGCCGGCCACCCTTAAACACACAACCAAGTGGGTCGGTCCACTTAAACGGTAAATGGAACCTTCAATTAGTTTAGCCCAATCAATAAAATAACAAGGCTCCAACTAAAAATAAATACTAAGTACCAACACTACAAAAATATAAATAATAATACTACCTCTATAAAAATATAAAAATTCAAATAATCACAACACATTAACCATAAACATTTAATCACAACAAATAATTATAAACACTCAGTACTTAAGAAAATAATAATAAGTTATATATAAATTTAGTTTTCAAATATAAACATATATAATTATACACAACAACACTCAAATAATTATATATATATATAAAGAATATATAAATAATAAAGGATATAAATAAATATAACGTAATAAATAAATAATTAACGCGCGAAATTTCTAGTGAAATTACGGGGTGTTACAGCTGAACCTTCCAAATCTGCCGAAATTCCCACTTGGGGGTGTCAGGACTGATGTTATGCGCTAACCAATTTGCTGATTTGACCGTGAAATCTCTATGGGAAGACATACCCCAAATGGGTGTATCCATATCAATATTTTTTGTAAGTGTACTTCCACGCACCTGTGCTATTAGATTCTGAGGTAGTAATGTACTTAACTTTTCGAAGTTCCAACGTCTATCATTGGTAAAGAAGGCGTCCAAACGTAAATAAGTATTTATTTTATTGGGGTCGGGTCTTAGAATTTCGAATATAGATTGATTGGTTAACCAATTATCTAACCAGAATAAAATGGTTGAACCATCCCCTATTTTCCATCGAATCCCTTTTCTCAAAATGGCCCGCTGTTCCATGATTTTCCTCCAGATGGTGGAATGAGACGGTTTTGGCATGTATTGGAACAGGGAGCAATTTTTTAGATATTTCTGGCGCACTATGGTGGCCCAAAGATTTTCAGGATCCGAAAGGACTTTCCATGCTAGCTTAGCCAGGAAGGCCTTATTAAGAGGCAAGGTTTTACGAAGCCCTAGACCTCCTACGCTCTTGGGAGAGCAAATGCTATCCCATGCTATAAGCGGGATGCCCTCTTTTCCTGGCCCTTGATTCCAGAAAAATTTTCTATGAATGGAGTCAATAGTGGAGGCCGAGTTTGCCGGGAGCATGGTAGCTGCACTTGCATAGTTTGGGATTGCTTCTAGATTGGATTGAATGAGGGTGTGCCTTCCTGCTTTGGAAAGCAATCCAGCCTCCCATAATTTAACCCTGTCGTTGGTCTTATGAAGCAACTGGGCTAGATCCGCCTTGATAGGATGGAAAGAACTGAAATGGATTCCTAAGTACCTTCCCAAACAGGCCTTTGGTGGCATGTTAAAATTACTAGCCAAAGGAGCCTTTCGCGCGTTAGGAACTTGCTTGGAAAAAATAATAGCTGACTTATGAAAGTTGACCAGCTGTCCTGAGTTTGTGCAAAAGCTGTTGATGATTTTCTTTAGGTTACTGCATCCATTCTTGGTCGCTTTGCAAAACAGTAGGCTGTCATCAGCAAAAAGCAGACAAGGGATCTTAGTAGTGTTTGGACATACTTGTAATCCAACACCACTAGATTTGTTACTCGCACAATGAGCTAGTTCTCTAATTAGACCTTCCATACATATAATAAAAAGATAAGGGGACACCGGGTCACCCTGTCTCAGGCCACGGGTTGGCTTAAACCAACTCGTGGTATTGCCATTGACATTAAATGAGTATGATACCGTAGTGACACACTGCTTAACCAACTCGATCCATTTTGGGGGGAAGCCCAGATGAGCGAGACACCCCCACAGATAGTTCCATTTGATCCTATCATAGGCTTTTTCCATATCTAGTTTCAGAGCACACCACCCTGTCTTGCTTTGTGACTTGTGGAACGTGTTTAGGATTTCTTGAACTATTAGGACATTGTCATGAATGGACCGGCCTTTGGTAAAGGCATTCTGAAACGGGCTTATTAGCTTGTCCAAAACAGGCTGTAATCTGGAGACAAGAATTTTGGAGATGGCTTTGTAGAGGGTGTTAACAAGACTAATTGGTCTGAAATGGCCGGGTTTTTCTGGTTGTTGGATTTTGGGCATGAGAGTGATGATGGTGTGGTTGAGGGATGGTGGAAGGTGACCATGCTCAAAGAAGCTAGCTACTGCTAGGGACACATCTTTCTTCACTATTTCCCAGTATTTCTGGAAGAAACCTGGACCGAACCCATCAGAGCCTGGGGCTTTGTGGGGGTTCATGTCAAAGAACGCGTTTTTTATCTCTTCTTCAGACACTTTGGTCAGATACTATGGAGGTGAAGTGTACAAAAGCAGAACTATCTGGGACTGAACCTGAAGATGAATAGTTCTTTGAAAAAGCGTGTTTGAACAACTCTTTTATCCCCGAGGGGTTTTCCACCCAAGTGTCATCTTCATCCCTTAACTTATGGATGGTATTCAGAGAAAATATTTGCTTCATTTTATTGTGGAAGAAACGTGTGTTTCTATCACCTTGAAGCAGCCAGTTCTTTCTATTTTTGATTCCCCAGTGGGATTGTTTAAACAGAAGAATTTTTCCCGTTGGTTAATAAGCCTTTTTAGGTGGTCAACTAAAATCGGGTTATAAGGCTGGGACCACAGTCTCTCCTCAATTTCCTGAATTTTGGCCAGATTCTGAACCAGCTTACTAGATGTATGCTGGAACTTTTTCATGGACCAAGTTTTGATTGAAGCTTTGATCTCAAATAGACGATTTTGTACCCTGTAGAACCGCGATCCCTTTAGTTTCTCTGACCACTTGTTTTTTACAATGGCTAGAACTTCCGAGTCTAAGGCCCACGCCTGATGAAATCAGAATCATGCTGGGGGGAACACCGGGTTTGTAAAGGTGTCACAAATAATAGGGGAATGGTCTGATACCGTGAAGGAACCATAAGTAATAGTCGTATCTGGGAATAAGTCTAAGAAATATTGACTACAGATACTTCTATCAAGTCTTTCATATACTATATAAGAATCATAGTGTTTTTTCCAGGAAAACGCGTTTTGTTGGGCCGGCAAATCCAAACACTCGACGTTCCGTAGAAAATTTGGGAAACGTTGGATTTGGGAAGGAGTAATACCTCTCCCGCCAACCTTGTCAGAAGGGGAGAGCAACTCATTGAAGTCACCTATAACGATCTTAGGCATGGTTTGACTAGTGAGGTAAGAAGTCAACTCGTTCCACACATTGTCTTTTTCCTGTTCTTGAGCTGGGAGGTACACTCCTGTTACTAGAAAAGAAGATTTAGCGATCTTAGAGTAGACGCTCAAATGGGCACATCTATCCCAAAGGATATAATTATCTATACTAATATTATCATCATTCCAACATACCCAAATACCACCACTATGATTGATGGGGTCAATGATAAGGGTATGTTGGAAATGAAGGGCTTTCAAAATTTTCTTGCTATTGCCATTATTGGTCATAGTTTCCAATATAAAAAAGATATCCGGTTTGAACCTATTCTTTAAAAAGGTTAATTCGACTAAGGCCTGGGGCTTTTTAGCACCTTGAATATTCCATGAGATTATCTTCATTTTTAAAAAGTTTTTAATATGAAGAGGCTAAAACGGTCCTTGGTTACACGTTTCCAAAAGGGGAAAGGTACCAAAATAGTCCAAAAAAGGGGTGAGACCCATATTTCCAAGCGAGTGGCAAAGCACTCGGTTCGCAGATAAAAAACAACCAATGAAAAGGAATTGAACATGATAATTAACTGCATATTACAACTTGGAGAAAACGAAATGTGCCAAATTAGAGTTCCCAATACGACAATAATCCAAGCTGCATGTGTTGAGCAGACAGACCAACATGGCCATAGGGGGTGCCTTGTCCAGCTAGGGGATGAATCAGCCTCCTCTGTGAACCAACCATTGTCCACTGAACTCGAGAGCTGCAGTCCTCCCAATTTGTAGAATGAAGGAAACAGTGCCTATTGAATTGTGCCATAGAAACACATAAAAAGAGATTAGTGAAACTAAACAAAAAAGGCTCAGCATGGTAATAGCTAAAGTACCAGTCCAAAGAACATGCTAGAGAGTATAGTGTAGCAAAGCTACCATTTGAAACACAATATAAGCTTTTACCCTTCCACTTAAAACACAAAAGGAGAGAGTAGTTTGTCCAAGTTAGGGCCTTGGAGGTGTTGTTATTATTCCAAATGCAAGTGATTAGAACATAACAGCTGAGATTAGAACTGAAAGTGCTACTTGACAAAGCATGAGTATCCCAATCATAAAAACTGTACAGAGGATGTGTATAAGAGATAGGAAGGCAGTGAAGCCCCATTCTCATATTTGAGAAATGGATCCAAATCCTAACAGAGAACCAAAGTGGCAGCATATAACCATTCCAAGTGCAGCAATGTGTGGTGGAGAAAAACATGAGAAAAAGCATATCATGCAAAGAATCACAGGACATATTGGCTAACACTTTACCACTAAGAGAAATTCCATATTTGTCTTTTGGCTGGGGGGGCATGAACAACACAGTTCCAAGGCAAAAAACTGACATTATAAAACCTGAACATAGGGATGGCAGGTTTGGCAGCAAAGTAAAGAAAAGAAACAAGATTAAGGAGTCCAAAATAGAGCATAATATATGAGATAATGAGACTAAAGTAAAGAAACAACAACAAAATCCCATTGATCACATTTAGAACAGAATGCATACAAGCTAGGGAGACAAAAAAACTTCTGGGGGACACAACAATGAAGATACAATGCTTAGTATTAGCAGCAAAATAAAACCATCTAGCTAACACTAACAAACATAGCCTAAAGAGACCCAGAAGACACAAAAGTTCAGTTTTGAAACTGATCATTCCATAGGAGAGCTTGAAGAAGAAGGAGAGTCCTCTCTCCTCCTCCTCTTTGTAGTTTCAGCAGTTGTGGTAGGAACCAAATCCACTTGAGCTTGATGATGTAGAACACCCATAGCTTGTAAGAAAGCCATGTTCATACCATCCTCATCTTCAGCCCCCAGGACCTCAGTGTTGGGAGAGCTGGGAATAACAGTAGGAGGAGACAGCTGCACCTTTTCAGAAGGAGGAATCTGATACTCAGCTAACTTCTCAAAAGCATTGTTCAAGCTGATGTGTTTTGGGCTACCCAGAGTAGCAGTAGCAGAAGAGTTATGAGCATGATTGGGGTATATGACTGAGTTCAGGTGGGTGGTGTTAGGAAATTGCCTTGGATTGTGAGTAGACTTGTTAAAGGGCTTAGAGTAAGGCTTAGCATTTTGAATTCTAGGTCTGCCCCTTCTAATAGGTCTAACAAACATCCAATTGTTTTCAGGAGCACTAGGGTTGCACTTGTTAGTGTTCTGAGAGATAGAGCTGCTTCTAGTTTTGCCACTACTAAATCCAAACAGGGGGGGTTCTTAGGGCAAGAAACTATGGAGTGATCATTTATACCACAAAGAGGGCAGACAATGTGCATCCCCTCATAGGTAAGGAAAAATTCAGTTGAAATTCCTTGGTTATTTCTTATAGTAATAGATCTTGGCACAGGTCTAGTTTTATCAATATTAAGACAAACCCTTGCAAACTGAGCCTTATCATCATTTAGCAGAGTAAATCTATCCAACTTGATTAGATTTCCAATTTTTAAAGTCAGTGCTCTAAGGTGATTTAGATTCCAGAACTCATTAGGTAAGAACGGAATTTTTATCCATTGATCAACATGAGACAGTTGTTCTTCATAAGGGTTGAAACTTTGCTTCAAAGGTATGAGAGCAAAGTTCAACCCCTGAACAAACCAGGGTCTACCATCCCAGACAGCAGTTCTATCAGCAGCATTAGAGAAGTCTATAAGAAACCAACCATTTGACAAATAGCGAATGAGAAACTGACCTTCAGTGAAACTCCAGTCCCTCTTCAGCCTAGTTTGCACTGCATCAGAATGCACGTGCTCACCCCATATTTTACCAAACAAACAGGTTGCAGAGAGCTTTGCAATCTCTTCATCAGATAATATAGGGGCATCAACTGTTATACTAGGGGGATATGAAGAGGTACGTTGTGAGTCATTAGTACTTGCACCCCCTGTGGATAAGGGTGGGGGAGGAGCAGACTGACTGTGAGTATCCATTGGTTGGGAGTAGGTATCCCTGTTCTGATTGGTGATATCAGCTGGCGAAGTTGAACAGACAACCAAAGGTTTAGTGTTAATGGGAATGGCCCCATTAAGGTTATGGGAAAAGGAAGCAGAAGAGCTCTCAGATTGGGATTTGAGGGCCTTGACATAGTTGAGAGTAGGAACAAAATCAGACATGAGTGATAGTTTAGCAAAGGAGTGAACAGATAGCACAATACTAAGCAAGAATACGAAAAAGGTAGTGGTGAGAATGGTGTGGGCTGAGACTGAAACTAAGTCCAGGTACTTATAGTAGCTGAGAGATAATCTGGTGTATGGGAGAGCGTGATAAGCACGGTTATCACTCAGCTGATAATAGCAATTAAAGTAGCTAACTCTAGATAATAGCAAAAAACACATAATGAGATACCCAGAGACAATACAGCAATACCCATGCAAGTAATAGGTAGTAGGCATATAAATAGGGCAATTAATTAGGCAAAATAGGCATACACAGCACATAATTACGGCAAAATTAAAGTTTAATTCAAAGAAAATGAAAGGACACTCTCCTGTGGTTGGCTAAGGCGAATTTTCATTGCAAAGTAAATCCAAATTGAGCATCTTTAAATTGTAAAGCACGCCAGTAACACCAGATCTCTTCATAAAGATATCATTTGCTTCGTTTTGTGTGCTGTAAAACGGTTTGGCCATGGTTGGATCTTCGAAAACTTCAGAAACCCTTCGGTTCTTGAGTAACCTTAGGGAATAAATACTCTTTAATTAGCTTAGAGATTAACGGATCTTTGCCAAGAAACGTTACTTTAGGGCAATGAATAGGCAAAAATATGGCAATCTGGGTTGATTTGGCTATGGTGGTCGACGGCGGTTTGGGGTTTTTGCTAGGGTTCCAGTGTTTCCTCTTTTTTCTCCCTCTCTCTCTAGAATTCTCTCTCTTCATGTCTTTACGAAGAAAAGACAATCTCAAACATCGTATCTCTACGAAGAAAAGACAATCCAAAACATGTCAAAGAAGAAGTTAATAAAAAAAATAGAACAAAGGGAGTAGTTGTTATTCACAATAAATTTCAAAGCCTTGATCATCCATGGGGATGCTCAGTGCCGTTCCTGACATTTTTCGGGCCCTAGACGCAAAACCCAAAATGGGCCCACAAAAATATAGTTTTTTTTTTCATATATCTGATTTAAGATATTAATTTTTGAAGTTGTGTTTCGAAACTATGCAAAAACGAAATACATCATTTGTCTTATAGAAATATAATAGTATTAGTACGCTTTAGTTCATTTCTGTAATAACTCCTTCTTCTGACAAGTATTGCATAAGTATTGAACTCCATCATCATTTGCTGATAATCTAAAAGTCTTTCCCATGGCAAAGTCATCATTTATCACCAAAAAGAGAAAACTATATATATCCATGAAAAATACCCAAACACCCATATGAAAAATAAGAATTTGGAAAGAAAAAAAATTGTTCAAAAAAAAAAATTTGGAAAAAGATTAATAGAATGTGTAAAGATATTACGAAACAGTGACATTTAAAAATAAAATTAAGAAGAAATCAAATATCAAAATTAATACAGAGGCTTATGTTTGACAGTCTATCCATGGGTACATTGTTAGACAATATGATGTTTAAGTTAAAAGGTTTAAACTCAAAGGTTCAAAGTTTTAAAATTTTAATACTTATGCTTTGAAGTAAAAACCTTAACCATTATAAGATTATGAGCTAAAACCTTTTTACTTTAAATCAAAACCTTTTGGTCTTAATTATCCCAAGACTTACTAATCAGTGTAGATAATAGTTTTTCACTTGATTTTCAAAGCTCCTTGATGAGAATATTTTTTTTAGATTTAGATGATTGAAACTCATATGAATTGGAGTGTGGTAAAGTACAAATTATAGATGATAATTCTTTATCGCTATTCAATGGGAATATTGGACAAAAATTTGCTAATAATTGTTGAACCTTTTGGGGAAAATAATGTTTTCCATTTGAATTAAAGGTGGGATTATTGGGAATATCCGAAAAAGTTCATGAAATTGGCAAAATAAAATAGAATTAGGAAGTGAAAGTTTAGGAAAAAGAAAGTAATAAAGGTCCCTAAATATTCCCGTTCTTCTTTTCTTCTTCGGTATTCACGGGATATCCCCGCGGAGGAGCAATTTTTTTTTACTATATAACGTATTTTCTAATTTGGGCCCCTTGAAAAGTTAGGCTTAGGCGGTCGCACTCGAGGTCTATCCTCAGAACTGGCCCCAGAGATGCTTAAGAGTTAGGTGCACCAAAATTAATTATTGCTAAATTTGAATGGAAGATAATTATATTGTTTGGAACTACGGAGTAGATTGTTTCCCTACACAGCTAGATGATGACTGATGATAAATTGATAATGAGGTATGACACGTTTTGGTTCTTGTCTAATGAAAGAGTGGCTAGTTAATGGACCAAAGAAGATCTAAGATTTAATCTTACCAATTGGTGAAAGGGACTAAAGAAAATCCAAGATTCATTAAACTACTTTTCCAGATGTTAGCTACATTGATGTAATATTTTTTTGGTAAGAAAAACCCCATCAGATTCTATTGGGCCAGATACCTTAAGAGATGAAGAATAATAAGGGAAATTTACTCTAAAGTGTCCTTAGTGGGAATTGAACCTCCAACCTCAAGGTTGCTTGGTACACTGATGTAATATAGAAGTACTAGTCTAGTACATGGAAAGATAAAATTAATGATAAAACTACATATAATAACCTGAATAATATGTAAGAAAAAATATCCTCAAAGTCTTGAAATTTGTATCTATGATTAAAATAGTACATTACGATAAAATAAAAAAAATGAAGGAAGTATTAAATTAGAATTGATATGCACATGACATGGCAAGGAAATAAGAAAGTCCCCCTTGATCTAAAGAAATGTGTACATAAAATTGGGATTTGGCAAGAAAAGTAAATCCCATAACCAACACTTGTTAGCATAGTAATTACAACAGTCTTACCGTAGACACAATGTACTACACTGTCTAGTAAATGTGTGGACTACAACGCTACAGTATAAATAAAAATTGCTCATATATGGACAATCATTGAATCTCTTGGTAATGCACCTCAAAAGAGTTTCGAAAATATTTCTTACAAACACCTAAATATTTATATCGAAGTTCTATTCGAGATCAAAGTCTATTTTCTTTTTACTTAACGTTTAGAAATATAAACACCCATTATTTGTTCTTGGGAGATGTACAATCTTTAGTGGCGCCATTTTGATGGGAAGGGAACCTGCAAAGATATTAAAGCTATTATAAAATTTATATAATTGGAATTATATACGGTTTAAACCAAATAGAACCAAAAATAGATTTAAACAAAGACAACAATGTTTTAAAAAATGTAGATTAATGCATACTTCCGAGGAGTCCAATATATCAACCATCAATGATTATTTCTGCTTTTGCGAAACTTTGATTCTTTGATTATGTTCAAACCTGCATAATTGATCGGGTAAAATTAATACAAAAATAGAAAATTTCTTTAAAATAGTAAGATAAAAATAAATTTTCCAACAAAAATCAGGCCCTTTACATTATCGAAGCAAAAAGTAGTAGAATTAAGAAATTAAGAGAATTAATAAAGAGAAACCCACCCTACTAACACCAAAAAAACCAACCGGATCAAACTACCCTAACAAATTTGCAACAAACCCACCATGGCACCATACCTCTTTTTCTGTGGGATTAATTATCAAAAAATCACGAAAATCTTCCCAAAATTTTTCATAATTTCACCATCTTTGTTTTCCCTCGGTTTCATTTTTTTTATCATCTATACATATCTTTTCCTTCTCTCCAAACTTTTTAACCAAATCAAAAGATAATGTTTACCAACAATTAGCAATATAGTTTTCCAAAACATCTCAAATCTTATACTACTCGATTAGAGGAGAGTTAGATACTCGATTCCGAACTTCAAAAAGACAAAAAAATTTTTTTTACCAAAATTAAAAAGAGAAGACTGATACAAAACACGGGAAATAGGAAAACAGAGAGCCGAGAAGGAAGGGAAAAGGACCATTAAAAAGGCAAAAGAAGTGGTTGTTGTGGCATTGACATCGGGACTGGATGCTCTGCAATTGATATTCATGCTTCCATGTCGGGCCGTTAGTGTTTTACGTTTACCTCTCCTCTTGAAGTTTTTTGTTCTAAATTTATCACTGTGGTGCTCTTCTAAACCTGCATAATTGACTTACATGTTAACGGAAAAAAAATATAAGAATCAAAAGCTACAACATAAATTACAACATCTACAAAAATTGATAAGAATAAACATGAATATACACAAAGAAAGGAGGAAATAATTCACCATGAGATAGAGAAAAGACAAAAAAAATGTAGCAGAGTAGACTGGAATATGGGAGATCTAACTATTTAATTTCTTTTGAAACATATAATTGCAAATAAAATATGAGTTTTTTTTGTCAGAAACAACCTTTTATAATCACTTTTTTGCGAAAAACAAATTTTTAAATTTTTTTTTGCAACTTACAACCTAAAACCTAAATTTTTTTGCGAAATGAAACCTTTTTCTAATTTCCGTCATTGACCGTTAATTGACCGTTAGTTTTCACCCCAAACCACCCTGACACCACCCAAAAACACCCCAAAAACAACCCAAAACCACCACCCACCCTAACCCGAATGGTTTTGATTGTTGGGGCTGGTTTTGGGGTGATTTTGGGGGTGGTTTCGGGTTCTAGGGTGGTTTTGGGTGGGCTGGGCCAGTTTTGGGGGTGGTTTCGGGTGGGCTGCGCCGATTTTGGGGGTGGTTTCGGGTGTAGGGTGGTCTCGGGTGGGGTAGTGGCGGTGTCTCGGTGGTGTCGGGGTGGTTTGGGGTGGAAACTAACGGTCAACGGCCTAAAACTAACGGTCAATGACGGAAATTAGAAAAGGTTTCATTTCGCAAAAAAAATTAGGTTTTAGGTTGTAAGTTGCAAAAAAACTTTTAAAAGGTTATTTTTCGCAAAAAAGTGATTATGAAAGGTTATTTCTGACAAAAAAGTCATAAAATATAGTAAGAGTCAAGGCGTGCTGTTATTTTTTCCTCAATTTGCGTCAATCGTGGGTGAGGGTATGTGATGATGTGAAGCAATTAAAATAATTTCTAAGAGAGATGAACTTAAAATATGATATTTTCTTTCCCCCCCTCATCCTATGCTAATTATGTGGGAGCGGTTACTTTTTTTTTGTAACTGTTGTATTTTTGTTTTTTTAAAGTGTAGGCACGATTAGTTTTTTGAACGTGTGTAGGTAATTTCTGATTAGTTTTTAAAATTTATTTTTTTCATTTTTTATTTTGGTGTCCCCCATCAATTTCATAATAGAGCTTACTCGTTTATTATCTTTTTTGATTTCCTATTTTTTTGGGAGTGGTGTTTGCTGTTAGTAGTGGTGAAAGTAGGGTGTTTATATTTTAAGTTTTTCCTTTACACGGTAATTGGTTTTAATTAATAGAGATAATTTTTTTGTTTTCTTTTTTTTTTGGGAGTGGTGTTATTAGAAGTGGGTTAGTGAGATAATTTTTTTCTTTTTCTTCTTTTCTATTTTTGGTGTCCCCCTAGAGTTGCTTTATATAATAGAGATATTTTTGACATTTATTATTATGTCACCCTGTTGAGTATACCTTTTATTCTCTTTTTTTTTATCAAAATGCCTTTGAATCTTGGAAGATGATATCTGCTCGGCGGGCAAGATTGGCTTGGGCGAGCAAGCTATGAGGTAATGTGGGGAAAGTTCATGATCATGCTGATCGGGCGAGCATTCTATGCCCAAACGAGCTGCTCGAGCGAGGATCCCTTTTTGTGGAGCACGTTACTTTCGCGAACCTCTTTCCATTAGCTTTCTTTTACCCATTTTTGGCCCCTGCGTTTGTAATCCTTGAGTAATGTCAAATTCATATCCGATAGATGGATTGTTCACAATCTTCACATATATCAATGACAATCAAGAATATAACTTTTATGGTAAATAACTAAATAACTAAATGCTTTTCTCATTTCAATTTAATTCATTTGAGTTTAATCCAGTTCTACTCACTTCACTTGTTTTAGCCGATAAGAAAAAGCCCTAAATTTTATCAGAAAATAACAAGGGGAGTGAAAGGTGTGTTATTCTCTGCTGATTTCAGTTTAATTCAGTTGTATATAACTACTCTCAGTCGCTCACATCACATCAAATCTTTCTGTTCAATTCAATTTGGTACAATAAAAGAAATAAAAAAAGGTCTTATATAAGAATATGTTCTCTTCGATATAAAACAACAGAACGAAAATGAAAATAAGCTGGGGAAAACCGGCCACTATTCGTTATAGTCTTCAACTCATTGACTCATTGTCATACTTTACAAGAACCTCCAGTCCATTCCAACGCATAGCGAGGGAGAGAAATAAACACAGATTTGTGGCAAACGCATCAAAATTTTCATGACAAACAACCCAAAATTCTTGTGCCCATATATCTAACTATGATGATGAGGGGTATATTATTTGAAGGTTTGCCAAAATGGAAGATTTTAAGATCCATTTTAATGGCTGCTTTGAGCTTCTTGTTGGTTTCTTTCATGTTGGTTTCAGCTGAGAAAAGAACCATAATTTCCACCAACTCCACCATCACCACTTCAACTTCAGATGATCTTCTTGCTCAATTCCTCAATTTCTTTTGGCAATCTGATCAATCTGGTTACCACCATGTTTGGCCGGTATAACCCACTTACAAAATATGTTCTTTTCAATACTTTTTTTTTTGTGGGTATCTAGAATCCTGAATCATAATGAACTTTTTGTGGAACTTTAGGTTAATCAGAAAGTAACCAGGAAAAACTTGTTTCTTAATTGGGTTCATAAATAGTTTGTTTATTCTGTTTTAGCTGATAACTGAATATTAATTGTCAAAGTTTTTTTTTGAGGTATAATATGAATAGTACTTTTGTAAAGTGCCATTGTGTTGAGCTATCTTTTATTACTTTGTGGATTAAATGCTATTGAATTATGGCTTGATAAGCTTAAAGTGCCATTATGTTAAGCTACTTTTTACTGTACTAATTTGCCCCCTTAATTATTACTGAACTTATCTGAACTAATTTGAATTTAACTTATTTAAACTAGGAGTAATCTGATCTTATTGGACCTTATCGGAAGTTATTAGAATTTCATTGAACTTATGTGAACTTATCCGAACTTATTGAATGAACTTATTAGACATGGCATCTTTTGGGTTCACACTTGACAGGATATGAAATTTGGGTGGCGAATTGTTGTTGGATCAATTATAGGATTTTGTGGAGCAGCGTTCGGAAGTGTTGGTGGTGTTGGAGGTGGTGGAATATTTGTGCCAATGCTTAGTCTTGTTATTGGATTTGATCCAAAATCTGCAACTGCTATATCAAAATGTAAGGGTTTGAACCTTATTATAATGCTTGTCATAGGCTGTGTGAAGAAGTAAAGTATATTGCTTTGGCAGTTACGTTGCTGGTGCTAGGGTATGCTAAAAGGGCCCAGAATCCTGATCTTTTCCTTAGGAATAGTAAAGAAATTGTGGACATGTATAAATTCTTGGTCAAATTCTTGATGGAATACAAGACTGGTTTCTTCTGACTACTGAAATCCCTCTTTTTCTGTATTTCCAGTGTTTTCTGTTCGCTGAAATTTTCTTGTTCGATAATAAGGTACGCAATTTTGGCAGTCGAATATGATGTTAGAGTGATTTTGTTTCATCTTCAGGTATGATAATGGGTTCTGCAGCCTCGAGTGTGTACTATAATCTGAAACTAAGGCACCCAACACTAGATATGCCGATTATCGACTATGATTTAGCCCTGCTTTTCCAGCCAATGCTCATGCTGGGAATTAGTATTGGTGTTACTTTTAATGTGATTTTTGCTGACTGGATGGTCACAGTTCTGCTGATCGTTCTTTTCATAGGTAAAATTGGTGGTGTTGCTACCTGAGTTTAAGTTTTTATTCTGATAGCATGGCAGTCTGATCTGAGATGACTATCTGTAGGCACATCTATGAAGGCATTCTTCAAGGGTATTGAAACTTGGAGAAAAGAAACGATGATCAAGCTGGTAATTGAACCATATAATATTTGTGCATATGCTATTCTTTTGGTCCAAAACATAGTCTCACTTAGAAGCCAAGATAGATGGTGAAGTTTTCATAACTTCTCAGTCATAATCTTCTTTTGCTTCAAATATTTATATGTCAAGCATTTTACATGATGAAGCCGAATAGCGTTTTCTCTCTTCTTCTACTAACTGCGTACTGTTTCAGGAGGAAACTAGGCGTTTGGCATCAAATGGTAAGTTATTCAACTTGTCGGTTATAGCCATCAAAATGTCCTGAGATTAGTATCTTAAATATCCACTATTCTTTATGAATTTGAAAATATCTTTATCATTCTTCAGGTGTCAGTGATGAAGCATTGGATTATAAGCCTCTTCCAGGTGGCTCAAACATGGAGACTAAAGAAATAGAAGTGAGTGACTTGTGGATATGACAGACACTTAGTTCATGACTCTTGCCTGTTTTAACAAAGATGTGATTGATTTAGGTTTCCTCCACCAAGAATTTGTACCGGAAAGAACTTGGTCTCCTTATCTTTGTATGGGTGGCCTTCCTTGTCCTGCAGATCATTAAGGTCTTTCATTTTTCCCCGCTCTCTCCGCAGATAGATTTTTGAAAAAACCTTAAGGGATAGGAGGGACGAGTTTCTTGCATTCGGTCCCTTCTATGGGATCATGGGTATTCATTGCTAACTTCCATTATATAATTTGATGAACAGGAGCACATATCAACTTGCTCAACAGCCTATTGGATACTGGACTTGTTGCAGGTATTTTCTGTGCTTTCGATTAGCTATCCTATTCATGTTTACTGCTCCCTAAACATCCTTTTCTTGTTCTGCCTTTGCTTTTGAGGAGTTTTTAGGGAATGTGAGTCAATGATGGGATCGTTGGAAATTTAGAATCTAATGTGTTGTGCTATTAATTTGTTCTTTTTCAAATGTAAGCAAACAAGAAGTAGGCCTTTCTATCTCAGAGATTTTCTTTTTTACTACTCATAAGTTATGATGATATCTCTTTTATTTTGACCCCTTGACATTTATGTGTTACAGGTACCTGTTGCTGTTGGCGTATCTTTGTATGAAGCAGTCGGCCTATATAAAGGACGTAGAATAATCTCATCCAAAGGAAATGTTTCCACTACTTGGAAAGTCCACCAGCTCGTCTTGTACTGTTGTTGTGGAATATTGGCTGGTATTGTTGGTGGCCTGCTTGGCCTTGGTGGTGGATTTATCTTGTGTCCCTTGTTCTTGGAGCTGGGAGTTCCTCCTCAGGCGAGACTTATGCTTATAGATTTCTAGTGCGGTACCTTTTCTGCACGGGCCGTAAATTGTTAGCAAGAGTATTCTACTGAAGCAGGATTCCTAAACTTTGATAAATTCTGCAGGTTTCAAGTGCTACTGCCACCTTTGCAATGGCCTTCTCTGCTTCTATGTCTGTTGTGGAGTACTACCTTCTCAAGCGTTTTCCTGTACCTTATGGTAACCAAGCAAGCACCTTACATCTAATTTTCTTGCATTAGTTTCAGACAAGTTAAGAAAATTCTATGATTTGGATTTGCAGCGCTTTACTTCATGGCTGTGGCGACTTTTGCTGCCTTTGTCGGACAACATCTTGTCAGAAAACTGATAATTATTTTGGGGAGGGCTTCCTTTATCATCTTCATATTGGCTTTCGCAATCTTCATCAGTGCTGTTTCCCTAGGTGAGTTTTTTGTACCTATCAAGCCCTTATGGAGTTATGGTGTGGCTCAAATTTCCACACCTCATATACCCATGTCGGATCTTGGACACTCCAACACGTTTATGGGCACTTGTCAGTTGTCACTATTTTGGACCAAAACATATAATTTTGTTCATAATATAGTTGCACCTGCACTCAGGGAGCACTTGTGTTCAACAGGAATACTTGAATACGTGTAGCATCATTTTTTACGTATGTTATGATTAGAATCAGCAAATCTGAAGCGAGTTCATCATCGACATACGCTACTTATATTTTGTAGGTGGAGCTGGCATATCGAACATGGTCGGAATGCTTCAACGAAATGATTACATGGGATTCGAGAATCTTTGCAAGTACAAAGCATGAGTTCTGCTATTTTATAACTGTCATCATCTCGGGGTATTAAGACCCTGTGCTGTCTATTACAGTTACACAAATTCTACAAGAGAATCGTATTTTCTTCTTTAAGCAACATTGCTAGTTCATCTAGTTAATTCCAGGTACAGCAATTCTTTCTGTATAAATTTGTATTTATTTTGTATATTTATGTTTAAGTAACAGATACAAGCTCTGTTAGGAATAGTTGAGTTTTTCCTTGTAATAACACCAGACCCACATTGGCAGATGTGTGGTTCCGTTCCTTAAGTTGATCATGTTTTCAGTTTCTTTTAAGTGTTCCTTTCTGATGGATTAAACTTGAGCTCTTATTTTCCCCGCAAATTAGATCATGCACCCATAAATATATGTTTATGGTGCTCCTAGTACGATATTGATCAGTTTTCAGCAGTTATGTTTTTTTTCTTCTAATTTTTAACGGAAAAGGGAACAAAGTAACAAACCATTAAACAAAATAGTGTGTAGGCACTCCCACAATTATACACTCTGGTGTTCCATGGACATGAATGATTTTAACTTTCGTTTCCGAATTTACATACCTTCGAAATAATGTAGAATAAAGTCAATTTTTTTTTATTCTAAAGAAACCATCATGATATATGATGTTTCTGCATTGAATAGAACTTTTTACAATGGTGTGTAGTGTGTTCAACACTTCGATATGATTTTGTTCTATAAGGATGATGCAATTGCAAAATTTGATGTTTGTTTGAATTTATTCAAAGGTGGGCTTAATCTATGAATATGACTGAAGTTTGTCTTATCACTTTCATCACTTCCCAAATTGATAGCCCACCTAATCCTTATATCATTGATTTGTGGAAGAAATGAATTTAATATTTTCCTCTTATTTTTTTGTGGCACGTTTCACCACTTGAAAATAATATCCAAACAAAAAATTGATGATTTTGGAACTGGCATATGTTTGGGGGTATATATGAATCTAGAATCATTTATGGTAGTATGTGGTTACCAAGTGACAAGATGAAGGATATGATATATGTCGATGGTTCTGGTCGTGTGGACCAATTTGTGTGTGTAATGGTAGACTTGACATATTTGGAAATTGGTATGGTCATCTGGAAAAGGATACTTCACAAACACAGTCATTTGCTGGCTGCTACCTTTCTGGATGACTGATGAGTGAGGACAGACCATTGGGGCTCTCCAGCTAATAATAAACTTAAAACAATTCGACGTCACAAAAGGCGAAACCCTCACCCCCAAAGGTCCCCTCCCCGATCTATTAGAGAACACATGATTTCTTCCCAAAATATGGTTCTCCGGATTCTAATTACCTCATTACTGTTTTCTCAAATAAAATTCTGAAAGTACTGTCCATGTCAACAAGTCATTTCGGAGTTTTTTATTTATTTTCAACGCTACATAATTGTCAATGAACTTTGTTTTGGCGGTTTTGTAAATTAAACAATTTATAAGTATTTAATTGATTTTGAATTTAGTTTGTGCACTTTCAGTATGTTAAGTAAACATTATTTGGTTGAATAATCATAATAATTAGTGTTGTTATGGAGTTTGTGGATATGTTATTAGTGTTGGTGGCTTGTGAAAATGGTATTGATAGTCGTGTTTGTAGTTTGTTGGTTCATTCCATATTGTATTTTGAAAAAAAAGCTAACACAAAACCTCCGGTTGAATCGGATATTTCTTTTACTAGAACCTCCAACTTGATTAAAAGATTTGTTATACAAAACCTCCAATTAAATTAGCGGATTTCCAATCCAAAACCGCAAATGTAGTTAACGGTTTTGTAGCGCTGAAAATAAAATAAATTCCCGTTGACTTGCTAACGTCGAGGTAGTGTAAGACTTTTTTTTGGGAGAGGGAAATTAGTTGGCTAGAGAACCATATTTTTAGGAAAAATTGGGGAGCATGAGGAGGTAATAATGGCTCAACAATTCTTTAAGTTAGAGGACCGAGACTTGGTGTCCACAAGGATTAATCCCACACATTGAGGAGATGAAACTCCCACACTAGTGCTTTGTTCTTTTAAACTGATTGAAACTAAACTAAACGGAATTGAAATTAATGGAGTTTAACTGCAATTGCGAGAACAAGGAAGTTGACGTAAGACGGCAAGATCGATCATGTGTCTTCGACCTTACAATCTATCATTCGGTTCCAAATGAGCTACACTAGAGTAACTTCAAAATGTTGGCTCAAAATTATTTATATATATATTGGACATACTGAGGAAAATGTGTGGAATTTCGAGAATTACTTAAGAAATATTATTATTCATATAATATTTATTTTTATATAGAAAAAAACAACCTAATATCAAGTTTTAGTTTTGGTACCACTGCCAATCAGCATAGTACATCTGTTTTTCTTATTTGTAAAATTGTAATCCCTAGTCCCGGACTTTCCAACTCGTATTATTTTCTTTTAAACAATGATTTGTCACAAAAAGAACTTCAACCATCAAATTTTGTAGTTATCAGCAAAGAGCTTTAGGAGAGGTAAACCACACAACAATTGAAAAAATTGGAAGATGAGCGAACTGTGTAACATACTAACATTGTATGATGGAGAAAGTATAAAGCCCATCAAATTAATGAGCATAATGATTAATGGCAATCAATTTGTTTGAAGTTTTTAAACACCAGAATTCAAAACCAGCAAATTATGAACCCTATCCAATTTAAAAATTGGCCAGGAAACCCAAATTCGGCTTAAATTGATGCTAACATAATAATAAAAAAAAAAAAACTAAACACAATCGCTAGTTGATAGGAACGGAGTTGTTTATAATAGAGCATTCACCATTACACGGATAAGGAATATGAGAGGGTACACCCAATATCTGGGTATAAGGTGCAAATTGTATATTTATAATGATAAAACTAGTGTATCAAGTAAGTGTTGGTCCAGTGGTGATGGGGACTGGCTTTGATAGGACGTACCCGTGTTCGAATCCCCACAACACACTTGGGAGAGGAATGGAACCTAATTACCCTGAACTTGGCCTCGATCCGGATGTAGCCCGAAGGGTGAACCGGGTGCAAACACCAAAAAAAAAATGATAAAACTAGTGTGTGGCCCCCGACGATGTCTGGGGTTTTCTTTTTTTAATTGAGTTAGAATCATATTTCTCATAGTTTTAAATTTTTTTTTAAATATTAAATTTTGATGGTATAATTTAAGAAGCAAATAAACAAAATAAAAGGAACATGACAAATTGTAATGAATGAGGTTTCTTTACTTTTTCCCAAAGCTTAATCAAGGTAAAAGGAATTCTTAATTACAAGTTGACAACAAAAAAGGATACGACTTGGTGGTAGAGCCTATAACATTACAACTAATAGGTCGCTTGTTCAAAACCCATTAGTGGCATTTTGTGAATTGCAAATTATCACGCACAATGGTGACGCGGACATGGAGTGACACGTGACAGTTTGCAACCCTTGCTTACGCATTTTAATAATATACTAATAGATAGATATCTAAGCCCATGCCATATATACTCGTACCCAAGTCTGATTTGTTAACGTTGACCTTTATACGAGTGATTTACAACTCTAGTTTCATATCTAAAAACATATAAACCATCTTTTGAACCGTTAAGTCATATATTCTCATAACAGCTTGATGAGTTGGCAAAAGTTGAACCTCCTTAAGACTTTAAGGCAATGTCATGATTAGAAAAATTAAAATGAATCACACTTACCGTTTACTTACATGTTAAAAGCCACCCAAACCTAATCACCTATGATTAACTCAGAACTTGTTGCTTCTTACGTGAAAGTTGAGTTGTACATGGATTGATTGGTGCGATTTGAGACATAACCCGAATCAAATTGCAAACAATGGTTTTAGGTTCTTTCGAACGAACCCAATTCGACTAAACCGACCCAAATTGCACCATGCTAAAACAGTTGGGTACAATGGTGGTTTTTGATTTGCTCTCCTTTTCATCTCAATAAGCTTTTTTCACAAATTGTGATAATTGTTTTAATTCATTAGTTATAAATTGGCAATAAAACACATGTAGATTATGATTGTGCAAGTCAAAGATCAATGACTATCAGTAGTGTGAAGGATAGGCATGGGCAATATGAGTAGAATTGAAAGAACATTGTAGAAATTTCACCAAAATTACGAATTGTAACTTAATTAATTTAACGCTTTAGTTAGCAACAACCACCACTTTTAATCTTGGATTCACCTTACTAATCGTAGCGGGAGCCACAACACTTCACAAAGGTGTTCATGCAACTATTTACCGAAAGATCGCCAAAATCCATCATTGAATTACAGGCGATAACGTACTAGTAATCAACACTATTAATCAGATAGTCAACATCATCAAAGACATCATTCTCCTTCCCTGACAATTCCAAGAATGACAATTTCACCATATCTACAACATAGCAAAACCAGACAACTATTCAAATAGCGATATATAGGACTCATAATTGTACCATTATTCTATGCACTTCTCTTGAGCAGTGGTAAAGGCGGTTAAACTGATACGACACGATAATTTGACCCGTTATTAGAGGGTTTGGGTTGAGCCGTGAGCTTGTTGACCCATTTGACTACACGAGTTGACACAACACATTTATTAAACAAACAAAGTTGGGTTAGGGTTGGAGGAGCTCAACACGTTCAAGTAAGCGGATTGACTCGACCCGACACGATTTCACTCAATTTTCAACTTTAGTATGACATGACAAGCCAGTGCAACCTGAAATTAGTAAATGGGTCGACCGACAAGACCCGTTTAACCGTTTATCAAACAGAGCGCTTAGAGTTGAGAAATTCTATCTATTTATGTAAGCTAGCTGCCACAAAAAACGTAAAAATAACATAATATGACACGACTCATTTACCAGTTCTTTGGTGTATCTAATTCACTTTTTTCTTACTTATAAAAAAATTTGTAAGATAAGAAAAGAAAGATACTTCCTCCGTTTTTTAATAGATGCAATAAAGGAGTAATTTTTGAGAGATATAAAAAATTCTTTTGTTGCATCTAATAAGAAAGGGAGGAAGTTTTAGTTTGAGTTCATTTCACCAAAAAAAAAGAATAAATAATAACGAGGAAGAAACGCAAGCTAAACTGATTCCCCTGTAATTCTCAAATAATAGCCCTTCATCAACTCTGTCTCTCTCTTTTTCTCTTTCTCTAATCTTTTATCGGATAATCGAGAGAGAAAGAGAGAGACACCCAACAAACCAACCCAGCTTATTAAAGATGGTGTTTTACTTCAAAGCCCGACCCGAAGTTGGTGATTACACTATCTTCATGGGTCTTGATAAGTACGAAAACGAAGAACTCATCAAATACGGTTTTCCTGAAGACATTTGGTACCCTTTTTTACCCTTTTAATCCTTTATTTATTGTTTTTTTTTGAAATTTATGTTCTTTAATTGTTGGGTTTTGTTAGAAATTGATTGTAGGGTTTGATTTTTGATTATTTATTGCTCTTATAATTCGAATTGTATTATTTAATTTGTTAACCATTTTTTTTTATTGATTTTCTGCATTTTTAGGGTTTTCCCTTGTTGTGTCTGCTGAATTTATGATCTGGGTAGCGTTCTTTTCCATTAAAGTTTGCAAATTTATGTTGGGTTTTATTGATTTAGTATTGTAATTGATTCGTTTTGGTGGGTTTTGCTGCTTTTCGTGCCGTCGCCGATGAATTGATGTTAGTTTGAATTTGATGAGTGATATTGGTGGAAATGAGCTGAGTGATTCTCACATATCAATTTTAAATGAATGATTGAATTGTAATTGGACTGTTTTTTGGGTATCTTCGTGTCTTGAGGATTGAGTTGGCTTAATAGATTGGTAAAGGACATTGTCATTGAGAAAATTGAAATGAAACGAGTGGAGAATGTTTTATAGCGGCGGACAGAAGAGTTATTTGTTTGATCTTTACATGCTAATTGTTGTTGAATCAAAGATTCCACTTTGCGTGTGTACTCGGGCTAAGGGAGAATATATCTGAGATTTTTCGTTGATATGTGGTACTGTGTCGTTGATCTTATTGACTATTGAGGATTTTGTTACTTGGAATCGTTTAGTATGTTGTACTTCATTTTTGTTCTAGTTGGACTATCGACATTGCTTTCGTGTTATTTGATGAATGTTTCGGAAGTTGGTAGTTTGTTGAAATGATGGAGGTTATTGAGGATTTGTGATATAAACTTTAGGAAATGGTCAATTGCCTAAGGTTGAGCATTTTGGTTTGGGCTCGTTTGTGGCTTTGGGGTTTGTCATGTGAGATAGTAAATTGGTGCTGTTAGGCAGAGCTCTAGATTCGAGATCATCATTTTTCACGGATTTCATCTGGACGTGTGATGTATTCCTTATGATTCTCTTTCGTCTTACCGTCTTTGTCTTTCCTTTTGTTTATTGTATTAAAATTGCCATTGAAAAAAAAAAGTTCCTATTCAATGACTTCAGGCGGCATTGTCTTGTAACTATGCTCATTCAGCTTTAAGTGTCTTGGTTCTATTGCGTGGAACTTCTTTGGTAAAGATAGTGATCATCTCTCGTAAATCGTAATCTGCTTGCCATTTCTTGATGTGTTAAGCGTTTCCTCCCCCTTGGGCGTTGTCTCCTTCTGTCTTGGTTGATTGCAGTTTTGGGTAAAGTTTGAGGCAAAGCTAGGAAAGCAACAAGTATAAAGTTATTCACTTGTGCGGTTGTGCCCAATCAATTTGCGGTGCTTTATTTCATGACATTCTTGTTGGCTAGCTACATCCTTTCTGGGTGAATTTGGGGCATAGTATGACTAGGAATTTCCACACGAGATGTAGCAGCATATACCCTGGTCTCTGGAATCTATTGTCACAAGCTTTTGGCAAGCTCCCCTGAAGCAAAATAAGTTTAGGGATGTATAGAGAAAGTTAGAATGAGCTACGCTCCTGTTTGGTCTCTATTTATTTTCTTTCCAATCAAGACTTAATGCAAACATTAATGGTCCAGTTACGCAAACATAGGACAAAAGAAATAGTGTGAAAGTGTAATATGGTCGGTGAGAAATTGAACTAGTGTAGTAATTCTTGTTTTGATTTGGGAATTGTATTTGATTTGTGGAGGAATTAGCATTCATTTGTGTGCACCACAAGATATTGTAACCATTATTGTCAATGATAGTTTGAAGCAACTGTACATTATGTTTGGTCAGCCTGGCTGAAGCAACTTCATTCACTATCTGTTTTTTTTCTAGCTCAAGTCGATAGGTTGATGTTTATACACTGTTGCTGCTAGATGATCGTGCTGTTTTTCAGGTTTCACGTGGACAAAATGTCTTCAGCCCATGTCTATGTAAGATTGCATAAAGGTCAGACAATGGATGCCATATCTGAAGGTTTGTTGGAGGATTGTGCACAGCTCGTGAAAGCAAATTCCATCCAAGGCAAGTCCATAATCGTGATTAATTATATCTAAAGGTTTTATATGTTTGTTGTATCCTTTGATTAATTATATCGAGCTGAGCTTACTGGAATAAGTTAATACTGTAGGAAGCTATTTCCCTTCTTAGTGCAGAATATGTTTTTGGGACTGAATTACCATACAATACCATTATTGCCGCATCTCACATTAGATTTTTTCACTGTAGTGCTATCATTCCAGCCTCCTAAATGTCATCGAGATCTATAAGACTGTAAATGAGATAGCATGCTGAATGTTGTTATAGCTTGGGCTTCCCTCTGAATGAGACAATAGCAATGGCACTAATAACAATAACAGTAATAGCAACTCAATACCCAAAATAGAATATAGTGTAAGCACTCAAAGACAATAAGGAAAATAGAGGGAAGGAAGGAGACATGTATTGCAGCCAAGATAGCTAAATGAGTACAAGGACACTTTAGAGAGGTTGTCACACTCCACTACACTCACTACAAGACAAGATAATTTCTCTCTTAATTTCTGAATGACTAACACAATTCCCAAAATATAGCCTAGTCATCCTTATTCTCCTTCCATTTGATTGGGACATGTTAGGGTTTTATTTTAATACCGCAAGTAAACGGTGTCGTAGCACTAACAGGTCGAACTCAGGGAGGTGCGAGATTAAACACTAGTTGACTCTATACTATGAAATAGCTACACAATAACACAATTCTATATCGATTGTAAGGTCTATTAAACTAATTTCTAAAGTGATAAGTAGAATAAAATGATGATGAATACTATGATAATAAAGTACTAAGATGAGCGTCACCACTAACATGAATTGATTAAACACAACTTACGTTCCATTTAATGAATCGAACCTTAGGCGAGATGACATTCTTTCAAATATGAACTACCTCAAAACCACTTTCGTGACTACAAAAAGCCTAACTAATATGCATGCTTCCTATTTTCATGGCTAACATACAAAATTAGATGCATTAAGAATCAATGCCTATGAAAATCCCAATCTCGATTCTCACTATTTTCATGTGCGAATCTCAACCAATGACGAGTTAAACTAAATTGAATCCCAACTTTCGTTGATGAATTCTATCGATAAGATAACAAATTGCTAACAATGAAATCGCAATTTCAATTCCAACTTTCATTGATAATAAAAACTAGGGCAAAACAATGATGCAAAATGACAATGAAAACAAACCTATCAAACCCTAATTGAACGATTCAATAACATGGAATTAATAGAAATAAAGCGATCAATTCATGTTAGGGCTCAACTCAATCCTAGAATTAGAACTACTCACTAATCATGGCGATAGCAACAATAAGCACAATTAAATACATAATTAAGAATTAGAAAGAGGAAATAGAGAAATCAAACTTGAATATAATTGATGAATCCCAAATCCTCAATCTTCAAAAGCAAATAATAACAAAAGTAATTGAGATGGAAAAACTAAGAGTGTTTAGTCTAAAACTATGAATAATAAGAGTCTAAAACTGTGTAATTCGGAATAGATTACAATTGCTAATCAAAACCTATTTATAGTCCACAAAAATAACTAAAGAAAAAGTCTGTTTAAAGATAGAAATTCGTCATATCGGGTCAAACTCGATCTGGCCAAGTCAAACCCGATCGGGTCTTGGCACAAATCACCAAAACTGCAATCTTCGAATATCAACCCGATCGGGTCAGGTATGAACCTGATCGGGTTCAAGTCAAACGGGTCCAAATAAGCATCCAAATGCACTCAAATGAACTCGAAAGCGATACTAAAACTCCAACGATCATCTCCATGCTCCAGAATGGTTCATTCGACCTTCAAATTGCTGTAATGTGCATGAAATAACTCAAAAGACACAAAATTACAAACAAAGGTAAAATCTAGCGGAATATAGCGGAACCATGCATGGAATGTATCGTTTTAGTAATGAAATTGGGGTCAAAATGTAACAAAATATCAACATAACAGGATAACACCTCATGCTAAGTAATGACGTTACTGCCCTTGCATTTGTTGCGACGTGCATATGTGTGCACAATTGGAGGTCTAGCGTGAGGTATAACAATACCCCCCTCCCCAAGAACCATCTTGTCCTCGAGATGGAAGTGTGGAAATTGGGCTTGGATGGCCGTAGCATCTTCCCATGTGGCATCAAATTCAGGCAGCCCTTGCCATTTAAGAAGCACTTGGTAAGTGGTGCCTTGAGGGTGGGGCACAACCCTTACATCCAACAGTTCTTCGGGTTGTGCTTTAAGCACCAGATCAGTAGTGAGGTGTGGGGGCAAAGGTTGAGCAGAATTAAGAGGACCCACTGCAAGCTTCAGTTGGGAGACATGGAACACGGGGTGAAGTTTAGAATGGGGGGAAGATCAAGCTTATACGCCACCTGACCAACGTTGCAGCACTTTATAAGGCCCGTAGAACCGTGGAGCCAATTTCTCATAAAGGCGCTTGGCTAACGTTTGTTGGCGATATGGCCTTAGCTTTAGATAAACAAAGGAGCCCTCTTCAAATTGCACTTCTCTTCGCTGGCCATCCGCAATGTGTTTCATCTTTTGTTGAGCACGCATCAATTGAACTTTAAGATCATCGAGGATGGCATCTCGCTCTTGTAATTGAGCTTCCAACGAACCAACTTGTGTATTGCCATGACCAAAACGAATCAGGGGTGGGGGATCACGCCCATAAACCACCTTGAATAGAGTCATTTTGGTGGAGATGTGGATGGAAGTATTATACCAATATTCCGCCTAAGGTAGCCACTTAGCCCATTGGCGGGGTTGACCACTTGTAAAGCAACGAAGGTAAGTTTCAACCGATTTGTTCACACTCTCAGATTGTCCATCCATTTGTGGATGATAAGCCGTGCTTTTCTTGAGACTTGTCCCTTGAAGCCGGAAAAGTTCCTTCCAAAAGTGACTTATGAAAATTTTGTCCCGATCCGACACAATTGAAGCCGGAAAAACATGCAACCTTACTATTTCGTTCACAAACATTGCTGCCACTGTAACGGTAGTAAAGGGATGGCGAAGACCCAAGAAGTTGCAGGTGAACCTATCGACCACCACTAGCAAGGTGTCGTAGCCGTGAGATTTGGGTAACCCCTTAACAAAATCCATGGATATATCTTCCCAAATCTGGGCAGGGATGGGCAGGGGTGAAGTAGGCCCCCGAACTTCGTTGGCAAGTTGGGCATGCTTGAACGTAATTTGTGACTGATATGCGCATTCCATACCAGTACCATTCCTGGGCAGCCCTGAGATCAGTTTTAAATTCACCCGAATGCCCCCCAATCGGACTATCATGGTATGCCCAAAGAATCTCACGAATGAATGGAGATGTGGGGGGTAACACTATGCGTCCCTTGTAGAGTACTCTGTCGTTTTCCAATGTGAAACCATCCAAGGAGCTATTTCCTGTTTGCAATTCCTCCCTCAAATTTCGAAGATATGCATCATGTGTTAGGTGCTTATGAATCTCGCTCCAATTGATACCGGCAATAGTGGTCAGTGAGCTAAGAGCTAAGTTCCACAGGGCCCATCACGACGAGACAAAGCATCGGCTACCCGATTAGATGCCATTGGTTTGTGTTGAATTACAAAATCTAACCCCATTAACTTGGACATCCAACGTTGGTATTCTGTTCCCACCTCCCGTTGTTTCCAAGAGATACTTGACTTTGTTGGTCGGTTCTCACCACAAATTGTCGCCCCAACAAATATTGCTTCCACCTCAATATGACGAGTACGATAGCCATGAGTTCTTTCTCATAAATAGATTTCAACCTTGTGCGCACACCCAATGTGTGGCTATAGAATGGAATGGGGCGCTGGGCTCAAGCCCGAATCCTGATGCATCCGCTTCAATTAGGAATTCTTTTGAAAAATCGCGCAATGCCAAAACAGGGACTGATGTCATCGCCTTTTTGAGCTGCTCAAACGCATGTGTCGCCTCCTCATTCCACCTGAAATTATCTTTTTTTAGTTGCTCTACCATAGGTGCCGCTATTTTTCCGTAACCTTCCACAAACTTCCGGTAATAGCCTGGCAAACCAAGGAATCCTCTAAGGTCACGAAGGTTGCGTGGCAGCGGCCACACTAGCATAGCTTTCACCTTCTCATCATTCACGGCCACCCCATTGGCCGAAATCCTATGGCCTAAGTAAGCGACCTCTCGTTGGCCAAATTCGCACTTCTTCCAATTTGCATATAACTCATGTGTAGCCAAGGTTTCCAAAACGACCATGAGGTGTTGCGCATGACTGCACTCATCTGGGCTATAAATCAATATATCGTCAAAGGAATTTTCTTAGGTAAGGGCAAAATACCTCGTTCATTAAGGACTGGAATGTGGCCGGGGCGTTGGTGAGCCCAAATGGCATGACGAGGAATTCATAATGCCCCTCATGAGTCCGAAAACGGAACATCCTCTGCCTTTATTTTTTTTTTGATGATAGCCCGATTTGAGGTTGAGTTTTGAAAATATGGCCGACCCGTGCAATTCATCAAGCAACTCCTGGGATGGGGTACTTGTCGGGAACGGTTTCTCTATTAAGGGCTCGGTAGTCGACACAAAATCGCCACGATCCGTCTTTTTTCTTAACAAGCAAAATTGGGCTTGAGAATGGACTTGTGGAAGGCCTTATGATGCCTGCTGCCACCATCTCTTTCGCTAGACGCTCAATTTCATCTTTCTGTATTTGGGGGTATCGAAATGGACGAACACTTATAGGGTCACTGCCCCCTTTGAATATAATGTTGTGCTCGCGGTCTCGGGGTGGTGGCAGCCCATTGGCAAACTGAACACGTGCCCAAACTTGTTGAGCAGTTCCATTAAGAAGTCTGGTGGTTCCGGTCCTCCCCCAGATTCCTCTTTCTCAAGGTGGCTCAATTCCACCAACATACCTTCGCCCTCCCCTCGCAACGCTCGAAACATTGCTTTTAATGAGATTTGAGTCCTATATAGTGAAGGATCTCCCAACAACTTCACCTTCTCCCCATTCGCCATAAAACTCATTGATTGATTTTTCCAGTTAGTTGTCACTTCCCCTAAATTTTCCAGCCACTGAACACCCAAAATGACGTCCGAATTTCCCAGCTCTAATGGCAGGAATTTATCCTTCACCACCACGCCTTGCAAGTGCAATTGCACCCCCTCGCAGCACCCTTGTCCTGTAATAGTGGCCCCATTACCCAGTGAAACGTCGAACTCCGCCTTCCCGGTCACCTGTAAATTCAACTTAGTCACGGTGGAAGTAGATATGAAATTGTGCGTTGCTCCGGGTCTATCATGACCAAAACTTTCTCCCCTTCGATTTGGCCCTCGAGTTTCATTGTTTTGGGGCCCGTCAATCCCACCACTGAGCATAGAGATACCTCTACCGCGTTGATTTGGTTTCCCTCCGCCGCCTGCTCTTCCTCTCCATCTTTTTCAGCTTCCGTGTCATCAATCTCGCCCATAATCATCAAACTCAGCTCCTTGTTTTGACATTGATGATTGGCTTCCCACTTTCCGTCACATTTGAAGCATAATCCATTCTCCCTTCGGTATTGAAATTCACGGTCGGAAAGTCGTCGGACTCCTCCGAAATTTCGGTTGTTCCGGTAAGTGTTTAGGGGTCGTGGGTTTGTGTTTGGGATGAGTGGTTGGGTGACTGTGTTGGATGAGGAGTTTTTGGAGAGAGATGAAGGGCTGGGTTGAGGAAAGTTCTGGGCGTATTTGGATTTTGATTAAAAATGATGGGTTGGGTATTTGTGTGTTATGTGGATTGGGTCGATCTATAGGGGGTATAAATGGGTTTGGATTTCTTCCTCTTATGGGTTGGAGATATTTGGCCTTCTCTTCTACTTTGATGGCTAACTCCATAGCTTGCTCTAGGCACCTTGGGCCCATCATCCTTACTCGGCCCGTATCTCCCTCTTCGGTCCATTAATAAATTGGCCCATAGCTATGGGTTCCGGGACATTTTCAAGAGGAGCTATGAGCTCTATGAAGCTGCGACGGTATTTGTGTGTTATGTGGATTGGGTCGATCTATAGGGGGTATAAATGGGTTTGGATTTCTTCCTCTTATGGGTTGGAGATATTTGGCCTTCTCTTCTACTTTGATGGCTAACTCCATAGCTTGCTCTAGGCACCTTGGGCCCATCATCCTTACTCGGCCCGTATCTCCCTCTTCGGTCCATTAATAAATTGGCCCATAGCTATGGGTTCCGGGACATTTTCAAGAGGAGCTATGAGCTCTATGAAGCTGCGACGGTATTCAGCCACTGCTCGTGCAAAGTACCGTCAGAAGTGGATCAAAACTGACGCAATTCATCCCACTGACGTATTGGCCTACGGCGGTTCTCCCACTGAAACCATGCCAGTGTGTCGTCATCAAAAGCAACCACAGCCACATCCATCTTTTCCTCCTCGGACAGGCCGTAGAAAGAGAAGAACCTCTCTGCCCGGAGTAGCCATCCATCGGGGTTTTGCCCGTCGAAGGTGGGTATGTCTAGTTTTTTGCTCTTCCACCGTGAGGGCCCACCTCCTCCACCTTGAGGCCCGCTACCACCGGGGAAACCTCCAAAAAAACTGCCTCCGCTTCCTGATTGTCAAAAACCTTCTTGTCGAAAAGTTTCAAATCCAGGGGTAGGTCTTGCCCTCTGTTCAGCGACGCCATAAAGGCCCGGAGCTCTTCCCGGAGTTTCCCTTTGTCATCGGAAAACCGTGTAGCTACTTTCGCAATCTCTTCTCTCGTTTGTTTATTTGACTCTTCCATATTCAATCTCACCGGTTCACCAACCTCGTTGTGAAGAGCTTGTTTTAGGGCAGCCGTTTCGGCACGCACCGCTACTTTCAAACTTTCTTTCAAACTTTCTTTCAACTCTGTCACCTCCAGTTCGAGGGTTTCCACTCTCTGTCCCTGAGTAGGTGCCATAGCCCTCCCAGAAAAGTCTGCTCTGATACCAAGTTGTTATAGCTTGGGCTTCCCTGTGAATGAGACAATAGCAATGACACTAATAACAATAACAGTAATAGCAGCTCAATACCCAGAATAGAACATAGTGTAAGCACTCAAAGACAATAAGGAAAATAGAGGGAAGGAAGGAGACATGTATTGCTGCCAAGATAGCTAAATGAGTACAAGGACAGCTTTAGAGAGGCTGTCGCACTCCACTACACTCACTACAATACAAGATAATTTCTCTCTTAATTTCTGAATGACTAACACAATTCCCAAAGCTTCTATATATAGCCTTGTCATCCTTATTCCCCTTCCATTTGATTGGGACAACACCTCATGCTAAGTAATGACGTTACTGCCCTTGCCTTTGTTGCAACGTGCATATGTGTGCACAATTGGAGGTCTAGCTTGTGGTATAACAAATGTACCTGCTAAAACTCCACCTGTTTTTCTTGAGCCTTGAGGCCCTTGCCCTTCGTCTTTTTCTGGTTAACCATTTACTTCAACTTGCTATTTACTAGCCACTTGGCCATTTTGGTTTGATTCTTCTACTTATCTTGTTTGATATCGTTATGAGTTTTCACTCTTTGGTGTATGATTCTTAAAAGTCATAGTAAACTTAAATATAGTCATTCTTATACTAAATTACTAACCATGTTTATCTAGAGTAGAGAATTGACAATAGAAAATAGAAACTTATATTTCTGATTTTTATAATGGCAAATTTGCGAGAAACAACCTTTTAAATACACTTTTTTGCGAGAAACAACCTTTTAATTTTTTTTTTGCGAGAAACAACCTTTTAATTTTTTTTTTTGCGACAAACAACCTTGTATAATTTTTTTTTTTGCGACAACACACCTTATCACTCTTTTCCGGCGTTGACCACAAATTTCCGGCCTTGACCAAGTCAAATTTGCTATTTGCACTCCTTCTATCTTATTTCCACACTCCTTTGTTCCCCATTATATAAATCTCATGTTTTTAAAACCCAAAAAGTTCTTTCTCTTTTAGTAAATTGATTAAGTAGTAGTCTTAGTACTAATACATGCATTGGCAAATTTGGGTTTATGTTTTTATAATCCCATGTATTACACTACTACTTAATCAATTTACTTAAAGAGAAAGAACTTTTTGGGTTTTAAAAACATGAGATTTATATAATGGGGAACAAATGAGGGAAAAGGAGTGTGGAAATAAGAAAGAAGGAGTGCAAATAGCAAATTTGACTTGGTCAAGGCCGGAAAAAAGTGATAAGGTGTGTTCTCACAAAAAAAAAAATTAAAAAGGTTGTTTCTCGCTAAAAAATGTATTTAAAAGGTTGTTTCTCGCAAAAAAAAATTTAAAAGGTTGTTTCTCGCAAAAAAGTGTATTTAAAAGGTTGTTTCTCGCAAATTGCCCTTTTATAATAATGTATTTAGTGTGTAATAAAAATGAACAATGAAAACAAAAATCAATTGAATTACTTCCTTGGATTACAGAAAGTCTTGACAAGGCTGTTTCTCTGAGAAAAGTTTTTCCTAGTTTGATTGAGCCTTAGGCCTTTGAGACCAATTTACCGCCAAGGCGAAGAGTTTATTGCCCAGTACAGTCGATTTCCAAAACAAGTATCTTAGATTTATATTACTATTTATTGATGAGATTTTTTACTTCCCAAATTTTTATTGGTACGTTTAACGGCAAGCTCTGTCAAAGCTGTTTCCTTTAGGACTCTTACCCTATTTGTGTACTTCAAACTCTAAGCAATCATTTACTCTGAGGCTTTAGCTTTTGCTTTATGAGCTTATTTATTTTTGTAGAGTTGTGGGCAAAAAAATGGCATACACATACTGTGTAAGGGTTAGTTTGCTGACATTTGGTTTTAATGACAATGCAACAGGCAACAAAGTGAATAACATTGATGTTGTTTACACTCCCTGGGCCAATTTGAAGAAAACTGCTTCCATGGATGTCGGCCAAGTTGGTTTCCACAATTCAAAAATGGTAACTTCTCATCTAGCTATCAAGTGATCCATCTTTGTTAAACGTGTTGCTTCCTGCTTGCTCTTTTGTTGACTTTGCCTCATGCTATTGGTGCTTATCTTATTAATCTTGTTCATTGAAAACCAGGCTTACCAAACTTGTATACAATACCACCCTCCTTCCTACTCTATCTACATCAGCCATCCAAATAAGATTTCCACCGCTGGACCGTTAATACTTGAGTAAATTTCCTATTAAATCTCTCGTCATCGAAAACCTTTTTTTAAAAAAAACTCACTAATTTGTCTCTCCTTACATTGTGAGTGGTGAAAATGGAGGCCAACCATCTTGCAATTCCTTACCCAATAGTCTTTCTCGTTATCTTAACTTGGTATGGTGAGGATTGATGACGAGAAATAGATTGGTTGTTCTTTTGTGGGCGGGGCTAATATGGAGGTAGTAGCAGAGGGGAAGGGCTGAAGGGGAGAGGAGAACAGGGGCAGACTTGTTAGTGCTGGTTGGTGGTGAAGGCAATGGGGGTTGGCACCGAAGGAACCCCATTTGTCGCTGTCGCTGCACTGATTAGAGAATTCACGTTTGTCTTTCTTGTTGCTCTGCTAGTTGCGATATGGTGGTTGGGGGGACGAGAGGCAGCAGTTAGAGGTGGAGAGGAAGAGAGGTGTTGGCTGAGGGGGAGAAAGATATATAGTCCTGTGGTGTAAAGGAAGAGAGGATGAGGAGGGATATGGTGGCAATGGAAGGTACGATGGTAGGCTGGTAGCATATAGAGATAAGGAGGGGTGAAAAATCTCTTCTTTTAACTACTATTTAGGGATTTAGGAAGTTTGGATTAAGATAAAATAAAGGTCTTTAAGTGTTTATTTGTTTGTATTATTTTGTACCTTTAAAAGAAGGGTTTTGAATGAAATCTGTTTAGGTGTGGGTTCAGTTAATGGGTCGTCATGATTTTGTTGTATACTTTATAGAGGTGGTTTTGGAAATAAGGTGAACGCTTCTGGGTGGGTTTTGTTTTAAAAAATAGTGTCTTATAAAGTATGCTGATCTGGTTATTGTCATTAATCAAGGTCCGCACTGTTCGAGTAGAAAAGAGAATTAATGAGATCGTTAACAGGCTGAACAGGACAAAGGTGGAAAGGACCCCAGATTTCAAAGGTAAGCGTATTGCTTTTTTATAGTAGCAGTGCCTCACTTGGCTTATACTGCCTCCTGTCTGCCCTTCATGCCCTTCTTCTTCTCTTAGATTCTGTTGGGTAGTAATTAATTGTGTATCTGCCTGCAGCTGAACGTGAAGCATATAGTGCTGCCGAAAAGGCTGAAAGAAAAGCTCACTTGAGAGAGAAGGTGAGTTAAGCCATACTTCCTCAGTCTTTTGCTGCTTTGTTGTATGTACTGGCATGCAGTTTGTGGCTTTTTCTTAGTCTTCCCCTTCTTCATGATTGATATTTGGTGGATGAATTGCTTTTAGATAAAGTAAGGTGTAACAAATCAGTTCTTTGGTATGATCACAATCATGCATGTAACAGAAAAGACAATTTATTGACACGCATAAAAAGCTTTATATACATAAGCCTGTTTGTTCATCTAATATCACTTATCTTTGGAATTGGCAGTAAAAAGTTCGAATCTCCTTGGATATGTTCAATAAATAATTTTTAGAAAGACATTACAAATTACCCTCCCCTTCATATCTTAAAATTTGCCATTTATAAAGACAATGTAAGATACTCTCCCATATTTTGTTCTGTGTTTTGGTTTGTCTGACAACTGACTTAATTATGTACTCCTTGCAAGAGCGGACTATTATATGCAAAAACATAATTCTTGCGACTTGTTTGTGTTATTTTTCTCAATGCAATTAACACTGAGTTCCATGCATTGCAGAAACGTCGAGAAGAAATGGATAGGCTTGAGAAAGAGAGGCAAGCAGAAACACGAAGCTACAAGAATCTAATGGTATCTGACAAGATGACATCTAACAAACAGATAGCTTCAGCTGAGAAATCCTTGCAAGAGCTAGAAGAGGATTTCATGTGAAGTGAATCCAATAATTTTCTTCCCGGATCTAATTACGAACCTGTACACAATTGTCACTGGGACGTGCTGCTACTTGATAATGTCGGTTAGTTTAATGCAACCACCATTACTGATCTGTCCGTGGAAGACTCTGAATCATGTAACTCTATGATGATGATATAAAAAAGAAGGGCTGCATGGCATAGGGAATAGAAAGGTCAATGTGGTTATTGTATGCCGAGAGTCTCGCCTTGATCTCTCCCTTGTTCATGACAGCGGAAATCCGGTGTGAAACGAATTATGATTTTTGTTTGTGGATTACTCATAAACATTTCATTAAGCGCATGAACCAGGGTTATTTTGTGGCCTTGTAGCTTACGATTTGACCCGGGTAGCAGGGTTGCTGGGGTTTGTTCGAGCTTGAACCGATAGCTTTAGTTGTTTTTGCTGTCCTTCAAACTTAATGAGCTCCTCCAACAGCTCAACTAATCTAGTCAAGCTCAATGTGTATACCATTTGACTGTCGGCTGTCAGCTTGTTAGTAGCTGCGGAAGTTGTTCCTAGTGAACTCTTTGAGTATACAACCCTATTTGGTTTAATTATGCCACAGTTGGGTACATTTTAGGGACGTGTTTTGGCTTACTCGCATTTGACTTGGCAGTGTCTACTATGTCACAGATGGGGTATTTTGTAGAAGTTACTAACGCTAGATTTACAAGTATGACAACAAATACACCGTATGTCCCGAATTTTATGCACCACTTCTGTTTATTGTATTCAAAACATCAAATTTATCTAATTTTTAATACTAATTGAAATAAGAATGGTTAAAATTGCACGTTTCGATGTAAAAACTAGTCTAATTTGTACATTGACGAGTCTGAAAACTAGATGCAATATTTTTTTATTTTTTTTCTTCTTTTTTTTTTTTTTTTGATAGGGTAGCTCAAGAGTTGAAGTAGCAAATAAGCAAAGGAACCTTTTATAGTACTTAGGAGGCTTTAGCCAACTTGTCATCTAAGTGATAGTCGTACTTTTTCGCTCTTGTTTAAGTGCAATATGAGTGAATGAATACGTTTAAGGAGATTATGTGATGAGGCGAGAATTAGCATTTTTTTTACGAAGACAATATTGCAATTATTCTAAATAACTTGTTTTGTAAGAAACTGCCTGATTATAATGTTAAGATTAGGCAAGTACAAGTCTAATAAAATTAGGCAAGCTTAACAACCTGCTCACTCTCTCCTTCTCAGACCAACACTTTCATTATTGTGCGTCAGTCTACTTTCTTTTGGCACAATTTACTCTTTTTTGGCTTCAGTTTAATTTCTTTTGGCACAAGTTACTCTCTCTTGGCATCAATTTGATTTCTTTTGACACCAATTTAATTTATTTTATGGCTATTTTATTTTTTTTGATTCCATTAACATACGATTGTGGTTTTTCCGATGGCAAAAGAACAGCTGGGCAGTGGCTGTTTCTGCGCTAGAGGGGTAGTGGTGGGTGACGGTGGCCTATGTGATTTGGTGGCTGCAACCTGGAGTGAGAAGAAGGGATGAAAGGAAGAAGAAAGAGGGGTGTTTTAGGTGATTGGGCTTTGTTGTCTATTGGCTTAGGCAGTCGTTCGAATAATTTGTGTACTTTGTAATGCCTCATTTTTATGGTTTTTATCTTTACATTGATACATATTCAAATGTCTATCAATTTTCAAGTATTAAGTGCCATTTTTATGGACGTTCTACATGCAGTCTCGCGATTGGGCTCTCACAATTTTTACAACTTATTTTTCAAGTATTTCACGATTATTAATATAACCTAATTGTTCTCTTAATCTTGAGAATGATTAATAGTCACATGGCAAAATGCTAAAACGATTTGACGGGAATTTTACTTATCTTGAGAATTATCGATATTATAAATTCCAAGCAATTTTGTTGAGACCAATCTATGCACGTAGAAAGAACGATTAGGCACCCCTTAGTAGGACTGAAAGATAGGCATACCGATTTATTGTTATTATTATTTATTACTATAAAATCAATTTATTTTACATTCTAATGTTACGAGTCATAACTATAAAATAAAAATTGTCAAGCTTATTAAACTAAAACTTTACTAATTTTTCGCCGAGTTTTTCTTGATAAAAATTGAATAGCTGACTAATTGAGTTCACATAAACACATAATGCAAAAGTAAAAGGTTTGCGTGATTTAAAAGAAGTCCTGATAACAAATGGGATGATATGTCTAAACTTACCAAGCTAACTTCACCCAACTGAGCTTTAGCTCGCCTATAGCCTGATTCGATAGTGAATTAAGCCATGATTCGATAAAATCTGGCCTGAGTCTATAAAAGCCTACTCGATAAAACCATGCAACCCCTCCCTACAAGTACAACCCTTACAATATTTTCTCTATTATCAATCAAATTATCTATATTGCGTAATTTAATATTTTCCGACCTTGATATGCATTGGCCCGACCCACCTTCTAAACTAGTTTTAAGTTTTAACCTATTGGAAAATCCGTTCTAGATCAAGTCGCCCACCGTCCCAACCGCCGAGCCGGTCCCACCCGGCATCTAACTCGGGCCGCTAAAAGGGTCGGACAGACTAAACAGCCCCTACCCAACTTAGGCCCGGCCCGGCCCGGATACAGCCAAAAAGCGGGGAGATATTCTACTCATAAGACTCTAGTCTCTCTAGTTAAGTGGGGACAGTAAAGTGAGTAAAGTCAGTGCAAAAATCTAGCTTCAAACTATATAGTCGAGCATCTCAAAAACCCCAACTCATTCTCCGCTCCCAAAACCCTAACTTCCCTCTTCTTCTTCTCACTTTCATCTTCAACTTGAAAAATCTTCAAACACATCAAACTCTTTAACAATGGCGATCACATCATTAGATGAAGAAACCTCCAAAAAAGTCATTCGCCAGGTCTATAACCTTCTCACATTTCATTTCAATTCATACAATTATATTCATTTTTACTGTTTATTTTAATTTAATATAATCTAATTTATTGAAATTGTTTGCAGGTTGAGTTCTATTTCAGTGACAGTAATCTCCCTCGGGATAACTTCTTGATGAAAACTATCAATGAAAGCGAAGATGGATGTATCCTTTTTTTTTTCTTTAGAAATCAACTTTTTTTTGAATTTGAGATTGAAATTTTGTTGAACTTAACTTGATAATGTTGATTTTTTAGTGGTGAGTTTGGCTTTGATTTGTTCATTTTCAAGGATGAGGACTCATCTAGGTTTAGGAGATAATAAAGCTGATGAGATTCCTGAAGATACTGTTAAGGCTGTGGCTGATACTTTGAGCTCTTCTGGTTTCCTTAAAATTTCCGAGGATGGTTCGTCTTTTTAATTCTTCAATTCCGCATTATATTGCTCGTTTTGATGAGTAATTTGGTCAATTTGATGTTTTTGATTGATATTATTGTTATGCTAGTGATTGTTGTTCTATTTGTATTTCGGTGCATGCGAGATATGTAGTAAATGGTAATGCTTGGCATTTTTTTGTTGAAATTTCAGAGGATGGTTCATTTTTGTATTTTTTCATTCCGTATTATATCGTGTTTTTATTTATTGTTTTCATGAGTGTCATTGTTGAATTTGATATTTTTGATTGATATTATGTTTATGCTAGTGATTGGTATTCTATACGTGATGCGAAATAGCTAGTAGTACTTGGCATTTGCTGTTGAGTTTTTTTCGTCTTCATCATTGTGGACTGGTGAACCAATGTTAACTTGGAGATACATTATGATGGGCGTGTTCGGCGTTAGCTTTTTAGGTAGCTTTTAGCGATTGGACTAAGTCAAAACACTAGCTTAAAAAAATATGAGTGTTTGGCACACTAGCTTTTGTATTAAAAATAATGTTAGCTTCGGATTGATACTATCAATGTGACAAGAGTATACTCTGCACTAAGCTGGATCTTTGAAAGTAGACAATTTTGAGCTATAGGTGTAACCTGCCGTTGTTTTCTGTGAATTGTAGATGCTCTATGTGTAGTGGGTTGTGAGACTGGTGGCTACTTATTCAATGTGATGTTCTTAAAGAATCTTCTTTGTGTTTCATCCCTTTGTTTGCACTTGTCTTATACTCTTATGTGATCATTTACTTGCGAGATGGGTAGTGGAGGTATTATTTTCATTTCCTAACAATATGATTGATTTTATCCCAGGAAAGAAGGTTGGAAGGAGAGTTGAACTTAATAAACCAGAAGAGGTGATAGAACAGCTCGACAGCAGGACAATAGCTGCTTCACCCTTTCCATATGATGCAAAGCTTGAAGATGTAGAATCCTTCTTTGCTCAATATGCAAAGGTATTTTCTATTTCTTCCCTGAAATTTCACATGAGTATGATTAAAGTCACACTAGTATTCGTAAGACAGAAGATCTGATTGTGTTTCATTCTTTTGTTTACAAGTATTTTTTTTTTTTTTAATATTGTGGGAGTAAGTTTATATTTTCTATTTTTTGTTCCCACGATCTTTGGGATCTCTATCAATTGGCCATGACATCAAGAAATAGTTCGATTGTGTTTGCACTGTATCCATAGTGCTTTCAAAGCCGTAAGCACTTCCCTGGGAAAAACACTAGCGTCCCATTTGTTAGGTGGTACTATAATCTGGTAATAGTATTGAAATTATGAGTAAGTTGCATGGAAAATTTCTACTTATTACCATGGTAATGGGATCATCCTCCAACATGAGGTTTTCTTCACAAATGTCTATTGTTACGCAATACCACCTTTGCAGTGGTAATGGGACCTTATAAGCTTTTGGGTGGACAAACGTTAAGATGGACATTGATATGATACCCAGTTACATATTATTACGGTTACCACCATATATTGCCATCTAACAAATAGGATAATTGTTCCCGTGTCACATCCATGTAGCACAGGATTCTTAAGTGAGATGTTGTTTGGAAGTTCTGTTTGTATCTTGGTTTTAGCCTAGTATGACATTGATCAATTGAATTTCTGATGCACACATGTATTTAGAACTTTAAGTGCTTTGACGTTGGCGTTCAGTGAGCTAGCTGAAGAGTTCTTATGAAATCAGTTCCATGAAAAGATTGTCAAACAACATATTTACGTATGCGTAGACTGCTGCTTGAAAGCATTTTACGTATTTTAATAGTGTCCCATATCCCTAGTGGAGCATCACTTTTAGTTTTTGCTGCCAAGTCATCCTAGATCATTTTAATCAAGTTTTGCATGGAAGTGTAGCGCCTTTTATAGGTGGTGGAGCAAAAAAGTATTATTTCATTGGATAGATCTGTGACTTCAGAGTAATGCAAGGCAAATCTCTTCTCTTTATATTTATAGGTCCGTCTATTCTTTTTTTTCAGGTTGATAGTGTCAGGCTTCCCCGTCTTCTTTCGCACAAACATTTGCTTTGTGGGACTGCTTTGGTTGAGTTTTCTACCGAGGAAGATGCAGAGAAGGTTTTGAAGCTAACTTTGGCATATGCTGGTGCTGATCTCGAGCTCAAGCTAAAGTAAAATTATTATGTCAACATCCCTTTTAATTATTTTTACGGGTGACGATCCGTTGAAGCATGTAGTTTTGATTTTAGGATCATGGACAAGGGATTGCAATAAGATATCAAAATCCTTTTGTTCTTTATGTTTCTAGTGACTCTTTTTCTGTTTATTGATTGAAGATGTTGTTAGCAACGGTTTAACATTCTGTGTTTTTCTATTGGTGTCAAATAGGAAGGACTTTGACGTTGAAAGAGAAAAGCAAGCACAGGAATATGAAAAATCAGGTCATGGCCGTGGAAATGGTAAAGACGCTGAAGAAGCCAGGTATATATTTGAGATTATGTTTCAATTGATCTTAGAGGGTGAGGGGTAATAACAACAAGAAGAATAAAGCCTTATTCCCCAAATAATTTGGGGTCAGCCAACATGAATCGATATCTGAAACTGTCTTGAAAAAAGAAAGTGTTCCTTCTACTACTCATGTTTTTCTAAGGAAGGTTGTCTTTTCATCACTATGATTACAGATATCCTAAAGGTTTAATTATTGCATTCACATTAAAGAGCAAGTCACTGGGAGATGAATCTAAGCAGAATGGCTCACATGAGCATGCCAGTGAGGCTGAGGTGCCCAAGACAAACGGAGGAGAATCTGTAGCGAATGGATCGGGAGAGGCAGATAAGGCATCAGAAAGTGATAAAAATGGTGCCATGGAAACTGTAGAGGAAATCATTGAAGAAGGAACTCCTGACAGTACTGGAACGGAAGAGAAGGAAACCGAGGGTAATGAGAAGCCTTCTGAAAATGCAGACAAAAAGGATGGAGACAAACGAGGACCAGGAGGCAAATCCGCAATTGATTCCTACAAGGATAACATGGATGTTGTTATTCGTGAGGATCTAAAGGCTGTATTCCAGAAATTCGGTACTGTTAAGGTACTAGTGTTTCACTACTATTACTGCCCTCCACTTTAGTTTAATCATGGTAGCCTGTTATGTTTACTATATTTTGGACACCTTAATTTTCAAAACTTAGTTCTTATAATGTTTTTAGGCACATTACCAAATTCCTCTCGAGCTTTCGTGCCCCTTCTGAGTTCTTGTAGCTTTTAAATTACAAGGGATTTCTCATGAGCCACAGACTGAGTAGAGGTGTATGATCTTTTAGTTAAATCACATAATGTGTTCTTAGTTGGCTATTTTTTAGCATATGTCAATATGTCATAGCTTCATAGGTAGTTGGAAAAAGAAGTTGAAAGGATGAGTCGGAGGAGTGACAAATCAATAACGACTATCGCCCACGATGGCCAATAACACAAAAAACAAAAATATGTAGTTTATGAAGCCCCCACGTAGTGTGTGTGCCATCCCCATAGTATGTTTATAATTATTCTTTCCTCTCATTTTGGTGATATACTATGGGATGAGGATGACAAACATTATACAGTATATAGGTCTAATTTTTTGGCCATTGTAGCCGATACCCGTTACCGTTTTATCACTCCTCAAATGAGTGGTCCCAGCTTTTTGGAATTAGTAGAGATAAATTTTTTTATCATTAAAGGATGAGCAAATAAATTGCGACATCTCAATATGGAAATGGAGCAAATACTAATTTATCAGCAGATTCTAACATTAATATTTTTGTTCTTTCCATCCCGGTTTTGATGTGTAGTACATAGACTTCAAGATGGGAGAAACATCAGGTTACATTCGGTTTGAGGAACCGGAGGCATCCCAAAAAGCTCGTGCTGCTGCGGTGCTCACCGAGGAAGGTGGATTAGTTGTCAAGAACTATATCGCTACCCTAGAACCTGTGGCTGGTAGGCAGCAAAACACTCGTTCAGTTTTAATATGCATTAAAATGTGTCTTCTTCTATATATAGTGTGATAAATACTGCCGCAGTCTGAATTTGATTTGCTCTACCCCCCTTTATAATCATGGATTGACGTATTTTGCGAAAAAAAGGCTTTAATGATAGCTAGGCTACTCTTCCCTTCACTTGACATACTGGGAAGTGCTCAAACATGGCGCTGCTATAATTATAAAAGCTCTTACTGCAAAATCATGTCATATCTAGGGCTGGAAAAAAGGTCGGCTTAGGTTCATGTTTAGGTCAATATTAAATGGAAAATGCTCAACCCAAACCTAACCCATTTATTCAACAGATTGATTAGTTTAACATGACTCGACCCATTTAATTAACAGGTCACCCACTTAACCCATCTATCTTTGATTATCTACATCTTTTATCTCAATTACAATTTAACATAATCGAAGATACAATTCACAATGATATGAATACATTTTGTGTTTTTTTTTTCCTTCTTAATATATGATTCATCTTTAGAGTTTTTTTTATATTTTTGATCAATTTTAGTATTTATCCAAATTAGTTTTTGGGATTTTTATATATTAATGGGTCAAAATAGGTTATGTTCGGGTTGGAAATTTCAACCTCAACCTAACCCATTTAATTAATAAATCAGGTTGGGTCAACCCGTTTAGCTATTGGGTCAAAAAATACAACCCAAACTTGCTTATTTCGGGTCGGTTTCAAATCAGGTCAGCTTTTGCTAGTTGTACTCATATCCATAACTACCAATTGAAGTTGTGGCACTTGGGCAAGCCGATCACAAAACTTCTTTTCTTATCAAATGGCAGTTGTCAGTTTTTCTCAGTTTTTGGTATTATGTTTTGGAAGTCATAATCTAGATTATATAATGAAATCGAAATTAGTCTTATATTATCATGTTATTTTGAAAACTTACAATAGATTACTGAAAATTGCTTTTTTTCTAGTTACAGAATATTTCTGGCTTTATTTGAAAAAACTGAATTGAAAAACAAAGACCTATGATGAGTGAGTCTTAAAAAGTACCCCAGTTTTTTCAGAACTGACATTTAATTTCAGATGGAGAACTTCAAAAAAAATAAAAAAATAAAAAGTTTCTTAGACATCAGATAGAAACAGTTCACAAACAGCATTAACATCAAAATCATTTACTTGCTCATAGGTGATGAGGAGAAGGAATATTGGAGCCAAATTCAGGGAAGTCAAGGGAGATTCCGTGACAACAAGGGACACAGGGGAAGGTCTGTTTATATATCAACCTTTGTTCTGAATATGTATATGCTGATTTTATGTCGAGAAACTGAAACTTCTGTTTTGATGGTCAGGGGAGGAAAATTCAACAACAGAGGCGGCAGGCATGGTCGATCCCGGGACAGAGATTCCTATGCTGGTCGTCCCAACAAAGTTCAGAAAGTGGCAACTTAAAATTTTGATACTGTAATCTTCAGAATAGACGTGAACAGTACTCGCAGTTGTGATCACAATTTTGGTTCAAAATTCTGAGCTCTAAGCGCTTATGATAGGTGGCTTTCATCTATGCTCTTATTATTATGAAATGTCATCTGTAGTAAACATTGTCTAATTTTTAAGTATCAAAGTCAGTTTTCTGTTGAATATTGGGTGGTTTCGAGGGCTTTCGTCTGTTAAGTTCTAATATCTATGAAAGCCTTGTTATCCGAACATGTCAAACTTAGCCCTAATACCTAAACTGGACTAATACCAAGGTCTTCTATGGATAAAGTCAATCTCACACCAAGAAAGAACCGAAGAAGCAAAGTTAAACCCTTTTGTGTTGCTATCTCCAAACTACAAGCGACACATGAAAATTTTGAATCTTACCATATTGTGCCAAGAAAGAAAAATATGAAAAAATTGCATGAGCTATTAAATTTACAAGAATATCATGCAAGTCATTGTCGGTTTGTGTTTTTCAATTCAGTTGCTCTAAATCAAATAAATCCAAAATATACTTTCTCCGTTTGTAAATAGAGAAAGTGGGAGAAAATCGAGGAGGTTAGAGAGAGAAAGTTGGAGACTATAATTAAAAAGAGAAAGGGTACTTTAACTAAATAAGCAATTGGATATATATTTCTTGAGTAAGGGTAATCAAACTAATCATGCCTATTTTGAGCATGATGTCACTTATTATGACATTTTTATACTAGAAAAGTGTCACTTATTTAGAAACAGATGAAGTATTCAGCTGCAGTTGTTGACAATAAAGTAGAGGGGCGTTCCCTGTGACTTTGATTGGCATATGGGATTAGTGCTTTATTGTCCTTCTGAGTCTGTGGAGCCACCTCATTAGAAGTGCTTCCCCGGAATTCAACGCCAACCATATTCAAGTGTCTACTATGCATACTCACAAGAATTCAGACTTGTTTCTGCACTTGGATATTTGAGATCCGTCCATTTGAGCTGCCTTCAGGAGGACGACAGTGAATTAGATGGTCTCTTTCAATGATTCAGTGGCCAGAACGAAAGTTTTATTTGTTGTCTCCTCGCTTAGCGAAGAAGATAATTTTCTCTTCAAACTTAAGAAGTTTAATGAAGCTATTCTCAATTACAAAACAAGCCATCAAATTTCTATTCTTTGTGGCCACTTTTTTTCTATGTAAAAACATGGATGATTATGACAATAATCCTCGTATTAAAGACTTGATATTTTTCCTACATCTCAATATTGTTGCTTGTGCAATATAATTAGATGAAATTAATGAAGCCAGTTTGCTTGCTCACTGGTTTGGGAATTGACAAGAAGAGTGTTAGGGCTTTGTCTAAAAAAGGTTCATCATATGCTAAAATGGGAAAAATGTGTAAAACTCTAAGAGTATAGTTAACAAACACCATGGCTTTGGTCTACAACTCAATATTAAAATTTTTTTATTCCCCTTTCTCTCTCTTTAACACCAAATCTAAAACCAAACAACACCAATACTACTTTATCAAACACCAAAATAATAATACATTCTCTCCTACTTTTATTCACCTTTTTATATATCATATTATTATTATACTTCCTCCGTTTTTTTTTAGTTGACACGTTTTGACTTTTGACGACACTATTCACATAATCTACTTTGACTATCTTTTGTGATTTATACATAAGAGAAAATATAGTCATGTGCGGTCTTGTAGATTCGTCTCATTATATATTTTCAAAATATCATATTTTTATAATTTTTACTCATCAATTTTCCAAGATAAAAGTGATTGAAATCACGCGTTGGCAAACGTGATAAAAGAAACAGGTCAACTAATAAAAAACGGAGGAAGTATTTGATTTTGGATTATTTTGGATTATTTTTCATCTTTGTAATAAGGATTGAAGTTTTATTTTTTTTGAGAAAATAGACTAGAGAGAATAAGAGGGGAAAATAATAGATTTTTGTGTTGCTCGAAAATGGGTTAATGTGGGTATCATTTTATAGAGAAAAAAATAATAAAGTTGTTGGTGTATTTATTTTATTTTTTTACTTTGTAGATTTTAATTTATAGCCGTTGCAAAATTATAATAAATACATTTTGTGCAAAATAAATCTAGACCATTGAAATAAAGGGACTGACAAATGGTGAAATCTTGGAAGTTTGGTACATGCCACATGGCATGATGCCCTTGCTTCTCCATTTTTTCAAGAATGACTTGAGGAAGTCACTCTACTTCCACGGTCTCTTTCTCTCTCAACCCTTCTCTCTCCTCTCTCATCCTATTTTATATTTTTTTATTGCTTTCTCACTCCTAACACCATAATTTTGGTGTTTGCTAACCATGGTCTAAAGATTACTGTTTTACAAATTATATAGAGCCTAATAACAAAGATACTAACAAGGATTTAGCAAGTGTAGAAAAGGAAATTTCCGAGGGCTTGCAGTTGGAGACTGACTTCGGTGTTGGTAATGTACCAGAGGGTTGGGTCAGAGTGTACACTTGGCTAAATGCAAGAGAGTAATAGTGGAGGCCGAAAGAAATCCCTCTATTTAAATGTTGTTAGCATTCAATCTTGTGACTCAGAACTGTAGACTTGTCATGTTAGTGAGACACTTTAATTCATGGTCAAGAAGATCTTAATATACAACCTGGTGAATCCTACACTCCTTCTTTGGAATATTTGCAACATGTGGTTCGTGTTTAAAGTGAGGCTACAAACACACTATTGAGTCTTTGACGGTTCTACAAGAAAATTAACGAAGTTACGTAGTTTCCAACCATATGGATGATGCACCTGTAAGAGATAACAAGGGTAGTGAAGTAGACTATGATGCGCAAACCAAGCATGACTTATATAATCGAGGAAGCCGGATCAATTGTCGAGTATAAGAAGTAAGGATTTTGAACAGTTGAGAAAAGAGAAAGAGATCCAATACTATCATCCTTTTTCATTGTCTTTTGTGGGGGTGTTGTCACACCAACAAATCCAATCATCTTAGCAGAGTCCCCTTCTTCACCTTCGTCCGGATTCATGACATAATCCAACCACGACATCCACTTTATGGGAAGCAATGGTTTCCACCTCACCATTAGGGGTGATTATCGAATGAACCGAGACCGAACTCTATTTAGCTCGGCTTGTGTTTGTTTAAGTTTATTTGAACTCGAGCCAAGCTCAATACTTAAAGAACCGAGCCGTTATCGAGCCAAGTTTTGACTAACCGTTGACCGAGCTGTTGTCGAGCTGTTCACGAACAAGTTTGACCTATTATTGTTCTTAGTTTATTTGTCTACTTTATTATTTATTAATGAATTTTTTTTTCTTACAAATTTATTTTTATACACTGAAAAACTATTAACTTATTATTGTGTAATTACTATTATCTAGAACAAATATACTTTTAAATTCATAAATAATATAGTATTTTAATATATAAAAGAATAACTGAGCCTGTTCACAAGTTTTCCGAGCCGAGTTTAGCATAACTAAGCTCAACTCATTAAGGTCTCGAGCCGTACTCAAACTCAAGCTGAGCCACAATGGGCCGAGCTTTGACCGAGCCGAGCTCGAACTGTTCGCGAATAAGACATGCTCATTCTCACCCCTACTCACCACTTATGTTTGATATAGGGGTAACTGAACCAAGGGGGTGTATTCGCAACCAAAAGAACTCGAGCCAACAATGAAGGATCAAGCAACTGATAACAAGGTAAGAAAGGTGGACGTTGTAAATTTGGTGAAGCACCCGACACGAAGAATTCGCCTTTCAAAAAGTTTTTCCATCAATGGTGGCAAGTCTCCTAGGACCCATGGGAAGAATAGTATGTTATTTTCTGTACAGGAACAACAATGTACCGAAAGAAAGATGGCCAAGGGCATTGGAAGGGGGATGCCATCGATCCAAAATGAAGCATAACGCAGTAGGAGTAAATGAGAGCATCTTCACTTCCTCTAGTCGCGTAAATGTTTCTCACTTCATTGCCAGTTTGAGACTTCAACCAAAAAAGATGCAGACTCAGTTAGTCATGGTCGTCCTCGACTTAAAGCGGACGAACTCCACTCAACTCCACCTGCACCAGATATTTTCCTTCACATTCGAAAGAAAGCTTGTAGTATCAGTGTTAAAAACTTTTATGCTAGTTGTCATCCGTGCGTCACGAGTAGACCTGGTTATTGGACAGGGTAGTCCAATGGCATAAGGGTCAGGGTCAATTTTATAGGGTCTTTATTGGACAGGGCTTTATTAAGTAGGGTCCTTATTGGACAGGGTCATTACAGGGCCAACAAAGATACCCAATAATTTTGAAAAAATAAATATATTTTGCTAAAAAAATTACATGTATGGATTTGTATTCATATGTACTTACTATTGGCTATCGTTGTTTATTGTTTTTCTTATCCGTTTACCGACCCGCCCAATATCGACCCGCTATTGGCCCATTACCCATTTAGCCCGACCCTCTATCGACCCGCTAGTAGGTAACCTCTTATGACCCAACCCGCTTTTGACCCGCCCCGACCCGCCCAATAACCAGGTCTAGTCACGAGCCCTCCAAATCTAGCTACTCGGTGAACGCTCCTGTTTAAATTTTTTGTTTTGTTGCTTTGCCGTAAAAAAAAAACTAATTTCGAATAACACAAACCCTACCAACCTGAATCAAACCACACCAAACCACATTCAATAATTACTCAAAAATTTAAAAATTTCACCTCCAAAATAAGTAAGAGTGTAAAGTGAAGAAATCCACCAAAAAAAGCAAAGAATAATACTCCATAAATTGAATAAGAACCGTTGGATACAAGGAAAAAAGGAGGAGGGTGTTGAATAGAGATCCAACCATAGCCATAGGGTTTACATTTGGAACTCTTAAAAGTCAAATTGACGTTAGCTCTATAGTCCGCCCCTCCCAATTTGAATTTTACAAATTACAATTTTCTGACCGTTTGGTTTTCTCCTTTCTCTCTCCTCTCAAAAACAACAACAACAACAAGAACAACATTATTCAACATATTACAAAAAAAAAACAACGTTTCTCTAATTCAAAAAAAAATAAAATTTGTAGTAGTACTAAAATTACATGTTCATTTGTAGATCTTTACTAAGATCTTTGAGCAAATGCTCCTTTTACTGATCAGTTCATCTTGTTCTCGATCAATTATTTTACATCGGAAGCTCAAGCTCACTTCGGTATTCTTTTTCTTTCATTTTCGTTTTTTTTTGTGATTTTTGTTTTTGGGAATTTGAAGTTGGTTGCTTTATGTATTATTGATGATGGGTTGATTTTGTTTTGTTTGAATTTGAATTGGGTACTTGAGATCTTAGTGTTTGAGATTTTTTTTTGAGTTTGGGGATTAGGGTTTTGTGGTGTATGATCGAGTGAAGTAGAATGAAGCTTCATCTGGGTTATGTGGTATTGTTGTGATGGATTTAGATTCTAATTTAGCGGCAGAAAACCCTGATTTGTGTTGGAATGTTTGTTCATGATTTGGTAGGTGATAATTCCATTCAATGATTTGGTGTGTTGCTCTTCAATTTGAGGACTAATGATTTTTTCCTTGATTTTGTATGGTTTTAAATGTTTGACCAGTTTTAGCATTAGGGGTTTTGGCTTTGCTGGGAGATTTTGAGTTTGATAAGTTGGCACCCGATTTCATTTTTCGTTGTGGTTCTTGTATGGTCAATTTGTGGCCCTCTATAGTTGCGGTGAGCTACATTTAGCGTTCTAAAGACCCAACTTGAATTTAAGTTTTTTTTGGGAATTTTCTTAAAAAGACTTGGGATTTTTGAAAATTCTTTTAAAAATTTGATAGATCTGCTAAAACTTCAGTATATGAAGTGATACATAAACATATAGGGGAAAATGGTGTGAGAATGAGCTCATTGTATGACAAATTTCATGTTTTTATTTGCTTTTGTCTAGCTATATGTGTAATACTAATAGGTATGATTGCATATTCTATCCTGATTTTGTCTGTTTGTTTTCTTCTTCTAGCCCATTTGTTTGTTCTGCATAAAAGAAGCGCCTACCATAGTCTAGGAAGACTGATAATGCCTTGGGGAACACTCTGTGGAGAACATCGTCATCGAGTGGGAATTGGGGTGTCCTGTTTTGCCTGTTTGTTAAAGAACCATGGAAAGTGACAGGAAAATAGCTGCATCACTTCCGCCTCCGCCTTCATCTGCTCCTCCCGGTTCTCTGAATGGGGCCAACAATGCGTTTCCTCGAGTCAGACCTATGCATGGGTAACTTTATTTATTGTTCATTACTTATTGGTCAGATTTATTATGAGTATGCAATATCTGCTGTACTAGAATTTATATGAGAGCTGTATTGAAGTAAGATGTTGCATACTTTAGATTTTATTTGTGATGGTTTCTTGCACTTTTTTGGCGATCAAAGTAAGACTAAGAATTACTACAACAAATCAGTTGACTACTGGGTCTCTAAACTTGAACCCAAACAAATAAGCTACAATATTCTCATTCCTTTGCTTTCGAGGATGGTTAAGGGAACTCTCTATTTTCTTGCGAGTATTATAAGCTAAATATATAATACTGGAGTAATTAATCCACTTAGTATAAGAAGCCAAAACAAGTTTAGCTATTGCCGCCACACCATAGACCAACAGAAATCTATTTGCACTTAGCACCACATTAAACACAAACACCAGCCTTGACAGGTGCAACCGCATAACAAAGCAAACACAGCCACAACATTCTGCACCAGCAGTGGAGAACACCTTGACAATTGAATTACAGTAGAAGTATATTCCTGACCTGATGTCATTGGTATTGAATATAGGTGCAAAATTTTTGTTTTGTAGATTTTATGTTCTTTTCTATCTTAACCACTGCTTTGATAAGCTGTCACATTCAGTGGTTTCTACCTTTAAACAGCCCTGACTTTTACTCATATGACGGACTACATTCTTATTTCTCATTGCTACTTCTCAGTTTGCCTCAGCCTGAGCTACTGAGCTGATCTTCTTTCTATGTCACATTACATGATTACATCTCTAGTGAGACATTTGACCATCTAGTTTGAAACTTATTGCTTACCCTTGTGGTTTTGTTTTCCTTGTTGGCGATTGATATTTATTTTTCAGTCACCAAGAAAGCTCGACTGCATTCTTGAATAAAGGAATAAAGAACAATTCCCATGGTATCATCAAATAAATCATCCCATGGTTCCTCTATGACTTTTTTAAGATGACTACTTTTGGATTTTACTTTCTGCTGATAGAAAGTTAGAATCTTTTTCTAGCTATTTCAGCAAGATGTACACAAGTCTGGGGCTCAAGTTTTCCTTGATGTTCTTTCATTCTCTTCTGCAAAAGCTAAATGGAAATGTGTATTCTTCTGTTCTAGGAGGACTAGTGGGCCTACAAGGCGATCATCTAAGGGACAATGGACTCCTGAAGAGGTTAGTGTGAATCAGTTACATATTTGTCATTTGTTGTATGTTGCTTGATTGCATGTCGCTTCTATGCTTCATCGCCTTAGGGCTCAGTGTTTGCTTCTTGCATTAATTGATTCTGGAAGCGAATTGGGGTCTTCCTTCAATGGAGGAATGGTTAGAATGATCTAAGTCCTCAACTGTTTTGAACATTGATTTTGTGGTGTTTGTACAGCATGTCTGGTGCCTTTCGCTTCTTTAACTAAACAACCATTCATTCTCTATCATGTAAAAAAATTATCTGCTGAAGAGCTGAAGTATCCAAGTCCCTGCACATTCCCCTTGCTGTTTCTCTTTTATTGTCGCTAAACAGAACCGTCAGAAGTGATTTACAAGTTTGTGGGGGAAGAACAATATCCATCAGGAAGCAAGGGACATGGCGTACTACACTAAGTTAGCAGGATGCAAGGGATATATAAGACGCTTTTGCTTTGATTAAACTAATTACATGGTGGTTTTGATAGGTTTGTAGACTTACGAGCCTCTATACTACTCCCTCTGTTCTATCCGTCGCCTTTTCATGTGGTCAAATGGTAAAATTTTATTTATACATGGCGAAAAGAATATCATGTGAGTTCTTGTTAGGTTTATTTCAACACACTTATTAAAATGCCAACTTTACATTGTTCTTAATAATACGTACTTAGAGGTTTTAAAGGTCAAAGTTGTGCCTTGGAGACGGTGGAAAAGCAAATTGGGGGAACAAAAAGAATGGAGGGAGTATGCCATGCCATTAACGTTTCAGGCCCTTGAAGTGGAGTTGTTGAAAATGATACCGAATAAGGGAACTACTAAGATCATGCTATCTAATTCTTACTTTTTTGTTGCCGATTGACCTTTCCTAGGCCATCTTCTCAACCAAGGACATTTTGTTTTGAGTTTGGATGTGGTATAGTGTTTTTTGATTGATAAAATCATTCCCTAGCTTTTAGCAAAGATGCAACAAAATTATATGATGGGTTTGCTACCCCAAAACTAATACAACCTTTTTCTTCTTCTTATATATGGCCTCAGACTTGAGATGGGGTATGCATATTCTGGGAACTAGTAGGATTTGAGTCACCTAGTAGATCATATTTTTTTCATTTGGCATGGTGAAATCCCAAAATGACTTTAGTTTTGAGATCTATGACTTTGTGATTTGTGAATCTCTTACCAGTTACCATATATTATTTCTTACCTATATATTCATTAATGTGTTATCTCTATGTTAATAGATGTTTTCTTCTTTCAGGATGAGATTTTGTGCAAGGCTGTTCAACGCTTTAAAGGGAAAAATTGGAAAAAGATAGGTAAATTTCTATTGAGAATTTATGTATTGCTATATTTTGATGTTGTAAACTAAATTCTCTATCCTTTTACCTAATGTAAAATTGTAAAATGTATGAATGGACTAGTGAGTCGTGACTGCATAAAAAGTGAACTTGAGTATACATATATCATATCGTTGGTGCTCTTATGGGATGTGGACTACCTCTTGCTGGTGTTTGAAATTTAAAATCTTTTTCTTCTCTATCACACCTTCTCTTCAGCTAAGAAGGTGGAGCAGGTAAAAGAAAAGGAACATAGAAGCCATGATCCTGTCAGTTGCCTGTATTTTTATTTTCGATTTTGCGTTGGTTCAGTGGCAACAGTGATTTATTTGTAGTCAGGTTTTATAGATACGATTTAGGAACCACAACAAACCCTGCTCATATGAGATCCATGCAGGGCGATTATTGTTGTCTTGTAGTTTCATATTGATACATTTCTAGTGTCTATTGATACTTGTGTGCTCTTGCCTTGATGAATCCTTTTGATTTATCGCTGCTTAAGTTGTAAAATGAAGTTATTAATCATGATAAGTAATTTGCAGCTGAATGTTTCAAGGACAGAACTGATGTTCAGTGCCTGCACAGGTGGCAAAAGGTCCTCAATCCAGAGCTCATCAAGGGCCCTTGGTCTAAGGAGGTATATTAACTGCTGCATTTTTTGTTATGTGCTCAAGTACTATAATGTTTTGTGTCAGATATTTCTCTTCTGAAATATGATTAATATATTTTATACACTTTTACGTCATTCAGGAGGATGAAGTTATTGTTCAATTAGTAAATAAATATGGACCAAAGAAATGGTCCACAATTGCTCAACATTTACCAGGACGTATAGGAAAACAATGTCGAGAAAGGTATGAACCAAAAATATTACTTTCTTGCTTCATGTAAAACTATCCTCTTCTATTACAAGCGTGAATAGGATCTTACTGTAGTTGAGTGACATCTTGACAAGCTAATAATTAAAGTATTTCCAGTTTGGTGCGAATGGTCGCACTTCAAACTGCTTAGGAAGTGAAAGAATTTTTTTGGGTTGTCTTGATATATAATGAACTCTGTATAATCAGCTACTTATACTTGCATTCTGAACTGCACATGACAATCTTTTGTTTTCACATATTATGAGAGCCTTTTTACTTGTCAAATGTTTTATAGTTGGTAGCATTTTGCTCTGTACTTGTGTGAAAGAGACGTCCTTGGAGGAAGTTCTGTGATTCTATGTTTAGCGTTTGTAATTTAGGGCTCTCTCTTGATCAGTGTTCAATCGTTAATGAAAGTGAATGTAGGATACTAGCTGTCAAATTTTCAGCCTCTTTTTCTTCTGAGATGCGTGTACCACATCATGATCATCAGTTTGAAGTAGAAAAGTAGAGCAAATTATCAGTTGTTAAAGTATCAGCATTAGACAAAATATTTACCACATCATGATTACATCCTTCTTGCTTAATTTTTGATTCCTTCCTTGCACAGGGAACAAGGTGATATTACGAAATAGTTTTGTACTCCCTGGCTCACAAAGATACTTACTTTCCTTTTTGGGCTTTTTCAAAATCAGCTTAACCAATTTGGCCGATAGAACCCACCACCTTTTCTTCCATCTACTCTCACAATCCTTACTTTTTTTTGTTCTTTCTCTATCTACTTATTTTTGTCTACTTTCAACAACTTCTCTACCATCCTTGGTTTTATTGAAAAGGGAAGTGATTATTTTTTTGTAATGTATCGAATATTATGTTGTCCTGCTTATATTGTGTAGCTCCTAAATATTTGCTGTTCAGTATTAGTAGTACTCCTTCTGTCCGTAAAGTTTTTATTTTTTGGTTCTTTTATCCATTTTAAAGACAATTTAGTGCCTTCCATTGGTGGGGAAGATTTCTACTTTTGGAAGATATGTTACAAATAAATGTTTATTTTCTTCAAGTCTATCAGTTCGACAAAAGAGAGGGGTCAGGGTTAAGTACTATGTTTCTGACGCTTGCTGCATTGCTGCTAATATCAATCTACAGGTGGCATAATCATCTCAATCCTTCTATAAACAAAGAGGCATGGACTCAAGAAGAAGAACTTATTCTAATTCGTGCTCATCAGATTCATGGAAACCGATGGGCAGAATTAACAAAATATTTGCCAGGAAGGTGCGTTTCAGCTTAGTTGTTATGAAAATTTTCCTCTCAATTCATAACCTTTTCCCAATTGCTCTTCCATAATTTCTAGATACTTTACTGTCCTATAAGCTGTCTGCTAAGCTTGCAGGTTGACTGTATATATGTACTTCGTTGGTGCTTCTCTACTTGAAGTTTTTCAATACCTTTAAGTCTGAAGTATGTAACCTTTTGGTGAATCAGGACAGACAATGCTATTAAAAATCATTGGAACAGCTCTGTGAAGAAGAAACTGGACTCGTATGTTGCTTCTGGTCTCCTAGCTCAGTTTCAAGGCCTGCCTGTGGTTAGCCATCAAAGTCAATCCATGCCTGCAGCTCCGTTGCCAGTACGACAGAGCAGTGGAGATGGTAGTGTATTTAAGGACGGCGCAGAGTTGGAACAAAATTCAGAATCTAGTCAAGTTGGTTGTTCTCAAACTGCAAGTGACATGTCTAATACAACTTGCCGGACAAAAGAGGATTTCTTGTTGTCTGAAGAATCAGACCACGGAAAGTTGCAAAATTCTAGCCCAACAGCTTCATGTTCCGAGCAATATTATACATCTGTTGAGGATATCACCTTTACCATTCCTGATTTACCTTATGAATTTAGCTGCTCATCTAAATACCTGGAGGATAATTTCTCTAGAGAACCCGGGGCTTGTGCAGCTGGGAATAGAAGCTTTGGCACCTTTAGCTTACCCAATATTCCCTCGGCGGACTTGAGTGGAGACTCACCTAGTTTACAAGATCCATCTACTCTCGCAATCTCAGATGTATTGCACCAGGAAGGGGGTGATGGATATCTTACCAACTGTTCAGAGATTGTTGACATAGATAGATACAGAGAATATATAAGTCTCCAAACCATTTACCAGCTCTGTGAAACAAGCGGAAGTGTGGCTTTGCAGCCAAATAATTCTTTGGAAACATTGTTGGAAGCTTCAAACTGTGAACATCTTTCTTCTATACCTTCTGGTGTTTCAGCTCAAAATGGTTTCATGATATGTGCCAAGGAATACAATGAAATAAATGACACTTTAGCTGCATGTGAAGCGCAGGACATTGCTAATGTGAATGAGGGGCTTGTCGCATACAACAATTCTGGTTCTCCATGTCATGGTCAAACAAATGCAGGATTGACAGAACAAAACGAATTGGAGGGACCATCAAAATTAATCCCTGTAAATACAATTGGTTCCGATAAATCAGATGACCAGCAAACTCATTCTTATATAGTTGAACGACCAGTGAGTGCTGCACGTGAGCAGGAAGCTGGAACTCTGTGTTACGAACCTCCTCGATTTCCATGTTTGGACATACCATTTTTTAGTTGTGATCTCGCTCAATCTGCTAATGATGCTCACCAAGACTTTAGTCCTCTTGGAATCCGCCAGTTGATGATGTCTTCAATGAACAGTTTGACCCCCTTTAAGTTGTGGGATTCACCTTCTTCTGATGATAGTCCAGATGCTGTGTTGAAAAGTGCTGCAAAAACGTTTTCATGTACGCCATCCATCCTGAAGAAGAGACATCGTGACCTATTATCACCTCTATCACCTTTTTCAGAAAGGCGGCGGGACAAAAAGGCCGGGAGCAATGTTAAACAAGGTTTTGTATGCACATCCAGGTTGACCAATGAGTTTTCACGTTTGGATGTGATGTTTGATGAGACTGATGACTGCAAAGATCCGTCATCTCCTTGTAATGATCAGAATAATTCTGTCTTTATAGAAGATAAAGAAAATATCTGCCCTGCTCTTGAAGGGCACAAAGAAGAGTCAAAGCATACAGAATCAGGAAACAGAACTTCAGAGGAAACTAAAAAGGACTTCAAGGATATTGACCAAGAAGGAAGTATTGATCACAATGTAGAGAAATCAGTTCAAAAAGACCATGCATCTGAAACAGTGAGTAATGCAGTAGCATATGTGTCTATTTCTTTTATAGTGAAGCTGAGCTCTAATTACTTCTTATCCATATTTTAAAAAAGTTATGTTGTTTAGCCTGACTACGACTTGCCAACAGATATTTATATTTACGGAGATAGTTGGCTGATGATTAATATTATTGGTTTCAACAGTCTAAAAGAGTTCTTGTTGAAAGCTACTTAAGTGACACGCAAGATTCTTCTCTGGTTGGAGCTGGACCAGCAGGGCCGGAGACAGGTGACAGAACTCTAGAAGCTCACAGCATACAGTATACTTCCAAAGAAGCAGCCAGATCAGAGTCAATGATCAGTAAAGCTAAATCTATTATAAGCCCACCTTTGCTGGGTTTAAAGAGGCGAAACCATGATTTCGGATTATTGGATGGCCAGACAGTCAATTCAGTGATGGTTGACAGCCTTGTTAATGAAGTTGGTGCTGAGAATCTAAATATGTGAGATTCTTCGGCTTTTTGGTTTGTCAAACTCTTCTATTTTAATTTTGGGAAATTCTACATGATGTCCTTACAATCTTTTCTCTAGGGTGGGGGGTAATGTAGGTTGAATTAGTTTAGGGGTAAATTAGTCAACTCAATCATCTAGGCTGCGTTAACTGATAAAAAGATAATTAGTGCACAGTAGGACATACTTAAAACCACAAGGACACTTTAGACAGTATAAATATTTTGTTTCCACCATGTAGAAATAACTATACTAAAGGGTCACCATGTAGAATTTCAATTTTCAATTTGGTGCCATCACTATTTTTTTTTTTCTTATGCATGCTGCTTTCAATAATTTAGATTTGGCGGAACACCTTTTAGACGAAGTATTGAATCTCCTTCAGCATGGAAGTCACCTTGGTACTTCAGTTCCCTGGTTACTTGCCCGAGATTTGATGCAGACACGATGATTGAGGTAATTGTTTGTGTAGTACTTGTGTTCTGATATATGTTAACTATTAGTATGCTTTGATAACTTATTCTGCTATTATCTTCACTCAGGATATAGGGATTTTCATGAGCCCGGGAGATCGTAGCTTTGATGCTATAGGGTTGATGAAGCAGATAAATGAGCAGAGTGCAGATGCTTATGCAGATGCCCGGGAAGTTCTGGGAAGTGAAACTCCTGAAAGCATTCTGAGGCAAAGATGCTCTAAACATCGAAATCTAAAGGCCGGGAGCGATTCATTTGTCAACAGTCCGCTTGATAGCCGCTTCCATTCAGCATCGGATGTCTTGGTTTGTCTACTTTATCCCTTATCAGAGAATCTAAATTATGGACTTTCCTGAGACTAATATGCACTATGCATCATTTTCGAGTACAAAAGAATAAGAATTTGAGGGGAAAGGAAGGTTTACTGGTTTAATTGAGATGCCTGCATACATAACCATGTTGGACCTAGGAAATTGTCATTCGTTAATTATTGACATTTGATAATGTAGTGACCGAATAGACATGAGAAGAACGGGCCTAAGCTACACTGAAACGAACTTGTTGCTTGTTTAGCTTCAAATTTACTTGTCACATGTTGTTATGTGGTTTGACACCAGTGAGAAAAGAAATAGCTGATCACTTTTCTGACACTGACATTTGAACTTGCAGTCGGAGCGACGTGTTCTTGATTTCAGTGAGTGCGAGACACCAGCAAAGCCAATGGAGACGGGGAAAGGCGTTACTGCTGCAAGCTTCTGTAGCCCATCATCCTCTTGTTTGCTGAAAAGTTACAGATAGCAAAGTATTACTACTCGCACACAGCTGTTTAGAGCAAAGCTAGTAAATATTATTTGTTCGTAAAATGTTATTTTGTAGCTGTAATTCATATTTTGAATGATGTAATTATCTCATTGAGAATAATTAATATTGCATACAATTTTTTGGGTTCTTCGTAATTGGGCTATTCATACAGTTATATCGTTTCAACTTCCACAACTCATAATTTCTCGATTATGTTCCCAAATATTTGTAAATACTAAATACACTATGCAGTAGGAGTATTCATTTCGGATTATCCCGAAATTTGGGATCGGGAGAAAGGTGATCCAAAAAATCGGATAACCGGATTATCAGATCTTGATTATCCGATCTTGGGTAAAAGAACTTCTAATTCAAATTTATTTTATGATAAACAAACCAAATATCTGATTTTTGGAACGATTGGATCGCGAATCGGATATTTATAAACACCTTGTTATGATAATGTTTTGGTATATTTTGAAATTATATTAAGCAAATTTGAATCTGTTCGTTCGGATATTGATTGGTCTCAGTTTTACGTGGTTTATGGCGTGTTATTGGTTTTTAAGAGAAGAAAACCCTTGTGCAATAGTTGTTAGTTCCTATCAAGCATTAGAAGCTTCTCCTCTCTTAAAATCTTACATGTCTTTCTATTGTCCCCTGGATATCTTTTTCTTTTCTTCATAGTTCATATCACAACGCATAGCCCTCCTATTTGGGTTCCTCTTAAAGAGCACTTTATTACAATTCACAAACAAGAGGAGTGATGTTAGCAGCTCCATCTTTAAATTTGGGTAGTAAATGTAATACTTCATTCGTTTTTTTAAGTGATACACCTTCTAAAAAGGGGTGTTTTTTTTGTGTGCGGCTATTCACAACCCGTATTTACCAGTTCACAGCCCGTATTCGTATGAATACGCAGTTAAAAGTCTATACTACCCCCTCCCTTTTAACGTCAACTAACATTTTAAACTCACTCACTTATTCTCCCTTTTACCACCTAGGCCCACCACCACTTACTTCTTCCCCTTTCACCACCACCACCACCACCACCACCACCACAACCACCACCACAACCACCACAGATCTTTCCAGATGATCATCAAACTATCAGACACATATACAACTACAGATCTTCAATTAGGGAGGATAATGCGGAAGGGAGAAGCGTCATGAATCAATTTCTACATATGGCGAAGGAGGAGAAGTACAGTCATTGGGTATTGGGTGATGAATCGACAAACGCAGCTACTCATGTGTTTATGGTGCATCCTAAGTCGGCAAACTTGTTACGTACTTTTCCTCATGTTGTTGGAATTGATGCAACATACAAAACTAACCAGTACAATATGGCACTTGTTGAGTTGATTGGCATGACCCCTTGCAACCACAACTTCGTAATTGGTTGGGCTATGATAGAAAATGAGACCACGGTTAGCTATACTTGGATTTTGGAGAAATTCAAGTTAGTACTTGGTGTTCAATACATGCGGAGCGCTTCCGGAAGGTGGAAAGACGAATGTGATCCTTGCTCTCAAGTCTGTAGCCCCACCTACGAGCCCTGGGATCATGCGGAGCGATGGATAACGACTCTCGTAGGGGCCGAAAACATGGAAAGTACTCATAAATCCACGCCTGTAAAAGTGTGAGACAACCACCGATCCCCGTACAACTAGTCCTAGAGGACATCCCGAGCTGCCGATACAAGTATGCAAGAGTAGCTGAACCCCACGAGTAGCCGGCTACTGAATCAACATCACGTACCTCCAAAATATTAGCCGGAGGAACTCAAGTGCCGCTCTTGTCCACAAACAATGTACATCCTAGAACCAACAGCAAATAACCGGCAATGGCCGCAGAAGGAGCTCGAGATGAATCTCTACATCTCGATAGAATGGTAGAAATGGTAATCCCTCCGTTGCCCCAAATCGGCGACGGCTTCTAAACAAGGTCCTCAACTTGCACCTGCAGCAACTCAGTGTATAAACCCTTCAACTCCGAGCTATCCATAGTAGAACTAAGTGTACGACCCTCAACTAGAATCCCTAAAATCTGATATACATCATGCAACATGATAGTCATCTCTCCACAAGGCAGATGAAATGTGCTCGTATCAGGTTGCCAACGCTCAACAAATGCAGAAATCAAAGGCATGTCAATGTGCATATACATAAGATCCGGCAAATGGCTCAAACACATGGCATCAATACGTGTGGCCATGGCAGGAGGCATAGATCTAGCCCAATCCCCTAAGGATGTACAAATCACTCCCCTAGTCTCACATTTAAGGACATCACGATCCTCTCCTAACCACAAACTCGAAGCGATGTGACCCGGATAACTAGGAATCACACTACCATCAATAGGACCTCCTAGCATAGGTCCCTGAACCAACCACGTTTTATCTGCATTCTTCAACACTCTCCTTCTACTTTGGCCCGTGCTAGAAGACCCCCCCGACAAACCTACCTCCTCTACCCTTCTTCAACCTAACAGTCATATGACCCTCCTCTGAACCATCCATATGTGTCTGCAAATCAGTTTGCATATCAGTCTGCAAATCAGTCTGCACATCAGTCGTCTCCTCGGAATCCCCATCACCATCAGAACACGTACCAACATTAGACTGCTCTGAATGGACAGCCTGTTTGCCCCGTGCCATGTCCCGGGCCTTCCTAATGGAGGCATCCACGCCCCGAGATCGAGTATGCCGAGGACCCGATTGATCATCATAATGAACATGAATAAGAGGTAATGATTTCCCGCCACGTGTCTATTAATTCAATAATATAAATAAGATTTAATTTTTATGCATTGGATAACAAACAATTATAAAACTAGGAATGAAAACATATTATTAGCAACGATATTATATCTTTCATTTCATTTCATGTAATTATTCTAAGCATATGGTGTTACTATTCTAAAATAATAAATATTAAAAATTGTTAACTAATTATTCTAAACTAGTTATTAATAAATGCGAACACATTACAAATTCTAGACTAACTATTATGTTAATATATATATTAACACTATTTAAAGAGATTACTAATTAACAATGATATTATATATTTCATTTCAAACTAATAAATAATCATGAACTAATTATTATTATTTATTATAAACTAATTATTCTAAACATATGTTGTTAACAAATTATTCAACTAATTATTAAGACATTTTCTCAACTAATCATTATAAACTAATTATTAACAAATGCAAACAAGTTACAAATTCTAAAGTAATTATTATTATTATTAACGAATATTGACACTATATAAAGAGATTACGTATGGAAAAGTATAAACTAATTATTATTACTAATTAAATATTATTAATTTTAAATAAATTTTAATTAGTATTATTATTTATATTCACTAATTATAAGCAATATTAACAATTATATCCTTTATTTACAATTTTTTTTCATATTCTTAATATATATAATATATTTTTAAAAAAAACTCAACTAAACAATAACAAATAATAAAATTTTAAATAAATTTTTTTTAACAACTAATTAAAATAAATTTTGTAAATAAATAAATATTTTTCGGGAAAAAAAAATTCGTTGAAAAATGACGGAACCGGATGGAGATCCGGTTTCCGCCATGGTGGAAACGAGAAGGCAGGCCCTCTCCAGCATGGCGGAAACTGGATCTCCATCCGGTTCCGTCATTTTTCAGATTTTAAATTTATTAAATTTTTTTTACATTAATATTCAAAAAAACGCCAAGCTCCAACCTATTTTGCACAAAAACACGGAACCGGACCCAGATTCCGGTTCCGTGTCGTCAAAAATTAAAAAAAAACTGTTTTCTGGAAAAACACGGTACCGAAATCTGGGTCCGGTTCCGTGTTTTTCCGGAAAACCGCCCAAAAATACGCTCCTAAACACCCAAAACGCTAATTTTCTTGATTTTTTTTATAAAAAATTCGAATAAAACAATTCTTTTTAACATCAAACAACATTTTTAAAAAAAAAATTAAGTTTTTACACGAAAACACGGAACCGGACCCAGTTTTCGGTTCCGTGTTTTCGCTTTTTTTTTAAAAAAATTGGGGCGGTTTTAAGGAGTTCTTTATAAAAATTCAAAAAAAAAACTTACTTGGCGATGTGGCGGTGGTGGCGCCTCCATTGAAGACGAAGTTTGTGGTGGTGGCGGTGGCGGCGGTTGCGGTTGCGGCGGTTGCGGCGGTTGCGGCGGTGGCGGCTGCCGGATCTTGGCCCTCTTGGTTCTTGGAGGCATGGTTAGTGAGAGGGGAGGATGGAAGGAGGAGAGGTGTTAGTGAGAGGGGATGAAGGTTAGAGAGTGATGAATGGAAGGAGAAGGAGAGGGGTTGGTAAGGGTAAGTTAGACATTTCACTCAAAAATACTGGCTATGCTCTAGTAAATACGGGCTATGTTTAGTAACACTCTCGAGAGACTCCATGCTGGGGAAGTAACCATTGTAGGTCTGTACATAGGCGTCGTGATGCTTCAATGCATCTTCAATAACCGTCTTGCAGAACGCGTACGTACCCATAGCTTTAGCTGCAGCTCTCCCACCTCTCTGATTAATAAAGCTTTTCGCATCATGAACCCTCTGAGAAACGTTTCCGCCTCTCCAAATCTGCTGAAACGCATGTATTAAACCGTCTACACCGCCCTCGATGCTAGCATCAACGATGCCGCTCATCATCACCAGACCAAGGGTAAGAACACATCCCATGACATGCATATTCTTCATTTTGTTGAGATTAGTTTTAAGAAGACTAGTAATGTTTGTGGAAGGTTATATTTGATTTCCCTTTGCAAAGCATTTACCTAGGCCCTATATATATAGAGAGAAAGTGAGAAGTGGGTTTTGTCTCAGTGGAGCCTTGTTCCATCTCTCCTAGTTAGGACGGACCTGAGTTCGATTATTTATCTAAGCATTTGCTTTGGAGTTAGAGGGTCGAAGTTGTATTGTAGGTGGTGGCTTAGCTTGTCTGGCTGTATGGGCCGCCTTTGGGTGGGTTTCGAAATAGGGCAGCCCATATGGATCACATATATTTTCAGGCTCGGTTTATTTGGATTGTATGAAGTTGAATTAAACTGAACTGAAATCGATGGAGCTGAATTGAACTGAAATTGATGGAGCTGAATTGAACTGAACAGAATTGAAATTAATGGAACTGAACTGAAGTCAACTTAATTGAAGTAAATTGGACTGAAATGAAGTGAAGTTAACTTATATTTGTAAAATGAGTAATGCTAATGCTAATATCTATAATATAAATTAATCTTAATAATAACAAAACTTATAGTATTAATATAAATAATAATATGATTATTATTATATTATTATATTTAATTATTATCATTATTATTATATTTCAAATAATAATTTTAAATATTGCAAAACTTTAATATTCGTATATAATAAGACGATCTGAAAGCTTCCATGTTTGTAGAAAAAACACATTGTTAAGATAATTTAGAAAGATGTGAAACTGATTCATGTCCGAAAGGCTAACCTTAAAGATGGTACTGATGGTCGTGAAAATGATAGTAAGGGCTTTGATGACAGTAAATATGTTAATGATGAGCATGTAGATGACAATAAAGGGGTTTAATATCATATAGAAAAAGCTGATTAGGAAATCATATATAGAAGATGATTTTTATTTATAAAAATGTCATATACTTGAATTAATATTAATGTAAATATTATATTATTTTGAACCAAATTACAATAAAATTTAACCGTGTAAACTAACAATAAGTAATATTTTTTCTCTATTAATAGGCGATTATGGTTGGGGGTTGGGGCTTTCCGCCACATCTCCTTGCTTTTCTCTGGCACGTCGGACAGCAGCAGCGGGTGATTTCAGGTTCAGCGTTTTGGTGACGACGGTGCAGCGTTGTGGTACAGGGTTTTTAGCGTTTGAGTGGCGTGTTCAGTGGTGTTTTGGTGTGCGGTGCTTTGGGTTCTTCTTGACATCTACATCAAGGTGGTTTGTAAACATCTTGGTGACATCATCCTTATGACACCAGCCTCTTGACATCATCCATATGACATCAGCCTCTTGACATCATCATCGTGACATCATCATCATCTACCAATCCATAAAGTGTTTTTTTATCTCTTATGTCCTAAAATTCAATGTTTGATGATTTTGTATCTCTAATGTCCTAAATCAATCCATGCTTGAGCTTCATGCTTGATGTTTTGTATCTCTAATGTCCTAAGTCAATTCATATACTTGATGATTTTGCATATCTTATGTTTTGGTTTTTCTAATGTCCTAAATCAATCCATGCTTGAGTCTTTTTATATATCCTTTGTACAAGATCAGTCCATATTTGATGTCTTTGTATTTATTGAGCGCTTAAATAGAGGCGAAACCATACTTGGTTGAGGAAGAGGATGAGTCTAATAGATTTGAGGCCACTTTACTAAAGTATGTGTCTAATTTTCTTTTATTTAAGTCTTTTATAGAGGGCTATGGTCTTCTTAGGCCCCAACTATGCATCCCTCTGCACCTAAATCACTCCATGCTTCATTTTGTTATCTCGTGCGTGCGTACTAAATTAGATCATGGTTCATGTTTTTTTTCTATCTTTTATGTACTAAAAACAAAACATAATTAATGTTTTTGTATCTTATATCCAAAATAAATCCATGTTCGAGTGTTTTTTATATATCCTTAGTACAATAATAGAAAGTGAAAGTTGCTCCAACTGTTTCAAAAACAATTCATTTGATGTTTGAGGCCCTTGTGATACTATGTTATGCATGTTATGTTATTTGAAGTGGTACTCCAATCATTTGAATGAGTTTATTGATGTCTGAGGCTTCTTCTTACTTATGTGACTTTAAAAATTAAATGTCACTCCAACTGTTCTTATACAAATTCAATTGATACTTGGAAGTTTCTTTCTTTTTTTTTAACAGGCCGAATTTACCAACTATCTTATCGATTAAGAAAACCATCACATAAAGAGAGCTATTAGGACTAACTAACAGTAACTTAAAATTAAAATGACGAGATTAAATAGAATTAGGGGCTTTCCCTAAGTAGAAACTAGAAAGTGGAAACGATCCCTCAAGATTTACTTCTAGAAACTAGGGTTTTAGGCCTATTGTAGAAATGTTACAAAGAGAAATGAATAAACTGTTTACAAGCACGCGTATTTGCCATTGATTCCCCTTCCCCTGCTTTATAATGTGGTTTTGTCATTTCACAAAAAGAACTGTCAGAAGAAATTTGCTAGGCATCTTTATTATTGATCATGTGAGGCAAAGATGTAAAAATATCAGGGAAAGTAAGAAAGAAAAATCAACAATGGTCTGCTAAACCTGATAAAATTTCGGGTGGGACTTTAGGAAAAAAATCATATTTGAAATATTTCCTCCGTTTTAAAATAAGTGATACATTTTTTTACGCTTATCAAGGAAGTGTTTTAAGGTGTAAACGATTAAATTTTTCGATGAAATTTTAAAATAAGTAAAATAGAGTCTCATTTTTGTTTGTATTAAAATTTTATCCAAAAATTTACTCGTTTACACCTTTAAATTGTTTTTTTGATTAGCGTGAAAAACAAATGTATCACTTATTTTAAAACGGAGGAAGTACAAAAAATTTAGGTGGGTTTTAGCGGTCAGATGACTTTTTCGGATCAAATTCGGGCTTCGGCCTAATTCACTATTTTGAAAATGTCGCAAATTCACATTTATTTTGTCCCGGTCCAATAATAGGTGGACTATTAATGATCACGGTTGCTGATCGAACGAGATAACTCGTTAGCTATACGAGCTCAGCTTGGTCAATGCTCGTTAAATGCTATACGAGATAACTAATGTATTGAGCCGAAATGCATAAAACTTGACTCGAATACTCACGAGAAACTCGAATAATATAATAAATAGTTAAACTATTCAATTTTGATACATAATCTATCTTATGGGCGTATATGCGACTAGAAAACTTGCATTTAGCTCGAAATTGACCCGTGTCAAACTCGACTCATTCTCATTCAAATAGGCCAAAACTCGGTCAAAGCTCGACTCGATTAGAAACTAACACGAATCAAATTGACTCGACATCTTAACTACACGAGTCGAGTTACGGCAAGCTCGATCCGACTTTGACTCGTTATCACTCCTATAATCCTATTCATGAGCACCTCCATCACCTGCGTAGCCTACAATATTCAATATAAATAGCTTCTTTTGCTAAAGGACAGTACGACTCTTCTAGCGTCTCCAATAATTCATCCCAAGGATTTTTTAATACTTTAGACGTTTTCTATGCACCTTGTTACCTTCATTTTATTTTTTGATGACCAATACCAACTGCAAATTATTGGAGTACTTGTCGCCACAGTGCACACCTCGCAACTGTAAAACAAAAATATTTTTATGGCCATTTATGCCATTTTTTTTTTCTTTTCATAGATTTGAGAAATGTAATTCTTTGCCATTTATAGTAGCATTACATGAAAATAAGAACAAACCCTCACAATTATTATTATTATTATTGATTTCATAACACAAGTGCAAACATACATAAAAAGAAAAGAAAAGATAAACAGCAACATAACACAAACTAGAAAAGCTGAAACATAATAAGAAACAAGTTTGCAACTAGAGATTGAATACATAGCCTTTAACCGGCAAAAGATGAAAAAAGACTCAAAATGTAGAGTATGATGAGTCTAGACTTGGGAATAGGAGTATATAATAGATGATATATATCTTCAATTCTGGCGCTTGTTACTTGTTACAAATCTGTTTCTGGTAGTTTAGGAGCAGTTGGTATTTAGGATAGCGGCGAGGCTGATTCGCCTGATAGGAGTTTTTTTCCACAGCTCTATCAATTAAGGAGCACATATCTTTCAGATTTCTAGGATCAGTTAGTTGTCTTCCATACTTCTCGAAAAAGTTTTTGAGAGCGGTTTTTGCAGTTGGTTTTGTGTTTTTCCATATACTCTGAAACTGTCTTGCTAGATCCCCTAAGGTGATTGCATCAACAACTCCACTCATCATCACCATGCTAATGATAAGTAAGCAACCCATGACTTGCATGTTGTTGCTTCTGCTAAAGTTCTTCATTTTGTTTGGAGATTAGTTGAGAGTGGAAAATAAAGGTTATGGAAAGTTATTGTGGATTATGCCTTACTTTGCAATGCATACACTCTTATATATATATGTATATATGATTGAAGTTCTATGTTTGAAGGTTGGTGTTGAACCTTCATAGAAGTTAGAACACTAAGTAAGACTACTATGTGGAGTTGGCAACTTGCGAAAAAGATAGTGAACTTGTGCATTTCCATGAGCCTTCGTGAAAGTTTGCATTATTGCCAAGTTGTAGCTTGTTCAAAACAAAATGAAAAATTACTACAATGTGTTTTTGTTCTTTAAGAAAACATCGAAGAGCAGCCACGTTGGTAAAGTTCAGACCAATGTGTTCTTTTCATAATAAAAAAAGAAACTTTTAGTTTAAATAGACCAATGTGTTCTCTTCATCATAAAAAAATAAGTTTTAGTTTTAATCGCTAATCGGGTTCAATTAGGGTTCTTCCGATTCAATTAGGTATGAAAATGAGGTGAAATTAAAGGTGATTAGATCCAATCAAATTTAACAAGGACATTTTCCGGATGGAAACAATACACCCTAAGTAACTAGTATAATAATTGAATCGAATGGGAATTATTATATTCCCATTCTACCCACTTGGCTACTCTTCCAATTTACAACTTGCAATATTGATTTTGTATTCTAGTAATAAATGATACATTAGTCACTGGTATTTGAACATCACAGAACTCAAAGAGTAGGAAAACCTTGGGCGGGTTTCAAACTTTCACCATGCAAGTTCAAAGAAAGGGCTGATACCAAAAATATGTCACCCTAGTACAATTACTCTTGCAAGCGAAATCGAAAGCCCCTATCATATTCTATAAATCTACAAAGAGCTTACACTTATTGTGAAGATAAAAAATTTACTCATGAAAGTTGTACAGGTTCATGTGAACAGGAAGGAAAAGAGAGAAGGGGAGAAAAGAAAATGACGCGAAATAAAGACCGATTGCAGTTGGTTTCAATTTTTGTTCAGTTGGTTTCAATTTTTGTTCAGTTGGTTTCAATTTTTTTTCAGTTGGTTTTAATTTTTGTTCAGTTGGTTTCATTTTTTTTTCCAGTTGATCTTTTTCTTTCAATTGGATGTCTTTTAAGTTCAGTTAGTTATCTTATTGTTTCATTTACGTGTTTTATTCTAACTGAAAATAAAATTTAAGTAAATGAAATAAAATAAGTTCTACATGAAAGCAAATTAGTTTCCAGTTACTTATATTATCATTTAACAACTAACCGAATATAAAACTTAAGTAAATGAAACTAAGCCAACCTCTAACTGAAAAGAGAATGAAAGCAAATGAAAAAAAATAAGTGACTAAAAACATACCTCCTCAAAGCAGAGAAACCAATTGTTTCAGTTTGTTTTTATTTCGTTTCAGTTGGATGACATTGTTTTGTTTCTGTTGGAAATTAAAAGAAATAAGAAAAGGAAAAAAAAAAAGGAAAAGAAAGAAAAACCCCAAAAGAATTGGCAGCAACTCTAACTCACCATAATCATCTTCAGTTCATTGCCATTTGTAGACATCGACATCAACATCAACATCAACATCAACACGGCGCAACGATCATCATCAACGAACCTATCATCATACATCATCACCGTTGTGGCTGGGTTGTTGTACGACGACAATGGCTCGGTTGTGGCCAGGGCTTAGGTTGAGTCGTGGCTTCGATTCCTTGAGGCAAAGGCGACGGCGACGACAGAGATGGATGAGCGAAGAGATGAAAGACGACGGTGAAGATGAGATGGAGCCGCCGCCAGCAGCCGCGCCGTTCTCGCTTCTTCGTCCGCCGTAACATATTAGGTCAGATGGTCTGACCCAATAGTTTCACTAATAATATAAGCCTTTTTATATAATTTTCAATGAGTTCGGCTATTTGGCTAACGGTTAACCAACTAACAAGAAGCTAAAGACGTTAATATCCTTTGAGAAGTAACCAACAATTTATTGTATTCTTTTGTGCAACCCGTTAAAACCATATGCATAGCATTATGTGGTGTCGTACACAAACCTAACAGTACAAATGCACAATCTCATTCAGAGGCGAAACTTCAATAAGTCAGCCGAGATTCAACATATTTAAATACTTCATACTACCTCCGTTCCATATGTATTGCAACATAGACAGTTTTACGCCTCCCAATACACTACTTTAGACGATAATATCTCTAATTTTATTTAAGTAAAAATTATAAAAACTTGATATTAATTAAACACATATCGAGACGAATCTAACAAGATCCCACATGACTATATTTATCCTTGTGTATAAATCACAAAAGAAAGTCAAATGATAGTGTATGAATAATGCAAAATGTCAAAGGTTGCAATACATATGGAACGGAGGTAGTATTTTATTCACTTTCATATCCCTCTTGTAACTTGTCTCAATTGGTAGAAAGTGTCCTTATATGATATGTCAATGTCTCGGCTCAAAACCCACCTTCAATATATCCAATCTTTTTTTTTTTTTCCTACCCCTCGACAAACTAAGCATCTAAATCCTCATCCTCAATAATCTTGTTGCATGGACATTATTATCTATTAAACCTCCTGTTTTCACTCGTCTATTAAGACAAAACTTAACGAAAAATTTCCTTATAATTAATGCTAGAATTGTACTATTTCTAGTTAGTAATGGGAGTGTTACTATATACTTAAATTCCATTATTCCTAGTGTAGAAGTAAGCTCAAGATTTGCAATGTCAATTTTTTACTAGCTAATAAGCTAATATTTGTCATACAAATTTGTGCCCATAACTCCACCAGCAACTGTTTTATTGGAAAAAAAAAGTGAAAGACTACAATTACTCATCAAGCAAATGATGTCCATAAGTAAACCAAATAAAATGGAATTTCTTAGTAGCATAAAATAAATGTATCTAAGCGTTGCCCCTCTAAGATAATTGGTTAAAGTTATCTCATTAATTTGATTTACAATCTTTTTTGTACGATTTTGTAGGGCCATATCACCAATCTTCTATATTCATATGTACAACCCAACTAGGGTCCACGAATTTGCACAACTGAATTATCTTATCTCCAGATATTTTGCGATACAATTTATTTAAGATACGTGACCAACCTATTCTTTTTGCACAACCTATTCTTTTTTAAATTTGCTTTTATACGTATATACCTTGTTGTTAGACACCTACCCGTTAACTATCTATCTTTTTCATTTAATTTACAATCTTAGTTGAAAAAAAAGAATCACACAGTTGCTTTTAACCATTTACAAAATTGCGTTCCCCAACTAGTGAAAGGACAAAAAAAATTATGCTTGTCCACTCACGTTCCCTGTTCTTTTCTTCATGTTCTTCTGAAGCTCCTCAACATGAATCAACTTTCATATTTTTTAACTGGTACTCAACTCATTCATAAGTTGCAGAAAAACGCAAAGAATTTAAGCCATGCGACGAATTTGACTTACTCATCCATGGAAAAACACACACTAAATTTGCACAACAAAACACATTTACAGTGAACTATTAGTATAATCCGGTTTGAAAAGAAAGTAGAACATTTTTTTTGTTACATGTAAAATCTTACTCCGAATGAATAAGCAAAAGCATGTAACTACTATGAAAGCGATTTAAAGATAATAAGCTTAAATACTAGTAGTAATTACTGCAGTATTGTTGTTTGAGGTTCTCGAGGGACTCCATGCTGGGGAAGTGACTGTAGGTCTGTACATAGGCGTCGTGATGCTTCATGGCATTTTCAATAACCACCTTGCAGAACAGGTACTTAGTCACAGCTTTACGTGCCTCTCTCTTAATTCTCTGCTCAATAAAGCTTTTCGCATCACGAACCTTCTGAGAAGTGTTTTCGCCTCTCCAGATCAGCTGAAAAGCATGTATAAAATCCTCTTCACCGGCCCCGAAGCTGATTGCATCAACGATGCCGCTCATCATCACCAGACCAAGGATAAGAATACATCCCATGACCTGCATATTCTTCATTTATTGGAGATTAGTTGTAAGAAGACTAGTAGTGTTTGTGGAAGTTTATATTTGATTTCCCTTTGTAAAGCATTTAACTAGGCCCTATATATAGAGAAAGTGAGAAGTGGGTTTTGTCTCACTGGAGCCTTGTTCCATCTTTCTTAGGAGTGACCTGGGTTCGATTCTTAACCTAAGCATTTGCTTTGGAGTTAGAAGTTAGGAAGTTGTAGGTGGTGGCTTGTCTGGATTGCTTACATTTTTAGGTTCTGTTTTGATGGACTGAATGGAGGTGAATTAAAATAAACTGAAACAAAATTAGTGGAGCTGAACTAAACTAAATTTAACTGAATTGGACTGAAGTGAACTTATATTTTACGAAATGTAATGCTAATACTAATTATATTTATAATATAATTAATCCTAATAATAATAAAACTTATAATACTAATATAAAAAATATTATTATATTTATTTTTGAATATTATTATTATTCGCATTACTATTATATTCAAATAATAATTTCACATATTGTAATAACTTTAAAGAAAAGCATTAGCTAAGGGCCCGTTCGGCATTACTATGAATTTTGATTCTTTGATTTTTGTATTTGAAAGTCATATGATATATGTATTATAATAAAGTAAAGATTAATCAAATTTATTGGAAATATGGGGATTTTGAAAACTAACAACTAAAATGTGTAAATTTTTGTTGTATTCATGTTTTTTGTTTTTAGTTTTCAAAAAAACTGAAAATAAAAAACGATAACGAACGGGTCGTAAGATAATTTGGAAAGACATGAAATTTATTGATGTACGATAGGCTGACCATGAAGATATTAATGATGGTCGTGATGATTTTAATGATGATCATGTAGATGACAATAAAGAGGGAAGAAGCTGATTAGAAAAGTACAAGTAGAAGATGATTTTTATTTAGAAGAATGTAATATACTTGAATTAATATTAAAATAATACATTATTTCGTGTCAAAGTGCAAGAAAATTTAACTTTGTAAACTACTAATAATAATTTTCTCTCTTAATAGGCGATTAGGGTTTGGGGTCGGTTTTCCAGCACATCTTGCATTTCTCCTTCTCCGGCACGCCTGACGGCCGCAACATCTTGGTTCAGGTAGCCGTTTTAGTGGCGTGTTCAGTGGTGTTTGTGTGTGCGTGGTTTGAGCCCATTCGTTATCGTTTTTTGTTTTCAGTTTTCAGTTTTTTTGGAAACAAAAAACAAAAAAAGGAAACCACAAAAAGTGATTTTCACTTTTTAGTGGTCAGTTTTCAAAATCATCATGTCTCCAATAAGTATGACTAATTTTTGATTTATTATAAGACATATATCATATATGACTTCAAATACAAAAAAACCAAAATACTGAAAACCACAGTGATACCTAACGGGCCCTTAGATAATAAGTGGGTTCACTAAACGTTAAGATTTCGATCAGTGGTTGACCGCGTGATCATCATCTTGACATCTTCATCAAGATTTTAGATCAGGCCCGTAGACATTTTTGTTGAGTGTTACTAAACATACCCGTATTTACCACCTCACAGCCTATATTTTATTATAATTTGTCCAAATTACTCTTACTAAACATAATTTGTGTCCGTTTTTGTTTTTCAAAAAAAATATTATTTTTTAAAATTGAAATTCACTGAAACGGATGGAGTTTCCGGCACTGTAAACGGGAAATTCCATCCAGTTCCGCAAAAATTCATTTTTGATTATTTTATTATATTGAATTTTCATGGAACCGGATGCGGAACAGCCGGAAACTCCATCCTTTTCAGTCAAAATTCAATTCAAAAAAAGTATGTGGGGCTTTGAGTTGGTAAATATGGCTGTGTTTAACCGTGCACTTTACATCATCTTTGTGACGTCATCCTTTTGACACCAGCATCATGACATCAGCATCGTGACATCGCGGTGATGTTCTGCATCATCATCATCTGCGTGGTTTTGCGGAATTTCTGATCAGCGTGAAATCAGCGTTGCTGCTTGGTTCGGTAGCTGCTTGGTGGTGGCCGTCTTTGATTTAGATTGTGTGGTGGTGAGGTTATGATCACTTGCTTTCTTCCCCGGTTGTGTGGTTCATTATTCTTTTATGGGTCTTACTTGGTGGCATGATGGCGATGGAAATGGTCTTATTAAGAGTTCCTTGATCACACACCTTATTGGCATGTTGATCGAGTTTTAGTGGCAGTGAGCATTTGAGTGAGAGAGTAACAAAATTGTGGGGTTTCACTCTTTTAGTACCCATTGACATCTCAAGAAGGGATTGATTTTTTAGGGGTGAAATTTGTAAGAACATGTTAGTCAAATCATGATATTAGGTTTGAATTAGTTGTTAAAATCACAATTTGTACAATTTAGCTAAGTAAACAAAATTAACGGGTCATTTTAGAAAAGTAAAAAACCTAATTTCCACCATGTAGATAAACCAACATAATAAGGCCACCATGTAAAATTTCTCTTTATTTTTGTGTCTCTCTTATGCCCTAAATCAATTAATCCATGAAGTTTTTTTTTAATCTCTTATGTCCCAAAACTATCCATGCTTTGAGTGTTTTTATATATCTTGTGTACAAAACCAGTCCATGCTTCATGTTTTTATATCTTTTGTGCACCTAATCAGTCCACGTTTCCATGTTATTGTAGCTCTTATGGCCTAAATCAGTCCATGCTTAATGTTTTTGTATCTCTTATGTCCTATCAACGCATGCTTGATTTTGTATCTCTTATGTCCTAAACCAATCCATAGAATGTTTTTTTATCTATTATGTCCTAAAATTCAATGTTTGATGTTTTTGTATCTCTAATGTCCTAAATCAATCCATGCTTGATGCTTTTATCTCTAACGTCCTAAGTCACTCCATATACTTGATGTTTTTTTGTATATCTTATGTCCTAAATCAATCTATGCTTGATGTTTTTGTTTCTCTAATGTCCTAAATTAATCCATGCTTGAAGCTTTTTATATAACCTCTGTATAAGATCAGAGCATATTTGATATTTTTTATATCTCTTGAGTGCTTAAATAGAGGCGAAACCATACTTGGTTGAGGAAGAGGATCAGTCTAATAGATTTGGGGCCACTTTACTAAAGTATATGTCTAATTTTCTTTTATTTAAGTCTTTTATAAAGGGTCTATGGTCCTCTTAGTCCCCGACTATGCATCCCCCTGCACCTAAATCACTCCATGCTTCATTTTGTTATCTCGTGCGTGCGTACTAAATTAGATCACATTTCATATTTTTGTATCTCTTATGTACTAAAATCATAACATAATTGATGTTTTTGCATATCTTATATCCAAAATAAATCCATGTTTGAGTGTTTTTATATATCCTTACTACCAAAATAGAAACTGAAAGCCACTCCAACTGTTTCAAAACAATTCATTTGATGTTTGAGTCGATTATGATACTATTATGTTATTTTAAGTGGTACTCCAATCATTTGAATGAGTTCATTGATGTCTGAAGCTTCTTCTTACTAATTATGTGACTTTACAAATTAAATGTCACTCCAACCGTTTCTATACAAATTCAATTGATACTTGAAACTTCTTTCTTTTTTTAACAGTCAGGATCCACCAACTATCTTATCGTTTAACAAAACTCTCACATAAAAGCTGTTAGAATTAACTAACGGTTAACATTAAAACTTAAAATTAAAATGACGAGATTAAATAAAATTAGGGGCTTTCCCTTAGTAGAAACGATCCCTTAAAATTTACTTCTAGAAACTAGGGTTTTGGGCCTATTGAAGAAATGTTTAAAAATGAAATAAATAAACTGTTTATGAGCACGCTTAGTTTGCCACTGATTCCCCTTCCCCTGCATTTTAATGTGGTTTTGTCAAAAGAAATTTGCTAGGCATCTTTACTATTGATCATGTGAGGCAAAGATGTAAAAATATAAGGAAAGTAAGAAAAAAAATCAACAATAGTCTGCTATACGCCTATGCCTGACAAAATTTCAGGTCGGACTTTAGGAAAAAACATATTTGAAATTAAAATGTCTGCTATACGCCTATACCTGATAAGGTGGGTTTTAGCGGACATATGACTTTTTCGGATCGAATTCGGGCTCCAGCCTAATTCACTAGTTTGAAAATGTCGCGTATTTATTTTAGCCCGGTCCAATAACAGACGGACTATTAATAATCAAGGTTGCTGATCGAGCGAGATAACTCGTGAGCTATACGAGCTCAGCTTGGCCAATAATGCTCGATTAATGCTCGAATGGAACCTATGATCAACTCGAGACACTAATGACACTGAGCCGAAATTCATAAAACTTTACTCGAATAATCACGAGAAACTCGAATAATATAATAAACAGTTAAAATATACAATTTAGGTGATCGTGCCGGCAACTCCAGAGGGATCATTCCCGCTCCCGGAATTCCTTAAAGTTTATTAATGCGATTGACTTGCCCTCTTATAAATCATAAATTGTCCGATATTTTTGCTTGTAATGCTCTGTGGTGGAACAAAGGAGTGACGGCGGTCATTGACGACTCTATAAGTCGGATGGTACCGGGGGACTCTCGTAGTCGTCACGTCAGCCGAAAGGACAAGGTGACACGCGTGAATGCTGCAACAGTGGCCATTAGCTTAAGGCTAGTGTAATGGAGGGCTTCCTCGTTCTCTATCGAAGCCTAGTCTAGAGCCAAATAATTGATACATAATCTATCTTATGGGTGTATATGCAATTGGAAAACTTGCAATTAGTTCGAGATTAGCCCGTGTCAAACTCGACTCGTTCTCATTCAAATAGGTCAAAACTCGACTCGATTAGAAACCGACTCGAATCAAATTGACTTGTGATCTTAGCTACACGAGTCGAATTACGCCAAACTCGACCTGACTCGACTCGTTATCACTTTTATAATCCTATTCATGATCACCTCCATCACCTGCGTAGCCTACAGTTAATATATCTTCTTTAGCTAAAGGACAGTATGACTCTTCTAGTGTCTCCAATAAATCATCCCAAGGATATTTTTTTTTAAATTTAGACGTTTTCACCATCACCAATCACCAATCACCAACTGCAAATTATTGGAGTACTTGTCGCCACAGTGCACACCTCACAACTGTAAAACAAAAATATTTTTATGGCCACTTATGCCATGTTTGTTTTCGTTTCATAGATTTGAGAAATGTAATTCTTTGCCATTTATAGTAGTATTACATAATAATAAGAACAAACCCTCACAATTATTATTATTAGTGATTTCATAACACAAGTCCAAACATACATAAAAAGAAAAGAAAAGATAAACAGCAACATAACACAAACTAGAAAAGCTGAAACATAATAAGAAACAAGTTTGCAACTAGAGATTGAATACATAGCCTTTAACCGGCAAAAGATGAAAAAAGACTCAAAATGTAGAGTATGATGAGTCTAGACTTGGGAATAGGAGTATATAATAGATGATATATATCTTCAATTCTGGTGCTTGTTACTTGTTACAAATCTGTTTCTGGTAGTTTAGGAGCAGTTGGTATTTAGGATAGCGGCGAGGCTGATTCGCCTGATAGGAGTTTTTTTCCACAGCTCTATCAATTAAGGAGCACATATCTTTCAGATTTCTAGGATCAGTTAGTTGTCTTCCATACTTCTCGAAAAAGTTTTTGAGAGCGGTTTTTGCAGTTGGTTTTGTGTTTTTCCATATACTCTGAAACTGTCTTGCTAGATCCCCTAAGGTGATTGCATCAACAACTCCACTCATCATCACCATGCTAATGATAAGTAAGCAACCCATGACTTGCATGTTGTTGCTTCTGCTAAAGTTCTTCATTTTGTTTGGAGATTAGTTGAGAGTGGAAAATAAAGGTTATGGAAAGTTATTGTGGATTATGCCTTACTTTGCAATGCATACACTCTTATATATATATGTATATATGATTGAAGTTCTATGTTTGAAGGTTGGTGTTGAACCTTCATAGAAGTTAGAACACTAAGTAAGACTACTATGTGGAGTTGGCAACTTGCGAAAAAGATAGTGAACTTGTGCATTTCCATGAGCCTTCGTGAAAGTTTGCATTATTGCCAAGTTGTAGCTTGTTCAAAACAAAATGAAAAATTACTACAATGTGTTTTTGTTCTTTAAGAAAACATCGAAGAGCAGCCACGTTGGTAAAGTTCAGACCAATGTGTTCTTTTCATAATAAAAAAAGAAACTTTTAGTTTAAATAGACCAATGTGTTCTCTTCATCATAAAAAAATAAGTTTTAGTTTTAATCGCTAATCGGGTTCAATTAGGGTTCTTCCGATTCAATTAGGTATGAAAATGAGGTGAAATTAAAGGTGATTAGATCCAATCAAATTTAACAAGGACATTTTCCGGATGGAAACAATACACCCTAAGTAACTAGTATAATAATTGAATCGAATGGGAATTATTATATTCCCATTCTACCCACTTGGCTACTCTTCCAATTTACAACTTGCAATATTGATTTTGTATTCTAGTAATAAATGATACATTAGTCACTGGTATTTGAACATCACAGAACTCAAAGAGTAGGAAAACCTTGGGCGGGTTTCAAACTTTCACCATGCAAGTTCAAAGAAAGGGCTGATACCAAAAATATGTCACCCTAGTACAATTACTCTTGCAAGCGAAATCGAAAGCCCCTATCATATTCTATAAATCTACAAAGAGCTTACACTTATTGTGAAGATAAAAAATTTACTCATGAAAGTTGTACAGGTTCATGTGAACAGGAAGGAAAAGAGAGAAGGGGAGAAAAGAAAATGACGCGAAATAAAGACCGATTGCAGTTAGCTGTGTATATATTCTCTGCTAGACAGGCCGCACTAATGCATAATATCAGGACTGGACCGGAAGTAACACCTGATAAACAAAGTGGTCACAAGATATTATGAAATGCGTGTAACAGCTGCATGCATAGCATCTGCAAGATGAGGAATAGTCTTGGAACTTAGACCTGCCATGCTAATCCTCCTGCCGAAATAAAAGAGTGATGTTTTAGAGATGTTATGATCCGTAAGTGCGTAATATAAAATCAAACTTGTACGTCTCACACGAAGTTGAACGGATATCTATACTGTAAAGGAAGAGGGGTGGGACACCAAACTTAATGTATTGCCTAATTTACCCTTTGTTGTTTAATTAATAATTTACAGAAAAAATAATTTATCATAAAAAATAATTAAATAATTAATGAGAACAATTGTATAAACAAACCACCTATAATCATCCCACAATCCCACTACATCACAAAAAATAACTACCCATTCACCCACTCACCCAACCTCAATAAATAAATAACATAAAAAAAACTGATTCAAAATACCAAAACTACTATGATATAATTTTTGCACACATTGTGTGCATATAAGGCTAGTATCTAATATGCAAGCGGGAGCTCAATTACTATGAGGAACAAGTGGGAGCTCCAATTATGGCTAAGGTTTCCTTGCGGGTTGGGATACCCTCATGTTTCCCATCAGGAGTCGTGACATATGTTGCTAATTCCAAGTAAAAAGAAAAAACCGAAAACAATGCTAGCAACAATAAAGGCTTCTCTTTTTGCATCAAGGCAAGACATAAAGAAAAGGAGCCCTAGAAGGGTTGCGTTCTCTTCGCCGTATTTATTACTGAATTAATCTGACTGTAATTATTTGAACTTACTTTTCCTACAACTAATTTTTTATGGTGAACCAAACGCACCCAAAGTAGCAATGCATAACTGAGGTAGGGCTGATTTTTCTACTTACCCATCGGATGTCATATAAATGTGGTACTCTTTAGTCATGAAAGCGACTTGCTCCTTGTTTAATCCGGTGAAAGTGAACATCCCAATTTGCTTGATTATATGACTCCAGTCACCTGGTGTACCTGGTGATAAGGGGAAGGGAAGCCAAGAGGAGAAGAACTTTACTCATTTGACAGCAGATAGTCTCAAATTTGAAATATAGCTGGCAAGAGGACCAATCACATGAAACAAGAGTATTCATATAAGAATTTGACCTCGAGCACGCAAAGCATCAAAGAGTTTCTGCCTCATGCTAATTATACGTTCAGCCATTGCCTTTAACTCAATCGTCCATTCATCATACATATTCCTTTAGGAAGTAGAGATGTTACAGTTATCAGCAAAAGACCGATTTAATAGAAAATCCAGTATCTTATTTCGTTTTAATCAACAGAAACCTGTCTCGGAGAATTGTAGCCACAATAGATGCACCATGAATCGGAGGATTTGAAAACATGGGTCTAGTTACCAGCTTAAGTTGACTCTCCACCCTGTTTGCAACATCAGCTGTCTTACAGACCTATCACGAAGACCGAGAAAGATATCAGAAAGAGAAGTTTTAACGGATAGATGCATCCAAGAAAAAAAAAGGTTGGTAAAGCGGGAAAAGCAGGAAACTGAAGAGCAATGAGCTCCCAGAAGAATAAGAGTGAAGTTTGTAACAGAGTGTTCTTACAATGCTTAAAGCACCAACACGCTCCCCGTAAAGGCCCATGTTCTTAGCATAACTCTGAGCCAAAAGGCATTCACCACCATCAGCCACAAACATTCTAACAGCTTGTGCATCTGTGTCCAAGTTTCCGCTTGCAAATCCCTAAAAGAACTCTTCAGATTAAGCAAAGAACAAACAAACATCCATATTGATCCTAGTATCCCATTATGTAACACCAATTGATCATTGAATACATTAATACATGAGTCCCCTCTTAAATGATGTACCTGATAAGCACTGTCAAAAAAGGGTAGCAACCGTTTTGATCTCATTAATTGCCTGATCTTTTCCCATTGTTCAAGTGTTGGGTCAACACCAGTTGGATTGTGAGCACATGCATGAAGCAGCACAATGGCGCCCGATGGAGCTGAACCAAGGTCTTCTAATAGGCCTGGTGAACATTGATAATCATTATATGCAAACTATGCTAGTGCAAAAAGGTGGGCAGGACAAAATACAGACAAATTTATGATTACTGACCTTGGAAATGTAGTCCACGTGTAGCCGGATCATAATAACGGTAAGTCTTGACAGATAAGCCCGCCAGTGAGAATATCTTGGGGTGGTTTCCCCATGTTGGCTGAGGAATGTATATAGTTCTCTGTAAAACAAAGCAAAGCACAAATCAGAAATGATCAACCAAATTTTACAACAAGATTGAAGAGAAGTATTGGATTAACAATGAAATTTACCTCATGATAATGTCTTGCCAAAAATTCACCTCCTACCCTTAAAGAGCCTGTACCAGATAAGCACTGGACAGTAGTGACTCTATTCTCTTTAATCGCAGGGCTATTGCCAAGTAAATACATAAACAATGGGAAATCTGTTAGACTCATCGACTACGTTCCACTTCAGCTCTAATGGATGAGAAAAAGAATGAACGATCTGATTATGTTGTGTTTCTTTTAAAGGTATCACAATCCGACGTCGATAATTAGACAGCTTCATCAAATGCTGCCATTTTTACTGTCCAGGTTCTTTTTTTTCCGCTTTCTTTTGACAAGTCTCAATATCTATGGGCATACGAAGAGTAATTACCTTTTCAATGTATGTAAATTTTAATCTGCTATAGCACCATGCAAAACTGCTTCACCACATTAAGTTTTAAAATAAGAGCCTAAGAGGCATTTGGATGATGCACAGTAGTTTTACTCCGCTATAGAGCATATTCTGCCTTCATGAAACAATCGTAAACAATGATAACTAAGTTATAGATTTGATGTCTAGGCTTGTGATCATACAGACCTAGTTGCCCTCTAAATTAGAATAACAGTCTCTGTGACCACTTTTCTCTACAAATATTAAGGTCTTGACTTGTGATTCACAGCTCAAACATAGCTAACCTCTAAATTGGACAACAAATTTTCAGCAAACATATTAGAAGAGAATCTTGGTTATGGGTTCAACATCTAATCATGGATTTCACTAGTTTAAAAGCATGAATGCATCATAGGGTCATGTGCGGCCAACATATTTGACATCTGAAGTTGATGGCAATTACCTGTCTGCACCAAACATCAATTTAGCACTCAATTTATTGAATTCTGCAAGCCCAGTAATAGGAAGATATTCTTTGACTCGAGACCTAGAAAAATTCGAACAGATGTCAACAATTTCATTTTCCTCAATAAAGATCCAACTTATACTAACAAAACCCTGTTGACTTGCCTATCATTAATGAGTTGCTGCTCTGCTCGTCTCACCACATTCAAAACAAGAGGTTTACCTTCCTGAAATAAGACACAAATAAGAAAAATCATGATGGTCTCTCAAAGAAAGCCATGACACTAGTTTAAGCTAAAATCAATCAACATTAAACAGGTGAAATGCTAGCTGCTCTAGATAACAAGAACCATATACTTATAAACAATCACTAAGACCAGATCTTAAGAGAGTACAATCTTAGTAAACATATTAAGTTTAGCTGCTCTTTGAACCTACTTTAAGAGACTACAATCAAGTTAAGCTACAGAAAAACTTAACTAGCTAAACTCTTTATCCCTCAATGAGAGTTACCATACGTAATAACATAATGTGGAAATATCATGCAGTAAGACATTCAGAAAACAGAAGATGATCAAATGATTAAGAGCGAAGATTACCTCCGTACGATAAGCACCAACACCTAGATTCAACTTTACAGGACTTGGGTCTTTATTGTATGCAACAGTTACCTGTTAAAAAAGGATAGTAAAGTAAATTTGCAAGCAACCAAGGAAAGATATTGTCTTCTTCTAAGATGAAAATCAATGTAAAAAAGAGACTCAAATGGAGTCAGTACTTGAGTTAGTACCCTGTTTAAGACAAATAGTCGAAGTAACAGCAATAAAGCAAGATATTAATTGAAACAACGAACTGCAACCCCAATACGAAATTTGACTACTATCGGAATTGACCAGTAGTTTGATACTTCGACTTATGCACTTCTAGATATGTATTTCTTTGCGCAGTTCACTTCATCTACTAGACTATAATTGGAAGCATAGATCCGCTCTTCCACCACAGCCAGTTCATTAAAGAAAATAGGTGCAAGATCCTAGAAGCAAAACATAATTTAATACACCTAGCATCAATGCTGTCGGAAATGTTAATGCCTCCCAATTAGTTCTATTTCAAAACACCATGGACACTGTTAGAATGTCCAATTACTAATGAAATACAACCATGTCCTCATCCATTAATCTTAAAACTTGAGCCCCTATGACTGTACCTTACCAAATGCCTTCTACAATATCTGCTAATCCAACTTGCTAGCCAAATTTGCCCATACAATATGCTAATTACTATTGCAATCTATTATTCACTGTCTTCTGTTAAGAACTGTTGGAAGTGACTCGTATCAACGAGCAAGAAATGGGTTCACGTGAAGCAAAAGCTCGGACGAGCAAGTGAATGAGAACAAAAGCTAGGAATTGAGAACAAGTACTTCCTAGCTAGTCCCTTAACGTTGTGAATGAGAACTAGTGAATGATGGGGTTATTTCTCGCTTCGTAAACACTAAATCTACATCAATACAGCTTAATTCCCTTGTTTGAAGGTCTTTTCCAACTGCCATAACTTGTGTCTTCTTGGTCTTAATCTTTCATTTCTACTTGCTAATTCTTCCTAACTACTTCTTATCCATACCACTTGCTCTAGCAACAACACAGACACACAGTTGAATTTCAGAGCTACAATACATTCCTCAATCCAAAAACACTTGAATAACAAATAACAATAATTGAAATCTCGAGCATTCAATTTTCTACTTCTAAACTACTATGTCATTGGGACTCTTAATTTCAAGTACCTTGACACTTGCATATGAGTATAGATACGTGGACACTTCATTTTGGCCCAATATCAAGAAAATATTTCCTAAAATAAACGAGTCAGGCACTTGGACATGTACATGTGTCCGACATGGGTACTCGAGTCCGAGTAACATAGCTTCTATATACCAATAATCTCGGGTTACTCACCTCAATCAATCAAACAGAAAAACTAACATAATTTCAAACACAAAAGAACCATATAAACAAAAATTCATCAACCAACTTCAAGAAAACCAAAAGCTTCAACCTTTACAAACACAAATGGAGGAAAATCCATAGAAAAATCAGGCTAACAACAACAAACAAAAAAAAACCCATTACTCATAAGCATATAAATTCATCAAATTTTCAATTTTCATATGACATTGATCCAGACCCATCAAAGAAATAAAACAAAAGATCGCTAATTTACCCCAAGAATGGGATCTTCAGGCCCTTTAACAACATGGGCAAACACAGAATTTGAATTCCCATCAAACCCAGAAGTAATTGATGGATATAATCCTTCATTTTCAGAGTTTTCCATTGTTGAAACCTCTAAATGCCTTGCTAGAGTGTTTAATCTCCTGTTTGCTACATCTGATACATCAAATTTGTGCTCCATAATCACGATTTTCTCTTAATACAACTTCTTTTCTATGTTTAAGATTGGATAATTTTGTTTTTGGAGTGTAAATGAAAGAAGAAGAGAAAAATGTTACGTGCAAGGACGAAGTGAAGATCTGAAAATGGGACCTACTATGATGTGTAGATGACATGTGGAAACTAATTTGGAACGCCCTTCGAGGTGGAAATTTATATTTTGGTCTTATCGTCTTGTCCTAGAAATGCCATTTTTGCAAAATTTGACTCGACGTGATCCAAAATTAATCCGATGTTATTTTGTTTTGAACATGAAATTCAGATGGGAATTTGAAAAATATGTAAAAAAGAAGATTTAAATTTAGAACTTTGACTTTGAATTTTATGAATACGTAAATATTATAGAAAACTCTCAAAATATTATTAATAGGGTGTGTATTTATTGTTTGAAAATAGTTGAACTTAACTGAATTATATTGAATTAAATTGGATTGACGAAATGGTTAAATAGTCTTTCAGTAAAATAAATTACTTCAATAATTATAATAATAACGAAATGGTTAGATAATGCATCTAGCTGAACTGAAGTGAAATAATTGTAGCTGAATTGAAAATAAACTTAAGTGAACAAACCTTAAATATATCGCACAAAACCATAATTAATAAGTTACATTGATATAAGGTAACAAACAAGTGATACATAAGCCTTGCAACCTTCTTCAATGACTTCATCCAATCCCAGCTAATTAACATACAAGTCTATGACATATACCATTACATTTCTTAATAGTATGAACTTAAAAGTGGCACGTAAATGCTAACTAATCTAGTTGGTAAAGTTTTGCAAAGATGATATCCAGAATATGGGATCTGATCTCGTCTATATTAATTCACTTTTTCGCTCTTCACACATTAAAAGAAAAGAAGTAACAAACACACATAGTTGCATTTTACAATTAAGATAAAAGATGGATGCATCATGAGCCTGCATGAGTGCATGGCATATTGGCAAGTCATGGATCCCTACAAAGATAAGCATCAATGTCTTTTGCCATAGCAAGCATAAAATCAACGTATACATTTGCTTCAGGAGCATCACCCTTCATCTTCTCATATTCAAAGCTCCACTTGACAAAACAACATTTACCCTTTGGAGTTACTTGCATCTTGGATATGAAAGTCTTGTAGTAATTTTCCATGATGTATCCCTCATGATAACTATGCGTGACTGACCTGTTCTTTTCATCTATCTCGTCCACCCTTGTTTTGATAGATGCACATTCACCGATATTATCTGCAGAGATCCAAACATAATACTATTATTGTTATTATAGACATTATATGAGTATACATCCGCATCTCATCCTCAGTCAAAGTTAAAATATAAATAATATCAAATTGTCAAAATGTTACAACTGTTAAAACAAGTACAATCATAATATAGAGATCGAGTTATTATTATTATTATTATTGACAGTATATGACTATGTCCGCATCTCATCCTCAGTCAAAGTTAGAATATAAATAGTATCAAAGTTACAACTGTTAAAACAAGTACAATAATAATATAGATATCGAGTAATATAATATGTATACTTACTGATGACATAACTCCCAGTCAAGACAGCACCAACCTTATGCCATTCCCCCTCATTTAGCACAGATTTTTGAACTTTATCTGGGCATATTTTTTGAACAAGATATATTTTGTGAGCCCAAACATCAAAAAATTTGTCAGCTTGACACTTGAGCTCTATTTGCCCTTCAATTCTGTGAAGCTGAGCCATTTTTCTCTACCCTTGAAAAACTACTCAAAATCAAACCTGTAATTAATTAAGCAAATTTCTGAGGCAAGTGGGGGCTGAGTTTGGAAACTAATTAAGCAACATAGTCTATAAATAGAATTGGAGGGTGTTCAAAGTCAAAAGTAATTAATACTAAACAATTAAGTAAGCATCATTGTGAACCACTCCTTTAATTTGGAGAATTACATTCTCCATTATCGTTTAATTAATTGAAATTCCTAAGCTTAATGGAAATGGTCCATTATTGGATCAAAATATCAGTTTGTTTAAGCTAAGCAGGATCCAAAGTCCAAACCTATTTGATCATCATGGACAGAGAGAGAAAGAATATAAATGTTTTATGTAGGTAACATTTGATTTTGTTTAGTGTGTTCTAATAATTTAACACAATGAGTACCTGATTTTTAAGCATTGAACTATAGATGTGACCCTGACTAAATCTCAATACGGTAGCTCTTTGGTTATTAAAGTTAGGTTATTTTGTAAGCTCGTATCACTAAATATGGATTATGTAAAGGTCAGCTTATTAAATTTGAGTTAAACCAAACCTCACGGAAGTAAAGTTGAAATTCTCCTTTACTATTTCGAATATACTTATTAGTTAAAGATATGGTCAGTAAAAGTGTAATAGTGTGTACGGTGTAAGAGGTAAGAAAAAATTTAAACGCGAAATAACTCATAACTTAATGCGGATAAATTTAGAAAGAAACGGGGGATTTTTTTAATAATCTAGCTTAGTAAGTACAAATAACCCATAAGTGAAGAGAATGTAACTTTGCATCAAATAAAACAGCTTTTTTCACCATTAGAAGACACAAAACTTGATTGAGATTATATAATCTACTTTAGAATTTTAAATAATTAAACGTTAATGGGGAATCTTCCAAGTAAAGGAGTGGTGCACAATGGAGAGTGCACTATTAGTTTATTTTTGAGCTTGAATTAAGCACCGCTATTTAAAGTAAAAAACACCATGCTCAGCTTCCACACATAACTCAATTAAGTTAGCTCTTAACATCTACTCTCAGTAATTTTTGAAGGGGAGGTAAAAATGGCTAGGCTTCACAGGGTTGAAGGGGAAATAGAGCTCAAGTGTGAAGCTGAAAAGTTCTTTGATATTTGGGCGCATAAAATGTACCTTATTCAAAATATATGCCCAGATAAAGTTCAGAATACTGTGCTGAATCATGGTGACTGGCATAAAAATGGTGCTGTCATGAGTGGAAATTATGTTATCAGTAAGTTTCTCTAATTCTGCAACTAGACTATTTAACGTACCATACAAGCATTAAAGCATATCCATGCCCTCTTATAGTAACCGAGTGTTTGGTAAATAGATTATGCGTCGTTTTTCCGTTGGTTCTTTTATGTGATCCTATAGCGATAACATTTATTTAGTATTTGGTAAATGATGTTTTGGGTAACTAAAACGACAACTTCTCAATCAAAAGTAACTACTGATTTTGTCAGAGAGATTTATAAACAACCAATAACAAAACAATCAACTTATATAGTTTCCTAAAAATTATCATGAATAGGAAATAGAATGAAACTTATCGAATTAGATTATGGATTAGGATTATCTAAAGTTCCACTTCTTCCATTTCCCTTCTTGATTAGCTTACAACGCCTCACGGCATCCTCACTCTTCAAGTGTTCATGATACTCAAATAAGTGCAGGTAATGATATATACAATCGTTAGCAGTGGCAGAATCACTGCAGAACAAGTAGGGTCACCACTTGAAGTGGTAAATTAGTAAAATTTACCTTTACAAATTTCGATTTTTTGAAAATTGTCCTGGAACTTTGACCATTTGACCTCGATAAAATTTAATGATTATATTTTGACCCTGCTAAATAATTTTTCTAGATCCGTCAATGACCCTTAGGGTTGTATATAATCATTAAAAATATTGCATAAAATGAAATTAGTTTGAAAATTTATACCAAAATCATAGTTACTTAACTTCCTTCTTTTTAGCTTCTTATATACAACCCTAAGAGATGTATTAATCCTTTTCCTTAAGATAAATCTCCATTACCCCTTTTTCAGATATCCATATGCGCTTGTTGAGTTGGGAAATGGACATTCAAACTCAAGTTCCTCGAGAGAAGTCCGACCCTAGACATATTAGAACTTAGGAAATAGGTTGCATGTACGTACTCACTCTTTCCCCAATAGATTTTCTATTTACATGCTTTTTTTGAAGTCAAAAAATTCGTAAACTTTGATCATAAATTATCACTAATATATAATATAAATTATAGTTGCATGTGATCTTGTTAGATTTGTCTTAATATGTACTATATCCATCTCAAATTAATATATATATATACCATAATGGATGTCCCAATTTATTTGCTACATTTCCTTTCTTGCCTTATGGGTCCTATTATACGTATCACTTCATTGCTTTTATTTTTATCTTCTTCCAACATTATTCACTAAACCCAACAAAAATTATTATTTTAACTTTACTTTATGAGGTACTTTAATAAATAAAAAGTAGTACCTATTTTTCACATGCTCAACCTAAATCTTCGTGTCAAACCCCAATGTAGCAATTAATTTGGGATGGAGGTAGTACATTCAAAATATCAACATATACTATGATATATTGTTGGATTAGTATCGTTAAGTATATTCAAAATATCAATTTTTTTATAGTTTTATAATTAGAGTTATTACTGGCCAAAATCGTGCATTGGCATGTGTTCATGTACTACCTCCATCCCAAATTAATACATAATAGGAGATTTAAGCGGTCAAAAATGTGTATTAGAGATCGGGCAAAAAACAAATGGGAAATCTAACAGGGGACGGATGGAGTAATTTGTATGAAAAGGGCATTCTTTTTAATAAAATGGAATTTCTACTGTAGGTGATATTGGTGAAAGTGCGTTCCTCAAGGTAAGGAAAGACGAGATAGATGAAAAGAACAAGTCCGTGAGGTACAGTTATCATGATGGATTTGTCATAGAGAACTACTACAAGAGATTTAACTCAATGGTGCAAGCAATTCCAAAAAATAAGGGTTGTATTGTCAAGTGGCGTATTGAGTGTGAGAAGAAGAGAGAAGATGCTCCTGATGCAAATGTGTACATTGATTTCATGCTTGCAATTTCCAAGGATATGGATGCTCATCTTTGCAAGGCTAATTAGCTTGATGGTAACTTGTGTGTGTGCCATGCATGCATGCGTTCCTCGATCTGGAGATTACTAAGTCCTGCGACTTGTAGTTGTATTATGATCTTACTATATAGTAGTATAAATCAATCGTCGTGTAAAATTTTCAAGAATATTTGTGTTTTAATTTGATTGTCAGGTTTATGCAGGTTTAATTCCCTATACTATATTCAGTGGCGGAACCAGAATTTCAAATTCGGGGGTGCACAATTAAACTGGTACATGCTTGAGATATATCCAAAAAAAGGATGTATATGTACTATTCTATTTCACAAAGATTGTTATATTTATCGTTTGACGCTATTCACGAATCTCGCTTTTTCTAATCTATATATAATGAACTATAAGAATATATTATAAATAATGTTAAAATAAGAAAGTATTATATTATATGCAAAAATACTAAATACAAACGTTAATAACAAAAAAAGTCACAAAAAAAGAATGAGAAAGAGAAAGAAGAGAACAATAAAAAGAAAGAAAGTAGTAGAAACTAGTCAAAGAATATTAAAAAAGAAAGAATATTATTAAAAGAAACAAAGTTGATGACAATAAGACTAGAACTCATGACCTCCTTACACCACTTTTAACTTTAATGCAACCTCACCAACTATGCGATCATCTTTTTATGACACAAATTGGAGAATTTAATATTAGTACACTATTTAATTTAAATTTTTTTTTGTCCAAGACATCCGATTTTTTTTTTAAAATGGGGGGGCACGTGCACCCCCATGCAACCCCCTAGTTCCGCCCCTGACTATATTAGCGTTTGTGGCTTAATGCAAGCCATACGTGCAAAAAGGTCAAAAATATAATTAGGAAAATGATTAATCATCTACACCTAACTTTTGATTGCTAAAACTTAACTTTTAATTACAAAATTTTAACTTTTGAAACAAACCTTAACTTTTCATTTATACGTAACTTTTGATTACAAACCTTAACTTTTAATTACAAAATCTTAACTTTTGGACTTCGTACTGAGTGTAGAATAAATTTAGTGTAGACCCGATCTATATTAGACTTGGCTAACAACTAGTATAATTTTTTTCTTTTTTGGTATCCACTAGCCCCCTCTTCCTCCATATAATGGAGATATATTTTGTCTTCCTTTTCCTGTTGGAATATGTTTTACTTTTGGAATATTTAGTTCCCTATCTCTTTCCCATCTCAAAATACGATAAACGCTCGTTATGACATACGAGCCCATTTGAAATCATTTCGCATGCTAAGAGAGGAAACTTGATTTGAACTGGAGGCATCAAAACGCCGACTCTATTAGAACATATATAAAATGAGAAACTTATGGTGAAGTAACCCCCCCTCTCCTCGTTTACCAGAGGTTGATCCTGGGGCATCCTGAAGCCTTCGGAGAGGTCATGGTTGGGTCAAAAAAGTCACAGCTTCTAGAGGACCAATTTTGTGGGCTATAATACTCGTATTCAAGACATTTCTGGAATTAACATGTTAGATGCAATGGTATAATGTCAGCATGTTATATGGAGTGATACATAGCTGTTTACAACACGTGTTTGCGTAGACCCGAAACGAGAGATATTGATGAAAGGAATTGTATTTTTTATGATAATTTTCAATACTATTCTCCAATCCAAGAGTCCATCTTCCGAAGGCGAAATTTGGATGTTCACATAAATAACACAGATGTCCACTAGTTGGCTCAGTGATTTTCTGAAGATTACCATCATCAATGACACAACAATTCAACAACTAATGCTCCCTTCCCTAAATTATGATACCAATCACACCACCTCCCTCCTGAATCAGCTTGATTTACCACAAGTTTCTTCACAATATTATCATCTTCTTTTACAACTTTTTACCCCGGTAGAAATTCAACAAGCTATGTTCACATTAGGTAGCAACAAATCCCCGGGCCCTGATTGACTTATGGCTGAATTCTTTAAACAACATTGGACGACCCTAGGAGATGCCATTATCAAAGGTATACAATTAGTTTGGCAAAATGATTATTTTCCGAGAGCATGGAATAATTCCCTCATGGTCATGATTCCTAAAATCTCCCAACCACAAAATGTCATACAATTCCGTCCTATTAGCTTATGCAACACCTTATACAAATGCATTGCCAAAATTATGGTCAATAGGATGAAACCTATTTTTCTCAATATTATCTCTGATTACCAACATGTCTTCACCCAGGGTCGACAACTTCATGACAGTACCTTCTTGAGTCACGAACTACTTCATTTTATCAATCAAAGAAAACAGGGATCCACCACCTATGCGGCTGTCAAACTCAATATGAGTAAAGCCTACGATAGAGTCAATTTGGATTTTCTAATCAAAGTTATATGTGCCTATGGGTTTTCCCCTAAATGGATTAAGCTTATCTACCATTGTATCTCCACTGTCTCTTATCGCATTTTATACAATGGCCAACTACAAAAACCTTTCCATCCTCAATGTGGCCTACGACAGGGAGACCCTTTGTCCTCCTATCTTTTTATTCCATTTATGGACATCCTCTTTCGTCTCCTCACTATCTCTGAAAATATCAATCTTTTTCGAGGAATTAAACGAAGTCGTACAACATCTACCATCAACCATCTACTCTTCGCTGATGACGTCCTTTTATTCTTCAAAACCACCGATAACTCATGCCACTCTATCACTCAGATCCTCTCCAATTTCTCAAAAGCATCCGGACAATTTCTCAAAAGCATCCCGACTAAAATAATTCTTATAAATACTATCCTCATCTCCATTATCACACATTTTATGCACACTTTCCATCTACCATGCGCATCTTTCTAAGCTGGATTACTCTTACGCTCATTCCTTTGGAGTACTAAAGGCAGCAAAGGTATTCCCTGGGTTAAAAGATCAATAACCACACTGCCAAAAGGCTTAGGTGGTTTGGGTGTAAGGTCTCTAACAATTCTCAATGAAGTAAACTTATGAAACAAATGTGGCTGATGTCTAAACACCCCCAGCTCCTTGTCTCGCGTATTTTCAATTCCAAACGACCCTTTGCCCTTCATACTGGCAAACAAGATCCTTATATTTCCCCTTAAAAATGCAGCAAAAAGATTTTTTTTTTTGCAAAACCCTATTTGAGGCCTTTTTTTTTATGAAAAACACCTCAAATATCCAACATTTGAGGCGTTTTCTCCAGAAAAATGCATCAAATCCATGCTATTTGAGGCGTTTTTTTCCCGCCTCAAATTCATTTACTATTTGTGGCCCCCTCATTTGATGCTATGCCAAAAACGCCTCAAATGAGCTGTTTTATGACGCCTCAAATAGGTGTTTTTCTACTAGGCCTTCCACTTCATGGGGGATGAGAAGTCTAATCAAAGATGAAAGTACACTCCTTAAGGAATGTCATTGGAAAATCGGAAATAGGGCTACAGTTTCAGCATTCTCACAGAAATGGGTAAATAATACCATCCCATTAGCTAGTACATCTATTACTCTACAACAAATAACCAAAGCCAAAGTCAAAGGTTACATTTCAACAAACCCTATACAATGACATTTATCTAAAATTTTGAGCGATTTTGATAGCTCCCGTGCTCTCTCCATAACGCTATGGAACTCCCGCACACACTGTGAGCATACTATGGTATGGAGTCACCACCGGTCTGGTAATTTCACCACAAAAACAACTTATGCTACTCTATCTTCCTATACTATCAACCCTACAAACCAACCACAAACAACAAACAAAACAACAACTAAGCTTATTCCCAAAGTGATTTGGGGTCGGCTAACATGAATCGTCAACTGAAACCATTCCCACAGGAGATGGCATCGACAAGAGTGATAAAAAGTTTTTAAAAGGGTTTAAGTTTTAAGAATTTTTAAAAGTTTTTGAAAACAAGGTTTACACCAAAAAGTTTTAAAGAAGGTTTTCAACAAAAGGTTTTAATACCAACACAATTGAGAAAATTAAATAAATGTAGTAATCACACCCCTTCCTCCACATGAATACTGCCCCTCCACCCACTTCTATCCAACGCCATACTCTCCTCAATCCCAAGTAGCCTTATATCACTTTCAATTACCTTCATCAAGTCATCTTAGATCTTCCCCTACCCCTTACAATTTGATTACTCCTCCACTCTTCAATTCTTCTCACCGGTGCATAATCTGATCTCCTTTTCACGTGACCAAACCATCTTAACCGATTCTCCCTTATCTTTTCTTCAATGGATGCCACTCCAACTTTTTTCCGAATAACATCACCAAAAAAATTTAAAACAATCTGGCATCTTCCTATCGTACCCAAATGGAAATGTTTTCTTTGGCTTTTACAGCATGATCGATTACCTGATAAAGTAAACCTACATAAACGACAACTCCTGCCAAGCCAGAATTGTGATGCACAAAACAACCTGAAAATTCAGATCACCTATTCCATGCTTGTACCATAGCTCAATTATTATTCTGGACCTCTACTTCCATCCATCCTATCCCGTTGATCCCGCCCCAAACTACCTTTTAAAAGTGGATTTCTAATTGTATTCTGCATTACAAAGCTCAAGAGGGCGTGAATAGCCCGAGTCTTATCACCTTTATCTCTACTCTTTGGTGCCTTTGACTGCACCGTAATGACAGAATATTCAGAACTTCAGCACCAAACCACTCTACTGTACTCCACAATCTTGAAACTCTAACCACTTTCCAACAAAACTGCCATACCATCTCCCCCTTTGCGTTTTCTTCACCCACCAGAACCTCAATTATCTACACCACCGGGTTTCCTGCAAATTGACCTTGGACTGTTCAAACATATTTCACCACAACACATTATCCAATGTGATGCAGCTTGGAACAAATCAACCTTTCTCAGAGGTCTAGGTTGGTATCTTCAAGCAACCAACCAAAACTTCTTATATATGCATTTTGGTGGATCCTATAGAATTCATCAAGCTCTACACACGCTTAAGCACAAGCTTGTCTAGCAACCATCGATTGGGCGATGAAAAAAGAACTCTACAACATCCTCATTTTCACAGACTCCTCAGCACTAATCCATCTCCTTCAAGATCGGATCCTAGATGTCACCATCCAATGGACTATCCAGCAGATCAAACTCAGAGCACTACAACTTCGAGTGTGCAGAATCCTCAAAGTCAGCCGTCCAAGAGTACAGCAGGCCCACAATTTGGCTAAATAATGCGCCAAATATTTAATGTCTTCTAACTAGGTTTTATGTTTTGCGTTATGCCTCTGTAAAAAAAAAGATATAAGAAGAACAACAGCCTATATGCAAGAAATTCATAGAAAATTTGAGAAATTTTACATGTTAAATTGGAGGGAAGAAGAAATGTATAGCATCTTCAACAACATTGATCTAAAAATGTGTTTTTTTTCTGTCAATGATTTATATTTTTAGAGTATGAAATGAAACATATATTACGGCTTGAAAAAATTATTAGCACTATAAATATTTTTTTTGTAGAACCACTATAATAGATCAAGAGATTTTGGGCTATTTCTCATATATGCTCTGTGTTTTCATAATAATCTGAGCTATAAACTACCTTTATAATAATTCCAACTGTGGGGAAGCGTCTTCTTAAAATGATTTGATGAGTTAAGATTCTAATTCGTTTTTGAAAGTCAAATGATTATGTGTCAAATTCTATGCAATTTTTTTCTCTAGATTGTTGTTATAATATTATTGCTACCAATAGTACAATACAGATAGTACTACAAGGGTGAGAATGAGCTTATCTTGTTCGCTAATAGTTCGGGCTTGGCTTGGTCAAAGCTCGGCTTGAGTTCGAGTTTGGCTCGAGACCTTAACGAGCCGAACTGAGTTATGCTAAACTCGGCTTGGAAGGCTCGTGAACAGGCTTGAATATTTTTTTATATATATTAAAATACTATATTATGTATGAATCTAAAAATATATTTGTTCTAAATATTACACAATAATAAGCTAATAGCTTTAATATTTAAAAATAAATTCATAAGAAAAATTATTCATTAATAAATAATAAAGTAGACAAAAAAACTAAGAATAATAATAGATCAACCTTGTTCGTGTACAGCTCGACAACGGTTAGGTCAACACTTAGTCAAAGCTGAGCTCGATAACGGTTCGGTTCCTTAAGTTTTGAGCTCGACTCGAGTTCGAATAAACTTAAACGAACACGAGCCGAGCTAAGTAGAGGTCGATCTCGGTTCGTTCGATAATCACCCCCCACTACTACCTCTGTAGGGTAGAAATTTAGACACTTTAACTTTTATTTAAACATCACTACAAGAGAAAGCCTCATCTACGACGGGTTTTCCGGTCGTAAATGAGCCATTTCTCGTCGCAAAAGACCTTTTACGACGAGAAATGCGTACGGTCGTCAGCCGTCGTAATAGGCTTTGTCGCAAAAGGTCTGACACTATTTGACGACCGGTTTATATCACTCGTCGTAAAAACATTTCTACGACGAGATTTAAATCTCGTCGCAAATGTTAACTATCTATGACGAGTTTTACGGTCGTAATTCTTGTTTTCCAAATTTAAGTGCTTCTTTTTACGACGAGATTTTCCCGTCGCAATTTATATTTTCGAAGTGTTTGCAGGCCTAATACTAACTAGGACTAAGTTTCTCATCTCAATTCTTTTATCGCAAATTTTTTCTTTTGGCTAAATGTAACAACCATTTTTTGTTGTTGTATTATTTACTCATTTACTGTAGTAAACAAAAATTACAACCACAATTTGCATCCTGTGTACAACGTAACATAGTAACAATTCTTAATAAAGAAAATACATAAAAAAATAGAACATGCCTCAAACCATTACCAATATAACCTTCGTTAACGGTCCAAAATGGTAAAGAAAAGTCACAATAAATTGTTGAAAGTTTTCCCAACTAAAACAACACTTAATACTAAATTTGTTCTACTTAATCGATCCTTAATGAAAGTCATAACCGATAACATTAGTGCACGTTGATATACCAACTCAAATACTTCTCATAAGGGTCTTCTCGGCATTGCCCTTGCAACTATTAGTTTGGCCTATGGTCAATTTCCCGCTACTAGCTTGCCTGATAGGATTGAGAGCTTTTCTTTTCCTGCTGTTTTGCAAAATCACCAATGGCCCCGACCCGCTACTAGTCTGTACCTAGAAACACAAAGTGAAATTCCAATGAGTAAACAATCTTAACATTTGTGTATAAATTCACAAAAGAAAGGCAGTGCATCTAAAGAACATGTACACACCACTGAAAGGAATCACATTACATGTTCCTCTAATACTTTATACTATTAGACTTCCATATGCAAACAATTCCTGCATTTGATTCAAAGAGGAACACATCTCTCACAGTTTTAAGCAATCACCTGCACACAAAGAAACAGGAAGTTCGTGATTAGGTTTTCAACCAAATGCCAAAAACCAAACAATGTCAGTGTCCTTGTAATTTCATAGTTCATACTACATGCCTTAATTGGAACAATAAAGAACTCACTCTGGTTAGTGCTTAGTGCCACAGTCTACCAAGCGGTGGTTCATATCAACCTTGCTCTTCCATTTAGGTTAACTAGCAAAGGACATGGATTGAATCCGTTAAATAAAACAAGAATATGTATTCATAAAGTGGTCAAGGCATATAAAACAAGCATAATAAACAACATAGGAATGTATGTTACACACTTTAATCAACTATCTTGGAACTCAAGAGCTCAAAACAAAACTTAAAGTTAAAAGAGCAATAGAAAAAGAAATACCAACTTAGAAAAGAAGAAATTGATATAATTTACGCAATAAGAAAGCTTACTGAAATCATTGACTTCTAAGATGTACAAGAAGAACACTGAAATCAAAAAGCGCTGATCATTGACGCAATCCAAAGAGTTCTAGTTTTTCTACATTTGTTGCCTAAACAAAGAAGTAGCAATTCTAATTGTTCAATTGAGCAATCGCTAGAAAATAAAATAAAAAACACCTAAAATCGAATATCTGGACATTGAAAGCAGCTCTTGGCGAGGTAATGCTCCACTGATTCGTCAAGAACCTAAACAGGAAGAAAAGCAGTAATCTGGTAAGAAACTGAAGAAGAAATCTTGCAAAAGAAAAAAGGGGGAGGAAGATGAAAGGGTTAGAAATTGATAGCTGAGAGACACAAAAATTGCCCAGGTAGAGAGAGATTAGCTAATGCCTTATTAATTAGCTGTAAAGTTGCATACATGTTGAACACCTCAACACAGCGACGCACATTAGTAGCTCTATTGTGAGCTTGTAATGTTCCAAGTTTATATAATACTCGCATTACAACAAGTGCTCACTGTACATAACAGGAATAAGATTGGCTTTTGGAGAGTGTGAAGGTGTTTTGCAAACCAGTATTATGCACTAGAGCACAATCTTTCAACAATATTTCAACACATGCATTCTTCTTTTGGTCAAATTTATCACACATTGATCATATGAAATTGCAGCACTATACATCCATTCTAGTTAGGCAGAACTTAGAAGGGTGCTAAAAGACAAATATAGTGTGAGGTTGTAATATGATAGAACCTGCCTCCACAGGGAACCACTGGTGATCAAGCGTATGAAGCCATCATGATAGTCCTTGGCCTTTTGCGTAATTTGCGTTGTATACAATGCCTCCTATTCTACAATGCAAGACACAAGATTTTAGACACAAGGGTTTTCCAAGAAACCGACAGGAGTACGCTTTGGAAAAGCTTTAATTATGCAACTAACAAATAAATATATGTATAAAAAAGGTGTATCAATGTCAAAATCGATTATACTCGGCTAGCTGCATATGTATAAGTCAACCTTTTGAAGTCGAGGTTGCTGGACTTGTTGGACTCTGAGCACCATACTTGAGCACTACATTTTTCCTGAACTCTACAGTGTGAAACTGACTGTTATATTGAAATTCATTACTTCTACTAATATTGACAGACTTAGCACTTGTAAACTTTTGAAGTCGAGGAACATGTTGACAGACTGACAGTAATATTGAAATTCATTACTTCTGCTCATAATTGAACTCCCACAAACACCCAATTTACACAAATGAAAGAATGCATTGCAAAAACATAACAAGATACCAAGCCTTAGGCAGATAAGAAACAGAAAAAGCAAACACCTTTTATAGTTTTTTGAGACGGACTTAAGATGATCTCTGAGGTCTTTCTTCGGCTGTACCAAGCTTCCTAACTTCGGGGAAAACAATAGCTAGTGAGAATCATACAAGTCTATTAAATCTAGAAAATCTACTCAAAAGAATTAAACAATATTATTCTCATACTAGTGAAAGTATTTCTTGTTTTCTCCAACTGTGGGGCTCGAGTTTTATCTTGAGGCTTTCTATCACATTTAGATTTTGGATTCGGATTACAATTGATATCAGGATCACCAATATCAACTAGAAATGAAGCAAATGCTAATGATTCCCTTGGTTTCACTGCTTCGTAAAGAATTTACTGTCTAATATCTCCTCACACCCATCATACAGCATCACCTGTTATTTCATCGATCAATCTGGTTACCGAAAAGGAGTTTTCAACTAATAAACAGTGGCTGCAATCAACTATTTAACACACTAATTGGCAATCAGCAACATAATTATTAATTATTCCACAGCTCAGCAAACTACAGTACAACCGTTCAGAGCCGAATTCTACTCAATTTCTCAAATTGAACAATTAATTAAGATTAACTTAAGTATTTTACTTAAAATATCAAAAAAAAAATGAAGATCAAACTTAACAACATGCTCGAAATCAGTCGATTGTAGCAAAATCAAATCAATTTAGACATTCATTTGTCAATTACTTGAATTTTCGCGCAGGAACCATCCTAGGTTTTACGATTTCGGTACAACAACAAAATCAAAATTATTCAAATTTTGACACACTTATGGCAATTATATGATCCAAAATCAAACAAAACTATACAAATAACGCTTGAATCGAGGAATCAAAGACAGAATAGCGTTAAACAGAAACACGGAAGGAAAAGAGAAAACCTTGTTGTTAGAAAGGAGATGAAGAATGCCATCTTTTTTTGAGAGAGAAAGCGCAGGCCAATTAATATAGATCAATACCCACCAAAGAGAATAAACTTTGGGGGAAAGAGTTCAAGATTACAACTTCCGACACATCACTCGCATCCCACCGTGCCATAAAATGCGCAACGGTGTTGCCTGCACGTCTAACATGATTCATACTACAAGATTCAAAACACAATGATAACCTCCTAATATCATCATACAGTAAAAAGATAGGGGCACATCCTGTCTTCTCTTGCCGGATCGTCTCTACCACGCTCAAGGCATCACTTTCCAACGCCACCTTCGAATACCCATAGCGCCTTGCCAGCTCTAAGCCATACTTTGCCGCAAACGCCTCAGTCACGTTCGCTTCCCACCTCACATCCATTGCATAGCACGCCGCAAGCAACAATTCACCCTTCCAATTCCTGATTATCACACCAGCACAAACACGCCTAGGAGTAACATGGGCATCCACATTGACTTTCAACACCCCCTTAGGAGGAGGCAGCCAAAGCTGTTAACTCACGCATCGCCTCGCCATTTGCTGGCCATAGACCCTTGCTGCATACACATTGAAGTCCTCAATCAACCGTACAAAGCCCACGGCTATATTATTAGCATTTGGTTCTACATCATCAAAGACAGTCACATTCCGACATCTCCAAGCCGCCCAACATAGCGCTAAGAGCCGTCTCCATTCCTCTCGTGACAGCTTGTCCTCAACCCACCGTAACCGTGCTTGCATTGACTCAGTAGGAGCACCCAACAAGGTGCCTATGAACTCACTTTGCGACCAGATTTCATGGGCATATTTGCAGTCAAATAAGGCGTGCATTATGGTTTCTTCCTCACCGCAAATTTTACAAAACGCATCTGGCAATATATGACGTTTATGAAGCCTCTCCTTCACGCCTAAACTCCCCTTACAGACCCGCCATACAAAATGACATAGCTTCAGTGGTCCATCAACCCTCCACACCATTTTCCACATCAAATTCTCATTCATCCTCGCTGGTCATTTCCTATTCTTTCAGTCCCCAACCGTCCAAGCCCGTAAGCTGATTTTACGGTGAAACATCCATCCTTTGACGGCCACCAATACCAACAATCTTTCGGCCATTCCTTCGACAGCGGGATACTTCGAATAGCCATGATGTCCTCCCCGTCGAACTCCATATTAAGCACAGCACTATCCCATGTTCCTGCTTCAAAGTTAATTAGATCACACACCCGCAAACTCATATTGCTCGACACTCTTGGCGTAGGAGCTAGGCGAGTACCATGACCCGGCAACCAAGCATCAGACCATACATTTATAGAGGTGCCATTTCCCACTCGTTTTTTTAACCCATCAAGCAACAAAGATTTTGCCCCCCAAATGCTACGCCACGCGTAACTGGGATCGAATCCACGTCTTGCATCAACAAAATCAACATTTTCAAAATACCGTGCTTTGTAGATAGCATGCAGTAGCGTATTCGGGTTATGACACAACCTCCAACCTTGCTTTGCTAAAAGAGCTTGGTTAAAACATTTCAAATCGCGGAAACCCATTACACCCATAGACTTAGGGAGACATAAAGACTCCCAACTGTGCCAATGTAACTTCTTTTCACTCCCTTTTGCCCCCCACCAAAATTTTGCCAGCACACTATGAATCTCGTCGATCACGCCGTCTGGAATATTAAAAATGCTCATCATATAGGTGGATATCGCCTGTGCCACTGCTTTTATCAATACTTCTTCCCGGGCCTTGATAATAATTTTTCTTTCCATCCCTGCAATTTCTTCCCAATTCTTTCTTTCAAGCAAGCAAACACCACTTTTTCGATCTTCCAATGATGGTCGGGAGGCCTAGATATTTCTCATGCCTATTTACCTCACGTACCCCTAGGATGTCAACAATCGCTTTCCTCCTGTCCACGCTAACACATTTGCTAAAAGCAACCTCTGTCTTACTCAAATTAATCTTTTGTCCTGAAGCTCTTTCATATTTACTGATTATATCAGCAATAACAGAACATTCCTGCAGAGAGGCTTTTGCAAATAAAATGTTATCGTCGGCAAAAAACAAATGTGACACCCGAGGTGCACCATTACAAATTTTTGCTCCATGAATCAACTTCTTTGATACCGCATGAGAAATAAGCATAGAGAAAGAATCAGCACACAATAAAAATAAGTATGGGGATATAGGATCTCCTTGCCTCAAACCACATCCCGGGATGACAGAACCCAAAACGCGGCCATTCAACTTGTAGGAAAATGTAACACTCGAAACACACTGCATCACACGCTGGACCCAATTGACCCCAAACCCCATCTTATACATAACCCTTTCCAGAAAACTCCATTCCACCCTGTCATAGGCCTTACTCATATCCAACTTCAAAGCAATCGACCCCTCCTTTCCTTCCCCCTTTCTTTTCATGGCGTGAAAAATCTCAAAAGCATCCAAAGCATTATCAGTAATAAGTCTGCCCGGAATGAAAGCACTCTGATTAGGGAAGATAATCGTACCCAGCAAAGGTTTTAATCTGTTTGCTAAGACTTTCGAAACAATTTTATATAACACATTACACAAACTGATGGGTCTAAATTCACACATCTTCTTCGGTTCAGCACATTTGGGGATCAACACAATGCACATTTTATTAATATCCCCGATGTCGACATCACCCTTCCACCATGATATAATATACGAAATAATGTCAGGGCCAACAATATGCCAAAATTTCTGATAGAAAATAGCGTGCATACCGTCAACACCCGGCGCTTTAGTCGGGTGCATCTGAAAAAGCGCCTCCTTAATCTCTTCACCTATGGGCATACGATCTAATACTTCATTCATCTCACTGGACACATTGGGTGAAATACCCTCTAATGCCTCCTCAAAAGCTCCTGGGCTGCTGGACGTGAAGAGTTGCTGGAAATAAGCGCCCACAACTCTGCTCATTGCATCCATCGAACTACACCAAACGTTACTGTCATCAAACAGGCCACATATAAAAATTTTCTTTTTCCTCTGAGATACCTTATGATGAAAGTAGCTGGTATTTTTATCACCATCGCGAAGTTCATTTGCACGAGCTCGTGCAAACCAGTAGGACTCCTCGAGTCTGTACAGTTCATCCAGTTTGCTTGATAAGATCCTACACCTTTCGAGCATTTGAGCATCTGGAAAATTTGATTGTGCTTCTTTTAACGCCTTCACCGTCTCCTTGATTTTTTTCTTCACATCACCAAAAACGTGCTTAGCCCACGATGTAAGCTGGCCTGCCACATTAGCCAGCCGAAACTGCACTGTGCTCCCCACACACTCATGCCACGCATTCGAAACCACTTCCCCACAATCCTCCCTTGACAACCATAAAGACTCAAATTTAGAGGCTTTATGTCCACCTCGAAATCTCTCCTTTTCACCCATTTTCACCAAAATTGGCGCATGATCTGATCTATAAATAGGTAGGTATAAAACCTCGTAGCTGCCCATCAAATTACACCACTCCGTATTAGCCAATGCTCTATCTAACCGCTCCCGAACAACCGTTTGTGGCGTATTACCTCGCTGCCAAGTGAAGCAACACCCTTTGTACCCCAAGTCACGCAAACCACAGTCATCCATCATCTCCCTAAAGGCCTCCATCTGACGTTCCCTTCTCCGTGCACCGCCTTGTTTCTCATCTTGGCATAAAATCTCATTAAAGTCACCAACCATAAAGATAGGCGTTTGAACACCATCACATAGTTCGCGTAAAAGCTGCCATGTTAGATGTTTATTCGTTGCCTCTGGCCAACCATAAACCCCTATCATCTTCCATTCCGGATTGCCGTTATCGTCAAGCACATTCATATCAAAATGGTGTTGGGAATAGGAGCACATTCCCACCTTTACATCTCTCCACCAAAAACCCATACCCCCCGAGTTGCCAGCACTACTCACACATACTCCATTCGTGAAACCACACTTTTTCTTCACATTCTCAAGCATTCTATCATTAATCATCATCTCCGTTACAAAGACGATCTCCGGCCTTTCCCTCCAGCACTTCGACTGGAGAGCACCAACCGTCAAGGGGTTGCCGAGCCCTTGACAGTTCCAACTTAATATTTTCTTTGTCTTTCGCGGGGTTGGCATAATCCAACCTCCGCTACTTGCTCATAACACATATCATCAACCACTGCCGCTTTCAACCTCTTCCCCACTTCCTCACTGTCCGTCATGACTACATCCTCCCCATCATATAAATTTTTCCTCTTATGTTTTGCTACCACAGAGCCCCCCACAGCACCATTATTTGTTTTTCCTACGTGCCCCCCTCTCTTTTTTTCCTCCATTTTCGATTGGGAATCGTGCCCACTCCCATCACAAAGGAAGACCCAGTACTATCCCCCTCTTGCTCATTTGCCACAGCATCACTTACCACCCCACTAGCAATCATACCCCTACACTCCTCTACATTCAAAGTATGCTCTTGTGAACTTACCTTACCCTCCCCCTCACCAGTATCATTTCTCGCCTCCCTTACATCCACCTTGTCAACACCCACCCTTAAACATACCTCATCATTCATACCTCCTACATCATCAGGATGTATATTTGCAGCTTGTGAGTTTTTGATAATTTCAAGATCATTCAAATTTTCTTTACTCCTTGACATAGAAGAGGCATGCTCATCAACATGCCCTGAATTCCCATACTTCACTCCTCCAGCAAACAGCAGCTTTTTTTGAGCCTTCAAAGCCATTAGTTCCTCCACTTCTTGACTCCTCCCCCTCCTTGGTGATGCTTTAATGAACGCACCCCATTGTAACACATTATCTTTTTCCTCTTCCGAGCAAAAACGACAATCCTTCTCACTATATCCCATTCTACCATATAAGAAACAAAAGAAAGGAATTCGTTCATATATAAAAGAAATCACCACAACCGCCCCAGCCTTATTTTTAACCTTCTGTTCACGACGTAGTGGACGTGAAACATCAAGCATAATTTTAACTCTTCTAAACCTGCCAATGTGAGTTTCATCATCCTCAAACTCTATAATTTTCCCCATATTCGCAGTAATAGCTTTCAGAGCATCGTCGGAGCGACAATTAAATGGCAAGTTATACAAACGCACCCAGAATGGAGAGAATTTAAGTGGAACCTGTTCGGGTTGTTCGTCGCCGGCGATTTCGTTCAGAATCAAGAGTTGTTGGTCAAAACACCACGGCCTCCCTTCCATCACTCTCGATTTATCACGCCAATGGATGAATTGAAAGGCAAATAAATTTGCACCAATAACCCTAATCACAACTCTATTATGGAGCATCCAAACCTGCGTCATGGTTCTCTTAAAAACATCTATTTTGATTGCTCTCTCTGTCAACAATTTCCCTACAAGGGTTAGGGATAGTTTTTCCTCGTCATCGACATTACCAGTATCACCCAAATCAATCAAGTCCGCCTCTCCCTCATCAATGCTAAGATGAGAACACCTTTCTACAGTGTCATCGGCCATTCCCTTACAAAGAAACTGATCGAAAAAAAGGTTCCCGTCAAGAGATTTCGCTCGCAAAACTCGTCTTACGAAGTAGGGTTTCCCTTATTTCGAGGAAGATCTGCCCGCCTTCAAGGGGAGAGTAAACCCTTTCTTTCAAGGGGGAAAGTTTTACACATCAAGAGTAAACCCTTTCTTTCCAAACTGCACACCAAACTTGTACCTACTTTTTTTTTTTTTTATACTTTTCATGCATCTTTATTTGGGAAGAATGCAGTATTATTATTATGATGCTAAGGTATTGTTTGTTTTGTTCTTAACGGGTCAAAAAGAAGGGAAAGTTGAAGAACAAAATGTTCAAAAATCAAGCAATTTTGTGGGAACATGATTTGGTTGAGATCCCCATAAAAAACAAAGGCATGATAAGAGAGCCTCTTATGTTGAATTGGCTTATCGAAAACATGTTTACCCAAGTCAAAAGCTTCGTCTCACTTGTTAGTATTGGTTATAGTTAAATGTTTTTTTTTTTGTTTTTTTAAAAGAAAGCCTAAGAATTGATCTCAAGATCTCTTAGGACGGTCAGGAGGGAAGCTTAAGCTATCCTTCACTCTTTGATTATATTTAAATGTGGCTAATTATCATGTCTATCGAACATTGGGTTAACCGATCTTAGTCGAGTAATAATTAAGAATATACAGGTTCTCTAGCTGTAAAATAGGGACGGTCATGGGTTCATAACTCGCTCCATTTTCAAGGGACCATTCTGATTTTTTTGTCCCATTGTAATTAGGTTGAATCTGGTCCTATGCGTCAAAAAAGGTTATGGTTCTGAGTCCAAAGAGTCTAAACACAAACCTACCTCGGATGTAACTCGTATTTTTTTTCTTCCATTTATCATGTTTTAAGGTTACCTCAAGAAGGGAAAATTTCTAGTCCATATAGAATATGGATTTAAGAGGGATATATAGTGGCAAATTGGAAAATATTTGTAACTTTAGTCCATGTTTCACATTGATGATGATGATGATGATGATGAAGAGGATTATGGTGTTGATGATGATGGTGTGAGCAAGGATAATAATGAACAAGCTAAAGATGATGATTACGACGAGGAACATGGTATGGAAGAGGATGAAAGGAGTTCAGACAATAAAAGTGAAATTAATATCATAGAGTGGATTAAATTATGGACTCAAGTTCCTGATGATATGCTCATACAATTGCACGAGGTGAAGCCACTCATGAAAATACAAGAGTTGGAGGTTCAATTAATGGATGATAATACATTCAAGCAAATTGTCGCTGACTATCCAAATGCAACATCGGTTGAGGGTCTTGACTGTTCTATCTGCCTGAACAGCTTCATGGAATTAGGGCCAAAGAGCACTGTCTTCCCCTGGTATCCAAGGATGAACTGTTGGCAGATCGTCTCGTTGAACTGCGGCCATATTTTTCACCGCAATTGTGTTTTTAATTGGCTTTCAAACACAGTAACCTGTCCTCTATGTCGGTCGGTTAACATGGTTTTTGTTTAGTTCCAGTTCTTTAGAAACCATAACATATTTTGTAAGCAAGATCAGTAGTATGATAATGTATGATTCAGACTAATTTGTTTGCATTTGTATTCTATAATGCGTGCTCTTTCTGCACAGGGGCCTGATAGAGAATCGCCATCAGTTGAATATGAAGAGAGGGAAGATTCGAAATCTAATGTAATATTGCAGCAAGTAAAAAAAGGTCTCCTGCTGCCCAACCTCTCCCACTTCCTTCGCCTCATGACTCATGTTTCTGTCTCTCTGAAAGGTACAGGTCTTCAGTCTTCTTTGTCCTCCTATGCGCTTCTGGTCCACTGCCACTACCTCCATCGGGGATAATTCAAAACTTTGCCAACGAAGAAATCAGGCTTCCTTTATACAGCAATATCTGAATCTGAACAAAAGGCTCAGTTCAGAATTAATCCAGAGGTTACAGAAAAGACTATTAATAGCAATCAAGCAAGTACTTCCTCCGTTTCAAAAAAATAGCTACACTTTCCTTTTAAAGAAGTTTCAAATTAATGACTACACTTCTCCTTTTTCCTTTTTTGGGTAACTTTTTCTCTCTATCTCTCTCCTACCACATATCTTACCCCACAATCTCTCACACAAACAAAAAGTGCTAGGAATCCGCAATAAAAGAAGTGTAACTATTTTTTTGAAACGGAGGAAGTAATAAAATTTTCATAAACCTTTTACCACTTCGATTATAAAGCATGATACACGTATATGAAATCAAGGATCAATTGTAGGGAATTATTTATAGCTACCAAGCTACGTATATCAATCTCTCGCCCCGCTCAACAGCTCAAGGCAGTAACCTCTCTAGAGGACTAGAGACATTATAAGGTTGATGTTGAGTATTTCTATATATGACCAAACAGCCACCATGGTCTTAATTTCAGAAACAAACGCTAAAAATAATGTAAGATAGGTGATCATACCAGCTAATTGTGAAAGATGAATTATTTGGACTCGTTAGACTGTTAGAGGAGTTTTAGGTTATTTTTAGTTAAGAGGTTAACTTGATATTTTAGCAAATTATTTGGACGAAATATCAAATTAGAAACCCGCAATTTTGTGGCAAAATTTTATCTTTTACAACCATATCTTAACGCCTACCACCGGATTCAGGACTCGTCGCAAAACATTATCAATATTTACAACGAGCCTTTGAAACGGACGTTGTTTGTCTACTTTTACGACCAGATTTCCGTAAATAACTCTTGGGTGGACCTGGTCCACACTAAAAATAGTATAGACCCGGTCCCTTTTTAAGTGAGCCCAAAGAATTGAGTAGCCTAAAGTCATATTTAAAAAGAAAAATCTGCAACTATCCTATTATACCCAAAATCAGAAGCAAGAAAGCGTTGAACTACTCTACCAGCAAACTCATTTCCTCAAATCAAAAGGAAAATTGCAAATCAAAATTAAGGGCAGAGAATTGATGAAGGATTACATGGGAGAATATCTTTCAGAGAAGTGTAAGAATCGAATAGTGAAGCCAGAGATGGTGATTTTAAGGCGATTAGCTCGCAATCTGCGCCTGGATATGACGGTGGTGAGGTGGTTGCTGTGCTGGTGGTTGCCGTTGGAGGTGAGTGGAGGAGTGGTGGTGGTGTGTTTACGAGAGGGGACGATGATGGCGGATGGTGTGTTGTTGCGGCATTTGAGAGGTGGTTCATTGTTGTCTTCTACCATGGTTATGGAGTTATGAAGGTGATGATCATGGTGGGTAAAGTGGAGAAGAAGGTGGGGAGAGAGAAGTGAGAAGAGGGAGAATGCTACTGCCTAGTTCTAATTGAAAAAGAGATGGAATTGTAATTGAATTCTAATTCTAATTGGAAAATTCTACCTAGTTTGAGAATGCTACTACCTATTTTTGCTACTACTTGTTAATTGGAAAATTCTAATTGAATTGTATGGGAAAATGAGTTTCTAATTCTAATTCTTAACCTTTTTTTTTGAAAGATAATTCTTAAATTCTAATTTTTAATTCTTAACTTTAAGAAGATGAGGGGGAAAAAGATGAAATTTGGCATAAAACTAAAAATAACAAGAAAAGGAAGAAAAAGAGATGGAATACTTGTATTTTAATAATGAACCCTTAATTTTTGAAACAAAAAATATATCTTCTGGTAAGAAAACTTAACCTTTTCATTTATAACACTTAACTTTTAGTTACAAAACTTTAAATTTTGATTGCTAAATCTTAACTTTTGCTAGATAAACTGTAACTTTGGCCAAATAAACCTTAACTTTTGATTAATAAACTTTAACTTTTCATTCATAAAACTTAACTTTTAATTACAAAATTTTAACATTTGATTGCTAAACCTTAACTTTTGCAAAATAAACCTTAACTTTTGATTATAAACTTTAACTTTTCATTCATAAAACTTAACTTTTAATTACAAAATTTTAACTTTTGATTGCTAAACCTTAACTTTTGCTAAATAAACCTTAACTTTTGATTAATTACCTTTAACTTTTCATTAATAAACTTTAACTTTTGATTAATAAATCTTAATTTTTAATTACAAAAATCTTAACTTTTAATTACAAAATCTTAACTTTTGTTTAACAAACCTTAACATTTGCTAAAAAAAAACTTAATTTTAATGAGCTAAAATATATTTAATGTAAACCAAGGCTATATTAGACTTCCTACTACAATTACAATCTCTGTCAACACACAAACAAATCACATCTTGCACCAAAAAAAAAACAAACAAACAAATCACAATTTGCTTTAAAATTACAGTAAAAAGGCACTTAAATATTAGTCTTGCATTCCAAAAACCTTTTTTTCTCTTCCATTCTCAGACATCTTCATCAACCTCACCCACCACCTCTTTTTCTCCCATTTCACCATTAACAGAGCTTGAAGCTCCGTCAATGGCGTCATCAATGGCACAATCCGTTACTCCCCTCTATCATCCCCTCACCAATTCAATCTCCCTTCCATCAATTGCTCTCCTTCAAATTCCTTATCATTTCCTCTAAATCACTCTCTCAATCTCCGTTTGAAATCCTCCTCCAATAGTGGCGGTGTTGCATCCATCGGTGGCGGTGGAAACGACAGATATTGGAGCTCCGATGGAAGGGAAGAGAGAGCGTTGAGCTTATCATGTGACCGGAGTAGGAAAGAGAAAATCGTCCGCGGCGAACGGATTATAATGAAGGAAAAATGGTGCGTGAGTGATATGGATTTTGTATTGGTCTACAATGGTCTATGCTAGACTTTGGTGATTTCCGTACGGTTGTAAACTTTGGTCGCAAATGAAGTATATTCTTGTAGTGATTCCTTTTGCGGAAGAACAATTTTCAATACATTACTCACAAGAGGGAGTGCCTGAATAAATTTTTGGAGTGCCTAAATCACTCCCCCTCTGTACGTGATAATCATTACAATATACCTTTTGTGGTTATAGCTTGAAAACTTTGACCGCAAATATTTAGAAATTATAGATATCAAAATATTATAATATGGAATCTTAGATCATTCAATCTATATTTTCACATATAGTATTTTATAAATATGTAATTGAAAATAGGATAACTATTAAGGATAACTATATTAAAAACAAGAAAAGGCTATATTCCTTCTATCACTTCATAATAATTAAATATATAAAAAAAGGTTCCCGCTAAACTTAGTCTTAAATTGGACTAATTTTGATGCCCTTGTTAATAGTACATTATAGAATTTAAATCAATTTAGCAATAGTGGAGAATCTTACCACTAAAGGAGTGGTACACAGTAATGCAAACCAATTAAAGAGTGCAACATGACAACGTCTTTGAGCTTGAAACACTGCTATTTAAAGCACACACTACCATTATAAGTATCCACACAATTCTCGGCATAATAAAAAACCAAAGAATCTGCTTAAAGTTGCTGTAAGTAAATTTTAGAAGAGGTTTAAAAATGGCTCAGCTTCACAGGGTTGAAGGGCAAATAGAGCTTAATTGTGAAGCTGAAAAGTACTTTGATGTTTGGGCTCACAAAATGTACCTTATCCAAAAGATGTGCCCAGATAAGATTCAAAAGACTGTCCTTAATCATGGGGAATGGCATAAGGTTGGTGCTGTCATGACTGGGAGTTATGTTATCAGTAAGTGCATATCTCTTGCTTATATTTTTTGCATCTACTTCCTTTTTTTTTTTTGTAGTGTTGTAAGTTGTAATTAATGTACTAATCTTCGGAAAGTGACGATCGATAATACTTCCTCCGTTTCAAAATAGATGCCACATTGTACAAATATGGGTGTTTCAAAATAGATGCCAGAATGTTTTTTTTCCTTATTTAGTAACTTTTGCCTTATACTTTTACCATTTTACCCTTACTAACTGTTATAATTATACTTAGTATAGCTTAATTAATCTTCTTTTGTGCTACTTAGTACTAATAATCTTTTACCACCCACCTCTCTCTCTCTCCTAATTTTACCCAGACCCCTCTCTCCTCAATCTCCAGCCAACCCACCACCTACAACCTCCCACCTAACCACCATAAGCAAACACCACCAAACACTACATTCACCACCAAACACCACATTCACCACCGAAACACCACCGTACCATTCCCATCAAAACACCACCAATCACCACCATTACCACCAAACCACCACCATTCACCACCGAAAGTCCGAAACACCACCATTACCCCCCGAAACACCACCATTCACCATTGAAACACCACCATTCACCATCGAAGCACCACAACAACCCCAAATCGAAACCCCCAACAACCATTCACCACCCAACACCAATGAAACACCCAACAACCATTCGATTTGGAGGAGTGGTGATGTGAAGGTGGTGCTGATCTGTAGCAGTGGTGGTGTTCTTTCTCTCTTTTTGAGTTACGGTTTCGAATCTATGAAGATGGTGGTTGGGGATCTGGGTTTTCGTTTAGGGTTGAAGATAAGATGGCTTTAATGGTGGTCGGTGACGAGGGAGGATGATTCCGGTTGGTTTACTGGTGGGCTATGGTTGTGGCGGTGGTTTCTAAGGTGTTGGCTGCTGTTAGTGGTGGCTATGGAGGAGGGAGAATGGGTCAGTCATGGTGGAAGGAGGAGAGAGACTGGTGGTGGATTGGGTTGGGTTGTGGGGCTAATTAAAATTTTAATTACATGTCCACTTTACCACTTTCAACTAATTAATCATACTTAGGAAGTTTTGCCTATGAGTCCGTTTTAATAACAATATGGTATCTATTTTGAAACGGAGAAAGTAATAGTAACTAGTGTTTTGGCCTGCCCCATGTCCTGGGTACTTTTTTCTTGTTTACACGCATACTGGCTTGGGAAGGAGATAATGAAGGAGTAGGACACTCATCTCGTCTTTTAATTATTAATTTCAATGTAGAATAATTTAGTAATCAAAAATTGAATTTGATAGTACAGATGACAGAGTTGTGACTTTTTAATTAAGGAAAAATTGCCTAGAATAATGCAACCTTTTGCACATGCGCCAATAATAATGCAACGTAAAGATTATTCTGGAATAATGCAACATTTATACCCCATTTATTTTAAACAGGATAAATGACCGGTGACCTGAACCATTGGTAATTTTTATTTAAAACTTTTATAATTTTGTTATTTAAAACTTTTAATTATAATTAATATATTAAATAAACCTAAAAAAATAAAAAATAAAAAATAAAAAGCCACCCCACCTCCCACCCTCACCACCTGCTATCAACTCCCCAACAGCCACCCCAACCCCTCCCCCTACTCGATTTCTCTGTCTTCTGCGAAGCGTTTGACCTTGTCGGCAGGGGCGGAGACAAGGGGGGGCTGGCTCCGCTTGGTCTAAATTAAAAATTATTTCTACACTAAATATACTTACAGATTTATAACTTAGTTGGTTTTTTAGGGCCTATCTCAAGGGTTCAATACCCGTGGCAAACAATTTTCCTCCTTTATTTTTAACTCTCCGCTTCTTCATTTCTTACAAAACATAAAAAGCAGCTTATTTATTTTTGGCCCCCTTAAATTAAAATTCTGGCTCCGCCACTGCTTGTCAGAATCGTCATCGTTGTCGAATAAGGTTTGGTATTCGCCTGGGCGACGGTAGTAGAGTAACTCGTCTTTGGTGGGTTTTTGGGGCTCGTAGTCGAGTATGTCGACTGAGTCGGAATCGCTGTCGGATGAGGATGAATCGTCGGTTTCTTCATCTTCTTCTTCGGTGAGGGTGGGTTGTTGTTGTTGTTGGTCTGGCATTGTTGTTGTTGTTATTGTTGAATGAAGAAGAAATGGATAGAGAGATAAGGTGAGAGTGAAGACCGAAGAGGGGCGAAGAAAATGGTGGTTTTGAGCGGCAGGAGATTTCTAGGTGGGGTTAGGAGTGTTTTCCGGTGGGCGGGATTCTGGTGGGAGAAGGTGGTGGGGGGGGTTCTGGGTAACGGGCAGGGGAGGGGAGGGGTATTTTAGTTTTGTTTTATCTTTTTGTTTTAGATTTTTTAATAAATTTATTTGTTAGAACCAATTATTAGCTGACACGTGTCCCACCAAACCTATTATTCAGGTCATATCCACTTTTATCCGGTTTTATCCTGCTTAAAATAAATGGGGTATAAAGGTTGCATTATTCCAGAATAATCTTTAGATTGCATTATTATTTGTGAATGGGTAAAAGGTTGCATTATTCTAGCAATTTTTCCTTTAGTTAATGGGTCATAGTTCAAATCTCCTTTTTTTTTACTAATTTAGAAAAGTATTAAATACTTATACATAACCCTAAAGGCTACGTATATCATTTGTCTTAAAACATAAGATACGGATCTAATATTGTAGATGAAACCGGAGAAAGTTCAACCCTCAAGGCAAAGATGAACGAGATAGATGAAAAGAACATGTCAGTAAGATACAGTTATCATGATGGATTCATCATGGAGAACTACTACAGGAGCTTCAACTCCATGGTGCAAGCCATTCCAAAGGGTAAAGGTTGCATCATCAAGTGGAGCTTTGAATATGAAAAGATGAAGGAAGATGCGCCTGATGCTAATATGTACATCGATTTTATGCTTGCCATGTCCAAAGACATGGATGCTTATCTTTGCAAGGCTTGATTACTTGATTGTCAATATGCCATGCATGCAGATGCAGTCATGCATATTCATGGTGTATGCATGCATGCATGAATGCATGATGCATCCTATGTTGATTACCGAATCATGTAACTAGCTGTGTTATTTCCTACTTTCAATAAATCAATCGTGTGTTAATTAGCTGGTATTTGGAGTACATTATTATTGTTGATGTTTGGTTTCTTGGAAAGTCATTGAATTTGAAGGTGTTTTGAGTTTAAGGTTTATGAAGAATTTCATGTTTATCGTCGTGGAATATATGTATATCAATCAAATTGGTTGATGTGTCAAGGTTAGATGTTAAGTTATAATTGTACTTGAATTGCTAATTATTTTTAAAATATTTATTAGAAGATCAATTGCTAAATTGAAAGAAACACACTCAAACCACTCATCCCGAGCATCGTGAGACTTACTTAAAAAATGAAACAAAAATACAAAAACGAAAGAAAGCATGGAATCTAGAAAAGGTGCTAGTGCTCGCCATTTGTTAATTCTTAACTAATAAAAATTGGACATAGTAGAGAAAAGGAAATCAAAATAAATCAAGAAGATGCTAAATTATACACTAAAACTATATATGTTATGAGCGAGATAAATCTCATTCATCACTCAACACAAGGTGAAAACTGAGAAAACACCAAAAGCTTTTAGACACTAGAGGACTTGTCTCCAGGACTCTAGATATCACCACAAATCCCCAAATCAGGAATTAATCCTTTTTCCCTGTAATATTCATCCATGTTCTTCTCGTAATTAATCAGCCTACATCAAATATTTATATCAATTTATAGAAAGATAAACAATTTTAGCAAAGTCTTGCTTGGATGGAAAATATCTTCAATGATAAGCAATTTTAAATTCTATATTTATGATTTTGGTTTTTGGAATCCTAGAACTCAGAAACAAAAAATGACAAATCAATGCAAGTTGGTCTTGATACAATGGTTTCACACTGATTCCCTTATATGGTTCAAATCTCGGACTTTAGGAACTGAAAGAGGAGATCCTTCGCCAACTGTTTACTATAAAGTGGAGCAACCTGGCGAAGGAAATAGTCAGTTGTGTCGATAGCAGATAACATATAATACAACTCTCATTCCATAGATACTAGTAGCAAAAACATTTAAGTAGTTGCAAAGTAGTTATGGGTTCAAAATAAAGTACTACTTAATTGTTTTTGTTTTTGTTTTTGTTTTTGTTATTGTTGTGTGGAGAGGGATCAAAGATGAAGTACATCACTCAAAGAATCAAAGTATAATGCCATAGTCTTGAGTCTTCGGGAGTTTTTATAGAGGTACCTTTTGGAAACAGAACTAAAATCATATGTGATATGTCCCACTAATTTCTGCCGTAAAAAATGACACTTAACTCTATTGTTCCATAGCTATGTTAAACACATACTATGAACAAACAGGATTAAGTAGTACAATTTATATAAACAAGAATCAGTGGCACATACGAATTTAATTCTATTAGAAACATACATATATAGGGCCTTTTCCAACGTCAAAGAACTGATCTTCCCTTTGACGCCGAGCCACTTCCACCAAGCCCCGCCCGGCGCGAGGCTCCGCACACGCCTTTCGAGATATTAGACGCCCACTTCTGCCCTCGAAATCGAGGCGAGGCGGCATATATAGGTGGTAGCAAGCTAAGCAACTCATCTCTTATTTCTCATGGTTATGGTGTGCATGGAAGTTGCAGAAGAGAGTGCTCTAAATAGAAGTGCTGATCGAACTTTTTACGAATCTGCACAACCTTTAGGCAATGTTACGGCATCTGCACAGCTATTTATTATTATATCCGAGTATAACTTAATAATGGTATCTCTCTGACCTAGCACATCCATCATCTAACTTTATCATGGATCAGATTCGATAAAAAAGGTCTGCTTTGTTAATTTTCCGTAAATGGAAAAAAACTGCCCTCCTACCTAAAGGCAATAATTGAACATCTTTTACTCTCTATTCTCTGAATATTGATACCTCCACTCCACCATTACAAAGATTTGTACATCAGATTATCTGTTCATGAACATATATGTATATGGATAGACGGATAGTCCATGTGAAACTTTAAGTTAAATTTGTATGGTTTTAATTTAGAACTTCAAGGTTATAAAATTTTGGCACCTTACACTTTCAGATTAAAATCTTATATGATAAGATTTTAGGTTAACACCTTTAATTAGGTTTCATACTTTTCTTTAACTACTATTGTCTTTGTCTCCGCTTTCTAAAAATTTCCACACTTTGACTTTTACACTGTTCACTATGCTACTTTGACCATATTTTTTAATTAATAATGTATTTCTATAAACTAATGTTATTAAGTAAATGTTATTGAATTAGTCTCAAATTAATTTGAATTTTATAGATATTAACTTTTTATGATTTATACTAATAAATTACTCTCTCCATAAGAATTACTTGTAATAATGGGTATTATTTAATTTGTAAGAGGTAAAATATTCTAGTGTTGCAAGTTTTTGTTACGGAGGGAAGGAGTATTAGAAATATTAATGATTAAAGTTGTACTTTATCGAGCGTACAGTTCAAAATTTTACAATTTTAAAGAAAACATAGGGAGTACTAGACAAAGCAATATTGAGTAGCAAACCTTGTTGAGTATATACTTCATGTAGTGATTTAGTCAACAAGACAACAAGACATATAGCAAATATAGATTACAACAAACGACGTCAACGATATTGATGTGGTAAATAGAAATATCAAACTGGATACAAACTTATCAATGCCATATATACCATGGCATTTATTACTTTTTTGTAGCAAGTACGTAGGGCACGCAGAAGAACAATGGCATGCACCGTGAACATGCACGGCACATTAATTAATTGGCTTGCTGTCATCAAGCATTGCAGATACAACCATCAATAATTTTTGCAAGGTCAAGCAGATAGTCGATGTACATAGTTGGTTCAGGAACATCCTCATTCATTTTTTCGTATTCGAAACACCACTTGACAATGCAACCCTCTCCCTTTATAGCGACATGCATCTTAGACCTAAAGGTCTTGTAGCAGTTGTTCACGATGAATCCATCATGATAGCTGTACCTCAGTTTCCTGTTCTCCACATCTAACTCTTCAACTCTTGTCTTGAGGGTTAATAATGTCTTCTCACCATTATTATCTACAATGGCAGATTTACAAATTTGTTAATGATAAGATCTTGCTAAATAATACTCCCTCTATCTCAAACTAACATCTTCGTCCAATCATTTTACACTATCTTTTTGTGTCAAAATGTATAAATATATCTTCCCATATGCTTCCTCTCTTTTTGTTAAGTTCTAGGAAGCTCATTGGTACGTGAACTTAGGAGCGTGTTACACTAGGTAAATTTACGAACTTTTATATAACATTTTCACATGTGGCAACACAAACATGCACCTAGTGTTCATTTTTATTAAAAAGTGTTAATTTACCTGGTTTCCCGCGCTCCTAAAACAACATGCCAAAAAGTTAAGTATAGTAGCACTTAAAATGAAAAAGAGGAAGTATACATACAAAAAAAATTACATCTAAGATCTAGTAAATTCATATTCAGTTCCGATTTTCAAAATATCAATTTTATATGATTTTTTGGGTTGCTAATTAAAGATATCGATTTAGTAAAGATTAATCTAAGCTGTAAAAAGATCTTGGACTAGATCATTCGAGATGGAGAGATCAGTCTAGATCAAACTATACCGTAAATAATCAAAGAGATAGGTGATCGATCAACATAGAGGATTGGTTCTTCTCAACTTAAAATTTAAGTGAAAATAACTTTATTTAGAAAAAATAAGTTATATTCGACAAATATAAGTCAAGTTTAACTTTGGCTAGATGTTAAGTTTAAGAAAGACAAAGGTGAAGAGAACATAATTATGGTCGTAATCAAGGATCGAGTGTAAGATACTACACTTACCAAGAACATAAGTCCAATTCTTGAGAGCACCAACCTTATGCCACTCCCCTTCATGAAGCTCAAGTTTGGTTACTTTGTGAGGGCACATTTTGGAAATTAAGTGTGGTTTACAAGCCCAAACATCAAAGAACTTGTCTGCATGACACTTGAGCTCTGTTTGGCCCTCAACCCTTTGAAGCTGCGCCATTTTCAACTCCTTTTAAAACCCTTTTAGTAATTAATGAGCAAATTCTATTGAGGACGAGTGCATGGATATTGATGAAGAGGATGCTATAAATAGAAGTATTTGGGGGTCAAAGATAAGAGTTGCACTCAATAAAAAAAACCATCTATGCATCACTATGAACCACTCCTTCAATTTAGATGATTTCTAATTATTTTTTCAAATTTTAAATACTAAATTATCAAAAAGAAAGGTATCCACTTAACCTAATATTGGACCATTTTGATGGTGGTGATGGAATATCAATTTATCTAATTTATGTGTGCAGCTTTATTTGATAGATTCTATATATTGCTAGCATATTGCTAGCATGCAATCAACTTTGCTTCACATGTCGATCAGATGAGAGAATTCTCTTTATGTATAGTAACTTCATAGTATATTATATAGTAATATAATGTATTCATCTTGTCCATTAATATTGTACATATATTTTTTATTATTAATATTTGATATCATTCATTAATTCTTAGTTATGTACTAAAAAGAGCTGAAAGCTCAAAGATATGTACATTAAAATCCAGCTTAAAGATGCGAAAATTACAAATGACATTGAAATCTACATAGTTGACACGCTGACGTCGAAGAGTCTTAGGTTGACGACTGATATTGTATAATACTAGTAAGTTTCATTAGTTGTTAGTTAATGCCCCCATCTATTCTCATATGATATTGTATCTTTTGATGTACAACCATCAATAGTAGAGTATCATCAAATAGTTACCGGTCGATAACAGTAGTTCCAAACTTCCAATATCATAACAAGTACAAAAGGTATAATTTCAAATAATTGTGTTTGAAAGTACAGGTTATAGAATGAAAAGATAAAGGAAGAGAGAATAATATCAGCTTAAAATAGCTCTAAGAATTGCTTTTGTGCCCTTCAGTTGATAAAGAATAGTACATCATCTTTCTTTTCATATATTCTCTTCAATCTTCCCATTATCTTCTGTAGTAGATACTCTTATTCCCATATTTAAAATAAAAAACTCAAATGTTCCCATTATCTACAATATATATAGTAGATACTCTGATTATTATTCCCATAAAAAAAGAGGTGATACTGTGATAGCTAAAGACGTGGTCGTCCTCCTATCAATTTAGAATCTTTAATTTTTTTATGAACTCTGATTGGTCTCGTTTGGTTGAATGTAGAAGTAGTATTTATCTTAGTTGTTTCTTCGTTGAAGTTTTATTTATTTATTAAGTGACAAGAGGTGATAGATAAAGATGAGGTCGTCCTACTTTTTCTTACGTAAAACCTATATATCACAATGTCTTCCCTTCCCGTTCTTATATGAATCCCTATAAAAACATTTTTCTCTCATATCCTATACTTTGGATTATGTTGCTAAAGTAAAGTGTAATCATTAAAAAGCGTAATTTCTACGCTACACAAAGACCTAGGATGAGGACCATGGGCACGGATCTCCAATAAACATCACACAATGAACAATGAACATCACCCAATGAACAATGAACATCACCCAATTAACATCAGTTGGACATCACCAAATGAACGTCATCCAATGAACATCACCCAATGAACGTCACCCAATGAACAGACTCCAAAATTGATTTGACATGAAAAGTTTTAAATTTTTGAAAATTTGAAAACATCACCCAATGAACATCAATTTGTGTACAAAGAACAATAAGTTAAATCAAGAAAACATCATTTTGATTTCTAGATTTGACATGAAAATTTCAAATTTCATGATTTGATTTGATTTTATTTCAAATCTCGAAAAGTTGTAAAAATGTTCTTTTGATTTGATTTGATTTGATTTTTTTTAATTGAAATAAATGTTCTTTTAACTAAACTTGATGTTTATTGCTTTAAGGTTATATATTTCGAGATTCAAAAGCTTGAATCATATTTAAAAATTGTAAATGTTCTTTTAATTTGATGTTCTTTTAACTGAAATAGATGTTTTTTAACTGAAATAGATGTTCTTTTAACTGAACTTAATGTACATTTCTTTATGGTTATATATTTCGAAATTTCAAAGTTTAAATCATATTTAAAAATTGTAAATGTTTTTTTCATTTAATTTATTGTTCATTTGAGTGAACTTATTGTTCTTTTAACATAAACAGATGTTCATTGGTTGACGTTTTTAAGTTTTCAAAATTTGAAAATTTTCATGTCAAATCAATTTTGGAGTCTTGTTCATTGGAGAACTGATTATTGTTCTTTGCGTGTGAACTTAGTGTTCTTTTAACACAAACTGATGTTCATTGGGTGACGTTTTCAAATTTTCAAAAATTTAAAAGTTTTAATGTCAAATCAATTTTGGAGTATGTTCATTGGAGAATTGATTGTTCATTGAGTGACGTTCATTGGGTGATGTCAAGTTGATGTTCATTGGTGACGTTCATTGGGTGATGTCCAACTGATGTTCATTGGGTGAGGTCCAACTGATGTTCATAATTAGGTGATTTGGGTGATTTTCATTGGGTGATGTTCATTGTAGATCCGCGCATGATCCTCATCCTAGGTCCGTGTGTAGCATCGACCAATTGATAAAAAGAATTGAAAGAATATATGACTTATAGTTGTAACTTATTGTTTGAAAAGATTTTCGTCGTCAATGATAATTATGGTTAACATTATACTATGATGTACTACATCCGTTTGTTTTTAATTGTAATATATTAACCTTTTACACTATTTATCTTCTCTACTTTGACATCCTTCTATTCTTTCTACGTTAGAAAATTTTTAGTCAAATAGGGTCTTGTTATACTATGTTTGAAGTTGTGCATTGACAGAGGAATATGAAGTATGATGCAAACTGAAATCGAAAGGCAAAGAACTTGTGGGTCGGATGATGTTTTTAAAACTACATGCATATCCACTTAGGATAACTAGCCATGCACCAAACTATGTTATCGAATTATTTTGAAAAACAACCATCGTAAGGTTGTAAGCCTGTAACTAGGTTTAGATCATTTAATGTAATAGGACATTATATTTTTTAATTGGTTATGCCCTTTAATTTAAAAAAACATCAGCGTCATTAAATTTTGTTAGATCATTCAATATAAAAAACTTACGTTAGTCATCTTTCAAAAGACAACCATAAAATTTTCAAATTATTTTTGAGTCGAAAATTTTTCAATTGGGTTTCAACTTTCAAGTTTAGATTTTTCATATATGAATCGAATTATTTTTCTTCAGCAATTGTCGGTAGTGTCCTATTTAGTTAAAATCAATTGGTAGGTAGTTTAGCTCTTTAAGCTTATTAAGTTGTTTAACTCTCCTCTTCTTCAATATGGGAAAACACTTTCATTTATATGATGTCACAAGTTCTCAACACTCCCCCTCGGTTGTCTATAATTCTGACTCTGAGTATTTTGGACTTCACCTGAGTTGTGATACCATGTTAAGTTTAGTTAATACTTAATTAGGCTTTATCTAAGAAACTGGCTTCATTGGTACTATATTTTGTCTATACGTTAGTTAAACAAAAGCAAAAAAAATACTAACAAAAAGGCCTATTAAAAGCAGTTGTTGACTTTTGGTCGAAAAATTGGCTTTTCAACTACTGTAAAAATCGTTTACCTATTATACCATATGAAAAGGACAAAAGCCAAAAGTCAACCAAAAATTATTTACCAAACACCCTCGCTATTAGTAAGATACTAAACTTTTAATACATAAATTCTTGGAATAAAAGGTTACACACTTAGACACGTTGTTATTACGGCAACAGTAACATTAATTTACTCAAGATCATCCGATGCACCTTTACATGTGCTACATACCATGCCATTTATTTAAGTAGAACACACAGCTAGTTAGTTGCTTGACTTAACATGGCACACTAGCATGTCATCAAGCACTGCAAAGACAAGCATCAATATCTTTTGCTGAGCCAAGAAGATAGTCGATGTACATATTTGGCTCAGGAGCATTCTCATTCATCTTCTCATAGTCAAAGCTCCACGTCACAATGCAACCCTCGTTACTCTTCGGAGTTACTTGTATCTTGGAGTTGAAGGTCTTGTAGTAGTTATGCACAACGAATCCATCGTGATAACTGTACCTCACAAACCTGTTTTTTTTCAATTTTCATCTATCTTTTCAACTCTTGTCTTGACAAACTCGCGTTCCCCAATCTCATCTACAGTAAATCCAGAAATTTATTATTTTTAGGATTGAGTAATCCCTTTAATATTGTTCTAGGTTGAGATGGGACATTGCTACATCTACCCACTACTAATAGAGGCATTAAAAAATTATTAACCACGCTGAGTTAGATTCCACTGCAACTACACTCTATTAGTGGTGGGTAATTTACCCAGTGAGTAGACAAAGTATTTTTCGTTGAGATGTTAATATCACGTGTGATGTGTCGTGGTTATTGATTAAATTAGGCAACAAACAATATCAAAATATCCATTTTGGAAAATTTTGAGGCATCATTTCTATGACATTAATCACTAAAAGCTATCGGGATATTGAACAAAATGCATGCAGGTGTCCTAAAATACACATACACTTCTAGAGGCATAGGTTATTAATATACTAGATTTTTATGTACGCGATGCGTGCGACAACAATTTTATGATGAAATTTTATAATCTACAGTAGATAATTTTATGGATAGTCGCATCTTACCACCTAAACTTTTCATGTTTTCACAAACTCTCACCTTAATGTTTTTTTTAATAAAAAATTTCACTTACCATTTACAATTTTATTAAAAACTCCCACCACTTAACGGTTTTTGTCAAATTTCATCAACAAAACCGTTAAGTGGGTCCCATATATACATTTTGTTAACAAAATGAAACTTGAAATAGTTGCAATTCTTTCCAAACAGTTGTAATTCGTTATAAATTTACTCTAAATTTGTTGAGGATTTGCCCTTAAATTGATGAAATTGACTTCAATTTCAACGTAAACTAATAATAAAATGCATATATGGGGCCCACTTAACGGTTTTGTTAACAGAATTTAACAAAAATCATTAAGTGGTGAGAGTTTCTAATAAAATTGGGCATGATAGGTGGAAATTTAAAAGAAACTTTCATTAAGGTGGGAGTTTCTAAAAACGTGAAAATTTTAGGTGGTTTTGAACAAAAAATCCTAATTTTATTTGCATACAATGTGTATTTTGGCTACTGTAACATGATAAAATGTGAAGGCATACAACATATTTTATTTTCAAGCTAAATTCATTTTGGCTCATAATTCTTTGAAAACATCCCTTATTCCCCACCATCAACTACAATTTTTGTTATATAATAACCGGCAAGGTACTTTTTGCTCATTGTCCAAATGAGAAAAAAATAAAAAGTACTTGATCATGTTTCTCACTCATGCTAAAATATGTTATCATGATCAAGTTGATCAAATATGCCTTTACTCATGAACAATCAATTACTCATGTATTTCAAAATAAAAAATTTCAAAAGTATATAAAAATATAGCAAAGTGGGTGTCTATCTATAGATCTCAAGAAAATATAATCGTTGATAATTTTTTTAATTGTTTTTACTTTGTAGATTTTTAGATATTTTAGTTAGAAGTTTTGAATATCTTTTATTAAAAATATGATGGTTAAATTTGGAAATAAAACTTAATTACTTAATAAACTCATTGATTATTTTATTTTTTTTCTTTTTTTTCTTTTTGGTGTCCACCCCCACCTCTTCACTTATATAATAGAGATGTATATATCATGCATAAATCAGATGAAGTAGATATTGTGTGCCATAATAGCTGATAATCTAGATTTCGATATTGATTGCAACATTTTGCTTTTCACGTGTCTCATGCTAGCTCATGCAATAAATTTCGGATCTTAATTAATATCTCTGACTAACGATAAGTAAAAATTATAAAAGGATGATATCTTGAAAAAGATTTTGAGACGAATCGAGCAACATCTTATATGAATATACTACAATTATTATCATGCACCCGGGTGCACCCGGTGGCATTATTGTAATTAATGCGAAAATCTGGGCAAGAGTATAAGTATTAAAAGCTTGCCCCAATACCTTGTAGATAGTTTAGCTCAATTGGTCTTGAGGTTTATGTGTTTGATAGTTGGTCATGGGTTCGACTCCCATACCAATCATTTATAATTTTTTTTTACGTTTGTCTTTTCCTCTTCTTTTGGCTTTGAATCTCATTGTTTAATTTTTTTTTTCATGTTTCTTCCATAGTCTTAGTTCTTATTTTAGCTTTTTTTTAATTTTATCTTTTTCAATTATTTTTCATATTGTTGTACTATAATTATTTTTTTGGAGGGATGTTGTATTATAATCGTTATTTTTAAATTAATTTTACGGGTAGAATATATAATTATTATAACACGCCTTTTTTCTTTTTAATATTTTCTATATTCTGTTACAATATATTTTTAAAAAAATTTTAAATAAAAAACTTATTTTATTCTTCTTTGCTTCTCCACTCACTAACTTTTTTCATTTCTTAAAATACATTTCACTCACTTGATTAAAATGAGCAATCGTTTTTGTGCAGCAAGATCAGTAAACATTCTGATCACAATCGAGCGATTTTATTTTACTCATTTGATCAAATGAGCAATCATTTTTGTGCAGCAAGATCAATAAACATTCTGATCACAATTAAGCGGTTTATTTTACTCATTTGATCAAATGAACAATCTATTTGCAAAGGAAGATCGGTAAAGATTTTTGATCTTGAGTGAAGTAAAATAAATCTACTCATTTTGTACAATCAAAAACAAACAGTGAGAGTAAAAAATAAGGAAATGAGCAACATGATTTTCAAAGTAAAACATGGAAAAATATGTTTGATATAGTTCACATTATGATTTGATATTGAGTGAGTTAAATTAACTCTACTCATTTACAAAATGAACAATTTTATTTTACTCATTTTGATCAAATGAGCAATTTATTTTGTCTTGGAGATATATCAATCTGCTCATTTTAGCATGTTTGCTTTGATAAGTAAACATTCTAATCTCAAGTGAGGTAAAATAAATCTGCTCATTCGCAAAATGAGTCATTTTATTTTACTCATTTGATCAAATGAGCAGTTTTATTTTACTCATTTGATCAAATGAGCAGTTTTATTTTACTCATTTGATCAAATGAGCAATTTTAGTTTACTCATTTGATCGAATGAGCAGTTTTATTTTACTCATTTGATCAAATGAGCAATCTTTTTTACACAGGAAGATCAGTAAACATTTTGATCTTGAGTGAGGTAATAAATTTGCTCATTCACAAAATGAGCTGTTACTATGACTTAAATTTTTCTTATTATATTCTTCTTTTCTTTTCCACTCTCTAACTTTTTCCAATTCTTTTTTCAATGTGGAGAAATAAAAACTAAACAAACAATAAGATACCCATTGAAAAATTAATGAAAAAAGAAATATAGCTTTGAAATGAGTAAATATGTTACTTAGTGCAAAAAATTCCTTAAATGAGCAAAAAACTCTTAAACTATTGCTCATTTAATGAAATTATATAATTTGTAGTCAAAAAAAAGAAGAAAATAAATAATATTATTTTCTAATTTGTAGTAGCTTAACATTGGTACGTGGAAAATAAATAAATGAGTAATTTATCTTTTAAATGAGCAATTATATAATTCTTTATTGATTAGTAAACATGTATCTACCGTGTCACATTGACGAATATATTACTAAAATGAGCATTATACATTTCAAATGAGAAATATATCTTAAAATGAGAAAATATATTTTCTAATGTGTTAAAATAAATACCAAATAGAGTAATCAGTTATAATACAAGTAAATGAGCAATATTGTTTTCGAATGAGCAAATTGATTATACTTGAACTTGAAAAATAACTAAATGAGCATCGTAACTTTCAAATGAGCAATATAACTTTTAAATGAGCAATAATATATTTCTTTTAAAAAAATAGGAATAAAAAGAAGATTAATAAAAAATGAGTTGAAGGAGGAAAAAAAACAACAAAGAGTGGTAGAGGGGGGATTCGAACCCGCGACCCTCTAACGCGGAGAGAGCATAGAGGCCCAACCACTGAGGTAGCTTTCACTTAGTGATGTAAAATGGAAGGAAATAGTATTAGAGCTGTTTTGCTGAAGTTCGCGAAAATCACCAAAATGCCACCGGGTGCACCGTGCGCACGGTGCACCCGGGTGTACGGTGCATGGTCTCATGAATATACTTTTTCCTACGTACAAATCACAAACAATAATATGTGAATATTACTAGAGGCAAATGGTTGTAATTAATAAGAAGAACGTATATGTATGTAAGGTGTAATACTTACTATAAACATAATTCCAAGTCTTGACAGCACCAACCTTATCCCATTCACCCTCATGCAGCTCAACTTTGGGAAATCTATTAGGGCACAATTTGGAAACAAGGTGTGCTTTTCGAGCCCAAACATCAAAGAACTTGTCTGCATGACACTTGAGCTCAATTTGGCCTTCAACCCTTTTAAGCTGAGCCATTTTTTCTCCCTCCAAATGATATTAATGCTACTGTGGATGAGTGAGATTTGATGTCTCGAGGTTGAGCAAGATTGTGGTTTAAATAGAAGTGGTGAGGGTTCAAAGATAAGAACTGCACGAATAGCAAGTATGCATCACTATGAACCACTCCTTTAATTTTGTATGATTCCCCAATATGGAAAGTTGTTTATCATCAAGAAAGGCATCAGCAAGACCATATATACGGGTCCATTTTGCTGGTGCTTGTTGCATTGGATAATGTATAGTATAATCTATTTTATTAGTTTGATGATCTATGGTTTAGGTGTTAGATTATGCTCCAAAATTAGTCAAATGATTTTCCTAACAATTAGGATTAGTAGTTAGAATTAAGTTAGTGGGTTATTTATTTTACAATTAATGTATTAAGATATGATTAGTGGCTAGCGAGTATAATATGGTACAGTTCATTTTCTCCACTTTTTAGTTGTGTGCCTAACTTTTAGGTTAGTTATTTCTTATTGTAAGCCTGATAAAGGCTCTTATTGTATTGCGATTAATTGAGCATGTTTAATGTAAAACTTCTCCATATTTTATTTACTTTCTACCCTAATTAATAACTATCATGGTATCAGAGCTTTAGGTTAGATCCTTAGAGGCCAAGAGAGAGAGTAGGAACTAAACCATTGCGAAAGTAAGCCACTGCTGGCCATCTTCCATTTTATGAGTGAAAAAATGTAGGGAAACCACCATGGCAAGAGTGGTTGAGCAAAAATGATTGTGATTACATGCAAGTTGTGAAAAAAAGTGCTTCACAAAGTTGTGGTGAATAGAAGTGCTTCACTAGGTCGTGTGGGGAGATGTGCTCCGAAAAAATATGTTGATGATAATGTGCAAATGGCTACATGCAAAATAGAATGTTGTAGATGGCTATTACAACTTTTAGAGCAATGGGGTGTGTGGATTATACTCCAAAATAAGTTAGTCAAATGATTTTTCTAACAATTAGAATTAGTGGCTAGTATTAAGTTAGTGAGTTATTTATTTTATGATCAAATGTATTAAGATGTGATTAATGGCTAGTGGTTATGGAGTATATGGTATGGGTCATGTTCTCCACTACTTAGTTGTGTGCCTAACTTTTAGGTTAGTTACTTTGTATTGTAAGCCAATAAAGGCTCTTATTATATTGCGATTAATTGAGCAAGTTTAATGTAAAACTTTTTCATATTTTATTTACTCTCCTCTCTTATTGTATCACAAGAAAGCTTTATTCGGTAAGATTTGTTTTGGGAGGCATTTCGGAATGAGGTTAGCGTAGGAAAAGATGAAGAAGATGAAGATCATGAACATAGGTGGTGTTAGATGAGATAACGTAGATGATGGAAGGAAAGAGAGATAAATGAAAAACTATTACCTCATTTGAAGGGGGGAACAATACAGAAGATGGGTAAATAATATCCCTCTCCTTACACGACCATCTCATCTACAAAATCACCTACATATACCTTCATATTCTTCACTTTTCTTTGGTTACTCCATACGTTATATAAGACTCTGTTGAGTTCAGTAGAAATAAGTTCTGTTCAATAAAAATAAGTTTGATTCGGTAAAAATAAGGTGAACTAAAAAGGCCTTAATAATAATATTTGCACTAGTGTCTTATATTTGCACTATTATCTTATTCTGTCAAAATTTATGTAGGAACCATGACTGCATGACACTTGGGCTCTGCTTGGCCTTCAACCCATTGAAGTTGAGCCATTTTCAGCTCCCTTTGTTAGGTTTCTCCAATGAGAAAATTCTGTCGAGGATGAGTGCATGGGTATCGTTGTAGAGGTTGCTTTAATTAGAAGTACTTGGGGATCAGCAATAAGAATTGCACTCACTAAGCTAGAACAGCAATTATATTATGCATCACCATGAAGCACTACTTGAATTTGGATGATTCTCCATTATAATTCCATAATGAAAATTCTAAATCATAAAAAAAAAGGGTATGTCCACTTAACCTAATAATGGCCATTTTGAAGGTAATGATGGAATATATAAAAATCATTTTATCAAATTGATGTACACAACTTTATTTCATAGATTCGTTGCTATGATGGTATATATATACCATTCTTCTTGTGTGAGTTTCTTTAAATAATTCTATCTCTGTTTTGGATGAGACGAGATAAAATTCTTTTTATAGTTAAGATTAAAAATCTGGAATATCAATTAGTTTTGTGTAAAGGACAAATCGTCGTGGTTTAGTAGCATTAGACATGTATAACTATAACGTAGTAACTAAATGTATGATTAAAATATTTTACTTATTTGTTTTACATGTTATTTTATTATATTACTTAAAATGTCTAATCATGCATTATTTATAGTTATTCATGATGCAAAGAAAGGGATTTGAAAATTGCAAGATCCGTAAATCAAAACTCTTGAAGAGGCTGAAATCACAAATGGCGTTAAATCCACCAATCTAGTAACATAGTTGACGCCTAAGAGTGAGAGGTGGATAACTAATATTGTACAGCAATAAGTTTTTTTTTAATGAATAAAAATTTAACATCCGCCATTAATTACGATATACTATGGCATGCTTTTTAGATATTCATATGGATTTGAGATCGAATTTTCATTTTTTTCCCCAAATACGAATCAGGTTTAATTTCTTCTTTGGATCGAGCGAAGCTAGCTCAAATCAACTTCTTGATGATATATACAAAAAAAAAAAAAGCCACCAAACTAGTTTTACTTAGTACTATAAGGTAGTAATAAACTTGTACTCCAATACATAAATTCTTGGGCGTAGAAATTACAGAGGTTGTTGTAGCAATAGTATTTAAAATCATGTGATGCACCTTTATGTGCTACGTACCATGGCAACCATGCCATTTATTTATAGTATAAGTAGAGCACACCGCACACGGCTAGCTAGTTGATGGACTTAACATAGCGCATTCAACATTGGCATGTCATCAAGCACTGCAAAGACAAGCATCGATATCTTTAGCGCTGCCAAGCAGAAAGTCAATGTACATATTTGGTTCAGGAGCATTCTCGTTCATCTTCTCGTACTCAAAGCTCAACGTCACAATGCAACCCCCGTTACTCTTCGGAGTTGCTTGTATCTTCGACTTGAACGTCTTGTAGTAGTTACGCACGATGAATCCATCATGATAGCTACACCTCACAAACCTGTTTTCTTCGTCTAACTCTTCAATTCTTTTCTTAACAAACTCGCATTCACTTATATCACCTACAGTGACAAATTCAAAAAATTATTGTTAGGATTGTTTTATCCCTGCAAAAATTATTCTAGCTTGATATTTTCTGTCTACTGTCGTGGTTGCTGATTAGAAGCGTAAAGGCAATAAAATATATTTTTTCTTAAAAATTCTAGGGCGTCATTTCTTTGATAGTTCGTGGTGTCTATCTAAGATACATTATATATCCAATATATGTAACGTAACCAATATAGGTGTCATGCATTTAGTTGGTTAAGTTGTCGAATTTTAGGTGAGACATGCATGGTTTGATTCTCATCAAGTTCATGTTTGCGTTTTTCCCTTGCTCCCTCGTTGTGCCCTTTTTCTAACTAAAAAAATTAAAGAAATATGCATTCACTAATCCATCAAGCATGCATAATAATAACAATAAAAAAAAATTATATAGCTAGGTTAAATGATATTAAAAATATATTAAATATATTCTCGAAAAAAGATAATCAGATTAAATCAGAAAAAATCATGTAAAGAAGATACTACGCATATATAGTAGCTGATAATCTATTAAATGTAAAAAAGAGGTAATACTTACTGTATACATAATTCCAAGTCTCGAAAGCACTAACCTTACCCCATTCACCCTCATGCAGCTCGATTTTGGGGAATTTTTTAGGGCAGAATTTGGAAATAAGGTGTGGTTTGCGAGCCCAAACATCAAAGAACTTGTTTGCATCACACTTGAGCTCGGTTTGGCCTTGAACCCTTTTTAGCTGAGCCATTTTCCCTTCTTCAAATAAATTAAATACTACTATTTAGGAGTAATATTTTCTGATGTCTTGATGTTGAGCAAGAAGGTGGGTTTAAATAGTGGTGGTGGAGGTTTTAAAAGATAAGAGTTGCACTGATCTTTAGAGTATCAATTTAGCAAATTGCAAGTATGCATCAGTATGAACCACTCCTTTTTTATGATTCCCCAATATGGGATGTTTTTTCTCCTCAAGAACAAGAAGGGCATCAACGAACAACACCATAACTACTGGCCCATTTTAGTGGTCCATTGGATAATGTGTAGCATAATGTGGTTGACTTGTTTTATTTATAGACCTCTATTCGGACATTTTTCATGAGTTACCTCTAAAGTTACTTTAAAAGAAAGCATAAGTTATCACCTAAAGTTTTGAACAAAGCATGGTTATCCCTCAAGTTTGTATCAAATTAAATCCATCATAGAATATTAAAATCAGTTACTGCCTATGTTTTCATCACCTCTTTCATCATAGAATATTAAAATCAATTACATTATTCATACGCTCTCCTTTAACCTTATTTTGTGATTGATATATAAGAATAAATATTATCATGTGGGATCTTGTTATATTCGTCTTGATATATGCTTAATTAATATCAACTTTTTATAATTTTACTTGAATAAATTAGAGATATTAACGTTTAAGTAGTGCATTGGGACGCAGAAAACTCCCTATATGTCGCAATAGATATGGAACGAAGGTATTACACTGAGCATGACAACATGTTAGATCCCCATTCCCCCTCCCCCCTTGTGCAAGGGTTTCTTCTTACTTAATATAGTCTCATACTTATAAATGAGATTATATTTATGACAACATGGTAGACGGAAAAGTCATCAAGCACTGGAAAGACAACCATCGATGTCTTACCCTAGTAGAAAATCCTTGTAAATTTTTGGTTCCGGAGATTCTCATTCATCTTTTCGTAATCAATGAATTTTCACAATGATCCCTCTTCTTTTTTTTGGTAGCCTTTCCGACTACATCTAAATCCGACTCAGGACACGCACGTGAATGTGATGAGTGAGTCTCCCAACAAGGATTTTTGCATAAGATAAGGCTCAAACTCGAGATCCTCCTCAAACAATATCAAGCCGCTTGCCACTTAATCCAACCCCACGTTAATAAGTAGTAACCCTCTTCTTTTGGAGTTACTTGTATCTTTGACTTGAGAGTCTTGTAGAGTTGTAGTATTCCTTTACTACCAAACCATCTTGGTAGCTATACTTCATGCACGTATCTCCTTCATCGAACTCTTCAATTCATATTTTGACAAAAGTGTCTTCCCCGATCTCATCTACTATGGCATATCCAAAACGACATTTAAGATCATTGGCCTTCAAACATTACACTAAAAATTACTCTCTTCTGCCCTTTTAGTTGTTTCAATCCTATTTTGCATAAGAGTAGGTTAAAAATACTATAATAACTTTTGTGGGTACATAATCCATGAGATTTCGCCATAATTTTTTTATAGAAAAATAGTAATTTATTCATCGATTTGAAGTCATACAACATTTACATTATAAGCCAAAACAAGCAAATACATATCAAACTGAAATTAATAAAATTCTAACTTAGCAAAACCACGATCATTCAGGATATCTAACACTTTGGAAAACCCTCGCCTTTCACATCATTATTGGTTGCAACCTTCTACAAGGGGGTCTATCAATCTATTGTAGTTTTGAAGTAGATTTGAATTCAAATCAACTGATTGTAAGCGAAGTATTGACGTATATTGCAACTCCGCACAAATTCCAATCAACAACAAAACCTTTAGAATCACATGATAACAAATAACAAAGTCGACAAACTCTCAATGGAGAGAGATAACCAATATATGAGTAGATATAACCAATAGATGAGTAGAAAAATTCTCCACAGAGAAAGATTGAAGTTTATTAGTAACAATAACATTAAAACATTTAAGCAAAAGGGAAAATTGGCTTACCTTCACCCAAGAGGGTGGTGGTAACCCCTAGATCAAAACTAGGGCTTTATGCGAGAGAAGAAGGAAAATATGAGTAGGTAAATGGGTCATTCAAAGGCCAAAAGTTACTTAAAAAAAGAAATGAAACATATTATAACTCAAGGAATCGAAAGTCAATAAAAAAAGTTAATAAGATTGACTCACGCGTACCTTTTTAAACTATTTTAGAAAATGTGTCTAATGCTTAATATAAAACTATACTCTTGATACCCTAATACATTATCAAATAAGCCCAACTTAATATTGCCATAAAGGTTTGGTTGCAAGGAAAGTTTTATTTGGAAGAGCTATTTTCCAAATTTTCTTGTTTGCTTTGGGTCAGAGTTAGCGGGGAAATGTGAGTTGAAATTTATATGTTAGTATCCATTTATTAAAAAGGAAAAATTGACCATGATAATACAAACTATGTCCATTTTGTCAATAATAATCCCTACTAAGCTTTATTTTTGTATAATCCCAACTATTGGGGAGGTCCGCCACAAACACCCCCAGCTGACTTGCAACCGGTTGAAAAGGTAATTTTTTTTATTTTTCTTTTATTATTCCTTTTGTTTTCTACTCCCACCCCAACTCCTACCCACCACCATAACAGCCACCCCCTCTCCCTCTGCTTCCCCCCCATTCCCAAAACCCCCTCACTGGAATTTGTCGACCATATTGAAACCACCTCCCTTGCCTCCCCCTCCCCTTCATCTTCCTCCCTGATGACCAAAATCGTCACCCTAACCACCCTAATTTGAAGATTTTCGGAGGTATTTGAAGGTGGTGGTGGTGGGTTTGATTTTCGAAGCCAAGGAAGAGGGAATGGGGTGAGAGGGAGAATGAGCGAGAAAAAGAAGTGGGGTTGCGGTGGTGGGATCGTGATGGTGGCTGTGAGTATGTGACCATAGGCTTCGTCGACGAGATTGGTTGCGAGAGAAAGAGAGCAGAGTGGCGGCAGAGGTTTGTGGGAGGTGGCTGTAGTTTGACCGTCGATGGTTGGTGACAGATAGAGGTGGGCGGGTTTGAATGTAGGTGGGAGAGGAGGTGGTGGCTGTTGGGTGGGATTGCGGTGGTCGCTGGCGGCAGAGAGAGAAGGATACGGGGGCTGGGATTATTGGTTGTTGGGTGAGTTGCAGGGGAGGGGAGCGAAAGAGGGTGCTGAAGGGGTGGTGGCGAGGAGAGGAGTGGTGGTGGTTGGGGGGTGGCTGGTCTGTGTTGGCGAGGGGAGGGAAGGAAGGGGGTAAAAAGGGGTAAAATTAAAACTTAAAATAAAATAAATTCAATTGTAAATATCCAATTAAAACATAACATGTGGCGTGTTTACCTATTAAACAGGTTCCCTTCAGGTTACGGGGTGTTTGTGGCGGGCCTCCCCAATATTTGGAATTATACAGGAATAAAGCTTAGTAGGGATTAATCTTGGCGGAATGGGCATAGTTTGGATTATCCTGGTCAATTTTTCCTGTTAAAAAAAGCGTGAACTCGCATTATCGTCCTTCATGTGTCAGCCATGTCATTCACTCATATGCCACCATTGTACCTCTTATATGGCGATTTTTTACCCATTTTTTTAAAAATAGGAGCTAAGAGGATTTAATGATTAAATTAAAGTCTTCTACCTCTTACATGATTAAAATCATGACACTTGCCACTATGTCATATCATTTTTTTGGTTTCAAAAGCTACATTTAATTAGTAAAACTAAACGACTAATGATTTAACGATATGATTAAAGCCATCTATCTCTCATATGATATCTAATATTAATGATTTAAATTTTTGTAAAAAAAGCTTTCGAACCGCTTACCTCTTACATAAAAGTGTTAGTATTCTACCACCAAGCTACATCTTTTAATTATAAGCGAATTTCAATTATAACTAATGGATACTTACGCCAATACAAAATTTGGAAAATAGAACTCCAAACCCAAACCTAGGAAAAGTTGTTTCCACAGCCCATTATATAGGCATTTGGGTAGATAATTTTGATATGTTGTTTAGCCCATAATAGTAATAGATACTCTTTTAGAAATCAGTTTCGTCTTTGGTAAATTTACCAACGGCTATAGTCATAGTGATCCTTCTATTCAACTACTTCGACCATTTCCGAGCACCCCATAGCAATTTTTGGAGTCCGAGAATTCTATTATTTCATTTATAGATGATTTGATTTCTTGTACACCGGCCCTTAGCTATACGGTTTCGGAAAAAAATCCTTTAGTGGTTCATAAATTAATTTATGTTAAAGTAAATTCCTAAATTCAATTATTCCTTAACTTAGTAGACTGAACTATTAATCTTTTGAAAGAGCTCTTCAAGGAACAACTGATCTCCTCTCGTTACCGATTGATCTTCAAACCGACCCTTTATTTTTATCAACGATAGTTTTATAATATACGAAAATAATCAAGAAAGATAACAAATATTGAAGATTTAAAATTGAAAAATTTGTAAAAAAAACTACTACAAACTTTACACTTTTTGAAAAAAAAACCCACCAGTTACCTTCTTTTTTAAAAAAATTTACTACTACTTCCTCCGTTTCTCAATACTTGCAATATTAGCATAGTAATCACTATTCATGTACCAATCTTATGTCATATTCTCTCACAAGTGTATAAGAGAAAACATAGCCAAGTAGGGTCTTATTTGATCTTAATGTATACTTTCATAATACCAACTTTTCATAATCTTTACTTATCAATAACTAGAGATATTAAGGTTCAAAGTATTGCATTGAATAGCATGTAAGCAAGATTGTTGCAAGTATTACGAAACACAGGAAGTATTATTTTTTCAGACCAACGAATAAAGATATGAGACTATAGACCGAGCCAATTGGCAAGACCAATTCGTCGTTGTCGCATACTTACCCATATTGTCAAACGTAACAACATTAATGTATAGGTGATCGAAGTAGATTCATAAACCATACATACTGATGAGACAAAAGTCTACGTTTAATGTAATCTTATGTTATTACTCCCTCCGTCCTAAAATTCTGCTACGTTTTGAACAAAAAGTACTTTACTTTTTGATCAAATGTAGCAGTTTTTTTGGGACGGAGGGAGTATAATTTTATTTGTATGGTACAATCAAACACATGTAAACCTTAAAATTAAGGAAAATTTGAAAATTACTACCTTTTATTTTCAAGTTATTAAAAGTTCTCACCTTATACTTTTTTAAAAAATTACCACCATAAAGTTACCTATTCTTTAAAACTTCCCACCTCTTAACAGCAGCCCCTCTATTTGTCCGTTTGTGGGGACCACAAACCAAATACCTCCCTCAGTTTCCCTCTTTATATACCTGTTCTTCCTGATTTTAAAAGGGGTCGTACCAACTCTTGAATTGTTTCTGAAAGTAGCATCAAAATTGGGAGATTTTAGAGGATTTTTTCCATAAAATCATCAACAACGATCAAATATCAGGTAATTCAACATCTTAATTTTACAATATAGGTTTCAATTTTTTAGATTCTGAAAACTAGGGTTTTCGTTCAATAAAATTGGGGGAATATGTTGCTGTATTTCTTGAACTGAAAATTGAGGCAAAATTTGAGTATAACAGGAGCATAACAAGTAATTGGGATTGATTCCATTCTAATGTGTACAGGTAATGACTAAAAAAGTTGATGGAGGTGTTACTAAATTTCATTGGGGCCCACAAAGTTGCTGAGTATGAGAGAGAGGGAGGTATTTCCTCTGCAAAGCCTGATGAGGATGACAAGAAAGGGAAGAATCTGAATGAAAGGGGAGTGATGAAGGAGAAGACAAAGCTTTTAGGTTGGGAGATTCTAAAATTCGAAGTCATAGAGGAGGGAGAATGAAAGAGAAGAGGGAAACTGAGTGAGGTATTTCGTTTGTGGTCCCCACACAAACAGACAAATAGAGGGGCTGCTGTTAAGAGGTGGGAAGTTTTAAAGAATAGGTAATTTTATGGTGGTAATTTTTTAAAAAAAAAGTATAAGGTGGGAACTTTTAATAACTTGAAAATAAAAGGTGGTAATTTTCAAAAAATTCTAAAATTAATTAAAGCACAGCAGAAACTAAATTAGTTGATTGACTTTATTCCTTCAAAACCAACCTAACGACGCATGCTTGCACCATGAATGTGACAATATAGCATATGGGCATGTATCATCAAGCATCAATATCCTTGGCAAGGCCAAGTAGAAAGTCGTTGTACACATTTGGTGCAGGAGCATCTTCCTTCTTTTTCTCATATTCCATGCTCCACTTGACAATACAATTCTCGCCGTTTGGTGCAATTTCAATCTTGGATCTCAGGGACGAGTAATAGTTTTCCAAGATGTATCCCTCATCATAGCGATACTTCACTGATCTAGTCTCTTCGTCTAAATCTTTTTTTCTTTTTGGGAAAGAGCATAAATTAATTAACTACATAAATATTACAGTGAATGTTAGATAAACATGTTTGATGATGTCTAATGGCTTCTACAGCCCCACGCATATTATCCAAAAGTAAAGAAATATTTAAGTTACAACCATTGCCTACAAAAGGAGAGGAGCGTACTGTTGCAGTACCATTACAGACAAAATTTTGCTCCCTCGTCCACCTAGCTAGCTTGTCTGCATCCTCCAAGCAGCTCCTTCCAACCTTGGCTATCTCCTTTGTTCTAGTCCTTCCTGGGTGTTCCCTGCACATAGTAGCCACATTGCAATACCAGTCTTTAATTACAGGGGGATGAGTGATATGATCCATTGAGATTTTGGAATCCGAAAACAGATGAATGTTGCACAAATCATTCTCTATTATCCATTCTAAGGCTTCATGGATTGCTTTGTATTCAGCAGTGGTAGCATCACTGCTTCTCAATTTTTTGTAGAAGGCCATGTGACACTGATTTTGGCTATTTCTCAAGACCCCTCCTATTCCTACTTGTAGTGTTTTGTGGCAGAAGGAGGCATCCACCTTGAGCATGAAGTGATTGGGGTGTATTTCAAGACTGTCTCTCAGTGATTTGTCATTACCTTGGTTGGTGTTTGCTTTCACAAACTCAGTTGTGAGGCTCAAGGTCTGATGGTGTTTCTGTTGTGCCTTGGTGTTCTTTTGTTGAAAAACCCACCTATTTCTTTTTTTCCGAATTTCCCAACAACCTATGCCAAATTTTTTGTTCCAGTTCACTTCAGTGTCATCTTGATCATTGAAAAGGTTCTTAGTGATCCATGTTTCATCATTGTCTATATGGAATTGTGTTGGTAGCTAATTAAAGCATTGCCAAAATTCTTGAGCTATTGGACAATGTCTCAAAACATGGGGCCAAGTTTCAGGTATATTAGGGTAAAAGGGACAGTTTTGGTTCATTTGAAACCATCTGTTGTATGTGCAGGGTGGTTTTAACAGGTAAGGCATCCCAAAAAACATACCAGAGGAAGAATTTGACTTTGGGTGGTAAAGGGAATTGCCAAAGTTTGTCCCAACTCTTGGTATTCCTAATTAGTGTGGTGATTGGAGAGGGTATTTGTGGTGTGTTGTGGTTGTGGTATTGTTGGCAAAGCTCAGCATAAGCTGTCTTGGTGTTAAAGAAGCGCCCTTGAGCCAGGGAGCAGGTGAGTTCATCAGTGCCATCCTTAGGAATAAAAAGAGCAGAGATAACAGAGACTATATCTTTGAGTAGCACCAGAGATAGATCGTCAAAATTCCAAGTTCCCTCTCTTAAGCAATCAAAGACCTTCATGGTGAGGTCTGCTGGGGTTAGTGGGCCACTAATTAGGCTTCTCAAACTACCTTTCCTAGTCCATTCATCTAACCAAAAGGAGATATGGTCTCCATTACCTATAGACCAAATAGCAGACTTAGTGAAGCTTTCCCAGCCCTTCCCAATGTCCTGCCAAATATGGGATCCTCTTTTGAAGCTATTGATCCCCTGTGTAGAGTTACAGTATTTGGCCCTTAGGATTTTAGTGGCTAGGTTGTCATTTGAGTGGACCTTCCAACATAGTTTAGTCATGGAAATCTCATTAAGGATCATGTGTGATCTACAACCAGTGCCTCCTAATGTTTTGGGTGCACAAAATTTTTCCCATCTTATCAAGTGTAACTTCTTCTTCTCCTCAGTTGACCCCCAGAAGAAGTTCCTCATTGTTTTATCTAGTTCTCCCAGGCATTTTTTGGGTAAGGCTAGACAGTTCATAGGGTATAAAGACATGGAGTTCATAGTGGCATTAATAAGTGTTGACCTGCCTGCCTTACTTAAGAATTTGGTCTTCCAAGTGGCTAGCTTTTCCTTCATTCTTTTGGTCAAAAATTCTAGTTGGTTGTAGGTGGGTCTTTTGTCAGTTAGTGGATAGCCTAGATACTCTCCCAAGTCTTGGCTGGCTTTGATACCTAGCATCCCAGTGAGTGTTGCTATTTGGTTGGCTGGGGTATTTTTGGAGAAGTAACATTTTCTCTTACTATGATTGACTTTCGGTCCTGAGATCTCCCTAAACTGTTTTAGGGTTTCAAGGATAGAGTTTAAAGATGCTATGTTGGCTTCTCCAAACAGTATAAGGTCATCAGCAAATAGGAGGTGAGAGAGTTTGAGTTTTGATTTACCAAAGCTTAATGGGGTCCAATCTCCATGCTCACAGGCAGAGTGAATGAGTTTTGAGAGGTGTTCCATGCAAAGAATGAAGATATATGGTGATAGTGGTCTCCTTGCCTAATCCCCTGGAAGGTGTGACTATGTCAGACTGTTCCCCATTGACATTGATGGTGAATGTTGTGGATGTGATGCAAGACATGATGAGTTGGCATGTGTTTTGGTCTAGCTTATAAGTTATGAGACATTCTAGGATGAAATCCCATTCCAACCTATCACAGGCTTTTTCTAGGTCTACCTTAATGGCTAGGTAACCCCTCTTACTCTTAGTTGTTTTCATAGAGTGCAGGGCTTCAGAGGCAATGATATAGTTGATGTATGTCCCTCTATTAGGGATGAAGCTATTTTAGTTAGGAGAGATGGTGCTATTGATTAAGGGTCTTAGTCTTTTAACTAAGGTTATGAATTTGGCAGTGGTGGGGGATAGACTAATAGGTCTGAATTGTTTGACTATTTCTGGGTGTTCTACTTTAGGAAGTAGAGTGACAATAGCCTCATTCATTGAGGGGTCCAAATTCCTGTTACTAAACACATTGTAACAGTAGTGATAGAGATCATTTTTGATGACCTGCCAATGTTTCTAGAAAAAGTAGTTGTGGAAGCCACATCTTTCCAAGGTGCTTTCCAAGGGCTGGAACTAAATACAACATTCTTTATTTCTCTCACAGAAGGAGTGAAGGCTAGGTTAATGTTTCCAAAGTCCCTGTTGGGTCTAGGGGCAGAACATTTCTCAGTTGTGAAGAGTTTATAGTAGAAAAGCCAAATGTATGTTTTAATTTCAGCATTGGTCTTAAACTCTTGTCCTACTTCATTTTTCAAAAGTGTGATTCTATTCCTCCTTCTCATCCTAATGACAGAGTTATGAAAGAAACTGGTGTTCTTATCTCCTGATGTGAGCCATTTCTCTCTGGATCTCACTCTCCAGAACTCCTCCTCTTGGTCTAAGATTCTATCTAAGTCTTCTTGTAGGGAGAGTTCTAGTTCCCAAAGGAATTGATTATTGGGTTCTGAGTCTAGGTGTCTTTGGATTCCATTAATTCTGCTCATTATCTTCCTTTTGTTCTTAAAGATGTTACCAAACCTGCTAGCAGCCCAAGGTTGGATGTGGTTGGGTAGAGTTTTCAATTTGTTGGTTAGGTTGTCATTCTTTGCAATCCAGAAATCATTGATTAGGCCAGTGAAGGAAGGGTCTTGGTACCAAAGAGGTTCCAGTTTGAATGGTTTAGGGTGTTTGTGAGTGGTTGGTTGGTGTTGGAGGTTGATGATTAATGGATTGTGGTCAGAACCAGCCCTAGTTAGGGTGTTGAGTACCATGTCTGGACATACCAATAGCTCAGAGTTGGCAAGTGCTCTATCTAAGCGTTCCATAATTGGCTTCTTCTTCTGTTTATTTTTCCAAGTGAATTTGATCCCATTGCAACCCAAGTTGGTAAGTCTGCAATCATCTAGACAATCCCTAAAGGCTTTCATTCTTTTCAGTTTAACTGATTTCCCCCCAAATTTTTCCGATTGACACAACTCTCGTTAAAATCCCCTAATGCTAGCCAAGGTAAGTTCGAATCAAGGGCGATATTTCTCAATACATCCCATGTTTCTAATCTAGATTTAAAGCTAGTACTAGCATAAATGCAAGATAATAGAAAAGTGTATTTAGAGTGGTGTACCTGAACGACGCCATGGATCATGTGGATGTCTCTCTCCATGTTGGTGAAATCCACCCTGGAGGAGTTCCACAAGACCAGCAGACCACCCGAGAAACCCCTAGGCTCAGCAAAGCAGTGTTCATCGAAGGGGAGGGATTCAATGATTGGAAATGAATTCTTGATGGAGGTTCTTGTTTCACAGAGGAAAACCAAATCAAGATTATGTTCTTGAATGAGATGGAGTAGGTTAGTCTTAAAACTGGGCCTAGATATGCCCCTAGTATTCCAGGCTAGAATAGACATGTCAGTTGGAAGAGAGTTCCTCAGTTGGGAGTATCCTCCCCTACTCGAGTTTCCCTTGTTCTTCCTCACTCTTCCCTTTGAGAATTCGAAAGTTTCCTCCTCCTTCAGTAGTTGGAAAACAAACTCCGTTGTCCAGAGATCCCATTGTTCCTTTTCCTCCTCTTCTTGCAATTCTTCTTGCTTGATGTATGGTTTGTTTATCGGATTTATGGAGACTGCCAAGCCTTCGAAGGCCCTGTTTGTATGTGCTAGGAACACCGCATTCATGTGGCTATCTATGAACATGCTCAAATGGGAGGTCAATAAATAATTCGTCCTCAATAGAGGCAAGATCGGAGCTGGATCTATAAGGAATATACAATCCTCCCTCACTACTGTTTCTTCCTCCTGTGGCACTGTCTTGTACCAACCCCTCACAATTTTTGCTATCACTGGGCATAAACCTTGGAGATCTACGATGTTTGGTATGTGTATTAAGTGTTTCTCCTTCTCGCCTTTCAATTGGTACACCATTTCTGTGAAAGGCACGTCTGCGTATGTTGGTTTGACAATGAACTTCCTGATAATGTGAGGTTGGACCACAATCCATCTGTTGGGGGCTCTGATTAGGAAACGACAATTGTTGGGGTTGATTTCTGGTTGGGTAATCACCGGCTTCTCCGAAAAGGAGAGATATTTTGGTGTGTTCACGCATTTGGTTTTGATAATGTCGGTAGGTGGTGCTATTGGTGGTATTTGGTATGGTTGTTGTGAGGCTGGTTGTCGTGTTTGGAAGAAAGCTTGCAATATTTGTTGTGGTCTGGGTCCATTGGAGAAAAGGAGACGAGTTACCACGAAGGAGTTGGTTTTAGAGTTACAGAGTAATTTAGGGTTATGGTGAAAGGGGGGTTAGGAGGGGTTGTTTGTTGCGTTGTGTGTTGGTAGAGAGAGTTGACACGTGACAGTTGTTGGTTTGTTGTTGGGGATTCCAAATAGATAAGATGTTATCCTCTTCGACACTCATTTTGATGAATGCATTTTCACCAATAGCGCCTATGATTAGGTAGGACGATAAATTAGCTTTAAATGTCCTTTCAAAAAATTATATCATAAGAGTAGTCTTAATATTATTCGATCCTTTTTAGTTCAATTTAGCTCATAAAATAACCTTGACGGTCTGCTCAAGTTAGTCATAAACTATTATTATTTAATATTTCCGTCATGATTTAATTATATATACATAAAATATACGAGTACAATACTCAGGAAATTTGAAGAAGAAAAAAAAGAATTTCCCATAGGTCCCAAAAAAAATTATACTCCCATTTTTCATTAAAATAATTGAAATAAACTATATTTTACACTATTCACATTATCATTTTTTGTACTTCATATTCGTAAAAATAAAAATAAATGCGGGATTTTGTTAGATGCGTCTCAAACTCAAATACTTCCTCCGTTTCATAATAGATGTCACATTGTTATTAAAACGGACTCCTAGGCAAAATTTCTAAAGCATATTTAAGCAAATAATTAACCATATAGCCACCAACTCCACCCAAGAAACCACCACAGAACCCATCGCCACCACTACCCACCGCCACCGCCACCTCCACCCATGAAACCATCACAGAAACCACCGCCACCACCACCCACCGCCACCTCCACCCACGAAACCCACTAAAATCCACCCTAACCAACGAGTGAAACCCCACGAAATCCACCCCCCCACGCCACCTTCGATCTCTCGATTAGTTAGGGTTCAAGTGGCTCTCTTCCTCTTCTCGATCTCTCTGCTTCTTCATCAGGAATCGATATTCCCTCTTCCTTTTCTTGATTCGTTCTTCCCTCTTCCTCTTCTCGATTCGTTCTTCCTTCTTCTCTCTTCTCGATTTGTCCTTTCCCTATTCTCAATCTCTCTGATTCTTCGTCAGGGTTGGTGGCTGACGAATTTCGTGGTGGTGGTTGATTAGTTAGGGTTTCGGCGGTCCTTCTCTCTGGTTCGACGGTCGAATTCGGTGGTGGTGGTCGAATTAGGCGGTCCGTCTCTTTGGTGGTCGATTAGTGATCTTCTTCGTCAGTGGCTGATGAATTTGGTGGTGGTGGTAGCTAGGGCTGGATAATTTGTTGTTGGTGGTGGTGGTTGGATAATTTTATTATGGGTGTAGGTGGTGGTAGTGGTTGGGTAGGATGGTGGTATAGTGGTGAGAGAGAGGGATAAAATTAGGAGAGAGAGTGGTGGATGGGTAAAATTATATTAGTATTAATTAGGTTATTTAGCACAATTAAACATGTTTTAACCTTGTTAATAAGGGTAAAATTGACCTTTCACACACTAAAATTTAAAAATAAGGAAAAAACATTATGGCATCTATTTTGAAACACCCATATTTGTATAATGTGACATCTATCTTAAAACGGAGGAAGTATAATTTTTTGCGAGATACCAACTTTTATGATTTCATATATACATAATTATAGAGATTATTGTTCAAAAAGTGTACATAAATAATGAAAAAGTAAAAACGTAACTATAATTCCCACTGATGACAACACCAACCTTGCCCCACTCGCCTTCATGCAACTCATAATTGCAAATTTTATCCGGACACATTCCAGAGACAAGGTATAATTCATTAATTTGTGAGCCCAAAAATCAAAGAACTTGTCAGCATGGCACTTGAGCTCTATTTGTCCCTCAACCTTTTGAAGTGGAGCCATTTTTCCCTCCTTCAATAAGATGGAGCAATTAATTAACAAACTTCTAATGTTTTAAACGTAGTTGTGTCTGTGAAAGAAGAGCACAAGGGTACTCTAATAAATAGGAGTATCATATATACAAGTGATGCAAGCTGAAAGATAAAGAGTTACAACTTGCATTGTCTTAATTAACATCTTTATTCTTTCTATATTGACCACTCCTTTAGTTTGGAGGATTCCCCTCGCAAATTTGCAACTTATATTCTAAAGGATAGAGTACTATAGCTTCTGCTGCAGCAAAAACAAAGTGGTAACTGGTACGTTTGTCGTGGAGGTTTGATATATGTATAACCCATAGACTTGGCTGACCTTTAGAAGTTAGTCGTTTGTGAAGTTGTGAATAGAGGCAAAACAGGTTTATTGATCCGAGTAGATTCTTTTTTGGTTAGATGCTTTTTTGCTTAGATTCATTAATTAGATTCGGGTGTTCACAGTAGAGTCGGCATGCCATGTCATGTTGGCTTCCATGCCATATTATTAGAATGAGGCAAGGAAATTTTGTTTCGTATAAACTTATGTCAAAATTTCAAAAGTGTCCAAACATGATTTGTCTCACGTGTTTAACTAGTAGGGACGCTAATAGTAAGGTCTGGGTAGATTCTACCTATATCTTTACCCTTATCCTTTTTTTTCCAAGTCTACCCATACCCTACCATACCCGAAGGTCCTTATCTAAATAATTTTATCCATACCCGTAACCTTGTATTTGTGACTAGCTAGATTATACTCATCAATTGAGAAAAATATATTTTACAAGTACAACTAATAATTGTTTAGACCCACATGACAATAATTTTGTTATAAGAAAGTCGAATCTTTTTCACCGAAAATTTTCTTAAATTTCCTGCAAGCAATATGAAATAAAATACCCCTATTCGCGCAAGATATATGAAACTTATTCATAGATTTTGTGCGGATTAAATGAATTGTATAGACTACTTCAGCCCGAGTACATGAAATGGCAAAGTCCATTTCATCCCAGCTATGTGATATAGCAAAATTTGAACTTTGGGAATGCGATTTTGTTAAGTAGTTATATGTGAACTTTATACATTTAGGTTTAATGCAATCTTGCTAGAGTTAGAAATTTCGCTCAAAGTTGAGCGAAAACTTTTTGGTATGGATTTTGATGGTACCAATATGTTGCTCCCTTAATCACATATTCATATTCAAGGAAGACATTTGTGATAGAATATATGAAAATATATCTTTGTAAATAATAAATATGAATAATGAAAATACAACGATATATTTTCATATATTCTATCAAATTGGAATCAAGAAGGGTGATTATAATTCGGTTCATCATGCTATTATGTCCATGTCCATAATTTATTTATTTTTTAATTTATTGTTGGGAAAAGAGGTAGAGAAGGGAGAAATAGGATATTAGGGTAGGGGTATTCTATTAGATTCTAGAAGTCGAGTTTAATAATTAAAGGTTGTGTTTAGCAATTTGTAAATCGAGCAAGCTAGGACATGTTTTGAAGATAAGGTGTGTTGTACAACAGTACAAGTCCAACTTGTCAACTGACAATGGAGCTCTGTTCGGCTTTCAGCCCTTTAATTATCAACCGGATAATTAACTACAAGCCTCATAATCTCTTATTGGAAGAAGCTAGCTACAGTGATTTATTCTCTTATCCTATTTATATGTAGGTATTATATCAATTTGAGTCACCATTCTGTTTCTACTAAGAAACTTGAGATCGAGTAGATGATTGTTGATTTCAAGAGATCACGTGCGGTCTGGTTCAAGTCACGTGCTACATGAAGGAACTTGCAAAAACAGATGAGAAAACTACTTCAGGGTTTTCCCGGGAGCAATAACCCCCCGATGCTTAAGTCAGGCAAGCCAAGTTAAGATGGGAATAATAATGTAACGCTGGTGTAAGAGAATGCATTGAGTTAGATAGAAATTGATTACCCTTTACTGATGTAACAGCTGATGCATTTATAGACGTGAATCCCTAGGATAAGATAGTGATGTGGGATATCATGGATTAAAACCCTCATTTCCAGGTTACTATGTATAAAGGGCTTTGTTGTCTTTTTCATAGATAATTGGACGGGCTATTAGGTGAGCCCAAACAATTTCCTTTGAACATTTTAGAATCTTTCATTACTACCAAGCCTTATAAATTACTGTTCCATAATATATGTTTTTTCGCTAATGATAAATGGTATTCGTGAACATTTTTTTTTTTGGAAGGTAATATGGTGGACTCCTGGACAGATCTAAACTAGCACAGTTTCTTGGTCTGGTGTTTGCGGGGTCCGACATTTGGAAGTAGGGGGAATAGTAAGGGAATCCCGACCCCCAAATGCCCTTAGTGAGATTTGATCCCATGACCTTAATGAAGTCATGAGATCAAACCCTTAACCACTAGGCCAAGCCAAGCTTGGTGGTATTCGTCAACATGAGCAGAAGTGAAAGTAAAGTGAGTACTGAAAAAAGGGAGTTATACTCTACAGTCTAGTGTGTAACAGTCTATAGTTGGAAAGTAGTAGAAGAAAGTATGAGAAACTACAGCGTTGTTGAAGATTTAGTGCTCAGCGTGCACTCGCATTGCACAAGTGAGAAGGTAAAAGGTACACCTTAATGTACGTATCTCTACGTACACCGAATGAGTCTGAGTTGGTCAAAATGAGTACGAAACCATATGAGTATGAACTTTCAAATGAGTACGAAGCCAAATGAGTATGAATATTCCAAATGAGTTTGAGTTGGGTCAAATGAGTTCGGAGCCAAATGAGTATGAATTTTCCAAATGAGTATGAAGCCAATTGAATAGGAGTTTTTCCAAATGAGTATGAGTTAGCCTAATGAGGATTTTCCAAATGAGTATTAGTTTCTCAAATCAGTATGAGTTTCTCAAATAAGTATGAGTTAACCTAACTAGAATTTTTCAAATGAGTATGCGTTTTACAAATGAGTATGACTTAGCCAAACGAGTATGACTTAGCCAAACGAGTATGACTTAATCTGATGAAAATTTCAATTGTTCACTATAATTAACATATACAAATCATAATATATATCCCAGATACTTAGCAGAATGAAAAAATTAACCAACAAATCAAAATAATCCCGAAGAAAAGAGGAAACTAACCAACTAGAATTGATGATAGCTAGCTCTCCAATTAGGAAAAGGAAGATTATGCGGTCCACAAACATGAAATGCATAAGGATGAGCTTCAATAACGTTGCTTCCTTCAACCATTTCAATGACGATCGCTGCAATTGTTGCTGCAATTTCTTCAACTAGTTGTGTTGTTGCCATTCTTAAATAACCCCCCTTTACTCAATCAATCACTTTTCTACTATTAACAAACGAGTAACCCATCGAAAACAAGTAGCAGCATCTAGAGGGTTGCAATTCAAGAACAAGTAGCATTTAGAGGGATGCAAATCGATCAGTTCTACAAGCCTTAAACAAGTAGCAGCATACAAAAACTAACAGAAAACATCACATAAACTCGACTTAGAGAGATGGGTGACATAAATCCCAAATCGCCATTTAGAGGGTTAAAGAGCAAATGAGTATGAGTTAGCTTAATGAGAACAAGTAAGGTTGCCGGCGGGCGGCAGACAGGCTGTGAAGTCTTGTTAATGTTTGCGAATTACGATTTTGCCCCTGTTCTTCACTATAATTACGCGGATTTGTGAATATATTCTATCCAGAAAACATACTGGGTATTTGTGAATCAGCTTATTGACTGGATTATTAGTTGGTTTTCGCCTTATTAGGTTGGTCAAATAGTCAGAAAACACATGTTTGATTCATCTCTATTAGTAGAAGGCTACCTTTAAAGCCAAAATGAAAAAGTAGCCATGAGCAGTTTTTTATTGACTTTTGTCTTACTGGTCCACTAATTATCTAATAAACAACCAACTGTTGGAGTTTGTGAGAAGAGTAATACAAAAACTCTTGAGTTGCTTCAAAAGAATATGAAGAGTTGGGGATCCCATATAGGAAGAATAAGAGGTGAGTGGTGAGTTTATTAATAGTTATGTTCCTAGTATCTATTGAGTTGGTGACTTGGTAGGCTTTTGTGGTTGGGCTCTTGATTGGGCTAGTCCACACACGCGCGCGCGCGCGCCGCCGCCCGCCCGGACCGGGCCGTGGGCCGTGGGCCTTGGGCCTTGGGCCTTGGGCCTTGGGCTTTGGGCTTTGGGAAATAACTTAACTTAACTAAATTTTTACTGGAAAATTCTGTCATCCTTATATGACTGTTATGGAATCAGTCAATTCCTGAATCCACTCCTTATTGACTGCTTCCACTAGCCGTTAGTGGGCAGTTTCTTTTGCCCATTAATTACCGTTTTTAACACGGTTTTATGGGTCAGTTTTCCCTTCTTCTGTCCCTATATATACCCCCTTCCTGGCACAGTTTTTAACACACAGAAAATTATCCTCTCATACTTCTCTCTGTTAATCTCTCTCAAACACTGGGCAATATTAAGAGCGTTCTCAAACTGTCTCTCTGTACTTCACCGGCGAGTCAGTGTTGTGTTAACCCTGGAGGTTGTTTGCCACGAGTCCGTGTGTTCGTAGCGGGGCAATTTCAACTTTAGGGCAGTGATCATATCACGGCACAGCAATTTCACAGATAAGTTTTATAATCTACCAGTCATACTTCCTACAATCTAAAGTTGAAAATTTTTTCGTTTTTGATATTGTTATTATGGCTGGTATTCCTGTTGCTGTTCCTCTTAATTCTGTCAACCCCTTTGTTCCTGATATGTCGAAATTAGACCCTTTGGATGGAAAAAATTATATTATGTGGTCTGATAAAATGGAATTCTTTTTAGGCCAAATTGGGGTAGATTACTGCTTAACTATTGATGCTGCTCCTGTTGACGCAGTTAGGGATTTTGAGAAAGATAATAAAACATGTAGGGGAATGTTATTGCATTATATGACTGCTCCTTTATATATGATTTATAGTAAGTCGAAAAAGGCAAAGGATATTTGGGATGCACTTAAGGTTAAGTATGGACTAGATGATTTTGGGACTAAGAAATATGCCTGTAGTCGTTGGTTAAAATTTACTATGACTGATGACAAACCTGTTTTAGACCAAGTCCATGACTATGAACATTTGTGTGCTGAACTTGCTGCTGAAAGTATGGTTATTCCTGATTTATTTCAAGCTAATTGCCTTTTAGAGAAACTGCCACCCTCTTGGGAGACCTATGTTCACTCTATGAAACATAAGCAAAAAGACTTCACCCTTCAGGAATTAGTTTCCCACATTAAGGTTGAGGAGCAAAACCGAATTCAGACTAAAGGAAAGACTGACCATTCTTCCACTTTAGCCAACCTTATTGAGTCTAAAAATTCTGGAAAAGGGAAAAAGGGTAAAAGTCAGAACCATGTTCACGGAACTAGGCAGAATGGTAATGGGTTTAAGGGTAAGAAGCAATTTCAGGGTAACTGCTATGTCTGTGGTAAATTTGGACATGCTGCTAGGGATTGTAGAAACAAACAGGCTTCTTCAAATGCTGCTGTCACCAAACCAAAAGACAACAAAGCACAAGTCAACCTTGCTGAAGATGACATTATTGCTGCTGTGGTGTCCGAGGTGAACCTGATTAGCAACATTTCTGAATGGGTCGTGGACACTGGAGCTACCCGCCACATCTGCTCAAGCAAGGAAATGTTCCAGACTTATGATAAAGTTTCAGAAGGAGAATGTGTCTTCATGGGCAACTCAAGCACTGAGTGTGTTAGGCAAAGGAAAGGTTTTTCTAAAGTTAACCTCTGGAAAAACCATTGCTTTGCAAAATGTCTTGCATGTTCCTGATATCCGCAGAAACCTCATATCTGGTGCACTTTTAAACAAGGCTGGAATTAAATTAACTTTTGAATCTGACAGACTTGTATTAACCAGAAATGGTGATTTTGTGGGTAAAGGATTTTGTAATGCTGGACTCTTTGTTTTGGATGTAATTTCTGATAATAAAATTTCTACTGCTTCCGTTTATATTGCTGAGTCTGTTTCTTTATGGCATTCTAGACTAGGTCATGTGAATGTTGCATCCATTAAAAGGCTAAAACGACTTAGTCTTATTTCTGACTTTAGCAATACCTCTTTTGACAAATGTGAAGTATGTGTAGAGGCCAAACACCCTAAGAAAGCATTCAACAAGAGTGTTTCTCGTTCCTCGACCCTATTAGAACTAGTCCATAGTGACTTAGGTGACTTTAAGAACTCTATGAGTAGGGGAGGGAAGAGATATTATATTACTTTTGTTGATGACTTCTCACGTTATACTAAGGTCTACTTGTTAAGTACGAAAGATGAGGCTGAAGAGAAATTTCTTATTTATAAAGCCGAAGTAGAAAACCAGTTAGACCTTAAGATAAAGAGAGTGAGATCAGATAGGGGTGGAGAATATGATGGACTTCCACTTAAGAAATTTTGTGAATCTAATGGAATTATACATGAGGTTACAGCTCCCTATACACCTGAACAAAATGGAATAGCTGAGCGAAAAAACAGGACTCTTAAGGATATGATGAATGCTATGCTTATAAGTTCAGGGATGCCTACTAACATGTGGGGGGAGGCAATTCTTTCTGCTTGCTATGTGCTTAACCGAGTTCCCCATAAGAAGTTAGATAAGACTCCATATGAATTGTGGAAAGGTTTTAAACCTAATTTGGGTTACCTTAAAGTGTGGGGGTGCTTGGGAAAATTAGGACTTCCTGACTTTCAAAGGAGTAAGATTGGACCTAAGACTGTTGATGGAATCTTTATTGGGTATGCTTCTAACAGTGCTGCATATAGACTTATTCTTAAGGATGCTTCTGGCTTTGGTCCTATTAGAGAGTCAAGGGATGTAGAATTCTTTGAGCATATATTTCCTATGAAAGTTAGTGTACAAGCATGCTTGCCTGTTGCATCTTCTTCTACTTTGCATCATAACATTGCATCATCTAGTGAGACTTTAGAACCTAGAAGGAGTAAAAGAACTAGAACTGAGACTAGTTATGGACCTGACTTCATTACTTCTTTCCTAGCTGAAAAAGGATTTCTAGATGAGCAAAGAGTAAGTGCTTTTATATTGGAAGAGAACCCTAGAACTTTTGGGGAGGCCATGAGATCTGTTGACTCTAGTTTTTGGATGGAGGCTATTAACAGTGAAATAGAGTCTATTATGAGTAACAACACATGGATTTTGACTGACCTTCCTAGGGGTTGTAAGGCTTTGAGTAGTAAGTGGATTTTTACTAAGAAGTGCAAGCCTGATGGGACATTAGACAAGTATAAAGCTAGACTTGTAGTTGGAGGACATCACCAAAAGAAAGGTCTAGACTTTTTTGACACTTATTCACCAGTGACCAAGGTAGCCACTATTAGAGCATTAATTGCACTTGCATCCATTCATGATCTTGTTGTGCATCAAATGGATGTGAAAACTGCTTTTTTGAATGGTGAGCTAAATGAAGAGATCTATATGAAGCAACCTGAAGGATGTGTTGTTCTTGGTCAAGAGGATAAGGTATGCAAGCTCATTAGATCCTTGTATGGTTTAAAACAAGCACCAAAACAATGGTATGATAAATTTCATCAAACTATTACTTCAAATGGTTTTTTAGTAAATGATTCTGATGCTTGTGTTTATTCCAAAACAGATGGTATTGGTTGTGTTTTCATATGTCTATATGTGGATGATATGTTGATTTTTGGGACCAATATAGACATAGTGAATGCAACTAAAAGTTTCCTAAATTCGTGTTTTGAAATGAAGGATTTAGGAGAGGCTGATGTTATTCTTGGGATAAAGATTACTAGAACGTCATATGGCATATCTTTAAATCAATCTCATTATATTGAGAAAATTTTAAAGAAGTTTGATCAATATGATTGTGTTCCTATGAAAACTCCATATGATTCTAGTATTCATTTGAAAAAGAATAAAGGAGATAGTATATCACAAGAACAATATGCTAAAATTATTGGTAGTGTAATGTTCTTGATGAACTATACTAGACCGGATATAGCTTATGCTGTTAGTAGATTGAGTAGGTATACTCACAATCCTAATCAGGAGCATTGGGGTGCTTTGATTAGATTGTTGAAGTATTTAAAAGGCACTATCAATTGGGGTTTGCATTATCAAAGAACACCTTGTGTTCTAGAAGGATATTGTGATGCTAATTGGGTGTCTGATAATGATGAGATTCAATCTACTAGTGGCTTTGTTTTTACTCTTGCTGGTGGAGCTATATCATGGAAATCATCAAAGCAAACTTGTATTGCCAAATCTACTATGGAATCTGAATTTATTGCTTTAGAATTGGCAGGACAGGAAGCTGAATGGTTAAGGAGTTTGCTAGCTGATATTCCATTGTGGGGGAAGCCAGCTCCATCAGTTTCAATGCGGTGTGACTCACAAGCTGCAATTGGGGTCGCGAATAATCAAGCCTATAATGGAAAGAGGAGGCATATTCGCTTGAGGCATGCTATAGTTAGAAATCTAATTAGAAATAATGTAATTTCACTCGAGTTTGTAAAGTCAGAGAGGAATATTGCAGATCCTCTCACCAAAGGCCTTTGTAGAAAAATGGTGCTAGAGTCGGCACAAGGAATGGGTTTAAAGCCTATTGTGGAGTGAATTATGATGGATACCCTTCTTAGAAAGTTTCTAAGTTCAAGGGTCAAACTAAGTCATAAAAGAACTCAAGTAGTAGATACTACTACCATTCCTATATTAATAAAAGTGATGTAGTATTTGTTTTTTACTGTAAAATGTGTAAGGATGAGTAAAATACTCTTAATAAGTTCATAGCCTTGAGAAGGTGGTTTGAAACAGTACAAACTTGATGAACTTACCTATGTGAATGTGGGGGTTACGCCCAATCCCCTATGAGATCCCTAAGGCTTAGGATCTCTAGAGCATTCATGAAAATCCAGGTATTGTGGGGCACTTATATATATATCGCGAGAACGTTTCTTATTTTGAAAAAGGTTTAGTGCGCAAGTATTGATTATGAACTCCGTAGAAGGTTCAAAGAGAAATCTACCTAATACGACAATATGACATACTTGTATGCACTGGGTATCAATTCAAGTCTCTAAGACATTGATGCTTACAAAACTGAGTATCTATTGCCCAAATCTTCTTTTTCAGCCCCGTTTCTTTCTGTCTCTTCTTTTGAATCATGTGGGGGATTGTTGGAGTTTGTGAGAAGAGTAATACAAAAACTCTTGAGTTGCTTCAAAAGAATATGAAGAGTTGGGGATCCCATATAGGAAGAATAAGAGGTGAGTGGTGAGTTTATTAATAGTTATGTTCCTAGTATCTATTGAGTTGGTGACTTGGTAGGCTTTTGTGGTTGGGCTCTTGATTGGGCTAGTCCACACACGCGCGCGCGCGCCGCCGCCCGCCCGGGCCGTGGGCCGTGGGCCTTGGGCCTTGGGCCTTGGGCCTTGGGCTTTGGGCTTTGGGCTTTGGGAAATAACTTAACTTAACTAAATTTTTACTGGAAAATTCTGTCATCCTTATATGACTATTATGGAATCAGTCAATTCCTGAATCCACTCCTTATTGACTGCTTCCACTAGCCGTTAGTGGGCAGTTTCTTTTGCCCATTAATTACCGTTTTTAACACGGTTTTATGGGTCAGTTTTCCCTTCTTCTGTCCCTATATATACCCCCTTCCTGGCACAGTTTTTAACACACAGAAAATTATCCTCTCATACTTCTCTCTGTTAATCTCTCTCAAACACTGGGCAATATTAAGAGCGTTCTCAAACTGTCTCTCTGTACTTCACCGGCGAGTCAGTGTTGTGTTAACCCTGGAGGTTGTTTGCCACGAGTCCGTGTGTTCGTAGCGGGGCAATTTCAACTTTAGGGCAGTGATCATATCACGGCACAGCAATTTCACAGATAAGTTTTATAATCTACCAGTCATACTTCCTACACCAACAACTAAGAGCAAATTTACCAAACATCTTTCTAAACTACCGGCTTTTATGGTTGGTTTAATAAGCCAATAAAACAGTCAATACCGCCGACTAGTTAAACAAGCCAAGCGAACCAGCCATAAGATAATTGCCGAGAATCATTTGTCAAAGACCTCACTATCATATTACACTGAGCATGACAACATGGTACATTATATTGTCATCAAGCATCGCAAACACAACCATCGATATCTTTTGCAGTGCCAAGCAGAAAATCGATGTAAATTTTTGGTTCTGGAGCATTGTCACTCATCTTCTCGTAATCAAAACTCCACGTCACAGTGCAACCCTCTTCTCTTGGTGTTGCTTGTATCTTCGACTTGAGAGTCTTGTAGTAGTCTTTTATGACCAAACCATCTTGGTAGCTATACTTCACACACTTGTTTTCTTCATCAAACTCTTCAATTCTTATTTTGACAAACGCGTGTTCACCAATAGCATCTACAGTCAAATCCAAAAATATATTATAATCACCGACCCTTCATACTAAACTCTATAAGGTTGTAAAATATACTCCCTGAGTTTTCAAAATCATTTCACTAAAACTTTTCATATTTTCAGTTTATAACTTTGACCCTTAATATCTTCAATAAAAAATTGTACTATTTGATATTTTGTAATATACATATTAGATCAAATTCGATGAATTAAAACTTGTCATTAAAAGAGTATTTGATTGGGCGGAAAATGTTATCCCGAAAAGTAGTTGTTACCCTAAGGGGAGGCTGATACTTACTGCAAATATAACTCCAAGTTTGGACAGCACCAACTTTATTCCAATCTCCCTCATGCAGCTCAATCTTGGGATATCTATGGGGGCACAATTGGGAAACAAGGTATGGTTTACGACCCCAAACTTCAAAAAACTTGTCTGCATCACACTTCAGCTCTATCTCACCTTCAACCCTTTCAATATTTGCCATTTTTACCTTTTCAGGTTTTTGTTAGTGAACAAATCTAGATTTTGAAAGATCATGCTCTAAATAGAAGTATAGAACTAGTGGGGCTAAAAGATAAGTATGCATCATTCTCAACCACTTCTTTCACAATTTTGACGATTCAACATGGGGAAAATTCTCAATCATCTAGAAGCTCGGAAATCTTTGCTTGTACAGTATTCGATCAATTACTTATAAACTAGTATTTATGCCCAGGCAATGCTTTGGGGTTTATATGATTTATACTTTAGTAATTGACAACTAAAATTTGGTGTAGAAGGATATCAGTAAAAAGTTATAACTTAGTAGTTTTATTCACAGAAGCAATTAAAATATTGTAACTTATTGTTTTTCATTTATGACATTTAATATCATTAGCAGTTGTGATAAAAGAAGTAACAATAATGTAATGGCACAATGGTTAAAGCATTTATTTTCCATATTCGAGGTCTTTAATATATATATATATAGATAGATAGGGATTGCCGGACATAGGACCCGACCCATGTTGTTAGAATTGTCTCACTGGTAAGGATTTCGATTAGTTTTTTTAGACCCAATGATTTCTTATCGAATTTGAATTTAATTATCTTTGAATCTTTTAGGATCTGGTCTGCATGTAATCTACTTCATATGAAAAAATTTAATCCAAACTACAAGTCATAACTTAGGGCATGTTCTCTTCAGTATAAAATAGATTAATTGAAATGAATTAAATAAATAGTGATATATAAGAGTACAAGTATTGTACTGAGCTGAACTGAGCTGAACTCAAATAAAAATAAGCGGGAAAAACAGGTTGTCAAACCTTAAAGTCTAAAACTTTGTTAATTTATAAGATATCAAACATGTTACGCAGACCTTAAGATTAAATAAAACACGAAACCAATCAGCTAGCATAAACAATACTAGTTATTTGACTTCAATAACCAACCTAAGACGCATGCACCAGCACCATTAATGTGACAACATAGCATATGGGCATGTCATCAAGCATTACAAAGACAAGCGTCGATTTCTCTGGCAAGGCCAAGTAGAAAGTCTATGTACACATTTGAATATTTGATGCAGGACCATCTTCCTTATTTTTCTCATATTCTATGCTCCACCTGACAACGCAATCCTTGCAGTTTAGTGCAATTTTAATTTTCGCAATGTATTCATCACAATCGCATTAAAGCTCTATTTAGTAAGGTGCAAAACGTTTTCAGATGAAAATGATTTTTCACGAAAAACCTTTTACATTGAGAAATTCATTTTTATGAAGGTTTTCGTTGTTTGGTTGCATATAAAAAGATTTTCCATTTTAAATATTTTTCATTGTTTGATGAAATCGAAAATCAATTACTTCAATTTTGGGGGAAAATGTTTTCAATAAGATGGAAAATGGTTTTCCACCCCAAGTTTTACATTTTAATGTTTACTCCAAACCAAACAATATAAAATGAAAAAACAGTCAAGGAAAACATTTTATACGCTACCAAACGGACCCTAAATCACTAACATTTAATCATTTATTTTAGGCACTATAGCTTCCACATCTATGTTATAAGCTTCAAGTCTAATTATAGTAAGTTTTGGATCCTCGAGTAGTCAAGTGTATCAAATTTTGTCCTAAAATCGGCATCATAGACTTGGTTGACCCTCAATAGGTATTGTTATGTAAGTTTGAGACCACATATAGGTCTTTGATTTAATTAGCTTATCCAATATTAACCACATTGATTTCTAGGTCGCATTGGGTCCATTGTAGTCATTAGTCAGCGTGCAAACACAACACCAGTCAATCAGTCATGTGATTCTGGGACATTTTATACAATGTTGAGGATTATCTTATTCATCATGATAGAAGCTGGGGTCAAAATTAAGTTGTAAAACCCAGAGGCTTTTACAAGTTGTAAAAGAGAGAAGCTACAAAAGAGGAGAGGCGCACGTCTTATGTAGGCGCGCTACAAATTAAATGTTACTATTTTACACTTTATGCTGGGCTTTCATCTTCCACACAAATGGCAATTTACATCAGGAAAATTGGATCCCCTAATAATCTAAAAAGAAAAAAATAACACATATGGTTATCTTTTGCGTACTTGCAAAGAACACTAGTTATGCTGTGGGTACGTCCCGAAGCTTGACTAAAAGAGCCCAGATAAAAATGCTGGACTTGTAATCCTCCATCACAGTAAAAAGGCTTAGCGGTTAACACCTTACCACCTTTTGCTTGGGGAGTCGAAGTCACCATCTCCGAAAACCTCTTCGATCATACTGCATGTAGGCAAAAAATCTACATTTTGTTTAGGGCAACTCGTAAAATACGCATCCCATGCTTTAGCATCAGATGAATCTATTATATAATCATTCCACTCTTGACAGCCATCAGGCTTTGACCGAGGTCCTTGTGCAGGGCCCCCTGAATCTGAGGATGTGCATGATCCATCTTGGACATCATTTTCTCCTTCGTCATCAGACTTCTTGCAAGAGAGATCAAAGGCAGAATCAAAATCAGATTTCCGCACAATTCCATGACCATTGCAGCCAACATTTTCTTGGGCTTCATCTGAGAAATCTCCGTCATCCTCGGGTTCATGTTCATCCTCATGCAAAAGCAAACCATTTTGATGAAAGGCAGGACCATCCTGACGAACAGGGGACTCGATACCTGAATCTTCATCTCCCTCTGAGACTCCACCTTCATCGCCCCCATCATCATCACTTCCCTGCCATTCATCATTGTCACTATCTATGTTCATTGGGTCACATCTATTCTGTTCAGCTCGCTTTCTAAGCATAAATACATTGAAGTAGTAGCTGACAATCTCCATTTTGGTTCGAGAAGGAAATACAGCTGAAAGAACATTCCAGAAATTTTTACCCAATGATGCTGGGTTGGAGAATACTACTTCATGGAATAACTGCTCTTCCTCTTCACTCCACTTCTCTGCCACTACTTCTCCCATGTCACAAAATCCCAGTTCCATGAAAGTATCCTGACCAAGAGTTATCCTCAATTTATTTCTAGCTTCTGCGATGTGCTGCCGGACACATCTCACAGATCCCAGATCTGAGCATGTACACTCTGCCCTACCATCCCCAACTTTCTCACCATTGAATGGCGGAGGCTCGGTCTTAGGTATTGGCATAACACAGATACCATCCAATTTTCTGTCAACATATACGACAGAAATTCTGTCAGATGCAGATGTCTCGGATCCTCCCAAACCATCTGAAGTACTCTCATTCATCTGGGATCCCCAACTTGGGATATCTGCTTGATGATCAGGCCCAACGGGAATTCGTTTCCGTGGAGGATTATCCAACAAGCAATAATATACATCATCAGCATTTCTAACTGCTCTCACAGGATGTTCAAAACTGAAAAACCCAGGATAGAAAGGCAACTGATACAGTCCTTCTGGCATCTCATCTTCATCACTATTACTGACTGCCCAATGTGATAAAGAAGCAGCTCTGGGCACATCATTATCGACATCCTCTACCACCTCCCTGGAAATTATAGGGCAATTGCCGTTTTCAAACTCTTTATGCATTCCAGGTTCATCTTTTCCAATGCTAGATTCATCTGCATCATATCATACATTTACAAAACGGAACTCATAAGAATAATGGTCAGCAAGCGAGGTGACAGTTGGATCATAAAAGGGGAAAAAATGCTCAAACACCAGCATATTTTTAGAATCATCGAGATTAATTGCCATGTTTTTCCTCAATGTAGCACCCCTTAAAATTGAGTCATCCTAAATAACTATAAAAATATAATATGAAAAAAAGGTGCACTTCCATTACAATACAAATGCTTAATATTAAACCTATACAGGGAGCACGATCATAATTGTCAAACATAAGATATCTCATAAAATCAAAACCAACGTAGAGGTGGCTCGTCGAATAAGACTAATAATAACACCCAGATAATGATTCCCTACCACTAGTTAAAAAACCAGCAAATATCCACCTGCTTATACCAAAGGTTTTACAACGGCACTTTCTATAGAAAAACGATCATTACATAAGTTAATCTCACCACTAGGTCCCTCCTGTCTCTGATGCTTGGAGGAGCCCTCATCGACCACTTCGTCATCAAAGGGTCGTTTCAGAGCCATGTTCGGCTGCAAGACAATCACAATAAGTCAAATAAAACATAATAAGAAACCTTATGATACAAAGAGAAACACTAAACAGAGAAACAAAATAGAAATGCACAACAATGCAGAATACATAGCTAGCAATATACAACTTGCATGCGAGGCAAATAGAGCTAGCAAGAACTCCTAATGCAGAAGAAAGTCATTCACGTACACACAACCCAAAATTTACCCAACAAAAAAAATTGAGTGTAATATTTCCCGCCATTTCTTTTAATTGATCAAAATGACTTCGATTAACGAAAATAACTTACGAATCGACAATAGAGAATGCAAACCAATAATCCCGTGTCTCCACAAATTCTGTCCCATTTTGGATTACTCTGATCAATTAGTTAAGCTGACATTACAATCTAGTTTGTACTGTATGTCATGAACTTAAATTTCTTGCTAAATTTCTCAATAATCATAGACTATGTCATCTACACCAGAAGTAAACACGATGAAAAATTATTTCAATCCGGAGAATTTCAAAATCATCTAACTCTCGCGGGAAAAATAATTTTAAAAAAAATAAAAATTATTTTTAAATGAGAATTTCGATCTGGAAATAAAACCTTGACATAATTAATTAAAAAATAATAAATAAAAAAAATCGAAAATTACAAAATTAATTAATTCACGAGAAAACCTTTCGAATTATGTCAATAACTAAGCAATCATCCTTAATTCCGCAATAATAAAATTACAAAAATCGAGATCTGAGAACATACGACCTATAACAAAACAGATCTGAAACAACAAAAACGAAAAAATCAAGATCGGAAATTTATTAGGTCAAACACGAAAATTAAACATCTGGAATTGAAGATCGGGTGACAGAAACATCTAGATCCAAACATAAGCACATAAAAAAAATTAAAAAAAAATTCAAGGATAAATTGATAGAGACAAACTTACGTAGATAGGAGAAAGAGGGGAGATCGATGAAGAGAGAGCGATGATAAATAAAGAAGGGTGAATAAACGCGGCGGCGATTGGCGGTGAAAGGTGGTTTTGACGGTGAAGGGGGGGGTTGACGGCTAGGGTTTGAATGATTGAGGAGAGAAGGATGAGGAAAGTGGGGGGGGGTAGGTCATGCGATTAGTATTTAGGGTTTCGATGTGATAAGCAGATAGCCCGTGAGATGGACGAGGTTGATTTTATTTTTTTTTGTTTTGGTGATGGACTTGAGAGGTTATATATTTGGGCCTCTTTCTATATTTATGGTCTATAATAAACATATGTTTAGGCCTTCTTCTTAAACACCCATCTATTTATCTAGAAAAGTTATCAAAAAAAAGCGGTCTATATTATACTTCCTCCATTTTTAAATAAGTGACACATTTGAATAGTGTATACTATTCACAGTTTAGACTTTGATTAGCTTTTGTGATTTACATTTTAAGAAAAATATAGTCATGTGGGATCTTGTTAGATTCGTCTGAATTTTTTTAATATCAACTTTTTATAATTTTTACTTATTGATAATTATAGATATTAATGGTTTAAATAATACATTGGCAAACGTGTAAACAAGAAGTGTGTCACTTATTTAGAAACGGAGGAAGTATTAGAATTAGACTAATTTAAACTCAGCACATTATTTAACAAGGTATTTTACTCTTTTCATTCTAACATTATAATAAACATATGTTGTAAGGCTAACTGATCTATTTATGGAGTTGTTTTTTTCTTTTTTCTTTTTTCAGCAACAATTCATTCATTGATTTAAACGACAATTACAACAGAATCCAAAGTAAGCAAATATATAGTAAAATTGGGATACACTTAATCCTAAACTCGCAAAACCACTAGCGTTGAAGAGATATGACACTTTCGAGAGCGCTCGTCTCGCACATCGCTGTGTGTTGCAAGTTTCTACAAGGAGGTCTAACGAACTGTTGTTGTTTTGCAGTAAAATCGGATTAAGATCAACTAGTTGTGAAGGAGCATTTGCCATCAATTGCGTTCCCCATTGGATCTAATCAACGAAGGAACCATTCCAACGAATGGGGAATCGAGACATGTCCACCCAGGGTCGAAAAAACAAGGGAGACAGAACGAAAACAAGCTCAAATTTCATTTAAACTTAACTCTAACCTTCACCTTTAAAGGCATTAGAATTAGCCACTGAAATTGAGGCGAATACAACGGCGTTAGAGCAAGATAAACACGGGAATCTATGAAACCCTAACGCTACATTTACGTCAACACCATTCTTGGAGCGATAAACACGACAAGATCTTCAAAATGCCAAGATCCTCAAAATGCCGAAACCTATGGTTTTTTCAATTTATACCTTGTGTTTTTTCGATTTATATTTTGTATTCTAACCTTTTTCTAAAATTTCATACAATATTCTCAAATTTACCTTATTTAATGCACATTTTCTCAACAATAATTAGGTGTTATTAATTTTGATATGTTGTTGTTACGAAGAAGAAGTAATCTAATTTATGCATATGTTCATAGTACCCTCACCATTTATAAGGTATGATATATTTGAAAAGTTAGCCAAATTAGTGACACGTAATTGACGACAAGAGAAGTTTGCATTGAAAAAATGTAACTTTACATTATTGTATGGATTATTAAAATGTTCGGATACGATTTTGAAACGGAAGATATACAAGAGTAGGATGCTGAGAGTGTCCAAGAGTTGAATGAAACGTCATGGATACAATTTGGGATAGAATGCTGGAAAATCAGGAATAAAGGAATGCCTGGGTGTTTGAAAAGAAGAACAAAAAAACACAACAGGTTCATTAGAAAATTCTACGCCTAATAACAGAAATTTTTAAGGCTGAGAGTGTCCAAAGTAAGGGAGATAACATAAAGCTTAGAAATACATCCCAGTCATTGTATGATCAAAGTTGATGCCTCCTTTTGTCCAAACACTCTACAAACAGCACTAGGAGGGATTTATAGAAATGGCCTCAACTAATGTGAAAAGGCATTTTTTGAAAAGACACATGCTACAGATGCTACAAATGCATAATTCCTGGCCATTTATAAAGCTCTGGATTGGATAGTAGAACACAATCTTTCGAATGTCCACCTGTTTTTCACATTAATTAGGGAACACAATCTGGATTAGAGGCCCATTATAAGTCATAACCCCCAACCCCCGTCACAAAGCCGTTATATGGATGGGGTGGCCTGGCCACGCCTTCCTCCGTCACAAAGCAAAGTCTTTTTTATTGTCATATTTTCTAAAACATCAAACCCAACATAAGTTAGGGATTTTCCAAGCCAAATGGAGTTCAAGTTTGGACAACTAAAGTATCTAGTCTACATGATCGACTATTAGATATATATTTACTCCGTTCCAAATTTGTAGAGTGCGTTAAAATAGGGGATTATGATACAAAGATAGAAAGATAAATTTGAAAAATATTGCAGCTCATTTAAAATTTTTATGATTATTTTTTTTCATTTGGCAATACTACAATAGCCTAATAAGCCATTAATTTATAATTTAATGCAACAATAAGAGAAATATTTGACCACACCTCAACAATCACGATTTCTCAATCCAATATTTGTGTCAGCCAACCAGACACAGGGGTAAGGAATCCTCATTCTCGAACACCCTTACTTGACAAGATTTAAACCTTAAACCTCTAGGATGAGGTAAGAAAGTTAGCCGAGCCCTCTTGGTGCCAACAAAATATCATACTAGACAATGACCAACATGATTGTAGCGTAGATATAAAAAACAAGTGTAAATATACAATTTTAGGAAAAGCATGAAAATATAGTATATAACGCATTACATCAAGTAAACCAAAATTGCTGCAGCTCGATATTTTCTTTCCCTCTTTGTGCTTCGAAAATTAGAAATCATGTCAGAAAAGCTAACTTTTCATCATCTAGCTAGATTACACTACTTGGACAAGGAAGAAAAGGAAGAATACATCAAAAGAAAGTATTACATTGTAGCATCACAACAGCATAAAAGATAATTTTAAGCAATATCCAAGTAGCAAATCCTACAGTGAGCATAAAATTGTGTTCAGCTCATCTTTATCCTGTCCATATCATTCATCACGCCTTCGAGCTGCAGAATTCAACAAACCAAGAGATATCAGAATCATGAAATTCACATAGCACACAGACAGTTGCTGAGGCCGAAAGCCTACTGCTAATTTAGAAGCTACAGCTAAAGTACAAGAGAAATTTACCTTGGCAATTTGACGCATGAAGTAATCCCCATATCGTTTGGGTGGCTTAGATTCGACAATATGAATCATATCCTGGAAAAGCATCAGAAAAGCATGATAAATTTCCTCATAACGGAGTATAAAATCAAGATAAACCTAAAAGACTCTCCTTCATTTATTGGCCCTAGTACCCTATATACTATTTTGGTAAGCTATCAATAATTGTCTTGTTCCGTTCAATGGAAATTTAACCCACCCAACTCACTAAATCGCTCTTAAATCTCTTATACCCAACTCACTGGATTCACTTCTACTCTATCTAACCAAAAAAACTAACTATATCTATTTTCTCTTACTGTGTGCGCTCAAACCCAATACGGAGGGCATATTACTTGATTTAGAAGAAGTCCATAAGAACATCATAGTGAGATCATGACTCTTGAATATTAAGTTTCTTGATAATAAATTTAGAATTACAAAAAACTTTTTACTGCTTTCAGTTTATCCACACAAATGACCGATCATCAATCATAGAACACTTTTTTACAAAGTTTAACTATTGAATACAAAACCTCACACAAAATCATTATATATGGACAATAGTCACAAGCAATTTCCAATTTAAAGATAAATAGAAGGACATACATCATCAAGATAGAAATCAATATCAGCGTTGGAGATAATCTTGCCCTCAGCATCAACAGTGTGTGTCTTGTGCTTGTATGTCATCAAGATTGTCCTGACAATAGATGATGGCACAAGCAGGTTAGGCAACTAACAATTACAAGCAAAAACAAAATATGAACATTTACGAAGCCTGACCTCAAGGTAACTTCATCCACTTCCATGTATGTAGCAAGTTTTCCAAGAGATATGGTAGAGTACACCTTCAAAAAGGTGCGAACACCGGCAAGTAATTGCTGCTGCTTCACTTCATAAAGGAAAAGCTTCAATTGAAGTCTGTAAGCATCCTGCATAAAACAATTAAAACTATTTAGGCCACGTGAACGACAGCTACATGGCAGAACACAAAGATAAGGAGACATCAATAGAAGACTCAAAATATCTTACATCCAAAAATACCACTCACTCTGGTAACACAAATTTTGAACATGCATCAATATAATCCAAAAGAATCAAGGGCTGACTTGAAACAGCCACGTTGGAACTATATAGAGTAAAACTGATAAAGCTTTATTGCAAGTGTACAGACGAAGATGTATGCAACGGGCCTACCTCTGCCTCGGCTTGCCAACAGGCATTAAGTTTTCAGAAAACTTATCTGCTATCTAAGTTTCAAGTATTGTGTAACAACTCTGTGTAAATGTACTTACATGGTTTTCAAAACATGCAAATAATACTTTTCTTGCTAATGGCTATGTTAAGGAGTAAGGACCATCAATTATTAAAAGGAACTGAGGCTGAGAGGCTACTATTTCCAAGGACCAGTACCATTAGCCCTCTCATTCAATCAGCAGAAAACAAATAACAATTTGATCTGTAAAGTCAAGAGATGCAACAACCATATAAAGAGAACGACTCGAGCATATATTTTTCTACCTGATTGTAGTTGACAAGTGGCTCATCATAGTTTGGAGCGGATGGAGTGATGAATTTGGGACATGCATATGAGAAAAGCTCATCATACAGAGCAAATGCTTCATCGTCATACCTCTGCATCCTACTCATCTTCTCACCATACTTCTCCCTAAGCTGAGAGTTCACAGTTTCCTCAACCAGCTTTGTCTGGGGGCAAAGAGAAAGACAAATTGCCAGCAAGGCATACATCTGCTCGTTTTTCTTCAGTATTTGCTCATACTGTGGAGATTTCTGATGGTATTGTTTCGTCTTGTAAATATATAACAGAATTTTATTAAATTCACGAATCGCCACGACATATCTGCCAAGAATAAGCTTCTACAGATTAGAAAACATCTTAAGCTTCAGCAACCGTATACGCAAAGCAACCAACATACCTTCGTAGCATAAGATTTGCGAAACCATAGTGATAAATAGTGGTGATGTGGCTTCCAATTACAGTGGTATACACACCATGCTGACTAATGTCAATTGGAAGTAAGCACTTCAAACCAGTGTGGTAATCCCCCAACAAACAGTGAACTCGAAGCAAGCCCACCATGCTGAAGTATCCCAATACTCGCAAAACATTACTTCCACCATTGTAATCATACCCATCATCCGCAGTAAATTGTTCAAGTCCCTCTTTCTCCCGCTCCAAAATTTCAATGATCATAGACTTGTCGACAAGTGCTTGCAGATAGTTAAGAACACCATACACACTCCAAGCCTAGAGCAGAACAATCAAAATTAGGGCAAAATTATTCTCGACATCAATGGTTACAAACTCGAGCAAGATAGGGACAGGCATGTAACAAAAAGATTTTATCTAATAAAGCTCAAAAAAAAAAAACAGGAGATAATTCGGTATCTCACAACACTACCTCAAAGAACTAAAACTGCAACAATACAGATCCAGAATCATATGGACAACAATTGGCTACTTCGAAAACCTTGTTAGTATACAAAGGCTATTTCCAGTACCCACTAATGTCCTTCAGCTACTAAACTAATTTCCTCTTCTAGAGCTCATTTGGCGTCCAAATGTTCTTGGTGATACAATTTATTCTAACAGTTGTTATAATATCAAAGTGCATGTTTTTGTCCATTCATAGCGCAGAACAATTAGTAACAATGTGCATGTCCACATATACTACAACCCAGAGTAATACACTGACAAGAAGAGATTAAAGAACACGACCCAGAAGCATGGTAATCTCAATGAGAGAACTTCCAAAAAAAATACCCAAAGCCTTCTTATTTGTTGAAAATGAGAATTTCGAGTGCCATCCATTACAAGAAAGATCCCTAAATCCATAGTCCAGTACAGTCTCCAACTTAACATGCGATTAGTACACAAAACAAAAGATCTTCCATGTCACAGATGAATCCCCGCAAACATAAAGACAAAAGTTCTAGTCCCTCAAACAAAGAGTCTAGCAATACCAGGTCATGGGTATGATTTTTCAGTTATTCCCAACCTCCAATAACGCTTCAGAATCCCGTCAAAGCAATGAATAGCTTATATACATCAAATTCAAATATCTGGACAGCCCAAACGCCAGCTTCAACAACCACCACTAGAACCATTTAAGATAAGTCCTTGCATCTAGCAGCAGGGTGACTAAGTCTCCATTCACACAAAGTTGTTCTTCAAAAGAACAAGATACTTCACCATAATATAAAAATGCTAGAGGATACTTCAAATAGTCATCCTATATCACTTTAGACCTTACAATTATCAGCAAAAACAAGAGAGACACATAGAGATGTCCTTAACAATGATTGCCTCATATAAAACACGAGTGCACTCTGTTACTTTCAAAGATAACCTAGCTATTTTTAACACTTTCGGACAATCACTAACTTCAGCTTCAAACAAGTTGACCAAAATTAAGTCCCTGGTTCCAAGTTCCAACAACAAAGCTGCTCGGCAAGAGACAAGAAACTCAAATAAACAAACTATGAAAAAGACAGCAGGATGAGATCTGAACAAATCACTAAATTCTAAATATACTCATATCGTCATATGATCAAGAAGTGATACTCCAACAAGCAGTTATTCAACATAAGTCTCTGTACGCCAGTGACAGTCCCATCTGACGTTTCATCTAAGCTGATCATAAGAAAAGAAAAAAATTTCGATTCCCCTGTCCCAAGCCCACCCACCACCACCAAGAGAGACAACTAAGGTGAACATCATGGGCCAGTTTCTCTACAATCTCAGTTCCTCAATTGCTAAAGTGCAATAACATCTTATAGGCCCAGATACATAATAAGGACTCAAAGCAACAACAGAACAAGACGTCACAACCATTTAACTGCATTAGTCATATGGCAGCCAGACCAAATACTGTTATAAGATGCCTAAAAGCCCAGACGTAGAGTCCCCATCATCTTAAGTTTTTGTTCAAAAATTAATATCCAGAAGAAGTAGCCCAACGGCACAAAATGTAAAGTAAAAACCTCAAGTCCTAAGAATTGAGGGTACAAAAACAACAAAAAAAGGGATACTCTTGACACCAACACAGACAGTTAGAGCTCTCAGATAAAATCTAATCAGCTGACAAGCAGCAATAGATTTTAAAACTTCGCCTCTTCAACTCAATTTCTTCAAACAACCCACAAAAGCATTAATAAGACCCCAAGTCTCATAACCTTGGAGAATCTGAAGACATGGGGTGAGGGGGTCACAGAGTTCCATAGTCCAAAAGTCAATTCCTTCAAAGCACAACAGTGAAGTGACCAAAAATCCAGAAAGTCATATTAACACACTCCGATGAAGAAAAACCATACAACATAAAGAGATATTTATCAGAAATTAGATGTAAAGTTCCAAACTTTGTACATCGAATTGCCTAAAATCTCAAACTCCGATCCAGGTATCCGGAAAAGGTAGATTTTAGTAACACTCCGTTTGGTAGGGTGTAAAACATTCTCCACAAAAACTATTTCCTCTATTTTCAATTTACAGTTTGATTCACAAAGGAGAGTAAAACCGTTTCCCTTAAGAGTAAAAATATCTCTTACAATGATGGAAAACCATTTTCCCTGTTTTCCTTCCCTCTCTTGTACACTCCTCGGTCCTGTCACTACCTCCTTACTTCCCCTTTCATTTTCCTCATTTTTCTTACATAAAAACCATACAATGGAAAACTAAGGGGCCGTTCGTTACCGTTTTCTTTATCAGTTTTCAGTTTTGTTTGAAAACATGAAACCGCAAAAAGTGAAAATCATCATGTTTGCAATAAGTTTAACTAATTTTTGATTTATTATAGGACATATATCATATGATTTTCAAATACAAAAACCAAAAAACTGAAAACCAAAGTGATACCAAACAGACCCTAATTTTGCAATTGAGTTTTCCATGAAAATCAATTTACATTAGAAACTTCTTACACCCAACCAAACGGGCCTAAATCTAACACAGCCGGAAGTTGCCCGTGGTTGATGTTCCGTTATATCGGAATTATAGGACTGTGTACAAGTTTTCACTACTTCTCACCTTCTAGGATTACACCAACTCACAGAAGCAAACATTATACACATTGACAACATTAAACCGAATTCCACATAATCACATATGTAACAAATACTTATACCTACATACAAAAATACACAAACTTTAACCGAAACAAAATAAGATAAAAAATGATCACCTGATCAAACTGGCGAAGCAATGCAATCTCCTGTTCAGTCTTAGACTTCATCTTAGCCCTATACTGACAAAAACTCTGAAACTGATACACAAACTCATCAACCATATCCCACAACCACTGATTAGGCAATTGCATATTAACAACACCATGAAGAACAACTTGAAACAAACTACAATAATTATCCCAACTATCAATCCTTTGTTTAAGAGTAGGTTGAAGCCTAGCATACAAATGACGAAACCACATCTCACGATAAAGCAAGCAGAATACATGATCATTATCAACGAATGGAGCAATGGCATCAACAGAAGGCCATGGAGAGTCCTTAAACATGCGATCGCTTAGGTTATGGAAGGAGTTTTCGTACATCTGGTGGATTTCGTATACGTTTTTCTCGCGGATATGGCGGTAGAGATGGACGACGAAGGATTTGACGGAGTCGGGGACGAAGGTTGGGTCGTAACCACCGGGTTCGGTGGCGGAAGGTGGTGGGCCGTTGGTGTGGTGGTCGTCGTAGTCGTAGGGAGCCGCCATTGTTGCGAGATTTGGAGGTTGGAGATGAAAGTGAAGGTTTTGCAGAGAGAGAGAGAGATGGAATTAGGGTTTTTTAGGGGAAGTATAGAAGATAAGTGAGTGATTGTGAGATTCGGAGAGGGTGGTGTGGAGTTGGAGTGTGATTCGGGTTTGGCCCTTATTTGAGTCCACCAAATATGGAAGGAGGTTGGGGCACCAAAAATCAATATTCTTCTTTTAAATCCTAATTAAATGGAATAAATCAATATATATATATATAAAAGAAGCTTTTTTCAAGAGCATTCGGAGCGCCACGTAGGATCTATCAATATATTATAAAAGCAACAAAAAAATTGAGATAAATACAAAACAACAAAAAAAAACGTAGTATATTTTAAAAGCAACAAAAAATTTGTAAAAAAAAACGTAGTATATTATAAAAGCGCCAAAAAATTTGTGGAAAAAAATCTATCTTGATAAAGTTTAACTTTTATATAAAGAAAATCTATCTATTAATCACCTCATGTAGATAAACTATAGTGCTAATACCTTTGAATGAAAATTCCTTTTTGAATACCTTATTTGGATTTGGATAGATAAAAAGATAACTTTGTGATTTGCTATGATGTGTTACACGTTGGATTTGACAAAACAAAAAAATTGTGATAAACAATTAAAAATAAACAATCACACGTATATTATAAAAGCAATAAAAAAAATTTGGAAAAAAAACTATCTTATAAGATCTATCTATTAGTCTACGAAGGTTTAAAAAATGATAACTTTTTTATTATTAGAAGATCTATCTATACATAATAATTTTGCTATCTCAATAGAAAATCTATCTCAATGGAAAATATATCTATTAGTGCTACATGGAATCACACCGAGTATAAATAGTGACACTTATACCCATGTTCCTTGCCTAACTTTTTTTGCTACCTAAATTTTCGACAATTCACACCAACAATTGCAATGGCAAGGTAATTTTGCAATTGCATGTTTTCCTCATAAAATCTTAATGTTTTCGTATGGTAATGTGTATATTGATGTGCCTATTAATACCTTTGTGTTTGTCAGTTCTAAATCTTCGAATTCACTCATTCGTCAATTAAACTCGAGCAAGAAAGAGTGGAAAATTAAAGTACGTGTTACAAGGCTTTTTGATGTTCTTAACTTTCGGCAACAAAATAGCTTAATAAGTACAATAATAAGTACAGACATGGTGCTCATAGATGAAGAGATATTTTTTATGAGTTTCTTATTTCATAGTCTTTATATGGTTATACATTTAATATTTTGCATGAACTTATTGTATTGTTTGTTATTTGAAGGGTGATTATGTTCATGCCTCTATAAAAGCAAAAATTTTAGCACACTTTCGTACAAAGCTCGTGGAGGGAAAAATCTACACAATTAGTTATTTTTCCGTTGTCCTGAACAAAGAATTATACCGCGTGGTCAGTGGTAATAAAATAATGATCCAATTCTTTCAAAATACAATCGTGAGGGCTATTAGCAAGGATGATGACAAATTTCCACTACATAGATTGATTTCTTAGAATTTCACGATGTACATCGCTTTCGTAATAATGCAACACTTCATGGTTTATAACTTAATCTATTTTTGATATATCTAATAATTGTTATTTATTATTATATTTCTAAACTTTTACCTTTTTCAACAGATGTGGTTGGCATGGTTGTCAATGAAGTTGGTGATACAATTGAAATAGAAGACAAATGGTACACTTTTTTGGTTATTCGAGTACACTACATAGATCAACTTATTGAGTGATCCTCTATTAACTAACACCTTTGTTAAATAGAGTTTAAAAATTTATGTTATTTTTTTTATTATCAAGTAACCTGGTTTTAGACCAATTGACAGAACCGAGTAGTTCAAAGTTAGCTGTAAAATTGTCTCTGCATAATCCTTTTGCTTTGAAATTGGTTCAAGAAGGTCATATTCTTGTGACTTTACAACCACTTGCTGTGAATATTGAATATGGGGCATAAAACAATAACACATGGAAAAAATCCCTTCTTGACCACTTTCTTGAATATTGAATATGGGGCATAAAACAATAACATAGCACACTGTGGCCAATGATTTAATTAAAATGAATCTTTTTTGTATTTTATCTTTTCGTTTCGTATAGATTCGTTAAATATGAACTTCATCATACTAAAACATTGGATTTTATTAGGTTAAAGTGAGTATTTGTATAAGCACTTCTAATTAAAAAAGACATTAAACAAAAATCACCTAAATGGATATGATTATTAACTAACACCTTTGTTAAACATTGTTTTTTATGTTAATTTTTTATTATCAAGATAGTATGGTGTGCATATCATACAAATCTTATTTTATACAATTTCTTAATGGTTGACATTTTTTGTTATTTCCTATCAGTGGACAAAGAATCCAATTGAAGATGTGGAATAATTGCTTTATTGAATTTTCAAAACAAAAAGACCTACTTGGTGATTCTACTAAGCCTTTTCCTATAGTTGTTACTTCTACAATGGTGAAATGCATTAGGTACCGACTCGAACTTGGTGTTCATGATCATAGTGGGTCAACTATTTTTGTCATTTTTGATGAAGAAAGCAAGAAACTCATTGGACAAGATGCAAGTAGTGTTTTTGAGGCTCATACTTATCAAAAGGTTATTTTGTTATACTTTTTTTTTTTACTTCTATCTTGACGTTTATTTCAAAAAAAAAAAACTAATTTATTATTTGTAAACTACACATGCAGGCTAATGATGGTAATGATGAAAGCGACAACAATGATGATATGGAAATTCCGAAAATGATCAAAAATATCATAGGCAGAGAATTTATATTCAAAGTTAAAATCAAACTTTATAATCGCACCGCACTGCGGCAAATAACAAAGCATTATGTTACTTACAAAGTAATTAGTACATTTATATAGAAGGAAATTATCTATTTAATGGATGTCAACGGCATATACGGAATTCCAAATTCAAAGTGTTAATTACTCCATATGTTATATAATTGTCGAATTGTAGTTGCAAATCATAAGATAAACACAATATTTTAATTTTAAAGTAGTAGACCTAAAACGATAATATTTTAAAGTGTATTGTACACCATTTAGCTTAATATAGGACCCACCACTAATGATACATTCAATTACCAAACATATAATCCCCAATTTTGATTACAAAATTGAACTCATCTTAATCACCTTTTCTGACATTTTATACTAATTATTCGTATATTAAATTCATCTCTTTGTAAACAAACCGTGCATCGCACGGGCTTCAAATCTAGTCTCTCTCTATAATTAACTCTTTTCATTTTAAAAAACACATCTTAAACAAAGTCGAATTTTCCTTTCTATTTTCCGTTTTATATACTTTCACATGCATAGGGTGCATTTATATTTCTTTATTTCAAGGAAACTCCACTTCTCGTCGGCTTATATTTGGGTTAGTATAGTTCAATTTCGATCATTATTTAATTATTTTTATTTATATTGATAATAATAATAATTTTTATTATCATTATAATATTATTAATTAGTAGACATTATTGTTATTATTATAATTTTTATAAGAAAAAGAAATTAGATGATGTCCATGAAAGACACTACTTAAATCATTCACATGGATGAAAATAAGTAACATTAATAGAAGGAAAAATGGAAGAAAAAAAAACATAAAGGGGGTGTTTGGCAATTGGCTGGTGGCTTTATATGCTGGCTTGTTTGACCAGCTGTTTTTAGTGGCTTGTTTGACCGACTGTATAATCATTGGCCGTTGAAAAAAGTGTTTGATAAAAGTGGTTTTTATTGCTGGCTGTTTAGTATCAAATGGAAGCAAAAGCCAAAAGCCAGCCACAAAAGCTGGTAAAAGCAACTTCTGGCTTTTGGCTTGCAAAAGCCAGTTACCAAACACTTTTTTGGCTGTTTGACCAGAAATAAAAAGCAAAAGCCAAAAGTCAGAAGCCAATAAAAAAGCCATTGAAAAGTCGTTTGCCAAACACCTCCAAAGAAGCTCAAGTAGATGGTTATCATCTAGTATTTATTTGCTGGTAATAATAATTATTCATTAATATTGATTATTATTATAAAAATTTAATATTAATTTTATTTATGAAATTATATATTAATATTATTATTAATAATTTATAATTACCACCTTTTATAACTGTTTTTTGCCAAAAAAAACTACTACCTTATAAAAATTTCTTTTAAGACCAGCTTATATAACCATATTCATTTTGAAATTGACCATTAAATGGTGATTTGACGACTACATGTTCGTCACATAACCTTGTTTTAATCTATTTTTCCATCTTCCAGTTCCAGCATGTGATGTCAAGAGGGAAGAGTGGGAAAATGTTTTCTTGTTGTCACGTGATAAACATACGTAAGTCAAATCAACACTGAAATGAATAAGTATAAAGTGGATTTTTTAAAATAAATTTTTTATAAGGTAGTTTTTGTAAGAAATTGTTATAAAGGTGGTTTAGTGAAACTTTGTCATTCATGTAGGGTTGAGCAGAATTTAAACCAGACCACACCAAAGCGCAACCCAAACCATTTTAGCGCAATTTTCGGTTGGTTTATGGGTTAAAAGAAGTGGGTTGGTTTATTATCTTTATAAATCAAACATCCAAAGTTTCTTATGCATTTGACTTAACAATAATTTGTTTACCTTTAGTAGTAACATTTTTAGCAACTTTGTAATTATTTCATATTCTAACTTTTTTGTACCTTATTTATATGTTTCATATAATGATTGTTTAATCGGTAAAATAAAACAACAATCAAAAAGTTATTTTGAGAGATAAAATATGGGTAAACAGCAAACCGCACTGCACCGAACCGTTTTATATGGTGCGATTTGGATTGGTTAAGCAGTTTGACTTGGTTCGAATAAACCCCAAACCATTTTTAGGCGTGGATTGATTAAAGTTATATCCAAACCACACCAACCTAACTCATGCTCAACTCTAAATGCATGTATTAACTAAAGCTTGAGTTGTTCACGTTTACATCCTGAAACTGAACCAGCCGGTGGTTGGAATTTGGCGTAAAGGTGAGGTATAAAAGGAAAAAACCATCACAGTTTACGGACAAACAAATCTAGGACACAAGTTAAACCATCCACGTGTAAGCATATAAATGGCTCATCAAATTCACTTCATAAAGGATAATTCAACACTTTATCCACCACTTTTTTTCCCATATTTTCTGGGAAGCAAAAAACTAGAAAATAAATGTAGTGAAACACACACTTGGATCTTCTTCTTCAATGGCAATTCCTACTTATTCAGGCATTTCACCATCAAATTTCCTGTACCCACATCACCATTCCATCAAATCCACCATTTTTAAAGCTTTTCACCACTTTTTCTCTCCTCCCTGTGAACACCCTAAGTTCATCATCATCCATTCCTCTCCTTGCCCTTCCCCTGTCTTAGAAGAAGAATCTTCCCCTGTTTCACCCCTTATTGATTTATCTTATGAACCTCCAAATTCTGATTTACAATCCCAGAATTGTGAAAAAGGGAATCTCAATAAACTTATTAGAGAGTTGCTAAAGGATCCAAGAACACAAGATCTCGGTTTCGAGTACTATGAGAAGGCGAAAGCAAGCTCGGATTTTCAACCCCAGAAAACAACTCTCAAGATGTTATTGAGGTATTTGGTAAAATCAAAGAAATGGGATTTGATATCCTTGATTTCTAGAGATATGAAGGTGTACCAAATTTTGCCTGATAGAGTATTTTGTGCTACAATTGTTGGTAGTTGCATTAAAGCTAGGAAGTCTAAAGTAGCTTATATGCTGTTAGAAAGCTTTGAAATTGATAAGAAGATTGCTGCCTTTGCTTATAATTCTGCATTGAAGAACTACAATAAGCTTCATATGTATAGCATAACAATTGAATTGTATGAAAGAATGAAATCGAATCGAGTTGACTTAGATTCTGAAGGGTATGTTTTGATCATGGAAGCTTATATGAAAGTGGGTAGTTCCATGAAAGTTGTTGAGGTTTTCAGTGAATTGGAAAGTAGTAAAAAGGTTGAAAATGTAGAAAATTACAGCAAGGTTTATGGGGTTTTACTACAAGCATTGGGGAAATCAGGGCAATATGTGAAAGCTCTTGAGCAATTTGAGCAAATGGGTGAAAAGGGTATTCCTCCAAATGCTTCAATTTACGCTACGTTGATCGGTTCATTGGCCGAGAAGAAAGAAATTGAGGTTGTTGAACACCTTGTTGAAGAGGCGGAGTCTAAGCAAATGCTGAAAGACCCAGCATTGTTCCTGAAGTTAGTGATAATGTATGTTGAAGAAGGCTTATTGGAGAGGACTCTTGATGTTGTAAATAAGATAAAAGCTGCTAATTTGAAGATTTCTGATTGTATATTCTGTGCAATTGTTAATGGATATGCCAAAAAAAGAGGACTCAAAGTAGCAGCAAGAGTCTACCAAGAACTTATTTCACAAGGGTGTGAGCCAGGGCAAGTGACCTATGCATCTATAATTAACGTTTACTATCGCCTCGCATTATTTACGAAGGCTAAGAAGGTATTTGATGAGATGCAAAAAAGGGGTTTCGACAAATGTGTGGTGGCTTACTCGACGATGATAGTAATGTATGGTAAGACGGGGCAATTAAGAGAGGCGATGACCCTTCTAGCTAAGATGAAGGAGAAAGGGTGTGAGCCTAATGTTTGGGTGTACAACGCGCTTATTGACTTGCATGGAAGGGATAAGAATATGAGGCAAGTGGAGAAGATATGGAAGGAGATGAAGAGAAGAAAGGTGGAGCCTGATAGAGTAAGCTATACTAGCATTATAGGAGCTTACTCTAGAGCTCGAGACTATGAGACTTGTACCGAATTCTATGATGAATATCGGAGGAATGGAGGGAGGATCGACTTAATTTTGGCCGGGATTATGGTGGGAGTATTCTCAAAGATTAATAGAATTGATGAATTGATGAAGCTATTACAAGACTTGAAAGCAGAGGGAACTAAAATGGATATAAGACTTTATAGATCTGCTTTGAATGCTTTCAGAGATGCAGGGTTGCAAATGCAAGCTAGATGGTTGGAAGAAAGTTTTGGGAGGACATTGGTGAACGTGTGATTGTCAGCAATAGTGCATGCAATATAAGGTAAAGCTGGAGAAGTGCATAAAGATATTGGTCATGTACATATGTATGTTAAATGTATACTGTCAAATGTTAATGAGCAATGCATATTACGCTCAAATTCTCATGTGCAGAGTTGTTTGGCTACAAATATAACCATTATTGTTTCGTAATTTACCATTATACATCTTCAAGAATTTGACGATTCTGCAGTAGTAGAAGATTGCAATATCCACATATATGCAGCTAACTCCTCCCTAACCAGCAAAGAGAAAGAACGGTAAATGATTTGCATCACAGCACAATAAAAGACAATTCCAAGTTGCTTCAGAAATAAGTAGCGTCGAATTTCTCCATCCCCAGATTCCAGAAACAATTATCCCGAAAAATGATGGTATTTTGACAGTAACAGAACAATGTTATGAAAACAGTGATAAATCTTGCTAAAATATCAGAAAGAAAGTGGCATTAAACATTTTATGCAGTCTTTTTTTTTCTTTTGATTTGTACACACGACTAATATTGAAAAGACATTAATAAGAGTAATTTACAAACTGTCTCAAACCAAAACCATATCTAGTTGACTACTGCAAATTCACAAGTCAGTGAAGCCAGATCCGGATGCAGCAAAGTGCTTTCCCTCTGCACAGGACCCTTGGAGCTACTCTCTGTTAGTTTTATACTTCAAAGAGGCCCGACTGTACAACAGGTTCCGAGTAGAGACAGGCTAAATATCTAATTGTTAGATATCTGGATGTGAAGTAGAGAAAATGGTAGGTTGCACTCCACAGCCAGTGCATTTACAGAAATGCTCCCTCAGACTCATTACAAAATTTAGACATGACAATTAGATATATAGCCATTCTCTTCTGATTATAACCGCGACATTCTTTATGGAGCATCACGAGGAACCTACCTTTTAGAGCTCATCGATACATGTATCTGGTAGATGAACAGAGAGAAAGTTCTCTACATCACCAAGACTACCAACTATGTTAGAAATCCAAAATTCAAATTGCAATCACGTCAATAGTCTTTGTCTGCTTTGACTGATACTGGTACGAGGCAACTCTTCATGTTCGTTGAGTTCATCTTCTTCGTCAGAGGATAAAAGGGAAGAGCCCATCCACGTTTTGAACCCTTCATTGACTCGTCTCTCAACATCTGGTGTTAGTTCCCAAGGATTAGCTTCCAACATTTCAAGTCCAAGATTTCTTCCAGAAAAATTCCCCTCATCCAAAACAACAGCAGCTTTCCTTCTCAAGAATATAGCAGTGGCAGCAAATAAAATGACCAACCCCCAAGAAGCAACCTCATAGCACCAAAACAAGGGTACGGAACAACTACTCCCCAATGTGAGAAGACTTGAACCCAGGAAAAGTGCAAGAAGACCAAAGATGATGGCGAACACTATATTAAGGATGGCAAGACAGCGTACTCCACCTAAATATTAGCGTAAAAATGTTAAATCTTAGAAATTAGCAGGAATATTTTCGAAAAACTTAAGGCCAGCTTTCTGACTAAAAAATTAGAGCATATCCTGGGCATTTCTTGTAAGGAGATAGACGTATTTTTCATACGTTCCTGAATTTTTCTTTGTAATTCAAGTAAGTTATGTTAAACCATCCAGGTGATCCAGAATCTGGAGTCCGGTGATAAAGAAAAGAGTACAAGAATACAAATTACAGAAAAGGAACCTGTTATCCCAGCCAGCATATTGCAATTAGCCTTTACACAATTGAGACAAGCTAAACACTCATTTCATCCCTAAATGTTCTTCACATTAGGTTGGGCATGGGGATTAAGAATAGTTGTTAAGTGAAGAATTGATGAGTGAAAAGAGCATGTATTTAGATGGATAGAGATAATTGGTTGGTTGATGTTATGGAGAACACAGAGTTGTTTTTTGACTCGAAAATAGAAAATGAAAACTACTACTTAACACGAAAACCTCAATAGAAAGGTGTGAATAACATGAAGGGATAGAGGGGAGTAGCGTTATAGTCTGACTGACCCAGATAGTTGTTAACACAGGACCTATTAGCAAAGATCGACAACTTTCATTGTAATGCAGAGATACTCCCGTAACATAATATCCAACACTGACGAACATTATAAAATGAAATGCAGCTTAAACTGAGCAAGTGCCTAACCTAGTGAGTAGACATTTGTTTCTGACACCAGGATATCTATAAACCTAGACAAGTCCCCTCCATCGGGGAAAAGGAAGATCAGTACGGAGAGCGACTACAACTGACAAATTAAAAAAGAACTTGAAAATTTACCAAATAGAGTAAAATAGTCATTAAATGAATTAGTCACTGCATGATAGAAAAAAGTGATTCATGATTGGATTAAACTGGTCACCAATTTTCAGAAAGGTGGTATGTTCTCTTCTTAATATCAGGCCCGGGCCATTGCCTAATTTAATATAAGAAGTAGGGGGTATCTAATAAGACCGAGTCCACAAAGAACTGAAAGATAAATAAATACCTCTCCTTGAAGCACAATAGTTGTTCTCAACCACCTTTATGCAACCATGCCTTTGTGGCGCAGAGTAAGCAACCATAACACCTACACAATAAGCAAAATCAGTCACCTATATCATAGGCCAACAATATAAATCAATAGGCAAGCAGAATCAGAATAAGATGGAATGAGTAATCCATACAATTGGAAAAATGGTAAGAGGAATCTATGCTTTACAACGTCAATTTCAAATCATACGGTCAAAAGGTTGAAAGAGATACTTCCTCTAACAGCCAGCAGGCATGTTTCAAGCGATTCTGCTTTTTTTTTTTATAATGTGCTAATAAAATGTTTAGCCAGAATGTAACTAATAAAATGCACATTATGGAAGACATTGTACTGGTCAGCACAGCTTTTTTATTCATATTCACAACAAAATTTTCTTTCATAAAAGCTACAGAACCACCATTAACTAGAACGAATTCCATATCCAATGCCAAGTCGTCAACAAACCTTCATTCTCAATGTTATCTAATTGGAAAAATCAAACAAAACTTACTCTAAAGGAGAAACAACACAAGGGAAGCAAAAAAATGATAAAGATAACTCTAATCCCCTAAAAAGCTAATAGAGTTTCTTATCCTAAAACATAATTCGACAATGTTTCCAGCCACACCACACACAAGCCACAAATTTTTTATTTGACCAGGCAAATCCATTAACTTCTAGATAATAACACTAGGGAAGCAAGAACTGAACTGGTACTCTAAGCCTCCTATAAAACTATAAGTTTCTGATCCACGCTCATTACATTATTCTTCAGGTTTTTCATGGAGAACAAGAGCAGCTACCGTAAAGGACTCCTGATTTTGCGTAACATTGCATTTACAGACTAATAACAAGAACCAACTTCAGTAAACACGAAAAGTTACAAGAAAAAGAGAATAACCATTCTATAATATACAGAAAACAACTTCAGGATCATGATTTATTTTGGGAATAACCATTCTACAAAATGTCAATCACCTCAAACTAATACAAATACCTGTTAGCAACACTTCACCTGGTTTGGTTCACATCTACATCCTTTATAAAAGGGTCAACAGAGGTAAATAAGTTCAAGAGAGTCACAAGGTGAGAGAGCAAGGATCTTTCTAACCACTACAAAATCACATTTGATAAATGAACGAGCTTGAACAAACATTTGAGCTTGACTAATAGCTACCACTCGAGTTTGTCTAAGTTTAATGAGCTTAACATGATGAGGGTAAATCTGAACTCTCATTAACAACCTCAAGCATCATTTTATGTACGCCTTCTCCACACTAACCATAAGCTCCCGTTTACACTTCATTTCAGGATGCTACTGACTTTTCGGACTACATTATATCGGATCAATGATTTCCTGGACCTTCTATAAGAAACCCACTGAGATTTGACTAATACTATCAGCATTTCTTCGCTCTCGATTCCATCAAAACTGACCTAAATCACTTGTCTAGTTTAACACAATAATAAAGGCTGTTACTATCAACAGGAAGGCCTATAACCCAGAGAACTTGCTTTGAGGTAAAAGATTTACTTAATATACAGACTAGAATGATACAGAAACAAGATAAACTCGTTATCTAATCAAACTACCACACAAAGTGATCCTTTTGCATTCCGCCAAAGCTTATGTAACGCATCACAATAGGAAAATGTAAATCAGTTCATATATGACAGAAACGACAATAACATTTCGGAGATGGAACATGTGACGTCGCTACTCCCCTAGAAAAATGCTCAAATCCTAGTTTGGTTCAAATTAACATTTCCTTGAACAATTAGCAAGACTAATAAATGGCCCCTCGGACACGCACTTCAAAAACAAATATCCAGCTTCATACATAGAACTCCAGCAGATCTCAGCCTTTCCTTGTTCGATTTCAACTTCTTTACTCTACAGCAAAGTAAGTCAATATGATAGCACTCAGCTCCTTTTATACATCCTAGTTCCAAGTTCAAATGATTGCCGGTATTATCACAACCTTAACCCTTTATACAACAGTCAACAGAGGTGAATAATTTAAGAAAGCCATAAGGTGAGAAAGCAAAGATCCTTTTAGGCACTAAATAATCACATGAAACTAGAAAACGATCAATCAAGATTCAAGAGTTTCCACAGAATGTAGCATCGTGTAAATAAGCCACTCTAACTGGACTTGGCAAAAACTCTTTTTCTTTAGTTATTGATAAACTAATGAGCTTGAACAAACATTTGAGCTTTGCTAATAGCTCGGAGTCGAGTTTGTCTAAGTTTAATGAGCTGAACATGATGAGGGTGAATCTCAACTCTCATTAACACCCTTAAGCATCATTTTATATATGCCGTGTCTACACTAACCATAAGCTCCAGTTTACACTTCATTTCAGGAAGGTACTGACTTGTCAGACTACAGTATTAGGATCAATGATTTCCCGGCCCCTCCATTGAAAACACATTGAGATTCAGCTTCACTCTTCGAGTCTTGATTCCATCAAAACCGGCCTAGTTTAAACTTATAACACAGACACACAATAAACTTGTTGTATAATCTAATTCCCATACAAGGTGATCCTTTTGCATTCCACCGAAGTCTATGTAATGTATCACAACAGAAACGAAAATAACATTTCGGATACGGAACAATTGAAGTCACTACTCCCCTAGAAAAATGCTTAAATCCTAGCAAACTTCAAATAGGATTTTCCGCTCATCACTGTTACTATCCTGACTTTGCTTTACGCTAGCAAAACATCTATTGTTCGTGCCACTAGGATCTGATTCGTTTCATCACTAAACAACATTAGCATCTCAAAACAACGATCAGATCACAATAATCAACATCGAAACAACCAATTCAAAACAATACACAAAATGTCTTCACTGATAAACCTCTACACAAGCACAACAACAAAAACAGCATTCAAGGCATCATGAACTCATCAATTGTTCAAAATTCTCCATTATCTACTCATGCAAATCATCAGATCACAATAATCAACATCGAAACAACCAATTCAAAACAATACACAAAATATCTTCACTGATGAACCTCCACTACACAAGCACAACAACAACAACAACAACAGCATTGAAGGCATCATGAACTCATCAATTGTTCAAAATTCTCCATTATCAACTCACGCAAATCATCAAAAACGCATCAAAAACAACAAAATCCAAAAAAAATAAAAAACGAATTCACTAACCTGCAACAAGATAAATGACAGAAACCAGAAACAAAATCGAGGAAGGAAGAAACAGCACCATATAATAATAATCAACAGTTTCTTGATCGGTGAGATAAAAAGCTCCAGGAAGAGAATCGGAATCACCAGTAGTAGCATTAATCGGCAGAGGTTGAAGACGAAGATCATAACAAAAAGGCCTATTACCAGAATCACCAGGAAACACAATCTTCAAGCTAATAGCAGTCGAAACTATAATCGAAATTGAGATAATACATAAAAATGTAACGCAAATCGGTCTTTGTAATTTAAGCCAACCTTTATCTTCGTCTCTGAGGTTTTGATAGTCTTGTTTCGGCATGAATGCTTGGCGAAGTGCGTCGCCGATTAAATCCATTAACGAAACCCTAGAAATTGAAGGAAGTTTAAGTGATGGATGTAGTTGAAGTTAAGATTCTGGTGAGTTTTTTCGAGAATGGATGTTTGTGATGTGGTGATTGTGGGGGGTTTAATTGAAGATTTGGAGGATGAGTTATTAATTAGTTGGAAAATGTTGGTGGTTTTACTGTAAAAGCAAATTAAGAAGCGGGAATCTCTGAAGATGGGAAGTGGAATTATTGGGAATCTATTCATGTAGATGATCGAGTTAACTACGTAGAATGCACGATAAGCTTACCAAGGTGTTGCTGATTTGGTGGGGTGATGTGGGGGACGTGATTTAGGAACGTTCTTCTCTATCGGATTAATTGTACATCACTTTCCTTTTTTAATTAGGGTTTCTTAGATTTATTGAAAATAACTGAATTGTACTGAATTGATTGGAGCTGAACTGAACTGAATTGATTGGAGCTGAACTGAACTGAACGGCATTGAATTGAATTGAATTGAATTTAATGAATATGTAAATAATATTTAAATAATAATAATATGAATATTAAATAATAATTATAATGATAAGTAATAATAAAAAATAATTATTAATGAATAATAATTATTGTATTTTGGATATTTTTAAATGATAATTATAAATAAATAATATTAATAATCATAAATTATTAATAATAATAATAAATGATTATAATGATAATTAATAACAATTATTTTATAGTCTTTGTATTAATATATTAATACCTGATGATGATTATATAATAACAATAATATCTAAGAATTAAATTAATATTATTATTTTAATAATTAGATTTAATTATATATTAATATTTAGTAATAAAATGATAATTGGGTCGGACAGTGCAAAATTACATCATAAACCATTTTGACGTGATTTGATTGGATTATGGGCTGAAAATGCGGTTTTTTTTTGTGCTTTTAACATCATAATGATATAAAATAAATAATAATAATAATAATAATAATAATAATAATAATTATGATGATACATATAATAATAATAATGATAATTACATCATAATATACAGATAATAATAATACTTAATAATAATGATATAAAATAAATAATAATAATAATAAGAGAAATTAGTAAAATAAATTAGACCAACATAATAATATTTAACAAAATGGTTATAAATGAATGGAGCTGAACTGAACTGAACTGAACTGAAATGAAATGAACTGAACTGAATTGATATTAAGCTGAAATGAACAGGCCCTTAATTTAATTGCAATATTTGATCAAATAAGTACTTTATTTTTTGGTCAAATGTTACGGTTAAGTTTTCATGGAGGGAGTAGTTTAAGTTTCATTAATTCCATTTTACGTTCATTCAGTTCAGGAGATTAAAGTCTTAATGTAGCATTTTGGTTGATTTTAAAAAGGAAAATTTGTTAATATATGCCATTGGAAACTTTTTAAAAATAAATATATGTGTTGGCCAAAATTAGTTAATTTGAATATGTACAATAGGTTTTGAATCTATATTTGATTGAAATAATTTGAATAAGAATATAGGTGGAAGGAATATAAAGCTTGGGAAACCTGATGTGGTCATACCCACTATCATTTTTATCTTGTCGTAACTATTCTGAATGTTTGTTTCATTCTACTCCCTCCGTATCAAAAAAAAATACAACGTTTGCCTTCGACATTGATTCCTATGGAAAATTTGATAATTGTAATTTAGAGAGTTTAATAAGGGAAAAGGAGGAGTGAGAAAGTGCTGATTTCAGCACAAATACCATAATGTTACTTTATTTTTGGAGTGAATTTAAAGGTGCCAAAGAGAGGGCCCCAAATCTTCACATGAATTCAAATTTTCCCACCAATACAAAAGCTTTGTTCACCATACTTGGGCTATTTATACCCAAATCAGTTCCACATTACATTTTTGAGATTAGTTCCACATTACATTTCCAAAAAAAAAAAACACCTGCATAATGAAGGCCAAGAAACCTGATTCCAGCAACCAGGTTACAGTTTGCAAAAAATTACAGCATGGTTAGGTAGTTTAACATCAACCAGATTACAGTACCCAGATCAGTTTCACATTACATTTTCAAATCACTTTCACACATTGCACTATCTACTGCTCCACTATCTTCCTGCCCAAAAAAACGCAGCAACATCATCATCCATTCATCCCAAAGCTGCCAAAATGGAAGAAGACTTTGAAGGCTTCTTTGGTTTATATCAACTGCTACTAGAAGAGGGATTAGCACCTCCTACTCCTACTAATTCACCTACTACTCCTACTGGCAGCACAGAAAATCAAATAAATGAAAAGATCTTGGTAATCTTAGTAATGAACAAAGGAGACAAATATGCTTCCAATTATTAGGGATGAAAAAAGATGGCAAATTACCACATGGAATCATATCAAAAGTAGCCAGAGAAGTAGGTGTTCATAAAAGCACAATGTAACATCTCCGAAAATTTAAATAATGAATTTCTAAAATATGCTTAATATAATGAATATTAGACAGTAGCGGAAATACTGTCCATCGGAGTATTACTTTCTATTCACAATAAAAGGTTGTCTAATCATCATAAATAGAGATTTATTCTCCAAGCATTATCCATTGCGAGGTTATGAGCCTCTTACAACTTAAGTCATCAAGCGACGATCTTCTTAGTAGAGAATGATAACAAAATATCATAATCCTATCTCTCACTCTATCCCGTTAACCACCCGCATCAATAGCTTTCTTCACCTGCAAAATACATATAATGGGTCCACAATAAGTGGGGAGCAACTAGCAGTCCTCCCAGGTTAACCAAGATCAAATAAGCTAGTTACATAAATTAACATCGACTATAGAAATCACTAACCATAATAAAATTCACAACATCGTCAATAATTGTAGTTTCTCCTTAAAATAATAATATACTGAAAATAACCATTTGTATCAAAAATAGACTCAAGTTCCAAATCCAATTACCATTCCCAAATAATAACTCAACACAACATCACAACAACCAACGTTAAGGGGAGAAATGAACGTAAGTGGATAAATGTACACCCTGCTCAGCATACAACTACCCACGGTTCCTACATGATAGAAGTATTAGGACACGCACACCCTGCTCAGCATACAGTATCCTATGTCTAAGAAATGGCCATAACTCCCAGTGCTAGTTTCAACGCACCCTGCTCAGTACAACCTAACACTGGACGACGACTAATATCAAAGCGGACTTACGTGCCCTGCTCAGCACGCAAGTTAACTCTATGTACCCTGCTCAGTACAAGAGCGACAGTTCATACCAAGGGACCCAGCTCAGCCCCATAGGATTTCTCTTCCTCGAAAAAACAAACTGATGTACCCAGCTCAGTACAAAGGTAATGGCACAATAAAATATCATTTTAAAATATTTCTGTGTACCCAGCTCGGTACAAAGGAAAAATCATCTCAACGATAGCATCAAATATAAATAAACTGTAATAGTAAATATAAATTTTTTATTTAAAATCCAAAATACACAAACCTTGTATTATTGGTATAAGTGGAACAAATCCAACTTAATATCAACTCAACAGCATTTGGTTTGAAAATACACAATTTATCAAAGTGACGTAAGAGTCATAATAAAATGTAAATGTATTTGTTTATAAATTATCAACTTACATAATTTAATTTGATGAAATTCGAAAGGAATAATCTTTAATAAAATAACTTTATAAAACTAATTTAACATTTAAGAACTTTTAAAATTAGTCTTAAAGTTGTTGAAATTTTTAGGAAAACATAAAGTGTTTTCGGCATTTAGATTTTTATTAAACAACAATTTCGATTTTTAAAACCTTTAAATCCAATCATAATAATTTAAATCATTTTAAATCAATTAAGGCACGAAATACATAGTATTTAGCTAAATTTTATAAATTTTATTTTGGTTAAAAGGACAAACTAAAATTTATAGTTTTTCGAATGAAACGATTTACTAATCGATAAGTAATTCGACATATTTACACAACAAGTCAAGTAAATTAATCAAGATCATAAAATAAATAATTTAAATAATATATATCAGTAATTTAACAAATTTTCGTGCACATAGAAAAAATTTCATAAATTATATTCTAAATTTCAACACTAAAATACTTTCGGTAATAATTACACAATTAATAAATTAATTACTATAATTCAAATAAAATCACACCAACCAATTTTCAACAAGAAAGAGTATATATACATTCCAAAATAAGCACCTATTCGACATAGATACATATATAATCAATAAATATAATTTCTACACTCAAATATACACATATGTAATTAGAAATTCATAATTACTAATTAATTCATAATAAATCCGAAAATTCATATATAATTCTCGTAAATTCACATAATTCATATAAAGTAATAATAATAACTATTTATACTATAATAGATATAATTTACTCTAATTAACTTACTAATCAAAATTAAACTAGGATTAAGGCTAGTTACCTTAATTTCGGTGGAAAATAGAGTAGAGATAATGAGAGACTAAGAGCTAAGATCCTTCCTCTTCAACAAGCTCTAACTCAATTGTATCACCTCCTAAAAGTGTTCAAGGGAGATTTAGGTGTTAGAAAGTGGAGTAGAAATTAATAGAATAAATTAGAAAATTAATTAAAAATAACTTGAAAATGCTATAAATAATTTTCTAAAGCTCAAAAATTGCTCAAAAATTTTTTGAAGCACGAAAATAGATAGAGGAGGTAAGGGAGAAGCTCACTCTTCAGTTTTAGGATGAGTAAAGCTTGGGTAAAAATTGTTTGGTCTAAAGTTTTCAATAAATAGGTTCAAGAATGCCAAGAAAGTCAAGGTAGTTGGAGGATGGATTAATTGGGTTGGCAAGGAGGTGAAAATGCTAGGAAATTTCCTACAAGACCAGAAGTAGCTCCCCATAAATTTTCAAGACTTTTGGTCAATATTTACATTTTTTTAAAAGATTAAAACCTTAAAGTTAGTCAAATAGTCAAATAAGCTTGTAAATACCTTAGAAAATCCGAAAATGAGTTCCTACTATAATAAAATGATTTTACTAAATTTGAAATGAGTTTTAAAATTTATAAATTAATTAATTAAAATTATTTTTATCGATTTCGTAATTTTTCTCAAAAACCGATTTTAAATTCATATAAAATCTAAAATTTGAAAATAAATTTCACAAAAATTATTTAAAACATAGGAAAATAAATCAAACATGATTATGAAATAAAAATATAATTTTTATAAATTTTCAAATCAAGGTGAAATTTTTATCGGTTAAAAAAGTGAAACGTTAACGAAATTAATTAAACGCTAAGAATTAAACGCGAAAAATTCGGAGTGAATTTTTGAGGTGTTACACACAATATCAAGACTCTTTCATGAAGTGGAAAAACAAGCAGACAAAGGTGAAAAAATTGATGTGAGGTCAAAAAAAAAGGGAAGAAGTGGCAGAAAATCAAAGGAGGTGAGAGAGGAATGGTTGCAATCATGCCCTTTACACCTTAGATGCACTTATAGGGCTTATGCAGGGTATCTAAAATGTGGGCATATGAAAATATTCCGATTACTCAAAGCGGTCAAGTTAAGAGTGCATACTAGCACCAACCATCCAGTAGTAACAGATAAGCATAAACTTGATAGAATGAAATGGATTCTCTCACATATTGAATATCAAACAGAAGGCAAACATGCAATATTCAGAGATATGAGTAATACAATTCATATCGATGAGAAATGGTTTTATTTGAACCCCGACAAAAGAAGGTTTTATCTCCTTCCATAGGAGGTGGATCCTTATAGAGTATGCCTTTCAAAACGATACAAAATTAAGGTCATGTTTATGGCAGCACAAGGGCAAACTATGTTCGATGAAAATGGGGTCATGGTTCATGACGGGAAGTTTGGCATATTCCCATTTACGTTTAAACAAAGAGCAAAGAAGAGAAGCAATAATAGGGAAGCGGGGACAATGGAAACCAAAGCAATTCAAAATGTTACGAAAGATGTGATTAGGGACATGTTACTAAACAATGTCATTCCATCTATCAAAGAGAAAGGGCCACAGGGAATGTGTAAGGAAATATACATTCAACAAGATAACGCACGACCTCACTTACAAAATGATGACCCACTGTTTAGAGAAGTTGCAACCACTGATGGTTTCAACATCAACCTAATTAACCAACCCCCACAATCACCAGATTTCAATGTTCTCGATTTGGCAATTTTTAGCGCCGTTCAAAGTTTGCAATATCAAAGCTTTCCAAACAATTTGGATGACTTAATTGAGAAAGTAAGGGTTGCATATGAGTCATATGATCCTAATTTAATTCGATACACATGGATCCAACTACAACATGTAATGGTCGCTTCGTTGAAGGTGAATGGAGGGAACAACTACAAGATGCAACACGTAGGTAAAGCTAGACTAGAAAGGTTGGGGTTACTACAAGAGCATGTTGAAGTTGATCAAGATGTTATTGATGCGGCGGTGGCTTATCTCGATGAACAATCTAGTGACAATTCATCTTCAAATACAAATGTTGAACAAGAAATGGAAGTTGATGCACAATAAGACTAGGAAAATAGCTTCACTGCCCCTTATAACCACCCAAAACAGAAGAGAAATTTAGGCAGAAAAAGTATCCACTTTTGGTTTTTATTGCTTATGTGATGCCTCTACTTTGTAACCTTTTCTAAAGTTTAGATGGTTAGGAAAGGCAGTTTAGTGAAAGCTTTTTGTGGGCAATGTAATGTTTAAAGTTTGGCATATTATGTGAAGTTTAAAAGTTAAATGGAAATGTATTTTGTAAAATGTATAGCACTACTTATATACTTGCTCAGTTTAACCATATGCAACCATACAACATAATGCAACCACATTCACATAACCAGAACATCCAAAGCCTGATTCACAACAGCAACCACTTTCACATAACCACATTTTCCAGACATTCCAGCCACATAAACAAATTAAACATGATCAAAATCAGATTAAACATTATGAATACCACCTGATTCACATTAAACGACAACAAAACAATCATATTTTTGAGATGGCAGAATGAAAACAGAATGCAAATTACATCAGAAAACCAGAATGAAACCAGAATTTTAAAAAAAAAATTACTGCAACCAGAATGAAACCAACATAATGCAACCAACATACTGCCACCAACAACGTAATAAAACCAGAATGGAAAAAAAAATTAATGCAGAGAAAGAGGGAGGATGCTTATACCTGACTTTTGCTTTCAAATTCATACTCCCCCCTTCGACTCCGAATCACTTGAAAGTTGAATGACCCTCCTCGGACTTATATGTCCATCTGAACCAGAATCTGAGTCGGAGCTTGAGTCAGTTGAAGGTGTTGACTGTGGTTCTGTAATTGTCACACTAACTCCATGCTTCTTCCTTAAAAAAGAAACCTTAGAGAAACGGGGTAATGGAGGCTTACTTGCCGACGGCTTCACAAGCCCCTTAGGGATATAAACCCTTGGCCTCTTCCCCATTTTCTTCTCACTATATTCTTTCCCAACCTCAATTGAAGCTAATCCGCAGACAGTTATCCTTTGTCCTTCCGGTGTCTTCGCCGGAGCTGGCTCAACCTTCTTCTTAAGCGACGAAAACTTGCTTCTATAAGTAATCATCTTCTCAATCTCATCGTTTTCAATGCTCTCAATGGCCATCTCTAAGGCCGCATACCCTAAATCACCTAAACGCTCCTCTGCCTCCCACTATAGTACAATCTATAGAAGTATGAGTAGAGTTTGTTTTCAAACAATTCGATTGCTACCCCTATGAGTTTCATCCTGTTCGCGTCATTTTCTTGCTCAAAAGCGATTCTCAGAGGCTCAATTAAAACCATCATTTTTTTTTCGAGCAAGATAAATTTGCAACCTAGATCTAGTTTTTGTTTGGGAGATGAGAGAGAGAAGAATGAAACACGAATTGAAGACGATTGAAGACGAATTGAAGAAGAAAAAGAAAAAGGAGAAGATGAAGGTAAGCAACTCAGATCTAGGGTTTTTTTGGGAGATGAAAGAGAGAAGAGTGAAGATGGACGGTTTATGTATCAAAGAGGGTTGAATGCCTGATTTTTGATTTTTGGATGATTAAATCTGGTAGTTGGGGGAATGGGGGAGGTTTTAATTTCCTTTAGGTAGGTGGAAATCATTAATTATGGTGGGAATTATTAATAGAGTTAATTGTTGTTAGGATATAATAATCAGTTTTTATATTATATAAGTAAGGGTATTTAAGTAAATTCACACAAAAAAACATACTATAATAGAAAAGTTTCTAAATATTGCATTTTTTTTGTTACAGCCGAAAATGACAAACGTTGCATTTTTTTGATACGGAGGGAGGTGGACACTAAAAATCAATATTTTATTATTTTTTTAATTCCTAATTAAAAGTTGTAGTTCCCTCTCTATAATTTACTAATTTTATTGTTTTTTTTTGAAAGCCTTAGCAAACTATAGTTCCTCCTCTCGTACATAGTTCCTCCTCTTCTCCTTTCCCTAATCTTCTTGAGTTAGTCTTATAAGAGACCGCGGAATTTTAATTTAAAATTGGGCAATAGCCTAAGTCTAATAGAAAGAATAGAATGAAGTACCTTTTTGAATGAAGTGACCGGTTTAAGTTAATCTAATTTGTATGTAATACTTTAATAACTTTTGAATTTTCTTTTTGTTCTCGCTTCCAATAAATGTTATATTTGTATGCAATACTTTATATGCTTTCACACGCATCACGTGCATTTAAAGTTAGTCTTAATTTGATGAAAGTCGAGTGAGGGATGAAACAAGTGAAAGATGGGGTTTTTCTGCATGGTCTTTTGCTCTAGTTTTAACGATTTTGTGAGTTTACAATTTATGGGTTTTCCATTCCAGTCGTTTAAAGTTTTAGCAAGATGTTTTTCACTATAGGTTCGTCATGCGTTGTTGCATTAGATTGAACCCATTCATTTGCATCATTTACCAACAAATCAAGAAGATCCTTCTTCAACATGTTTTCAAATGACATCCCTGAGTAGCATGTGTCGAATTATTATACCTTTAGTTTAACATCATTAGTTTTTTAGACAAACATCATTATTTGATTTTGCTCAATCATAATCCATTGGTCATTAATGGTAGGTGTTCCATTAATGAAATCCTTATTTTTGTTAAAAGTTCCTTATCAATTTTGTACTTGCTAATCTTTTCTAACCAACTAATGGACAATCTAACCTTTCTCTAATACTCCCCATGTCTTACATAAATTGTTACACTTCTTGTTTTCACGCATGCAAATACATACTTTTAACTATTAATGTCTCAAGTTGTATATTTATAAAAATTATAAAAAATAACTATTAATAAAATACATATTAAGACGAATTTAATATATAAACTGACTATATTTTTCGTTAGATATAAAATACAACGACGGTTAGAGTGAACTTTGTATGCAAAATAGAGGGAGTAGTATATATATTGCCTTTGTCTTATGATAGAGAACTAGTATTAGTCCCCGGCGATGCCCGAGTTATTAGTTAGCGATAACTAATACTCCCTCCGTTCCCTAATGTTGTTCCCATTTCCCGAATTAGTGTTCCTTTAAATTGTTCCCATTTGAAATTTTTCTAAATTTAACTTATATAAAGTCAACATATTTTCTTATAAACTCTCAATCTTATTGGTTGTTTTGCATAGTAATATGTGTTGTCCTTACATTAAATGTTTCTTTTACATTTATTATGCTTTGGTAAGATAAAATATTCAATAATTAACCCAAAAACATGCAATCTTTAAATAATATTATACTAAGATTCAATTTTCTTAATTCTCTCAACGATTCCAAATGGGAATAACATTTGGGAACTGAGGGAGTATAATTTAGTGTGTAAAATATTACTAAAAAATATAAGTCATCTCACTTAGACAATTTAACTCTTTATTTTCATTTATATATCATCATTATTGTTGCTGGGGCATCAATAATAATATGGTGGTGTAATGGTTGGAGCTATTCATTCCATACACGAGGTTGAGGTTTGAATCTTCATAATGACATTTTTTAAATATATGAAGATGTTGGATAAAATGCTATTCAAAGAGGGATGGTGACACGTGACGGATTGCATCTCTTGCTTACGCTTTTTAATACTACCTCCGTTCCAAATGTATTGCAACCTTTGACATTTTGCACTATTCATACACTACCCTTTGACCTTCTTTTGTGATTTAAACACAAGGATAAATATAGTCATGTGAGATCTTGATAGATTCGTCTCGATATATGTTTAATTAATATCAACTTTTTATAATTTTTACTTGAATAAAATTAGAGATATTAGCGTCTAAAGTAGTGCGTTGGGAGGCGTAAAACTCCCTATGTTGCAATACATATGGAACGGAGGTAGTATATATATAGATTGTTGTGAGTATCGTTACTGACTGATGATTAATTGATTAGTGATCACTCCCACAGTCCCCTCCCATGGCTTCCCTTCGCAATCCCTCACTGCATAATTCACACACCCGACAAATTTACACGAATTCTTATCACCATAATTGTAATTCACTCTATTCTGTAACAAAAGACGTCTCATTTTCTGGATTTGGATTTCCAAGAACCCGTTCTGGGGTTCTTAGGCTCTCTAATCATGTTCAATCTTTGATTGGTAAGTTCAATTATTCTAAGTTTTTATAGGGTTTATTTTGTTTGCATGAAATCTTCTTGCTTTCTACATAATAACTCGTTGAATAATTATTTTGAGCTATTTTTCTGTAATGTATAATCATTTTATAAAAAATTGGCGAGTTTCTAATATAAATAGCTTGGTTTGACAGGTTCAGCCTCAATTTCTGAAATTCCACTCCTTTCATGTGAAGAGGTGTGATGTTTTCTTCTTTATGTTAATTTGTCACCTTATTATCATTAGCTAAATTGTTGAAGGACATAAATTTTTAGTTAAGTGCATAAGCTCGAATACGAGTTGAGATGATCATGGCCTCATGGGCATTAGAATGAAGGATTAAGGATTTAATTGTATTTTCGTTACATTTATGTCTATCTCTAGTGGCTAAATTATGCACTGGGTAGACAAAGTTTTTTCCGAAAGAACCCAACTACATTGGCCTAGGAGTAGGACTAAAACGATCTATGAATGCTATTTGAGTCGGGCTACACCTTGGTAAGCCGAGCCCAAATCCTGCCAACAGTGTGGACCGGTCAAGGCCGTCTCAGCAACGACAGCAACAACTAAGCCTTATTCCCAAATTTGGAAGGGCCGTCTCAACATTTAATATAAAATGTACTATATATCTTTTAGTAAAAAAAAAATAATAAACACGAAGCATAAGATGTTAGCTGATAGAGAATAAGATGGACTTTTCTCCGTTGCTTGCGGCCTCAAACTTTTGGAGGCCTGTGTTGTGGAGCACTTTAGACACTTCAGACTTGATCAACTTCCACCATGTGCCAGATTGTAGGCATTTGTTTGTGCTGACTGAAATAACTTATTGATGATTACTCAATTATACTGGAAGCAAGCTAAATGTATGATATTCACATTGAGAGGTTCAAACATTTCAGGCTATTGAGAGGTTAAGCTTGTCTCGGTTGAGACATAAGGGCAAACAACAATTTCTGGCAATGTACTCTAGTGTATTTGGTGGAATTACAACAGACCCTGCAGCAATGGTGATCCCCATGGATGATCACATGGTACATAGAGGGCATGGAGTATTTGACACTGCTGCTATAACGGACGGGTAACATTGAAGATTTTCTTACTTCTGTGACACCATGTTATGATGTTAATATGTTCTTTTGGAATTTGAATTATGAACTAGTCAGATAGTGTGAAATAGGTTTTATGTATAACCAATATTATGGCTTCTTTTGGTAATTAGGTTCCTTTTTATATTCCTCCTCGAAGTGGATTGACTAGATTTAAGTCATGCATATGCGCTAGCCTTTACATTGAGGAGTTTATAATAGTGAAGGGGGAAAGGAAAAAGGTTGACAAATTATTTTTGTGCCACCAGATTGAACAGAACCTGATACTACTAAACGTTTTTTTTCCTGATTCTGAACTGCTAACTTTGTGCATACCAGAATATTGAAAGAAGTGTCAAGTTTAACTTTTGGCATTCTAATATGTTAAGCTAAAATTCAAACAAATCAGAAGTAAAGAAATCTCAGTTTATTCTAAGTAAAGCACTCAGACCTCCGTAGTACAGAATTGAGAATTCTAATCTGTTTGAATTCAAGGAATAATAAGGTGTGGATACAAACCCATTGATTGCTGTATTTGACAATATCCCATATGGAAAATCTACTCCGTTACTCAAGTTTCCTCAAAGACTATGAACATTTCCTTGATTCACTCTTTTCATGATTTTTTTGTGTAGCCATCTCTATGAATTGGATCAGCACCTTGATCGTTTTATGAGGTCTGCATCTACGGCAAAAATCAACCAACCATTTGATAGGGAAACTATGAGAAGCATACTTTTACAGACAGTAAGTGCTTCCAAGTGTAAAAACGGCTCGTTAAGATATTGGCTTTCTGCAGGACATGGTGACTTTCTTCTTTCTCCTTCTGGTTGTGTTGCGCCAGCATTTTATGCCATCGTGATTCAAGGCTCAGGCTCATTAGATCGCTCGGGCATCAAAGTGGTTACTTCTTCCATCCCAATAAAACCTCCTCTTTTCGCTACTATGAAGAGTGTCAATTACCTTCCGAATGCACTATGCCAGATAGAAGCTGAAGAGAATGGTTGCTTCGCCTCTATTTGGCTGGATTCGGAAGGATATATTGCCGAGGGTCCAAATATGAATGTGGCCTTTGTCACATATGAGAAAGAGCTTATAATGCCAAGATTTGATAACATTCTAAGTGGTTGTACGGCCAAGAGAGTGATTACTCTGTCACAAGAGCTGGTTAAGAAGGGCGAGATTACAGGAGTGAGTGTGAGAGATGTGACCGTGGAAGAAGGGAAAAAGGCTGAGGAGATGATGCTTTTTGGCAGTGGTGTCCTTGTGCTTCCAATTGTTCAATGGGATGCTCAGGTTATTGGTAATGGTAAGAACTTATCTTACTTAATTATGCTCCTTTTAAAGTTCTATGTTACCATGAAACGTATTATTAGCTACTTAACCTAGTTAAGTATCTATATTTTGTACTATCTCCATGGCTCCATGATGCCGATCTTAAAAGAATTAAGAAAGTAAATGGAAGGGAAGGCATGGAAGTTTCAGTTAGAAATTTGTTGGGCTTATTACGAAAGCATGATACTTCTTCTGTCTCAAAGTCTATGCTCCATTTTCCCCTTTAGTTCATCCCAATATCTCCGTTCCATTCTAATTTTAGTGAATATCTTCTCAGAAGTTTGGGCCTACACTCACCAAACCACTTACTTCTATCTACTTTTTTATGTGTTACTCTAACTCGGGTACTAGTGTCGGATGGATACGTGTCCAAGTGTCTGACTCGGCTAAATTGTGAAAATTTTCCATTATTTTAGCCCAAAATGAAGTGTAAGGATCCGACACGGGTACTTGAGATAAAATGAAATATCCAAGTAACATAACTTTTTATTCTCCTTAAAATGCGTGTAAAATACAAATGAAGCCAAGATATAGGGACAAAGAATGTATGTATGATTGAAGTGTTCACTAGGAACATTATTGATAGATGTGTGACTATTTTCATATACTATACGAGTACCTATTATAGGTTCTTGTATTAAAAGTGAATATTGCAACATGAGATGTTTCTAAATAACTGCTTGTGCCTTGTGGTACTGGTTACTTTTGCAGGAAATGAAGGCCCTGTTGCCCGAGCACTCTTTGATCTCCTCCTGGAGGACATGAAATCAGGCCCATCCACAGTTCGGACGCCTGTTCCATATTAGCAAAGTGCTTACTGCACTCTTGGGGCTTTAAATATCGAATTACTAACCTCAGTTCATTTTGTTTGAGTCGAGTTTAGGAAAAGGGTCATGGCATGTAAATTCTCCTTCGTCTGTTTGTTCTGTCTTTTCTTTGCTTGGCAATCATAATCTGACTCTTCCCTTTATGTCAAGTGTTAACATGGGTACCTATTATGCATCATATGGAAGGCTTTTACAATTTGTGCATCTTGTGCCTTTTCTCTAGGTCCCTCCCCTGAAAGAAAACTGTAAGTGTTCTTTTTTCTCTCTCGTTACTCCTTTATGCTCCCACGTAATTGATCAGCAAGCACCATGGCATAGCCTGGTGGGGCCATCAAGTAGACGAGCCATTACTGACCCGCACCCACGGTACCTGGCCTGCACACTAACCAGGTTGGTTCGAACTTGCCTGTTTGATTTTAGCATTTGGTACGTCTGCTACACCAAAAAAGGTAAGAAAAAGTACGATGAAAATGTCGCTTGAAAATTCCACTGTTAGATATGCATTGAATATCTTTTAGGTTCGAATAACCAAGCACGCGTAATGAATTGAATGCTTATTCACAATCCGAATATCTTAGTGTTGCCTAACACTATTCTGTATTTTGTGTTTCTCTCTCCTAATAAACTATTCTCCCTCTGGTCTGGTGGATGTAGCTAGCACATTACTAGTGAACCACGTTAAACTCTGTGTGTTCTTTATTTGCTTTCACGTTCTATTTAGTCGTTATCGCCTCCTCTGTTATGACATCCACCAACACAAAAGTTTTTGGCTTGGAAACACCTCTAGTTATTAGAAATTAATATCATTCTGGAAACCATTAGCCAGAAAATACTATGGATCTTTTGTTTCATACTTTTGCAAGAATATCAATTATTTAACATAATAGGACTAGTAATTAAATCATCTCAAGAACTATGTAGCCAGCTTTAAACAACAATGACATATTAGTAGTACTTGTTTATGCAGGAGTTGCTTTTCGATTGAGAAAGCATCCAGAATATTATATGTGTGCATCAGAAATAATACTTGTTTTTACCTAAGCCACCGACCTGGTTAATCATGAACCCTTCTTGGCCTTCCTATACCCCTCTATTCTATCTAGATGAAATAGTACTATGCTTTCTCCTTTGACCTACATATGTTAATTTCGTTAGTGATCATGTTTTTTCTGTGTGAGATATGCAGTGGAAGTCGGCCTACAGCCACATATGGTAGTCGGTATGATATATTGGACCTATCTTGCACAAGCTATCAGTCTAGTTTAGCCGGTCAAACTCTGTAAGAGTAGGGAGGAACAGGAAAGAATATAGTAGAGGAATCTTTAATCCGGAGTCTGATCTTGTTACCTTAAGGCAATAAAGAGCATTGCCTATCAATGGATTGACCTATTACTAAATTACTAATCGGTATGACTATGAAGTTATAAATCCATTTTTTTGGTATCCATCGCCGTTATCAATGACTTCTCTTCGTCCCGGGAGCTCTATTGGCCAATGATTTCTTTCCATTCCCAAAGGTTGGGATTCGAACCCCAACCGATTAGTTAAAGATAAAAATCACTGTTTTTTCAAGAAGGATGTCCCTTGTTCTTTAGACAAAATGAGCTACCACTATGCCAAAACCAACTTGATTAAGTCATAATTCCATTACCTTAATGTTCTGGTAACCCAATGCTTTTTCTAATATCAAGTGCTGTTGGGTCATGGGTGCTCTATGACACTTACTACACATAGGATGGTGACATGGGCTTTAAAAAGTAAAACTAATGGGCACACATACACAAATAGGTCGTCCCAAAGGAGTAAAGTCGATGGAGAAGGGGCATAGTGGGATTTCATAAACGATTTTGGTATGGTTGGAGTAATCCCATCCTCATAAAGCTTGAGGAATGAGGAGTCGACTACATCATGCTGCTTACCTTAAAAGCGTAAGCACGGATTGCAATCCGCCACGTGTCACTCTCCCTTCTTTTCAACAATATGTTTATAAAAATTATTCTCATAAAGAAAGCAAATAGTCCATGAGAAGTTTCGAACCCGCGACCTTGAGTATGGAATATAAAGGCTCCAACCATTGTGCTAGTGCATTAATGTTGATTCTTTTATCAATTTTAATAATCATATTATGTTTTCAATGGAAAACAATAATTAAGTTACATTAATTGCATTTATGAGTAATACTAATTTATAACTTTTTATTAATCTTTTTCTACAACAAAATAGTTGTCTTAAAGTACTAAAATGGGTCCGAGGCTGTAAAAAAAGTACTAAAATGTACACATATAGATCCCAAAACATCGCATAGGCCTAAATACTAGTATATTTCTAAAATCTGACGCTCAAAACATTACATTTTTCTAAAATACGCTGAAATAGACATTCAATATAAAGAACACATAATATCAAAAGTTTATACAAACGTAAAAAGGTAACATCCTAACACGCTAATGAGAAGAGTCACAATTCATAATTCTACTAAATAAAAATCTATATTTAAAAGCATCAATATTAGCTGGACAGTCAATAAGATTTATAACCTGAATCTCCTGACTCATTTGACCCACGATTTGGATGGACATGGATGAAAAGTTAAGGAAGTTACCTTCATTTAATCTCATTTCTATATTTCTTGTTTTCTTTTTTATTATTATTAATATATTGATAATCGTGATCGATTTTTTTTGCGAATTAACAAGGATGAAAATAATTATAAGTGTTTCTTTCATTTGACCTTGCAGGATAAGGTTGGTCACCACATGTCTATTTTACATAGATCATTATCTTATGTACATGTTTGATGGGTGAACTTTTTTCCCCAATATAAAGACTAGAGGGCCACACAAAAAATGGTATAAACCAAATTCAACCATGGATTTTAGATACCGTGTCATAAAACTTTGATAAATAAGTTACTCCCTCTATAATGGATTATTTGCAACGATTAAACATTATACGGAAGGAGTAGATACCATCGCGAAAAGCTAAAATATCATCCAAGGAACATGCAAGATGCAATGCACCATGCATCCTGCTATTTGGTGCCAGCATGCTTTTTCAAGTGGCAGAGGTTAGTAGTTAACTAGCAAAACAACATGGTCTTAGTTAAGCCTAGGGTAGGATATGAATTATGGGCAGTCATTGTCTATATGACACCTGCTTAGATATAATACAGTCTTAAAAACAGTAATTTACTATATTGGGTATAGGTAGTATTACTGTATTAGTATATACTACTATTACTCATTCTTTTGACTAAAATTCTTCAACAAATAAGTAGTATTTGTTTGACCTTATCCTTTACACCGGGGCCGGGGAAGGGGGGGTTTTATGAGTTTGTCCAATTGATGCTTGTCTATTCTATTAGAATGGTCATTATTTATTAATAACATAGTAAGACACCATAAATGATGTCAATTTGTCAATGTATTCATATTGGGAGTACAAAAGTATCTTATCTTGCATTGAACCTTGTTTAGGTGTGTTATCTTCACCTTAATGATCCTAAACTTATATGAACTTTTTTTGATTTGAACTCATTTGAATTAAATTTATTGGACTAAACTAAACTTTTATTGGAACTTATTGTAATTCATTTTATAAGATGATAGAATTATTAGAGCTTATCTGAATTTATCTATCTGAACTCAAAATTATTTTTTAAAGGTGAATAGAACGCACTCTTACTTTATGCAATTGGATTTGAAATTAACCTTTTATGATGTTTGTAGTTATTGGCACAAACTAATTCTAATTAGATACTATTATATTGACATGAAAATACAAATAGAAATTCATACAAATACAAAATATCTTGACAATTTGACATGGAGATCAATTCCTCATGGACATTTATTAAAAAAAACTAACTATGTTTTCAACCCTATATTGTTCCATTTTGCTGGAATGTGAGTGCATAAGAAGCTACTAGGGCAAGGTGAAGAATGCTTTCAAGGCCTCTTAAATTGGAAAGGATGGTATAACCAACTAAGTTATCCATCGCTTTCACTTTATGCATAAATATATGTAATGCGTAAATATATGTAGATTTAAAAGGAGCATCCGGCATTGCCCAAGGGTAATATTATTGTACTCCCTCCATCCCACAAAGTTCTTCCCATTTCTTAAATATATATATGTGAGGTATAAAATAATAAAGTGGGAAGAACTTTATGGGACGGAGGGAATATTATATAGTAGGATATGCACCATGCCCTTCCCCTTTGCAATAACTCATGAATATATACACCATCTTTTCTAAAATTCTTAATGAATAAGAAGTTTATGGCGATGTAAGAATTTTACCAATTAACTACCTCGTTAAAACTATATGATACTCCCATATACCATCTAGCCTACATGATCTTACCAAAATTGACCTTTTCTGGTTTCAAAGTTCCTACTCATTCTCTCGAGCATATGAAAATACATAAATTTAATCATATTTGAAAACGACACCCTCAAGCTTAACCTAAGAATTCTTATCTCTCTAAAAAAAACAATATCTAAAGTGGAAACTCTGCATTTATGGCCACCACAATTCTTCTTTCTCCCTCACCCAGTCCTGGAAAGCTAAAATGATGCGCTCCACCAACTCATATAAGCTTAACTTTGATGGCTCTGCTTTTCCGAACTTTGTTGCAACTGGTTATGTATTAAGATTCTCATAACACGAGCAAATTGGGTACAATCCTTTTGTAGTTGAAGCAACAACTCTTCGAAATGATCTTCGAAGAGCCATACAATTAAACATCAACAACATTATTGTCGAAGGAAATAACTTTAATCGTCAATATTTTGAAGGGTTTTTTCAACGCACCATGGAGCATTCAGACAATCATCCAAGACATCCAATCCATCTAAAATTTCATTTTTACTATTTGATTAGCCATATTTTTCATAGCTTACCACTATCCAAATTGAGGCATCAAGTCCAACAAAACCATATATATAGTCTTCAATTTAGAGTCTATTATCATCCACTTCGTTTCCTTAGACGATATGCACAACAAACAACATCCTTAAAACAAACCTAATTATGTTCTTACACAAATTTTGAAAATAAACAAATACTAGACCATAGCCTTCATTTTTCTTCAATAAAATATCGTCCATAATTATAAAAATAACCTAATCCAACGGCCCAAAGAAAATTACCGGCACAACAATACGTAACATAATCAAACGCGTCACAATCTTACCATGTAACACCTTTAATTCGTACTATATCATAGTATATTCATATCAATATAGAGGTAAGTCCGATTTAATTTTCCAGATAATAATAATTATCAACATTTTGTTTCCCCTTTCGATCCTCCTAGCGGGAGGACAGTGGGGATATTATAGAGACAGAGATTTACAAAAGGAAAGATCAGTTTTCAATTTCTGTTACTAATTTTATTTCATTTCGTTTGCTGAATTTTAGTGAGTTTTTTCAATCGGAAAATTCGTCGGAAAATATCTGAAAATCCGGCGAATTTTTATCGCCGGAATTCGGTTGCAGTAATTTGTTTGATCTGATCGAAAAATTAGTTGATTATATAGAAATTGAAAGAAGAATCTTGAAATAAAGATGGTGAATTCAATGGTGGAAAGAGCTACAAGCGATATGTTGATCGGACCTGATTGGGCTATGAATATCGAGATCTGCGATATGCTTAATCACGATCCTGGGTAACTTCACTTGTTTTTTTTTTGTTTGCTGCAAATTACTGTATGATTGTTTTATGATTGTTCTTGAGCGTATTTCCACAATCTTTGCTGTATGTAATTTTAGTTAATTTATGATTGTGATGCTATTTTATAATGGTGGATTACGAGATGAATTATGTCAGAATTTATAAGGTATTAGGATTGGTATATTTGGTGGAGAAACTATGTCAATTTTAGTCCATTGTTATAATTGGCGAATTCGTAGGTTCAGTTCCTACTTCCAATTAGTCTAATTGGGTTGATTGTAAAATGGTTAGGGTAAATGGAGAAAAAGGAGTGGTAAGGAGCTATGTTACTCTGACTCCGGTACTAGTGTCGGACAGGGGTACGTGTCCAAAGGTCAGACTCGGCTAAATAGTGAAAACTTTCCATGATTTTAGCCCAAAATGAAGTGTCAAGTGTCCATATCCATGTCGGAGTGTCGAGGATCTGACACGGGTATTTAAGGTAAACGGAAGAGTCCGAGTAATATAGTTTTGGTGGTTGAAGTCTGGAGAATGTTTATATATTGAGCGGTTGAGCTGAACAAGATAGATTTCCGCTGCAAATGGTGTTTTTGAATTTCGGGATCTGTGTGGCGTGCCTCGTCATTCCATTGTAGAATTCAGTTGCAACTAAGTGTTGTACTGGCTGAGAAGGCACTTGGGCACTTCTAACTAGAATAATTGTCTTATGTAGTTGAATCTGACTTTTGCAATACTTTGATGTACATTATGGGGGATGGTGCTGGTTATGCATCCGAAATTTGACACCTGTGGGAGTATGTAGGGAAAATTGGGATGGGGAATTATGGTATTGAGTAGCCGAGGAAAATTACAGTGGTGAAGAGGAGCTATTATTACATATAGAGATGAAATGTTGGTTGGTCTGAACATAAAAGACTGTGTCTGTAAATGTTGGTTGCATTTGTGTGTGTGTAGGTTTTATTGGCATTGACGAGCTCAATGTTAGCCGCTTTAAATTTTCTCTTATCTTGGCTACTAAAAGAGGAGACAACTATTTGTGAACTTCTCTTATAGAATGCCGGGAGACGTGCTTATAGTTCTAAACCAAGCTTTATGGTTGACATGTGAACGTCAAGAGTTCTGGGTTTCCTAATAGAAGATTGATGAAAAACCAATTTTATTTGTTGTAGGGTAATGACTTATTGCATGGCATTTTTTTGGTGATAGATATTATGTCTAATCCCATACCTGTGATGGTCTTAGTTTTTTCAAACGTGAAATATCCAAATTGATGGCTTTTTACAGTGGCTGTGGAATTTAGTTCCAATGTTGTTGTGTCTTCAAGACCAAATATGGGCTGTGCTGAAACGGATGGGATGCACAGGATAGCATAACAGCAATACATGCGTGTGAATTGAACTGTGAAACGTTATATTTTTCTTAGGCGTAAGATAGGGAATGTCTTCACATTCAATATTGGGAGAATGTTTGGAGAAGGGATCAGCCTTCTTGTCCCTAATTTTCTCATTTTATATGTCCTTAATGGTTTGATGACTGATGCTCTCTGTTTTCTTTCTTTATATTGACAACGGTGGGGACATACTCTTACACAGGCCTCCCCCTGGCAGAAAAATAGTGTAGCTTGCTTTTATGTGTGACGCTTTGGCGTTATAATTACTGGCCGTGGGTCTGGGACCTTTCATGTTTTGTTGCCAATTTTTGACATTTTCAGTATCCGTCCTTTTCCAATAGCCATTTTCATTTGGACGACCGAGATTCTTAGGGTGAGTGCATTTTTTGTGGACATTGCTTATGCTTTGCAAGTTTGTAGAGAATTTGATTGCATGTCTTGATTTTCTACCACGTGACATACTTGGCCTTGGATTGAATAATCCTCAATCTACAATTTGAAAAGGAAATTGATGACTTCGAAAAACATTAATATTGGTGCTTCTGTTCTCCATGTAATTGCAGTCGAAATAGGATTTGCTTTAAGATGGGAGGCTAAGAGCTTTTGTGTGGCCATTAGTATTGTGTAGGATGTAGGATTAAAATTAGTGATATACGTAGATATGAAGAGCGGGGTTGGCTGTCTCTCCAAACGCTGGAAATATCCTTGTACGAGGTTTTTTGCTGTGCACATGGAGTCTTGGGTTTGACTTTCAGTGCTGTGGAGGATTAATGCAAGTGATGTACTTCAAGATTCTTATTGAGTGTCTTGCAAATTATGCTGGATTTAATGTTAAGGCAGCTGAGGCTTTCAAGAATTGCTTGGTTGGGGCGATTTAAAGGATTGGTTAATTACTACTTAGCTTGGCTGTTTTATTTAAGGACACATAGTCCTCCGATTCTATACTAGTTCTCTGCTGTTAGTCTAAACTTTATCAGTTTTCCTTATTTAAACCTAGTTTCATAGCTCGGGAAACGCACAAGTTGTGTCTTGAAAACGAGGATTTAGGAAAATATGGAAAAAAAATTACTCTGGCCAAGTTTTTAGTTTGAAACAAAGTATCCAAGTTGGATGTCGACAAGAATCAACACGCTACATCTAAGGTCAATGAAGGTGTCGAAGTGATAGAGCATTCGAGAGTTCCATAATTTATGAGATTGGACAAAGATCATGTAGCATTAGTCAGCAAACCTCTATGAGATTATGTAGTTGTTGGTAAGATATAAGCTATGTTACTTGGGTATCCATGTTGGATAAGTGTCCAACACGTCTATCTTGTGAAAATTTTGATATTGGCCCAACATGAAGTGTCAAAGTATCCATGTCCATGTCGGAGGTCTAGGATCTTTCATGGGTACTTAAGGTCAAATGAAGAGTCCGAGTAACATTAATATAAGACTATGTAGTTTAGTTGGTTTATTTGGTTATGTTGTTGTTAGTAGTAAAAGGTCATGAGTTTGGATTTTAGATCTTAGAACTTTTTCTTTCTTAAATAATTATGTGTGGTGATGATGTGGCATAGTGTGATAAATTTAGAAAACTGTCTTTAGTTTAAAAGGGAATTGGGATTATTATGCTTTTGAATGTTGCTTGTAACCTCTAACAATGTTACAGCTAGAAGTAAAAGTTTCGAGTAGAACTTGAAGTGCTGATTCGAAGTTGGAAAGTATTGAAACTACTTGGATTCTAATTTGTGATTGTTGCTTGATAATATTATCGAATTGGCTCTATTAGCTTATTTGGGGATAGGTATAGCAAGCATTTTCAACCAATGGTGTAGCATTCAACTGGAGCATGATTTTTTTTTCCTTTTACAAGAGTAGCAGTACATGGACTAGAGTCCTTTGGAAACTTTTAGAAGGTTATCTGGTTGCAAGCCTGTAGCCACTAAAAAATAGAACAATGTTATTATTGTTTGTTCCGTGGCCTGTTTCTCTTAATTTTGTTTGTCATGAAAACAGTAAGAACGCTCTCTTCCTCACATCACACCGTCAACCCCCCTTCACTCTCTCTATCATTACACCTATTCTTCTCTCTTTATCCACTACCAGATTTTTATTCAATTCAACAATGTTATTTTTGTTTGTTCCATGGCCTGTTTCTCTTAATTTTGTTTGTCATGAAAACAGTAAGAACGCTCTCTTCCTCACATCACACCGTCAACCCCCCTTCACTCCCTCTATCATTACACCTATTCTTCTCTCTTTATCCACTACCAGATTTTTATTCAATTCAACTGCTATCTTTTAGTCAGGTGACCCCGCTATTATCCTCTTCATTTGGAACCTGAGGCATGCCTTTTTGCCGCACTCCATGTTCTATATGAGTTTTTTTTAGCTTGGTCCAACTGTCTTCTGTTGCTGCCTACATTTATTTTCATAGTTTAAATGATATAATATGGTTAGAATGAACTTTTAAGGTGTTAATTGTTGCCAATTTTGGATATCCAGGCAAGCTAAGGATGTTGTGAAGGGCATAAAGAAACGTATCGGGAGCAAGAACTCCAAGACTCAGCTTCTGGCACTAACGGTTAGCTTTAACTAATCTCTTCTTGCAATTCTTCAGTTTGAAGTTTGAACAATTGTACATGTCATGCTTCCTTTCTTCCCCAATGGTTGGCTATCCTTGTTTCTTTATAAGCATAGTCTCATTTGCTAAGTGGTTTGTTGCCTTTTCTTTCGTTTTTCGCTTCTAAGCTCTTTTTTTTTTCTTATGTCTTTCCATAGCATTAAGAAAAGAAGATATGTGGGGCTGCAAGATAGTTTATTGTTCTCTTATGTCAATATGACCTACAAAGCTTTAAATGCTTATGTTCTTAGTTCATATTGGAGCTAAAATGTGCAATACTTTGGAATGTAAGTCTGAAGCTTCAAGATGGTAATTTATTGGTTCTTTTAGGGAGTACCTTATGGCTTATGTTTATACACTTAGGAAAGAAAATATGTGGGGCTGCAAGATAGTTTATTGTTCTCTTTTGAAAGCAGTGTCCTTTGTACAGTGGGAAAGCCTGACCTCTAAAGTGTGAACTTTTTTGTCGATGCAAAGGAGTTGTAAGTAGAATTTTCCACCAAGGGACAAATGGTTTGTGTTTGAGTCTTGTGAGGGGTTGCTATAGGTGCAGTAACCAAAGTTATGCTTTTGATTAAGACGCTGAAGATTGCACATCAGTGCATGTCCCTGAAATACATAAGCTTCTTTTTGTTCGATTAGGACTCTGAGGATTATATATTTTCTTGAAGCTCTGTTTTGCTTTTGTAAATCTTCTGGAGTTGCAAGAAAGGCTCGTTATCTGTTTATACCTTGTCGTCTTTATTCTTTGCAGTGAACTAAATTGGTTATTTTATCTGCACATGTAGCTGTTAGAGACAATTGTAAAGAACTGTGGAGATATCGTACATATGCATGTAGCAGAGAGAGATTTACCTCATGAAATGGTGAAAATTACTAAAAAGAAGGTCAGTTATTTTTGAAAGATAAAAATACTTACTGTTTCTGTTGGTTTATTGACTGAACATTTCTGAGGTTCTGGCTCATGCTGTTAATGTCTTTTTATCGTAGCCGGATTTTCACGTTAAGGAGAAGATATTAATTCTTATAGATACTTGGCAAGAAGCTTTTGGCGGGCCCAGGGCACGATACCCACAGTATTATGCTGCTTATCAGGAGTTATTGGTATGCATTTTTTTTTTTGAAGATCTCACTTGACTCTAGAGAAGGAAATAATTGTTGTCAGCCCAAATATTGAATATATTGCTGTTCTAATTTGTTTGGCAGCGTTCACGAGACTTTCTTGATGTTAATGCACTATCATGAGTATTTGTTCCTTTTGTATCAGCGTGCAGGTGCAGTTTTTCCGCAGAGAACAGAAAGGACTGCTCCTGTGTTTACACCACCACAAACACAGCCCCTATCCAATTATCCTGCAAATGTGCGCAATCCAGAGCAACGACAAGAATCAGCAGAGGCTTCTGCAGAGGCTGACTATCCCTCCTTGAGGTTTATCTTTCAATTCCTTTGGCCAATAGTTTTAGATGATCAATGCTTCTGTTTCTCGCTCTGCACCCGTCTTTTGGCAGGGGTTTTTCTGTTTGTCCCCAGTTAAGTAACCCTTCAGTATTGTGGAAGGCAGTGACACAAATTACAAATGATGTTTCTTAATATCTTTTCCTTCTGGTCCATAATTGTTGGGAATGATTAAATTATTGAGAGACAGAGGATTATAGGCTTTCTAGCATGCTGATGCCCTGCTGGCGGTTTTACTGTGATGGGTTTCATTGAACATAGTACTCTTCCGCTAAGAGAGGGAAAACCAAAATTTCCTTTTTTTTCCTGAAAAAATTATCAAAAACCACCTTTTAAAACCACTAGTTCGCGAAAAGCCACCTTTGAAAACATTTTTTGCGAAAATAAACCTAAAACAAAATTTTGTTTGTGAAAAGAAACCTCGAGGCAAATATCCGGCATTAAAATCATTTTCTAAGGCATTGACTTGCCATTTTTCTTGTCAACAAACTTAAAAATTGGTATTAGCACACTCCAATTATTTTCTCTCTCCTTTTATATTTCGGGCTGTAGCTCAAAAAAAAAGAGTTTAGGTTAATTCCTAAGGTTTCTTTTCACAAACATTTTTTTTTGGTTTCTTTTCGCAAAAACTTGTTTTAAAAGGTGGTTTCTCGCAAAATCATGGTTTTAAATGGTGGTTTCTCGCAATTTTTCCTTTTTTATGCTGTTTTTGTTATCAAAGAAAGTTTTCTATAGTACATCTCACAGACAGTTGTGTGCATGGAGTAGTCAATACCAATTTTCAGGATTATGCAATATTTCTCAATGTTGCGGCATTAGATCGTGGGGCATTCTTGTTTTAATTTTGCAAATGGTCTTCCATTCTTTTTACTTATACTTTCTTTTGTTCTTGGATAGCTTGTCAGAAATTCAGAATGCTCGAGGGATTATGGATGTTTTGGCTGAAATGCTAAGTGCAATTGATCCAGCAAACAAAGAGGTAAATGCTAATATTATTGGTATTATTCACAGTTGCGGTCATTTGAACAAGGAAAGTATACCCTTGTACAAAATGATGATGACAACACTACATATTTCAGCATTGGAAATTTGTCTATGGTAGATTGGAAGACACTTCTTTGAGAGAGCATGTTAAACGTTTATGGTTATTTGTAGTGGTAGAGCCGTAGGGCATGTCTTGCAAACTTGGCAGATCACATGAAATTCTTGTCACTCTATTGGTTGATTGCTACTTTTTAGTGCGTAGATGTTAGCTATCCATTTGATAATGACTAGATAGAGTTCAGCAAAACCATCAAGATTGTGAAAATGTTTTCTGAAGATTAAAAGGGCGCAGAATTGATTAAAGAATATTTGTGGATTTTTCTTAAAAACACTACCTCTTACCATTGAAAAGCTTCTTCAATTTTCTTTTAGACGCTAACAAAAACATCAACCTCTGCTTACTTTACTTTTCCCAACACCGATGTTGTGGTGGCTTGTGGCTTGATTAGTGTATCTACTTACTTTTGCTTCAAAGGCTAGCTTCAAAACGTACCTAAAGAATGAGAAGCACCTTGTTGATGTGACCGACAAATTTTCTAAATACCATCAATAATAACAAGACCCATTGAAAGAGACAGCTATGCTTTGAGAACACACCTTGCATTATCAAGATTCATGAAGCCTCTTTCTAATTTTAATACTTAATAGGACCCTCCCATTCGTTAAATGTAGTAGTTGATACTTGATAGATATTGTTTCTGATCCAGAGGTTCTCATTTTTCATTGATGCCAATATCGACATTATGTTGACTATTACATCAACATTAACTTTATCCTGATGCTTCTAGCAAGGTTCCCGACCAATACAGCGTAATTTGATTTTTGGGATGGTGGGTACTGTTGTAAATCTAGACTAATCAGTTGCACACTTGCACATGCTCGTTAGGAATGGACCTTCGATCTGAAATACAAGTGATACTCCACAATGTATATAGCAAGTGTGAACACTCAACCTACCATAATCCAAAGCCGAGGGAAGTGGTTATTTTTAAGCTCCATAGTTTGTTGCAAGTGGGTAGAGTTTAAAGATTAGTGGTATTTTTTAGTCTACCACTTGTTGTGGGCTTTTAGCTAATATGTACTATTTTTCTCTCTTCATGATCTTTGCAGGCCCTCAGACAGGAGGTAATTGTTGATTTGGTTGAACAATGCCGAACCTACAAGCAAAGAGTCGTGCATCTAGTTAATTCCACTTCGTAAGGCCTTCTGCTTCCGGAAAATAAGTTTCTTTTTTTTTGGGCGGGGGGAGGGGGGAGGGGCGGGGATCGGGGAGAAAGGGAAGCTTTGATTTAGTTTTCCCAGTTTGCTTTTGTGACAAAGCAACTAAATTTAGCTTTGTAAAATGAATTTGAAGAACCTTTAAGCTTATGTAGAATTCCTTGTGAGCCCCGAGTCTTCTCTGTTTTCCCCTTTTCCTGAATCTTAATGTGCATGAAACATTGTTCGTCAATTTATTGTTGCTTTAATCTCTTAGAAACATCTCTTTATGGTTTAGATGTGTGAAATTCATAAATTATGTGTGGACAAAGATACTACTTGACAAAATGGTTATTTTGGTTAGATGCAAGACATAATTAGCTTATCATGATGTTGACTGGAAAAAAATCTATTATAGTTTATTTTGTACTCATATCGCGACTGCACTAAAGTCTATTTATATTTGTTAACAATCTATACAGTCTTCTTTGTTAACTGAGTTATCTTGCTTAGTTTTACTTTTCCTTTGTCTATTAAGCCCAACCGATGTAGTGTGCATACTAAGAGATAGTATTAAGTTCTTTGCCTTCTTTCTATCTTAGTTCTTTATTGATAAAGGAGCTGGTATTGTCTTAATTTGGAAATTAGGTTTCATCAGTAATTATTTGTTGCAACAAAACCATAATCTTGAATGCTGCTTGGATAGTAAATTCTGTCATAAGGCAAAATGTATTTGTGTCTGTGTAGCTGATATGTAATTTTTGATGTTAGATGTTGCAACTTTTAATAACTTGGGCAGCTTTTGTGCCTTTGAATTTCGAATTAATTTTTGCTTTCTGATGCTGAGTTCAAATCCACTGTGGTTTTAGGGATGAGTCACTGCTTTGCCAAGGTCTGGCTCTAAATGACGACTTGCAGAAAGCTCTTGCAAAGCATGAAGCTATATTGTCGGGAACTTCGCTTCAGGAGAAATCTGAGCCAGCGTCTAGTAAAGCACTTGTAGATGTTAATGCTCCTTTGGTTGATACAGGAGAAAGCAGCAAACAAGCTGATGGAAGGTACTTTTGCATTTTATATATATCTGGTGCTGGTGTTGGTATGGTTTTGAACTTCTAAAGAAGAAGTAACAGACAAGTCTATTTGTCTAATATGCTTTACGTCATATTTGCTCATGCTTTGAACTTTGTGATTTATGTTTATGCGAGTGATGGGGCTTGGATGGCCGTCGTTAACACTGTAGACCAAGGTGCTCTGATTTCTGACTACGTGAATGGGCCAGCTAGGAACCTTTGGCTAATAATACAGTTCTTGTGCCAAACATGGGTTGAGATATTTCTAGAATAGGGAACCAGGTCGTGCGTAAAAGACCACTTTCAATCCACTGCAAGTGCGGAAGGAAGACTGCAAAATGGTCGTGGGGAGCTTTTGACATGAGAGCTCATGGTTTGACATCTGGGAGATTACATATGGCAGGGAGACTGCTAAAGTGACCCTGGGAGCTCATGTGTACTAATACAATTGACCATTGAGAAAAAATATATCCTGTTACTCTTATGTGATTCAAATATGTAGGAAAAGTCTATGATATTATGATTAACCCCACCCATTTCCCGTCTGCTTGTATTAACCCCATCTTCGGAACTACATAGAATGAATCCAACTTTGGAAGTTGTATTTGCATAGTTTTATGTTCTGTTGTATACTTGTATGTTAGTATCCCTAGTTCTTATTCTAAGAAATATTTTTCTCTAATCAATTTTTCTTTTTCTTTCTGTAGCTCTGCCTCAGGTGCAACTCTTCCGGCTCCCCTTGCAAATGGCTCTGCAGCCGCACCGACTAAATCTGTTCCAAAAATCGACCTCCTCAGTGGTGACCTTTTAGGTGATGATTTTAGTACACCAACTGCACAGGACTCGTTGGCTCTGGTTCCAGTGTCTGCACCTCAGCCATCTAGTCCTATTGCTAATGAGCAAAATGCTTTGGCTCTTGTCGACATGTTTTCTATGAACGATACTCCAGATGCCTCAAATTCGCAGCCTGCCTTTTCTGCTGGACAAGCACCAGTCTATCCTCCAGCACCAGAACTTCAGCAGCAGCATAATTTACAGCCTGCACAAGCATCACCATTTGCAAATGGTATGGGGTTGCCTCAGTATGAACAGGCAGGGTTTTCACAACCTGCAGGTGCGTCTTGGAATCCGCCGGGAGCCCAGCAGCCGCTCCCGCAGCCACCTTCACCGGCCTATGGTAATTTTCTCTTCTGTATTGTTTTTTGCTTTAACAATGAAAAGACTGCAATATTGTGTAGTAGGTTTATGTTGCTCTGACTCTTCCATTTTACCCCTATTAGATTGGCCAGGATTCAATTATGAACCCTCTGGCTTGGACGTAAGCATCTGACACAGCACATTGGCCTGTTTAGATGATCTTTAGTCATTGCCCATTTTGAAATTTGCATCTTAAGTCTTAGTATTATACTTCCTCTGTTTTTCTCTTCATTGCATCATTTCCCTTTACAGAAGTTGTGCATTAATTGCATTATATCTATCTTTGGACAGTTTTCCTTCTAACTTTTGTGTAGAGTAGTAGTTGTGCAATATCTCCTCTACATTTTCCCCTTATTTGAGGATTATGCCCAATCTATATAATGCAATAGAAGAGAAAACAGAGGAAATAGGTTGCTATTACATTGTTGCCTTTTCCTCACATGCCATTACCTTTTCAGGTTCTCAGAATGGAGAGTCGTTGCCACCGCCTCCATGGGAGTCTCAGCCAACCGATACCAACCAATCATTCCCTCCTCAGTACTCTTCACCAATGCAGGCCTCGCCAATGGCAGGCCAGCAGTCACCAACTTTCCAGGGTGGTATGCATCCCTTTGCCCCTCAACCAACTGGTAATGATCAAGTTGCAGGAATGTATGCACCACACATGGCAGGTGGTCATATGCCAGGAATGAATGTGCAACCCATGATGAACCAAATGCCAGGCATGTACCCTCAGGCTTATCAGGGAGGACAGATGATGGGTATTCCCCAAGCGATGCCAGGTGCCCAGATGAATTCGATGTATCCCCCTCAGATGTACGGACATCAAATGGCGGCTTATGGGTATGGATACGCTCAACAACCTGATGCTCAATATCTTGATCAGAGAATGTATGGCTTGTCGGTGAGGGATGACAGCTCTCTGAAGAACACTTCCAACCAGAACTCGTTGGCTTCTTACTTACCCCCTATGAGGCAGCAATCTAAGGGAGACGATAAATTATTTGGAGATCTTGTTGATATGGCAAAATTGAAGCCAGGAAAGCCCACCCCTAGTAGGACTGGGAGTGTGTGATGTTGGGTCTTTTGTTCTTGCATTTTAAATGTAGATTTTTTTTCTTTGGAATTCTAACTTGATTTGCTAACTTGGTTCATTTTGTTTCATTACTTTTCTGCCCTCTTTTTTTCTTGGGGGGTTTTTCTGCCTTTTTTTAGCGACTCAAAAGTCCTGCTATTTGTCAGTATATATGTTTTTTTGCTGCTTCACCCAGGTTTGAGAAAATCATTTGGGCATTGAATTTGATGTACATCACCTTTTAGGAAATAACTCTGGCAAGAAGAACTTGCAAATCAAGTTGAATTGATTGGGGAGTTTTTTTTTTCTTTTTATAATATAATTTTGCAGTCACATTTTGCTTGTAATGTTAGTGTTGGCCTATTGGGAGGCTGTATGATACTCGCCTCCTTTTTTTGGCTTGTTTTTTAATCATGAACTGTAGATGATTTCAGCATGTGAATTATGCATTTTACATCTGTATATGTGCCTTCTTAATTTTTATAATGCAAGTCGACATGCATATTGCTGATTGATTATCATCTCAATAAAAAGTTTCTTATCAATTTCTAATCTGGGATTCTAATATACTTCTTGTTTTGGTTGCATGAGTTTGAATTTTGACTATTCACTTACTTCACTCTAATTGTTTGTTTGGGTGAATTTTACATCATGAAAAACATATTCACACTAGATCTGCTTCCATATATTTTTCAGTGTATGAACTTTTTATGATTTTTTTAAACCTATAGATAGTCAAAGATTAATATCGGTGAAAATGTTGTCAATTGTAAAAGTCAAACTGTTATGACTAAAAGCAAACGAATGAACTATATTTATTGAGCGAACAACGTACCAAATACGCCACTAAGTGGTCCTTTTTCTTCAAAATTTTATAAAAAGCTGAAATTCATGAAATTCCAATTGACAACAAGTAAATCGAATCATATTTATTAATTGAAAAGCGTTAAAGAGACATAATTCAAGTCAAAATTATGTATTTTTCTTCAAAAAGAACCATCACCAGTAATTCGGTATCTAGAGAGGTAGTAATAAATAGAAAAGCAAAATCCAATGATTATCTTGAAACACCACCCCAATTGGACAATTCACACAGGAAGTTTATTTTCTACTTTTTCCTGCCCAGCCGCTACTCTTCTCTTTTTTTTCCCTCTTCATTTTTGAGGGGATGCCATGAATGAAATCATTCATGGTAAGCCCCTTTTACTTTCTTGTTTTCAATTTCTAGTTTATTTGCTTGTTTTGTTGAATAAATTAGTCTCTTTAAGAGTTTCTCAAGCCCTTCTATGAGAGTTTTTGTCTTCTCTCTACTTTCCCCACCGTGGGACTTATGATTTTTTTTGTAGGTATGAGAAATTGTTCTTATTCGCCGAAGTTCAACATATCTTACATAAAGGTATTGAAATCTCAAATGCAGTCAGCTCTGGTAGACCATGTTTCTCTGCAAACTATGTCCAAATGATAGACGGTTCCACTAATAACTCCAAGATTCAACAAATACAAAGGACATGTGCAACTATGGTCAATCTGGTTCATTATAGTTTTATTGAAGACGAGTTTGATTCAATCTTATTTGATTGTCTTTTTTTTCTTTGATACTTATTATAGATGCCGTTTGACTTTCAATTAATGAAATTTCTTTCAAATTCAAACTATGAGCATGTTTTCTCTAGCTAATTTCAATTCAATTCAGCTCATAATTCAACAATTTACTCTCACAATTCACTATTCATTTATATCAGTTCATTTGTTTTCAAACGAAAGGAAGTGAGCAAACCTATGTAAAATCCCTAGCTCTCTCCCCACTATGAGAAAAAAGGCATGATGGCTTCAATATAAATATTTATCGGAGCAAAACAAATTTGGAAAATTTAAACGAGCAAAAATAGCAATTTTACATAGCAATTTTTTTTCTAAATTCCTAATTTATTAGGGAAATTCTTCAAACATACCAAAATGTGAGAGGCAAGTGAAAACAAACGTTGATCCTGGTCGATGAGGAAATTCAAAATAGGGTCAGCTCTTTCAGCTACATACACGAGTGATCATGAGAATCCTGAAAATCCATTATACAAGTAATCACATAATTGGCAGATCTTTGTGCTCTTTGTTATGCTGAGTAACGTCTAGTGATGATCATGTGACCGATGCAAATTGAGCAATGACCATGGTTTCCATGTGTAATGCAGTCTAGAAAGATACAATTTCAGATTTTAAACCACAAAAACAATCTTCCCGGTGCTACAACATCCATGGATGGTTAAAAACGGCGTAGAAAAAGGAGGGGTGAGGGGGTTCCGGATCTGCATTGTCTCCTACTTCCAGGAGCGCCTGGGTACCATTCCAAAACAGATGAAGATGCTATCATAAAGGCATTGACATGCCTGCAATAAGACGAAACAAAGGTGACTTTAATCAGCTTTAGACAAACAAAAGTATCCGTCACTCGGGGAAATGGAAGCATAACAGCCGTAATAGCTCTGTTCATATGGTTTAGAAGTTACAAGGGTAGATTTTTGTGCAAAGACAACACTAGTGTTATCCTACGAAATGGATAACATGATACTCATTTATCACCAAGGTCCATGAAGATCTTGATAGAGGAAACTATACAAAGAATCAGCAGCATACAATGTTAAAAGATTATTAAGAATGTAGTGGGTTTTTCTAGACGCTAGCATAGCCACATAGCTAGCTAGTTTGATAACCTTCTCATCTAGTAAGAAAAAACTATATGGCAGTAAGTGCGACTTAACTATGCTGTCTCCTAATAAGGGAGGACATGTGAAGATTGGCCTCTCTCAACTACTTAATAGCTGAGAGAAACAACTTTTGCCCTTCTCTAAGCACAAAAGAATGAAAAAGACCTCAATGTTAAACTTGTTTTGTTCACTTCACCTTAAAACATAATATTCGCTAAAATTACGTTTAAGTCAGTAAAAATAAGTTCATTTAGTATAATCAAGTTGCGTTCATTAAAAACAAGTATTGTACAACAAAAATATAAAAATAAAATGGAGTGAACAGGGCCTAACTATCCGAGACGTGAGCAAAACTCTAATTGGAGAAGAATATTTGATCTTGGGTTCCCTTTATTTGAAAGTATGTTTCTATTTGGTTAGGTATAGTTACCTCAGAGGGAGTAAGCCACACCCACTATGATATAACTACTATTGTTGATTAAGCTTTACTCCACATCAGTACCATTCTTAAAAGTCAAAACTACTCCCTTTGCCTCAACATGTATGTCCATTTCCATATTGAGAAAACCCTAATTGTATGCTCCATCCCATTAAAGGCCATGGTTACACCACTTCACTCTCTCATCAACTCCACTCAACCAAATATTAGAAGTTGTGCCAAACTCCAATGGGCATACAAATAGGAATAAAGGGAGTACTTATCAAACTCAAAGACAAGTCATTATCAAGATCTCAATCTCAAAGATAGCAGCGTGTATGAATCGTAGCAACATCAGGGGCAAAGATAAAGTTGATTCTAATTAAGCATTGGATTGTCCCAAGTTGCAGATATGTAGGATGGCTATATGCTACAGCAGAGTCCATTGATTGTAAAAAGGTCCAGAAAAGTTTGTTTCACATGTTTAAGTTAGCGAAATTTATTGCCTTGGTTAAACCTGTGAGATTATAGTGCACAAGTTTCATACAAGAACCACATCATGCCTCCATAGTCCATAGTCTCATGATCAACACCCGCCACAAACTTAGCATATCCATCTTGCCACCCTAAAGTTTGGCCCCCTTCCACCAATGTCTCAACTTTCCCCACTTAAAAAACCAATCTTCGGCATCAATTCAAGCAAAAATTGGCAGAAGTCTTTCTACTATTGGTCAAAAAAATATTGACTAGAAAACTCATGAAACAACCTCATCCCTGTCTCGAAGGAAAAGGAGAGCCCCAAGCATACAGCACAAGTCTTTCTACTCATAAGTGTTCCTTTTCGCTTCTATCGCAGTGAACGAAGAACAAAAACAACCCCTCACAAAATCCCAAAAACACATAGTGAGCTCATAGTATGAAGCAATGGCACCCAATTGCTTTGCCAAACAAAGTTTTCTTTTAAAGAAAAATGAGGATAGAAGCTTCATCAACATCACTCTAGAGGAACCAATTTGCACTTGTAGCTCATCAAGGCATTCCCTCCACACTATCCCGCCTCCCAAATCTTCATATCTTTTTAACACAAAGAAATACACGGTGCACAATCTTCTTATTTGATGGCATTTTGTAAAATATTCTTTAGTCACAAGGTTTCATTATCACCACAAACAACTTATTTCTCACCATCTACATATAAGGGATTAAAAAGTTTTAAACTTTCGATTTATATATCCCCTTTTATATGAATCAGTACTTGGGGGTGTGTTCTTGTATTAAATTTATTTATCTACCATGAAAATGAATTCAGAAAAACTGCCATAAATGTCTCATTTCAATCAGTAGCTAAACTATATAGTACTACTTAATTCAACACAAAACATGAGAGAAAATGGAAAAAAGGAAACAAACCTTGAGGAACTAAACACCAACTCAGAGAGTCAACAGATAGAACAGATTGTAATCTAGCAGAAGCAATTGCGCTATGCAAGGGCAACATTGTCATTAAGCAGCTCGACTCAACAGGTAACCTACAACCCCAAAATCGAAAAACAACAACAACCCAGATTCAATAAGTTACAAAAAATGCCAAATTTAAAATACCCATCAACAAAATTCATCAAAAAAAAGGTAGAAAATTGAAAAACCTTGTTAAACGAGTAATGCGCTTAGTAGATGAAGAAGAAGTTTGAGATTGAGAAGTTGATTTCAATAAGTTGGAAATAGGAGAAATTGATTTGCATCTTCCTCGTAGAGTTGATAATCTGGACAGAATCGCTGTTGTGCTCATTTTTTTGCTTGTCTTTTCTTTTGCCCTACTAAATTTCTGCGTTTCAGTTCTTTACTTGGATATTTCTTTTACTCATTGCTTGCTTATAAAAGGAGCCAATTAAAGGGCCCAAATGGTTATTGACACTTATTGTTGGAGTGTTGTTGTTCTTGTTTACTTGTTGGTTGTTCCTACTCAAACGGCTGATTTGTATATCAGGGCCAGGGGTGTTCAAAATTTGATCCGGATCCAACTGGTTTCCTCTCTAGACCGGAATTTTTTGGTCCGGTGATTGGTCTTCATTTTGCGGTACGGTTCAAGATCGCGAATTTTCGGATAGGACTCATTATTAAATTATTTATTTATTTTCACAGGTTTTATGCAAAAAATTGTAATTTGAATTGGAATAGACCGGTTTGGTCCTCATTTTTGAGCTATTTCGGTTTTTCAGTCTGGTCTAGTTAGAGACCGGAATTTATTTAGTTCGGTCTTCGGTCCAAAATTTTGAAATTTTCATTCTTCTGTCCGGTCTTGGACCTAAACACCCTAATCTTTATAAAAACTAAAAAGAAATATTTATAAACTAGAAAAAGGAGCATGGCTCATGAGGGGTTTTGCCAACCAAACAGCTTGAAGAATGGCGGTGGATCCATTGTAGGTGGATGGGTGCAGGTTTCCCCCCATACCTATACCCACCGTCTATCCACCATCCATGGTGGGTAAAATTCTCATACACACCCTTGTTCACATGGGTATATCTCTAAAACCATCTCCATCTCCATCTCCATCTCCACTACCCAACTGGATATGCTCATCCACCCACACCCCCCTTGTCTACCTATACCCTCCAATACATGTCTATCTAATTGCTTGAAAATTTTGAGTTATCATTCAAGCGATGAAAAATCCGTTATTGGTTACTTGGCTGAAATGGCGGTTTCTCCATTGATTGTACACTATTCAATTCAGACATCTTCAATTTAGTTCAATTCAGTTCATATTCATTTCAGTTAAAAGAAACAGAGCCTAAGTAGAAGTGTACGAGTTTCAATTTGAAAAACAAGTTGTTAACAAATAGAAGGATAAAAGTGTAGTATGTGATGAAGGAAGAAATAGAGAGAAATCACATGCTCAATTCCTCATGAGGAGAGAAGTTTGATTCGAGGAAGCAATAAAAAAACTGACTGATGCCACTAAATAAAGTCTCATTTTGCTTGACTTGATTTTAGAGTCAATTCGTTCAGATGTTCAAGTTTTTTTGATTTCGATTCAACTATGACTGAAATGTCAACTTAAGTATATTCAATTTTGTAAAGGGTTGTCTAGTTTATTTCAAATTAATTCATGTCAAGACATATTGTCCTTTAAATATAGCTAGAGGTTAGAGAATTCCAATCTTAACTTAACGAGACCAATAAATTGCTTGGCGGTCTACTACTAGCTCACCCTTCAGCCAGCTTATCTAGCCACCATGACAATGTGACGTGCTCGGCTTCAAGAATCACCAACCTAACACAAACCTAATTAACAGGCCTATCAGCCAACTTAGATAAACTTAACTATTCTACCATGTTTAATTTGAAGTGGTTGTACGATTGCACTCAGATCATATAATCATGGGCGGATCCAGGGCCTAGATCCGCCACTGGATATAATTAATTGAAGTTGGTGGCAATAATAATAAAATAATTAATAATAATACTGTAACAAGCAAAGTCAAACTTTGAATCAAGTTTTAGAATAATAAGAACACCATGCATGATGTCTTAGGGGGTGTTTGGTTCACTTAATTGGAATAGAATGATATGCATTCGAAGCTACCCAAGTGTTTAGTTAACTTATTTTGCTATGAAATGTGATACCCATGGGTATCTAACAACACCCAAATCTCTTGGAATCAGAAATTTACCCCCTACTTAAGATTGAGACTCCATTCCAACATGGTATCAATGCCTAGAAAGAGAGAATAACCCCTCCCACCACCCCTTCCCCCAAACAACCACCCTCCCTCCACCCCCTTTTGTGCCCAACCGCCGACGATGAACGAAAGGGGAAAAGAGAAACACGTTTACCAACAAAGGCGCCGACGATGATGTTCACCAACAAAGGCGCCGACCTGTAAAGGCCCTCCCATAGTTCACCACCAGATCTCCTTGCAGCCGCTTCCATGGCGATTTTTAAGCTTTTTCTAGGGTTTCTGACAGGCTAAAGTAGTATCACCTAATCAAAGATGAATCCTAAGTCCTCTAATATTGGTAGTCAAGGGAAGTAGGGTCGAATCCACAAAGAGACATCATTTCTAAGTTAATATCCAGCTAAACAGCTACTCCAGATAAAATCAGATAGAATTCAACTGAACTACTAATTAGACTAAAGAAAGCAATATAAAGATGAGAATTAAACTATGAAATAAAGGTCTAGGGAAATAGTTTGGTCCACCATACTTATACCAATCAAAAGATCAAACAACTATCAGAACCTAGGTCAAGAATCGATAGATTAGAGCACGTGTCAAGCTATGGTTAAGTCTCAATGCCCATAATTCAACATACGCCGCATGTTCACTAACGTAATCAGAATTACCGATGTGTACTAGGCCTCTAAAAGTAGGACAGATCTGTGCAAACAATTATTAACCTCTACTCAATAACATTAATTACTCAATAAGAACAAATCACACCATAACCAATCTAATCAAGCCCTAGAAACTAATAGTAATTCATGGTATAAACATTGTTTTCCTCCCTAAATCCCTAGAAATTAGACTACTCAGACATAATCAAATGATCAATAATAAAACTAATATAAAACCCTAATCCTAACATCATGAATAAAATGAATAATTAAACTAAGCAATCAAAAAGTAATTAAAGATATTAAGAGTAAAGAAAAATATCAATTGACGGAAAGCAATAACCTTTATTGAAATAAATCTGAGGTTCAATCACCTCTTAAACTAATCTAAAGTGTTTAATCTAAGAAAAGCTCTCTAAGACTAAACTAAGAACAATGGAAAATAATAAGAATAAAAAAAAGATGTCCTCAAAAATAATGGAGTTAAGCTATTTATAATAGCCCCTAAAACTAATTAAAAATGGAAATAAAAAGATAGAATTTCGACTCTGCGAACTCGCAACCCGATCGAGCAACCATTGCCCTATGGCATCGGGTTGGTACAATTTGGGTCATGTTGATTTCCTTCACAAAATAAAAGCAGCACATGTTCTGGGCTTCTTCCCAATGTGATCGGGTGGGGTGAAGCCACTCGATCGTGGTCGAAAACCTGAAACCCGATCGGGCAACCATTGCCCTGTGACATCGGGTGGGTACAAAATGACCCAACTTCAAATATCTTCTTTCCTTGAAATAAATCAGCGACAACATTAAGAAGGCCCAACCCGATTGGATCGGGTCCTCTTTGCCCGATCGGGCTGAGCCTATTTCTAGCGATTTTACATCAACTTGCGAAGGCCATATCTCTCAAACCAAACGTCCGTTTGGGACGTGTTATATATCATTGGAAAGCTCTTGAAGGCTAGAATCCAAACCAATTAGAATTTCTTGATTATCAATTTTCTATTAAAAGTTATGATGAAAATAGTGAGCATGTGTCAGTTTTGGCACTTCTTTCACTAACTCTTTGCTTCATTCCAACTCAAAATTGTCCCAAACGAATGCATTGTGATCCTTGTGCAAGCTACCTTCATCTTCAGTGATTAATACGCTAGATCTTTGATACTCATGATCAATTTGTATCAAAATAATCTGAAAATCATCGAAACACACAAACGGGGAGTAGTTGAGCACAACTTATGTAATTCATGTCATTATGCACCTAAATGCTCAAAAAGGAGTTCTAAATGCAATCTAAAAACTATATATAAATGTGATACATAAAACTCCTCCAAGCTAAACCTTTGCTTGTCCTCAAAAAAATAAAACATGAACATGGAATAAATTGGCTCACCCCAAAGATAGAAACATTCAAAGCTCAAAACATTTTCAAGACTAAGAATCATTCAAGTAGGCAAAATTCAACTTCAACTATTCAAATCCATCCAACTACCAATCATCCAAGCAAATCATCAAATTCAACTCATTTACATGGCATACAAATCCTGAAAAGGCTCTCACAAAGGTGTCACTCCTCTCAATTTTATGGTAGGCAAAGAATATGCACGAACACTCACTAACCCGACCATAGATGCCCTTCCCACTCAAACTCTCATGTGTTTAAGAAGGTTAAATATCGCTCATCCTAATCAAGTCGACTCAATTAGCAGACATACTCTTTAACTTTGACAAACTAACTCGAAATCAATCCAATAAACAATGCAAACACAAGCTCAAGAGGACTTTATAGGGTTGTAATGGGGCTTGGGCAAGAGGTAGGGGATATTTTAGGAAATGTGGTGGAAAAACCGAGAATGGGGGAGCAAAAGTCACTCAAACCAGGCCGGAGATGGAACACAATACATCCCAACTATCATGAAACAATGAAAACTCACGGCAAACCCGATTTTTAAGCAATGTATCACATTTTTCTTTATAAACAACGTGAATGAAGGAACTTTGAACTCTTTTGAACTTTTATTTCTTTTTCTTTAATTTTTCGAACCAAACATTCACGCAACTCTAACTTTGCTTTTTCTTTTCTTTTTCTCACACTTGGAACCACATCAAATACACAATCATTCCCAAAACCAAACCAAACCATCAAACCAATCTCAAAACTCAACCCAACAAACGCTCCCCCAAGCTAGGCTTGGAAATAGTGACGATATGAAGGCCATGGTCTCATAATAAGGGTTTAGTAACACGAAACAAGTCATTAGGCTCAGCGAGGCTAAGGGGGATAAAAGTATATCAAAACTTCACTCTGAGGCTCAAGAATCAAATTTCAGACAAGTACGAAGTCAAAGTCAAGATCAATCAACTAATGAGGAGCTAACACACAAAAACAGATTGGATAATAATATGAATCCAATAGGCTACAAAGAGGCCTCATAGTCTAACCAATTCAGGCATGCAACACAATATAGTGTATAATAATCAAAATTTATAGCATTCAGACATCAAATCATAGCCTCAAAATCACAATACCCAACTATCCAGAAAACAGAGTCAAATCATTTTCAATAAGAGCACAACAAGGGTCAAAGGGAAGCAACTAAACCAGTCTTGTGAACCATAATTTTTTTATTTTTTAAGCATTTTTTGAAAGCAATAAATCTGTCCTAAAAAGCAGTAAAAGAGATAGAGAATACAAACAGAAATCCTCCCCCAAGCTGAACTTGGCAGTGTCCTCAATGCCAAAAGGTGAACGAAGGACGATGCTAAGAGGAAAAACAACGTTAATCTTTCTTACTCTCTCTCACTCTAAAAAAATAAAAATAAAAAGGAATAAGGGAAAATTATTGATTGCCTCCCGCACACCGCTGGTTTATAAAGGTCCCGCACGACCATAATACCTCCATGTCTTAAATTGGAGGGGCTTGGCAGTGAGTGTCACCTTCATCAAACATCTTCCTTCTCCAAATGTTCTTGATTATACCTCCAGACTGTGAGGCAACCTTAGGTGCAGGTTGAACCTTCTCTACACCTATCTCATCCAATATATCAACCCTACAACCCGATTCTTCAAGCATAGGTGCCTTAACAACATTGGTTAGTTTAAAAGACACTTTATCATCACCAACACTCAGAGTTAAAGACCCAGACTTAACATCAATATCAGCACCAGCAGTACATAAAAACAGTCTACCCAGAATAATGCGAATCTGGGCATCCTCATCCATATCAAGCATCACAAAATCAACAGGAATGTTGAATTTCCCGACCTAACAGGAACGTCTTCTAAAACACCTAAGGGGTATTTTATAGAACAATCAGCCATCTGTAAAGTGATTTGTATGTATTTAAGTGCTCCCATATTCAGTTTCTTATAAACAGATAATGGCATAACAGAAACAGAAGCACCTAAATCACATAAAGCTTTATCAATAAAAATAGGTCCAAGATGGCAGGGAATAGAAAAACTAACAGGATCTTTCAACTTAGGTGGGGTTTTATTCTGTATAAAAGCAATTCACTCTGTAGTAAGAGCGACACATTCTACCCCACCAAAGTCTCTTTTCTTAGTGATCATGTCTTTCAGAAATTTGGCATACACAGGGACTTGGGTAATTAAATCAGTGAATGAAATCGTTAACTCAAGGTTCTTGACCATAGCCAAGAATTTATCAAATTGTTGATCGACCTTTGATTGCTGCATCCTGTGAGGAAAAGGTAGCCTTGGTGTAAAAGGCGCTTCAGAAACCTACTCCTTTTTCTTCCCTGTCTGTTCAGCTTCCTCAGATAATTCGACCTCAGATGTCGAGCTCTTCCCTTTTCCTTTCTCTACCACATTCTTCCCCTTAGTCTGGGCAGCACACCAATGGGCAATGGAGGAGCGTTGTACGCAATGCCCCTACGAAGAGTGATGGCATTCACGTGCTCCCTCTGAATGGGTTGCCTAGGTAATTGTCCCTGCTACCTCTTAGCATTGTTTTCTGCCAATTGGGCAATCTGAGTTTAATGTGCTTTTCTTGGGCTCTTTGTGCCTCCTCATTAGCTCTCTGCATAGCCAGCAAATGCTTCTCTTGATCTCTTTTCGCCTCCTCATTAGTCTTTTGCATGGCCAACATCAGCTTCATTAATTCAGATGTGGTAGGCTCTTGTGGGGTTATTTGCGAAGGTGGAGTTTGAAAATTTTGTGGAGATTGGAAGTTATTAGGGTGATGGAAATTTTGTGGTGGGGGTCTTTGAAAACCAGGGGGTTTTGGTAGAATGATGATTTGTGGTGGTTTTGTGGTGGTGGTTGAAAGTTTTGTGGATTTGGTAGTTATGTGAAGGGGGGAAATGTTGTGGTCTCTGTTGAAAGGCATTTGTCTAATCCATCTGATGTTGACTGAACTGACAATCGTGCCCAAAATGACCCTGTACACCGCATACCTGGCAGTAAGATGAGGTAATAGGTGCCACGGCAGACATAACATTAATACTCAAGGGAGGAGGTGTCGAGGTAGAGGATCCCAAGGTATCAATCTTCTGGTTCAGCTTCGCCATTTGCGAAGTCAGCAATGTAAGAGCGTCTACCTCCAATACCTTCTTTGTGAGGCTTCGGGAAGTGGAATGATCATTGACTTCAAGGTTTGACAGAAAATCATAGCCTACATACACTTCCTTATCTAGAAAAACTCCTCCCGCAGACGAGTCAACAATACTCCTCATCTGAGGCTACAGACCATTGTAAAATGTCTGCATCAAGAACCATTTGTTCATGTTGTGATGTGTACACTCTCTCTGCAAGTCTCTAAATCTAGCCCACGCTTCCCGAAGTATTTCATCAGGCTCTTGGGAAAACGTGGCTAGTTTGTTTATGATTTCTGTTGTCTTTGTAGGTGGATAATACTCTTTCAGGAACGCAACAGAAATTTCCAACCATTCAGACGCTTTGAAGTCGTTGAACCACTTCTAAGCTCTGTCTCAGAGTGAAAACTCAAATAACATGACTTTCAATTGCTCAGGTGTGAATCCTTGATGCTTTACAGTTCGGCAGAGTTGTTGAAATCTCTGCAAATGATTGGCCGGATCGTCAGTGGGTACCCACCAAACTGATTTTGCTGAACCATGTTGATGAGTCCAGGCTTAATCTCGAAGTTCTGCCTTTTGCTTTAATATTACATCCTTTGATATGTAAAATCAGACACACTTTTGACTTATGTCTGTATGCTGGTATTTAGATGGTGGCACTATTGTTGGAGATACCTTGGTCGTACGGAAGGTTCTAGAGTTGATTATAGAGGATGGTCCTCGTTTTGGCTTGCATCTCAACGTTGATAAAACTGAGGTTTATTGCCAGTCACCAAACCCTGGCCCGAAAGCAGTAACAGTACGCTCCAAGGTAGAACGGAGAGCCATGTTAAAAGAAAGTTGGGCCGCCTCAAAGACACGTGGAGGGCATGTGCGCATAGCAAAGTAAAGTTTTGAAATTCCAGTACAAGCACGTAGAAGCAACAACTCACATTGAGGATCGTTAATCTTAGCGACTTCATCCATAAGCGCGATGGTTTTGGTCACTCTCTTCATCACAAGCTCAATGCTGAAATCGAAATCCACACTAGTGGGCCCACCAAGCAATTTAACTCTATGCAAGGGCCGAGCAATATTAGGAGGGAATATACCAGCAAGCCTGCTTCTAGGGTCTTCCTTTGTCCACCTTACCCTTTGCATTTGGGGGGCTTGGTGTCTACTTTGCAGGTGATGTTCTGCATTATGCCTTTCTTGCATCACGATTGCAATTTGTTGGTTTGCAAACGAAGCTTCTTAGACATGTTGGTGTTGTTTAGCATCTGGACCGACCTTTGATGATGCTTTGAGTGTGTTTAATAGAATTATGGAGACTGACCTTTTGAGTAATCCAAGTGAGATCGCTGCCCCCAAACTCATGAAGAAACTGGCAGATATATATTTCACACGAGTTACTAAAACTGCGGAGTCCACATTATCTTTATCTCCACAACAGATGGCTTTGTGGAAGTCTCAACAGGGAGAACGGACTTCTGATTGGCTAAGGGCGGTCCCGATTTTAGGTTTGGGTCAGACTATGAATGGAAAAACTTATCGATGTTTACTATGCTATCGGTTGGGTGTTCCCTTGTTTTCTACTTCGAGGCCGTGCTCTGCTTGCTCCAGGGTTTTTATGGAGATATAGATATGGTGACCATGCTGTGTCATGTGCGGGCATTGTTGGTATCAAACATCGACATAATGTTGTTTGTGACACCTTAGTCGATGTCTGTTATCGGTCTGGGATTTCAGCTGGTAAGGAAGTTGATATTGGGTTGTGTGAGGAGAACGACAAACCCCTCCGTCCTGCGGATATGTTACTTTACTCTTGGGATGAGGGGCTCGATGTGTGTGTTGACCTAACTAGGTCATCGCCCTTGTTACAATCTGGGATGTCTGACTTCTTGCCTGGCCGAGTGGTGAGTGATGTAGCACAACGCAAACGTGTCAAATATAAGGCTAAATGTGTGACTATTGGATATGGTTTCTCACCTTTCTCCTTCTCTTCTTTAGGAGAATTAGAGAAGGATGATGTTACTTTGCTGAAGCGGATATAAAGGTTCTCCATGGCTCAAGATATAGGGGCACGGGCAGCTGCCCACATCTTCACTAGGATCAGTTTTGCTATTGCTAAAGGAGTAGGGGCCCAGACAGTATCTCGGCTTCCCACTAACTTTTTGTAAATATTTTAAATTTGTTTATAATAATAATAATAATAATAATAATAATAATAATAATAATAATAATAATAATGATGATGATGATGATGATGATGATAATAATAATAATAATAATAATAATAATAATAATAATAATAATAATAATAATAACTTGGTGGGCCAGCCAGTGTGGATTTTGCTTTCAGCAGTGACCTTGTGATAAAGAGAGTGACCAAAACCATTGTGCTTATGGAAGCGGTTGCTAAGATTAATGATCCTCAATGTGACTTGTTACTCCTTCGTGCTTGTACTAGAATTTCGAAACTCTACTTTGCTATGCGCACATGCCCTCCACGTGTCTTTGAGGCGGCCCAACGTTCTTTTGACACGGCTCTCCGTTCTACCTTGGAGCGCATTGTTACTGCTTCTGGGCCAGGGTTTGGTGACTGACAATGGAGGCTTGCCACCTTACCTTTGCTTTTAGGGGGCTTGGTGTCTACTCTGCAGGTGATGTTCTGAATTATGCTTTTCTTGCGTCACGATTGCAATCTGCAGGTTTGCAAACTAAGCTTTTTTGACATGCTGGTGTTGTAGCATATGGACCTACCTTTGATGATACTTTGAGTGCGTTTAATAGAACTTTGGAGACTGACCTTTTGAGGAACCCAAGTGAGATCGCTGCCCCCAAACTCATGAAAAAACTGGCAGATATATATTTTACACGGGGTACTAAATCTGCAGAATCCACATTATCTTTATCTCCACGACATATGGCTTTGTGGAAGTCTCAACAGGGAGAACGCACTTCTGATTGGCTTAGGGCGGTCCCGATTTCAGGTTTAGGTCAGACTATGAACGACAAAACTTATCGTTGTGTGCTATGCTACCAGCTAGGTGTTCCATTGTTCTCTACTTCGAGGCCGTGCTATGCTTGCTCCAGAGTTTTTGATGGAGATATATGGTGACCATGTTGTGTCGTGTGCGGGCATTGTTGTATTAAACATCGACATAATGTTATTCGTGATACTTTAGTCGATATCTGCTATCAGTCTGGAATTTCAGCTGGTAAGGAAGTTGATATTGGGTTGTGTTGGGGGGGGGGACGACAAACCCCTCCGTCCTGCGGATATGTTACTTTACTCTTGGGATGAAGGACTTGATGTGTGTGTTGATCTGACTGGGTCATCGCCCTTGACATAATCTGGGATGTCTGACTTCGTGCCTGGCCGTGTGGTGATTGATGCAGCACACCGCAAACACGTCAAGTATAAGGATAAATATGCGACAATTGGATATGGTTTCTTACCTTTCTCATTCTCTTCTTTAGGAGAATTAGAGAAGGATGTTGTCACTTTGCTGAAGCGGATACAAAGGTTCTCCATGACTCAAGATATTGGGGCGCGGGCTGCTGCCCGCATCTTCACTAGGATCAATTTTGCTATAACTTAAGGAGTGGGGCCCCATATTGTAAATTTTTTGAACTTGTTATAATAATAATAATATTAATAATAATGATGATAATGATAATGATAATAATGATAATAATAATGATAATGATAAGAATAATAATGATAAGACTCATCGTTGTGTGCTATGCTATCGATTGGGTTTTCCCTTATTTTTTGTTTCGATGCCGTGTTCAGCTTGCTCCAGAGTTTTTGTTGGGGATACTTATGGAGACCATGCCGTATTGTGTGCTGATATTGTTGGTATTAAACATCTACATAATGTTGTGCGCGATACCCTTGTAGACGTTTGTTATCGGTCTGGGATTTCAGCTGGTAAGGAAGTAGATATTGGGTTAGGTGGCGGACGTGACAAACCCCTACGTCCAGCGGACATGTTACTCTACTCTTGGGATGGAGGGCTTGATGTGTGTGTTGACCTGACTGGGTCATCGCCCTTGACACAATTTGCGATGTCTGACTTCGTGCCCGGTCGTGTGGTGATTGATGCGGCACAACACAAACGTGTCAAGTATGAAGCTAAGTGTGCGACTATTGGAAATGGATTTCTCCCTTTCTCCTTCTCTTCTTTAGGGAAATTGGAGAAGGATGTTGTTGCCTTGCTGAAGCGGATACAAAGGTTCTCCCTGACTCAAGATATTGGAGCACGAGCTGCTGTTCACATCTTTACTAGGATTAGTTTTGCTATAGCTAAAGGAGTGGGGGCTCAGATAGTATCTCGGTTTTCCACTAATTTTTTGTAATTTTTTTGAACTTGTTTATTATTATAATTATTATAATAATAATAATAATAATAATAATAATGATGATGATAATAATAATAATATTACTACATCTGCAGAATCTACCTCTTCTTTATCTCCTCGATTGTTAGCTTTGTGGCAGTCACAGTAGGGGGACAGATTGGCTTCGAGCAGTTCCTCTTTCAGGGTTGGGTCAGACGATGAACCTTAAGACATATCAGAGTGTGTTGTGTTACTGGTTGGGTGTTCCTTTGTTCTCTACTTCGATGCCGTGCTCCGCTTGCTCCAGGGTTTTTGCTGGGGCTGTTTTTGGTGATCATGCAGTGTCGTGTGCTGGTATTGTAGGTATTAAACATCGACATAATGTAGTTCGAGATACCCTTGTTGATGTTTGCTATCGTTCTGGGATTTCGGCAAGAAAGGAAGTTGACATTGGGTTGTCTGGGGGAACGACAGGGCCCTTAGGCCTGCAGATGTGCTTCTTTATTCTTGGGATCGTGGTCGTGATGTGTGTGTCGACTTGACGGGATCTTCTCCCTTGACCCAGTCTGGGTTGTCTGACTTTATTCCTGGACATGTTGTTGCTGATACGGCTAATCGGAAGCGGATCAAGTATGAAGCTCGTTGTCGAGCAATTGGGTATGACTTCCTTCCCTTTTCCTTTTCTTCTCTTTGGGAATTGGATAAGGGGGTTGTTGCGTTGCTGAAGCGAGTTCAGAACTTCTCGAAGACTCAGGATATAGGGGCACGTGCTGCTGCCCATATTTTCACCAGGATAGGATTTGCTATTTCTAAAGGAGTGGGTGCCCGGATTGTATCTCGGTTGCCCTCTAATTTCTTGTAGGTTGTATTATTTGTGTCCGTTTTTAATGATAATAATAAGTTGTTTAGCCGCCTAAGGATTGAACGATTCCCGTAAGTCACTTCGTTCTCCAGTCCGGATTTATAATAATAATAATAATAATAATAATAATAATAATAATAATAATAATAATAATAATAATAATAATAATAATAATAATAATAATAATAATAATAATAATAATAATAATAATAATAATAATAATAATAATAATAATAATAATAATAATAATAATAATAATAATAATAATAATAATAATAATAATAATAATAATAATAATAATAATAATAATAATAATAATAATAATAATAATAATAATAATAATAATAATAATAATAATAATAATAATAATAATAATAATAATAATAATAATAATAATAATAATAATAATAATAATAATAATAATAATAATAATAATAATAATAATAATAATAATAATAATAATAATAATAATAATAATAATAATAATAATAATAATAATAATAATAATAATAATAATAATAATAATAATAATAATAATAATAATAATAATAATAATAATAATAATAATAATAATAATAATAATAATAATAATAATAATAATAATAATAATAATAATAATAATAATAATAATAATAATAATAATAATAATAATAATAATAATAATAATAATAATAATAATAATAATAATAATAATAATAATAATAATAATAATAATAATAATAATAATAATAATAATAATAATAATAATAATAATAATAATAATAATAATAATAATAATAATAATAATAATAATAATAATAATAATAATAATAATAATAATAATAATAATAATAATAATAATAATAATAATAATAATAATAATAATAATAATAATAATAATAATAATAATAATAATAATAATAATAATAATAATAATAATAATAATAATAATAATAATAATAATAATAATAATAATAATAATAATAATAATAATAATAATAATAATAATAATAATAATAATAATAATAATAATAATAATAATAATAATAATAATAATAATAATAATAATAATAATAATAATAATAATAATAATAATAATAATAATAATAATAATAATAATAATAATAATAATAATAATAATAATAATAATAATAATAATAATAATAATAATAATAATAATAATAATAATAATAATAATAATAATAATAATAATAATAATAATAATAATAATAATAATAATAATAATAATAATAATAATAATAATAATAATAATAATAATAATAATAATAATAATAATAATAATAATAATAATAATAATAATAATAATAATAATAATAATAATAATAATAATAATAATAATAATAATAATAATAATAATAATAATAATAATAATAATAATAATAATAATAATAATAATAATAATAATAATAATAATAATAATAATAATAATAATAATAATAATAATAATAATAATAATAATAATAATAATAATAATAATAATAATAATAATAATAATAATAATAATAATAATAATAATAATAATAATAATAATAATAATAATAATAATAATAATAATAATAATAATAATAATAATAATAATAATAATAATAATAATAATAATAATAATAATAATAATAATAATAATAATAATAATAATAATAATAATAATAATAATAATAATAATAATAATAATAATAATAATAATAATAATAATAATAATAATAATAATAATAATAATAATAATAATAATAATAATAATAATAATAATAATAATAATAATAATAATAATAATAATAATAATAATAATAATAATAATAATAATAATAATAATAATAATAATAATAATAATAATAATAATAATAATAATAATAATAGATAATGATAATGATAATGATAATGATAATGATAATGATAATGATAATGATAATGATAATGATAATGATAATGATAATGATAATGATAATGATAATGATAATGATAATGATAATAATAATAATAATGATAATGATAATGATAATGATAATGATAATGATAATGATAATGATAATGATAATGATAATGATAATGATAATGATAATGATAATGATAATGATAATGATAATGATAATGATAATGATAATGATAATGATAATGATAATGATAATGATAATGATAATGATAATGATAATGATAATGATAATGATAATGATAATGATAATAATGATAATGATAATAATGATAATAATAATGATAATGATAATGATAATAATGATAATGATAATGATAATAATGATAATGATAATAATTTCACTAATTTCTTGTAGGTTGTATGATATTTGTTTATAACAATAATAATAATAATAATAATAATAATAATAATAATAATAATAATAATAATAATGCGCTTATAAGAAATCCAACAAAAGATAGTCATGGAAACCTGGATGATAGTCATAGAATTATTCAGATATTCCAAACAAACAAATGCGACCTCCAATTTTCAGGATGATGGAGTATTTGTTAGTTACACTCCATGGCTTTTAAAATACAGTATAACTACTCGGTTAACTTTTCTTGCAAATGGCTTCCAACCTTTAATAACTACCAGAACACCAATACTCTTGTATGGGGTCTACCTAGCAGACCTCCAGCTGGCAGCAACCTGCCACTCCACGTCAGAGCGCCTGGAGCAGAGCAGACCTCCTCAGGCAGACCGCTCCGGACATAGCCTCTAGGCTGGAGTTTAATGAAGGCCTCGTTCCACTTTGGCCCACTTCCAAAGAGGCCCACTCACTTTACTAGGTCAGTTACAAGTCCATGTCTCATATAAATACCCATGCCCATGCATGGGTAAGGTACGTTCAATCAAACACTCACAAAATACTTGCACTTGATACTCGTTTTCTCTCTATTAGAGATCTTGTGCTCAATTTGGACTGACTTAGGCATCGGAGAGGCGATCCTCGGAACCACCCCTGAGGTTTCTCCTTGTTTTGCAGGTAACCACCACCACGAAGGACGTTTGGGAGCCACGATTCCACCGAGTACCCACCACCACATTCACTGTTGCTGTCTCGGACAGAAACAATTTGGCGCTAGAAGGAGGGGAAGAGTAGAAAAGCCCAATCTACAACTTCGCAATGGTGGTTCCAACCTCAGAAACGCTCGGTTCCGACAGTTCAGGAGGAGAAAGCAACTCTCCACTGAGAGAAACAAACACGAGATCAACAAGAAGGGGTAGTGCTGCTACCACCAGATCAGGCAGGAGGGAAAACACCATCACCCCCCACCGTGAAACCAGGCATACCCCACAGCCAAGCAGCTTAGTGATCATGCCCACACCGGAGCAACTTCAAGCAGCCTTTCAAGTGCTGCAGTCTGCTCAACAGTTTATGAAAACTGTTGGAAGCCAACCTGCTCGAAAGAGAAAAAGAACTGGAACATACGATTCAGTTCGAAGGCACCTGCGGCTGTCATCTGAAGAGGAGACAGCCACAGCAGACCCCTTATGCGGGTACAATATGACGAACATCACACCCACCCCGACGTCGGAGTATGGCCTATCTAGCCGCTCTGGACCCGGGTACATCAAGAGGGGCTGGCAGGAAGCAGAGTGGGATACTGAAATAATGCAGCAAGATCATCCCAGTATGTTCAAGGAACCGACACCCACAGGGTATACGGTAGGCTCAAGCCGGAGATCTGTCCACAGAGGAAATCCAAGGGGCGTGGCCCAGAATGTCCAGCCGCAACCCAGAACCAGGCACAACTCAGGAGCTGAAGAGGCCCTGTCTGCGCCTGGTGGCGGAACGGTCAGAAGGCATGTCAGCCTGAGATTAGGAACAATACCAGAGGAGGGCTCTGGCGATAATGGAGCCCCCACAGACCTCAGAGGACTCATAACCCATAGAGTCAACTCCAAACCCATTGTGGTCTCACCAGCAGAGGAGATTAGATCTCCTTCCAAGTCTCCCTTCACACCTGAAATCATTGCGGCCAGAGTGTCGAAAGCGAAGCTCCCGTCCAATCTCAAGTTCGAAGGGGAGGGAGACCCAAAGGAGCATGTGGCAGCCTTTGAGACCCACATTGAACTAGGAAATTACAATGGGGCCACATGGTGCAGACACTTCCCTGCCACTCTGACAGGGATAGCACAAACCTGGTTCAGGACTATTCCCCAGGGAACGATTGCTAATTTTGATGAACTGAAGAAGAGATTCAAAGAGCATTTCGTTAGCGGAAGTAGGAGGAACAAATCCACACATGAGCTGCTATTGCTGAAGCAGACTCAGAATGAAAGCTTGCGGGATTTCATAGGGAGGTTCAACAAAGAACTGGTGCACATCCCAGAGCTGGAGCAGAAGCTCGCTCTGAGGAATGCCCTACCCCACACCAGTAAATTCAGAGATGATCTTAAATGGGTCACCATGAAGGAACTCAGCGAGGCCCTGGCCCTGGCAGAAAAATACATAGCCGTCGAAGATTTCAACAAAGCATCGACACACGGAGCAGAAACAGGCAGACCTGCTAGACAGGATACCAGGAAGAATGAGCACCAGTTCATGGGAGGCAGACTGAATTTTGGAGGCCCCAGGCCCCATCAGAGCAGAGGGAGAGAAAAACAAAAAGAAGCAGAGAGAGAAGCAGACCGGCTGAAGGCGCAAGAGAAATATAACAACTATAGCAACCTCAGCGCGCCAAGGGCTGAGATCTTTCTGACCCACAGAGATGACAGCAGGTGGCACAGACCACCACCCACCAAAAAGAGAAGCCTAGGCTCAAACATGGCAGAGTTTTGCGCTTTCCATGAGGCGCCGAGCCACAATACAGAAGACTGCATAAGCCTGAAAAACGATCTGGAAAGCCTGATCAGACGAGGCTACTTCAAAGAGTACCTCGCCTGGAATCAGGGGATCAAGGAGAAGGAGCAAAAGAGCGAAGGGCATACATTGCAGGACAAGCGAGCAGAGATCAAGGAAGGGAAAAAGAAGACGGTATACGTCATATTTGGCAGTTCTAGCTCGATAGGGGGAGAGAGGGCTCATCTAAGGCAACTCACCCACCCCAACCTCTACTCCATCAACCAGGCAGAGCTGAGCCCAGATCTACCAAACATGACCTTCACAGCAGAAGACTGCAAAGGATATCATCGGAGGGCAAAAACGGAGGACTGCAATCAGTTCAGCACAGGCTCCCAGCTCACCTACCTCAGCAGCTCATACAGGAGTCACAAGAAGACTGAGGCGAAGCATGAGATAGCCGCCCGAGTTCCTATTGCTTAGGAACGGAGCTGCCATCCTTTGCAGAGCTCCCATCAGCTTGCTGCTCTGAAGACTCTCCCTCTGAAGGCAGAGAATAGAGCAACTCCAAATCTCTGAGCTCCTAAGTCACCGGAGGTCGCATATGCACCTGACTGGCGTAGGCATCCTCAAAGGCATCCCAGTTGAAAGAAGGCTGCAAATGCCAGAGAACCCTGCGGACCGCAACTTTGCAGTCCTCCTAGTACTTGTTCCCGAACGCCTCCTCCATCTGCGTAGCCCGGGCAGCCTCCTCCGCCAGCAGCTGAGTCTCTTTCTGCTTTAGGGCTACCTCAGCCTCCCTAGCCTGCTGAGCCTCCCTCTCAGAAAGCAACTTGGAGAACTCTGCCCCTAGCTCCTCCTCCTTCTGTCTCAGAGCTGCCTCAGCCTCCTTGGCTTGCAGAGCCAATTTAGCAGAGCAGCCTTCATGATCAGCCCGTATAGCAGAGAGCTGACCCCTGAGCTGCTCCTGCTCCTTCAACGCTGCCTGCAGCCGGGCCTCGGAGGTCTTCAGCTTAGTCTCCACTGTCGAAGCGCGAGACAACGCCTCACTAAGCTGGGAAGAGAGCCGGGAATGCTCAGCCGCGATAGCCTCTGCTTGCGCCGCCTGACCCTCCATGCGTTGGTTGACGGTCCGCAAGGTGTCGCGCTCCACAATCAGAGCATCCCTCTCCTCTTCATTTTCGCGGCAGGTAGACACAATCAGAGAGTTCTGAGCCTTCAGCTTGGCATACTCTGCTCTCTGCTGTGCTACCTGAGCCTTAAGCTGCTGCAGTTCAGGGAGATCTGCCTCATGTCTACCCAACCCTACAGCATGGCAGAACTCCCCAATGAAGGCGCCGGCCCGCGCAGCCTGTAATCAAGGAAAAAGCAGATCAAAAAGAAAACTTAATGTCATAAACAGATGACTGTAAAAAGGGCAGACAACTCACCAGAGGGACATCTTGAACAGCATAGTCCGGTGAGAAGCGACTTGCCAGAAGCTTCAACCACTCACTGGGATCAGGGAAGGTCACGGACATCTGCTCCCGCCCCTGAGCCTCGTGCTGGTCGTCCGCCTATTCCCTCTGCAGAGAACCTGAGCAAAAATAAAGTCTAGTCAGTTCCACAGAAGGGAAAAGGCCGGAGCTAAGACCAGGTAAGGGGTACACACCTTTGGGGGCAACGTCGTCCTCAACAACAACGATCCGAGGGGAGCCAGCAGGGAGACGAGTCTTCTTCTGAGGAGGAGCTCTTTCCTCACTCTGCCTCTCTGCTGGCCTCTTCTGGGAATGAGAAGAGACCTCAGGCTCAGCCACAGTCTGCTGAGCATCCTCTGCAGGGGGTTTAAGCTGGCTCGCAGTGGGAGCGGAGGTCTGAAGAGCCGCAGTAGACTGCACCTTCCTAGCCCTCAATTGCTGCTGAAGAAAACAAAAGGTAAAAATGTGGTCAGCAAAGTAAGGCACAGAACGAATTGACTCTACAAGAGGGAAGAGAGGAAAAGGAAACACTAACCACACGCGCCAGATCCTCGGGAGTAGGGGCAAGGACCTGCTTAAAGCCTCTGGGAGGAGGAGGAGCAGCCTTCCTACCAGGAGGAGTAGGCCTCTGGACAGGAGGAGTAGACTTCTGAACAGGGGGAGACACGACAGTCTCCACCACTGGGGCGGAAGCCAAGCTCTGCTGCTCCACCCTCTCATGCTGGAGAGGCTCCACCACCTCCTGGTAAGTCTGAACAGGCGTAGGGACGGCCTGCCCAGCGAAACCTATCACATTAAAATAAAAACAGGGAAATCAAGAAGGTGCAGGTAAAAAGAAACCTATAAGAAAGAGCAGTCTGGGTCTGAAGAAGACACCTACCTGACTGGCCCTCACTCTGATCCTCTACAGACTGAGTCGTGACAGTCTTAGCAGCCTCCGCTCCCGTCCTGTCAAACTCAGTCATGGCTTGGTGAGACTCCTGACCAACCCCATCAGGCTGAGCAGAACCACCCACTGGAGTAGGTTCTTTCTCCGTCCTGTCAAACTCTGTCGCCGCTTGGTCAGGCCCTCCCATGGGCAAATCCTCCACCACAGGCGGTTCTGAAAGTAAACAGAGGAAATGAGAAGCGATTAGCAGAGTGCACACAAGCAGAAAGAATACCTTGTGGTTCATCATAAGTAATACCTGGTTGCGCAGGAGGAAGCTGTTGCAGGGGCTCAACAATCAGAACAGTCCCTTGCAGAGTGCTGGCCCCCTCTGTAGATTCATCATCATCATCGTCTTCCGGCAGATGCGCAGCACGCCGGGAACGATGGATCTGCAGAGGAACAGCCGCTGCCTCCTCCTCGTCATCAGATTGAATCTCTGTGACAGTGGCAGAGGGGCCCCCTTGCGGCCGGGACGTCCCAGTAAACCTATCCACAAGTTTCGGGCGCTTGGTCCGGAGGGAAGGATGGTCCAAGGAGGTAGTGTTAATCTCCCTGATGAAATCAGGGACGGTGTAGGTCCCTGGGTCAGGTACCGGACGATACCTGAGACACACTGAAGACTGACTCAGACCCAGCTCCCAAGGAATGGCAGACCCCAGAGTCTCTGCAATATTAGAATATTCGTTAGCTACAGCAAGTCAGAATGCAGAAGGAAAATAATGGAAAGGGGCAGAACATGCCCGCCAGCTCAAAACCCACCCTTAATCACTTGGCGAACAAACTGTCTGCACGGAGCTGCAGCACAGTACAAACAATGAATCACAGCAGAATGGAAAATGAGAAGCAGAGTTAAGGGCTGGCAGAGCGCTTACCAGTAGTATAGTCAGGGGACAGATGGCCTATCCTCAGGAAGGCATTCTGACACATCACATAGTGATGCGGTAACCAGTACTTGGGAAGAAACTGCTTCCCGGCAGTAACCTTGGATCTGGACTTGAAGTAGTAGTAAGCTACCCTCTCGTCCCAGTTCAGCACATTTGGGTCCAACTGCTTCTGGAAGTTAGGCTCCACAGGGCGCAGAGGGGCCTTAAATTGATAAGGGTGCCCCTCCTCCGTCGGTACCCTAACAAAGACAAAACTATCCCGCCAATCTTTCAGACTGAGATCAACGGGATAGACCGTCAGATGATTGGCCCGCACCGAGCCGGTGAAAAAGCTGTACTCCCCCCTGCCTCTTAAAGTAAAACAGGCATTGAAAGAGTTTCATGGTGAGGGGGAAGCCCAGAGCTTTACAAACCCAAATAAACCCCAAAATCTTCTTCAGAGACTGGGGATTGACTTGGCAGAGAGCCATGTGATACCGGCAGAGAACCCACTCCAAAAACCAGTGGATGGGGAATCTAAGCCCGAACTCCAGCTGCTTCATTTAAACAGCAGTGTACCCCTCTGGTACATCTGCCAGGCTCTGACCCTCTCGGGGAAGCACTACCCAAGACCTGCGAAGCGGCTTGATCTCCGCAGCAATCTCAAGGTAGTATGCAGCATGCGCCCGTTTGAACGCTTCTGCAGATTTCTTCGCCAAATAAGGCTTACCCTTGCTGTCATAAAGAGCAATACTCCGCATCTCATGGTCGCTGTACTTCCATTTGACTGCGGGCAGAGTGGGCTTAAACTTGTAGTTGGGAGGGAATCTGTTGGTTTCAGGACCCAACAACTCCTTACGAAGACCGTTCCAGGGGTCAAAGATCTCCCATTCCTCCGGAACCACCTCGTCCTTACACCGAGGCAGATCCAACTTTAAAAACGGGGACTGAGTGTCCATCGGGTAAGGCTCATCCGGCTCGGACGAAGAGGTAGATACCACAACCTTCCCACGGGAAGCAGCAGATTGAGAAGTAGACATTCTACACAACACAAGAAACAGACGACAGCACATCAGACTTGCAGTCACAACACAAGACAGTCTGGCACCTCAGACCTACAGACTGAGCTACCAGACTGGGGGGCAAGGATGTGTATGGTATGTGAAGATCAGAAATAGCCAAGAAATAGGATATTTTCTTGCTTTTCTTACAAAAAGATACATGCAAAAATAGTCTGGCACCTCAGACCTACAGACTAAGCTACCAGACTAGGGAGCAAGGATATGTATGCTATGTGAAGATCAGAAATAGCCAAGAAATAGGATATTTTCTTGCAAATAACGCAGACAAAACAATGAGGACACATCGCAGGCTTACAACCCAGCAAGTAAAGAGGATAACAGGGTAAACAAAGCAAACCCTAAAAATCTTAAATGTCAACAGTAGAGCAGAACTCAGCTGAAGAAGCAGAGCAGAGCCTACCAACCAGAGCAGAGTCCTGCTGAAGAAGCAGGGCAGAGCCTATCATTCAGAGCGGCAGAACGGAAACGAAACAACACCAAACAGATCTATGAAACAAAGAAATAAACAATCGCATCTGAAGACCAAAGGAAAAAAAAAACCCTAACCTCAAAAACACAGGCAAATAAGTGCGTACAGAAGGAAAAAGGGGGAGAATTCCATAAACACAGAGAAGATCACATCAAAACCATCCAAGAAGGAAAAAACCAAAAGTAGATTTGGGAAAAAGAGTTTACCTAGATGGAGAACGGAAGACGCCAAGGAAGAGAAGACGAAAGCCACAAACGCAACAATATCAAATATCAAGTTAAGCTCCAAACGCAGACAAATCCCAGGATAATCGAGAGAAATTACTCGAAAATGGCTAGGGCGAAAAGAAATTCTTGAAGAACAACAAGAAAGTTTGAAAGCAAAGAGTTCGAAGGAAAGGAAGCTGAAAAGTTTCACAAAAGGTCGATTCAGCCTTTAAATAGGCATAATTCGTCCACTCAGCACCAACTTATCATCATTACATTCCTTGGGAACCCAAAGAGTCACATCAATTCAATTCAATTCAAAATGAATTAATGACCCTTGCTCAACACCCCAACCAAATGGGCGGGAAAAATGGAAGCATTCTGGAGTTTGTGAAGAGCAACTCACAGACAACCACGTATCATTCTGCGAAGAGCAGAACGCCAGACCAAAAACAAATGCACCCAGCATATTGCAATCTGCAAATACTGGGTCCGGGGGGCAAATTGTATGGGGTCTACCTAGCAGACCTCCAGCTGGCAGCAACCTGCCACTCCACGTCAGAGCGCCTGGAGCAGAGCAGACCTCCTCAGGCAGACCGCTCCGGACATAGCCTCTAGGCTGGAGTTTAATGAAGGCCTCGTTCCACTTTGGCCCACTTCCAAAGAGGCCCACTCACTTTACTAGGTCAGTTACAAGTCCATGTCTCATATAAATACCCATGCCCATGCATGGGTAAGGTACGTTCAATCAAACACTCACAAAATACTTGCACTTGATACTCGTTTTCTCTCTATTAGAGATCTTGTGCTCAATTTGGACTGACTTAGGCATCGGAGAGGCGATCCTCGGAACCACCCCCGAGGTTTCTCCTTGTTTTGCAGGTAACCACCACCACGAAGGACGTTTGGGAGCCACGATTCCACCGAGTACCCACCACCACATTCACTGTTACTGTCTCGGACAGAAACAACTCTTAAAAATTAATTAATGCCATATAGTGAAATAACGCAGAAGCAGTACACTTATAATTAAGGCTGATCAACAGTCATTACACATCACCAAACAGTTACTAGTCTTACTACAAGCATCCAACAAAATCATTTACATATTTAGTTCTCACAACGAGATATAATCTAAGTACGCTGTACATCACAATTCACAACGCTAATGCAGTCGGATAATAAAGTATAGTACATTTTATACTAAATAGCATTCCTCAAAAAGCACTTAGCTGATAGCCTGATATTCATAATCCTTCATCCAGAGTAAGCATTACTACACTTGTAGATTCAAAACTGACGCATAGATATTAAGAGTTAGTTCCTTGCCATATACTATACTTTGTAATGTGTCCAATTATAAAAGGTAGATTCAATCTAAATGTTTGGCCAATAGTATATAGCTATATATGATTCTATGAAGCCACAATAATGTCTCCTGATAGCGAGCAGCTAAAAGAGAAGACAAGTATCAGTGCATTTGCAAACATGAGGTGCTAACACCCTATCATTTTAATTTCATATATAAAAATTCACTTATTAGACTTGTTTCTTCATACTGTATATAGTTTATTACAACCATATTTTCTATTGTAGCCTAAGTTCCTTTCATGTTTCTTACTCAAAACATTGAGAAAAGGGAATTAATCCAAAACACATACATATTAGCATCAACATGTTCATTAATGACGCCACTTAGAAATTGGAACCATAATTATTCATCTCATTAATAGTCCTTCAAATTAATGATTGGGTAAACTCCAAAACATTTAATGTACTACCAATCTTACCTAATTAATCAGATTCTACCCCCGAGTTCGAGTCATGCTAGCGAAACTTGAATCAAAAGCTCATGTTTAAGCACCTTTTAAAAACATGGTAATCAGTATTCAAACTATGTTCATATTAAGTTAATTAAATTATTATTATTGTATTAATAAATTTTTGTAAAAAAGAAGAAAATAGTATAATGTTAAATCGTCCTCATTCTGAAAGATTCCTATTCACCGAGTCGCCTGAATCTCTCATCATCTCCTTCATAAGTTTTCTCTTTTCTTGCTCAATCTTCTTCTTAAGTCCTCTGCAAATATTAAATAAAAGTATAAATTATAAATAATATTTATAATATATGTCAATAAGTATATTAAATACTTACTTCTTGATTTCATAAGGCCATGATAATTTTTTTCATCACAAAGGAATTGTCCTTAGGGGCAATAGCAATTATGGAGGTGTTCCAAAGCCATATCAGAAGCCATTTGCATATTATATATTCAAATTACAATTAGTAATTATAAATTAATATAACGAATAAAGTAATTTATTTATTTTAGATATATATAAAGTTATAAACTGGCCAATCTCTTGTTAAACCTTGTGTTACATCCTTATATCATTGGGTACAATCAAGAGAGGATCTTCCATATGGGCCAGCAGAGCATGATCCCTAATACAAGACGAAAAAAAATTAGATTCAAATTTCGATTTTTGGTGTCTAGTCAAAATTTGATCGTTTGAACTAAAACGAATCACGCTTAATGTCTTTCGATTTTTCATGTTTATATTACATCAGGTCAATTCGATTTATGTCGTATTACATTCGATTTTTTTTACCGGGTCATATTGTGTAATGTAGAAATCTTAATCAAATCGAGTTTATGTCGATTAAATTTAGATTTGATTTCGATTTCACTTAATTTAATTTCGATTAAGAATCGATTTGAGTTAATTTCTATCGAGTTATCTGCATATTGGGTCAATTTTGGATTGAGTCAATTTTTTAATCGGATTAGATTAATTTTTTCATGTATAAATTTTTATTCAAATTATCTTAACCATATATTCTAAATAATTCGCACCCTAAACAAAAACTTTCAATGGTGTGCTGAGAATGCCAAACGCTCCAAACAGCTTATCAACTTCCCGTTCAATCCTAATCTCTCCAGATTCACCCCACTCGTAAACCCAAGTATTTTGAAGCTTTATATAATCCTCATTGTAACTAATGGCATTCATGAAATGGTTTGTATAACCACGAACATCAACAGTTGGGCGGAAATTACCCTAATACATCATCTCATTAAATATTTTGATATATTTATATCTTTATTAAAATAATTAGAGATTTTTATATCTCTATTTGAATACTCAGAGTTGTTTATATTCCAATAGGAAAAATGGGATAGGACCAATCTTTTAAAGTATACCAATAAAATATCATATATTATATACTAAAGCTGCACTAGAAAAGACATGATATTTTATTAACTTTTCATAACTCCAAAAAATTGTTAATTTAATCGTTATTTAATGATTTGTAGTTTTACAAAGTCAACTTAAATTTACTTTCATTGAGAATTACGTCGCTGAAAATATTAATACTAACCTAAACCTCGTGTGATACATGGTAGCTACAAAGATTAATCATAAAGATTTAATTGTATACATAGTAATATGTAAGTACGATGCAAAAGGTATTAAATAAATATTAATACATATTTAGCAAACTGTTAAGTGGTCATGCTTATATATAAGAGCATCAAGTTGAACAGGAACACGAGTAGCAATAGGATCACAAGCTTGAACACGCAGCTTCCACTCAATGGGGTTATTGGTCATGCGTACCTTAAGCACACTCAAAAATTCAAGCTTCAAATTGTGAATCTGGTTGTAGTGGTCGACAGCATGATGACCCAACTTAATAACCCTGAAATCATCCTTGTTCAACTCAGGCTTATCATATTTAAAAGAGCCTTTGGGAACAACACCACAAGGAAATAGATAGTCAAGGTTTACTTATTCGTGGATTATTTAAAGGTTAACTTAATATTAGAAGATAGAGCAAAAGTTGACTTATTAAAAACAATTTTCTCTTTTTTAATCAAAGCAAATATTCAATTAATATCACCAAATGTTCATCTAAATAACCAAATGTTCATTTTATGAAAGCAAAATTTGAAATATTATAATTTGTGTACCTATATTTAAATATGAATCAATTTCATGTATTGGTATAACATGTACTTAATTTAATTCCTTTGAATATTTGATAAATCCTAGTTGAAAGTTATCTTTTAGAAGTCGAACATCAATCAATATATCGATATATTATAGTAAAGCACAAGCGGATGAATGTGGAGCTGACAAATTGATGTATCACATTTATATATAGTTTTTAGATGCATTTAGATTGCATTTAGAACTCTTTTTAAAGCATTTAGGTGCATAATGACATGAATCTAGCCTATTAATCATTGAAGATGAATGTAGCTTGCACAAGGATCACAATGCATCCGTTTGGGACAATTTTGAATTGAAATGAAGCAAAGAGTTAGTGAAAGAAGTGCCAAAACTGACACATTTTCACTATATTGATCGTAACTATTGATATAAAATTTATAATCAAGAAATTCCAATTGGGTTAGTTGGAATCTAGACTTCAAGAGCTGTCCAACGATAAGTCACACGCCCCAAATGGACTTCTGGTTTGAGAGATACGGCCTTCGCAAGTTGATGCAAAATTGTAGTTTACCCACGCGATCGGGCGGGACTCGACCCGATCGGGACAGAAGCACGGGCAGCTCCTTTTCCGACTTATTTTAGCTTTAGGAGGTTAATATAAATAGTTTAACTTCATTATTTGTTAGACATCTTTTATTCAACTTTGTTTAGTTTAGTTTTAGAGAGCTTTTATTAGTTTAAACACTTAGATTAGTTCAAAAAGGTGATTGAACCTTGGATTATTTTCAATAAAGGTTATTGCTTTCCGTCAATTGGTAAAACTCTTTACTCTTAATCTCTTTAATTACTTCTTGATTGCTTAGTTTAATTATTGATTTGATTCATGATGTTAGGATTAGGGTTTCATATTAGTTTTATTATTGTTCATTTGATTATGTCTGAGTAGTCTAATTTCTAGGGATTTAGGGAGGAAAGTCATGTTTATACCTTGAATTACTTTTGAATTGCTATTGATTTCTAGGGCTTGATTAGATTGATTATGGTGTGATTTGTTCTTATTGAGTAATAAATGTTATTGCGCAGTTTCATCGATTGCTTGAGGTTAATAATTATTTGCACAGATCCGTCTTACTTTTAGAGGTCTAGTACACATCAGTAATTCTGATTACGTTAGTGAACATGCGGCGTATGTTGAGTTATGAGCGTTGAGTCTTAAACATAGCTTAACACGTGTTCTAATCTGTTGATTCTTGACCTAGGTTCTGATAGTTGTTATTGCGCAATTTCATTGATTGCTTGAGGTTAATAATTGTTTGCACAGATCCGTCTTACTTTTAGAGGCCTAGTACACATCAGTAATTCTGATTACGTCAGTGAACATGCGGCGTATGTTGAGTTATGAGCGTTGAGTCTTAACCATAGCTTAACACGTGCTCTAATCTGTTGATTCTTGACCTAGGTTCTGATAGTTGTTTGATCCTTTTCATGGTAGACCGAACTTTTTTCCTAGACCTTTATTTCATAGATTAAATCTCTCTTTATATTGCTTTCTTTAGTCTAATTAGTAGTTCAGCTGATTTCTATCTTATATTGTCTGAAGTAGCTGTTTAGCTGGATATTAACTTAGAAATGCTATCTCTATGTAGATTCGACCCTACTTCCCTCAACTACTGTTGTTAGAGGACTTATGATTATATTTGATTAGGTGATACGACTTTAGCCTATCAAAAAAGTTACTGACATAATGACTTTCAAAAAAGTAAAAAAGGTAATTACATTAACTATATAATTTAGTACATTATACTCTCACTTAAACTAAATTTATAGAATGCATAAATAGATTTGTAAAACAAAAAGTATATAGATTAACGAAAAAGACTTTACTAGCCCTACTATCTAACTTTAACAGTTTGACCGAGGAGATGTGTTAGACGATGTCAGCTTTTTTACATTTGTTTGTTTTTAAACGTTGTAGGAAGCCAAGCTATCACTTAGTACTGCTGGATAAGAATAAACTTCGGACCCAACTTTATCTCTCTTACAACTATCACAATATTTTCCTTTTGGGCTTCTATAGAGGCCAGGCCCCAACCGACCTCTATAAAAGATCCGCCTATGATTGTGCCTCTTTGTACACACCAAAAAGGAAAATTGTCCCAGTAAATCATTCTTATTCTTCAATATTATTATTCATGACAACCTCTTCTGCTTCTACACATACATAAAATGTGAACTCCTATAGGATGAAATGAGATCATAAAATCCCAGTAGCTAGTTCGCGAAATTCACAAACAAGCTTGAAAAACACTGTGTGAATAATACTGCCATTAAAGCTCCTCACAGAGCTCTGCACAGGTTATATCTGTGTTGACAAGTTATTCATCATATGAGGGGTTATGTAATGAATCGATATTACTAGGCTAAGGGTATTTTTAGGTAGTTTATAATAATTTAGGGTTTAGAGGTCTTAGGGATAACTTATCTATAAATAGAGCCAAGTAGAGAGAGAGGGGACATCATGAAAATTAATGAGAATGAATATTTTGTAGTGTAGTACTTAACTTGTATTATTCTTAGGGTTTATGTAATATATCCATCCTATCAATCCAAGTTCCATTTCTAGTTTCTAAATCACCATTAAATCACCATTTCTTTCCTTTCATCATAATCTACCTTGTCCACCATTTCTGATCTATAACAAATGGTATCAGAGCCAAACCTCAGAGTGGTGGCCCGGAACCAGCCAGCCGTGACCAACGAGGACGTTGGTCCTTATGGGGGGGGGGAATGTTTTGGACTGATTCCACGAAAAGGATCCCACATCGACCGTATGGAAGGTTGGTGTGGGGTTTATATAGAACAATGGGCTCTCCTCCCCTTGAGCTAGCATTTGGGAAGTGCATCCCTGTTGTTCTATAACACTTGGTATTAGAGCCGCACGGTCCATGGTGGCCGGATTTAGCTGCTGATTTTCCAGTTTCATTTTTTTGAAAAAATATTTTTTTTTTTTTAAAAAATGGAGTTTGGAAGCAGGTCCAGTACAATTTATGCACGTTGGATTGAAGAGGAGTTTGCCTACATCTCATTCAAAAGATATTACGGAGTCTCCAACCCCGAGGAAGAGCAACGTATCCGGCGAGAGCTTCAAATTCCTGAGTTCGATGGAAGAAATTGCTATGGTTGGATCCGGGAAATGGAAGACATCTTTCATTCCTTCCAGTTGAAAGAAATGGAAAAGATGAAGGTTGTTCTTATGTCTGTGGTTGGTGAAGCAAGGCGGTGGGTTGAAGAGGAGCAGCAGCGTCGTCAACTGTACTTCGAGTGGTCAGACCTCAAGCTCTTGCTGGGGCTGCGTTTTGGATCACTACTGTGTCAGCAGGAGCGACAAGCTCCGGCAAGTTTTGTTGACAAGGTGGAGTTCCGAGAAACCAGACCAATGGCAGAAGGAGGTGCGTTGGTAACGTATGAGGTGGAATGGAAGTTCCACCAGGAGACGCTTCCAGTCCAGTCATGGAGTGAGAGGAAAAAGTTGGTGTGTGACAAAGATGGAGGTGGATCCAACCATTAGAAATGGAAGTCTCTGATTGAGCTTGAGGGAGAAAAAGAAGAGGTACAAAAACCTCCGATGAATGAGCTTGGTGGTGGAGATTATAAGGGTGGTGGTTCCGACCATCCTAGTGGATTGCGTGAAGAAGGCAGTGTTGCGATAAAATCAGTTGATGGGATTAGTTGTTGGGAAGGTGAATCCAAGGGAGGTAGGTTTGAGAGAGGTGGTGCTAATGGTAGTGGTTCCGGGGGAGATCCCGGTCGTTCGAGCGGTTGGCAAGGTTGCTTGGTGAGAGAAGGATGTGAAGTTGATCAGTGCGGCGACAATGGGAGAGATGGCGAAGGCAAAGTTCCTGGGTGTGGCTCCGGTGGAGGGGTCGGCTTCTTTGTTGATGACGAGCTTGAGGGTGGTGGAAGATCCAAGAAGATGATTCTGGAACATGGTGATGTAGACAATAAAATTCTGGAATCTTGGGTTGGCTTGAAAGAGAAGCCAAATTTGGAAGATGCCAGTAAGGACACGATGGTAAATTGCTCAGAGCCATGTAACCCTAATTTTTCTCTTGGAATTTACTGAATCCAATCATGATTCATTAAAAGAGTTAAGCTCCAAATATGGGCTGTCTTATAAGAGGCTCAATTTACCTCAAGACTCCAATCTAAATTCCTTAGAGCCCATTTTCTCACCCACAATTATCAACCATACATTTTCATATCTTGGGCTCACTACTCTGACTTTAAGCAGGCCCATCCCTCTTACCATTTCACCCAAACCCATGTTTAACTCTACTCCCTTAAAGCCTGTTTGTCATACTAATTCGCTGCAGCCCAAATTTCCTTCTTCTCACAAGCAAAGTCTCATAAGCATGTCCAATTTTGATCTTACTCACGTGAAACCCATTCTGCCCACTTTTCCTTCCACAATTTTCGGGCCACCACAATCCGATTTAGTTTCATATCACAAAGTGGCTGCAAAACTACACCCTGCTACAGCTTAAGTAATTTTCAAGGCCATTTCACCATAGCCGAACCACTAGAAGAAGTAGGAGGCATCACCAACGAGGAGCGGAAACGACAATGAAAGCCAGGCATCAATTTTAACAACAGCAACATCACTTTTCATTGTTCACAAGGTTTGCTATTCTGTGCAAATTACTTCCCGCCTTAAGGACAAGGTGGAATTTTAAGGGGCCGATAGTGTAATGAATCGATATTATTAGGCTAAGGGTAGTTTAGGTAGTTTATAATAATTTAGGGTTTAGAGGTTTTAGGGATAACTTATCTATAAATAGAGCCAAGTAGAGAGAGAGAGGGGACATCATGAAAGTTAATGAGAATGAATCCTTTATAGTGTAGTACTTAGCTTGTATTATTCTTAGGGTTTATGTAACATATCCATCCTATCAATCCAAGTTCCATTTCTAGTTTCTAAATCACCATTAAATCACCATTTCTTTCCTTTCATCATCATCTACCTTGTCCACCATTTCCGGTCTATAACAGGCTACTACGGTGGTCATACCGACGCTTATACTCCTAAGACGAAAATATATATTGCTACGACGTTAACTCCCTCTATCCTTATACTTCCTCTGTTTCTAAATAAGTGACACACTTTCCTAATATGGAAATGTCACAATAAGTGACACCAAGCTCAAATTAGAACATTTTAAATACTAAAATTACATTATTACCCTTACTCAAGCAATATATATCCAATTGTTTATTTAGTTCAACTACCCTTTCTCATTTTAATTGTGGTGCCCAACTTTCTCTCTCTAACCTCCTTAGTTTTCCCCCACTTTCTCTATGTTCCACTTATTTAGAAACGGAGGAAGTATAATGCATGATTTTCCGATGCCTGGAGGAGCCTGAGTGGCATGGAAATCTATTGTTATACAACAAATTATGTAACTACAGCATATCAAGTCTAGCTTTCCTTTCTTCCACATCAAATACACGATTTTCTCAAGCGAACAAAAGACAGAACAATGATGATCCAAACGATGTTTCAACATTTAGCGCGCAATGAAATGCAACCTTCAAGGCCTAGCTTTTGATACATCTGACAGAAACGACATACAGTTGCTTCATCAATCAGGGTAAATCTGACAGATTATTTACTATCTCAACTATTGAGCAGATCATTTCTGCCCCTAGGAAAAGGGTATGAAATATCATCATACCCCTCCATGCTGGTTATTGAGAAATCTATCAAACCAGTCACTAGCTTCATTGACCATAGATGATGTCATACGATGTCCAATTCCAGGTTCTGCTATGAGCTGAAAGAAGACAAACCATCAGATAAAAAATATACTATGGTAACAGGTTACCATCAAGCTAGAGAGAAGTATAGATGTGTCCGTATTGTTAATTACATCAGAGTGATCCTCCAATTATTGACATTTCAGAGGTGGCTTGCTCTCTGAATACAACAAACAATGAGAATAATTTCTGACTGCTTTTCTATTCCTTCCTCACAGTTATTTACACTCCTATTGTTATTGCTATTACAATCCTCCTTCCGTTCTTAAATAATGGTTCATTTCACTTTTTCATGTTTGCCAATGCAAATGTTTGAACATTAATATCTTTAACCGTGTATTTGTAAAACTATATATTCCAAAAGTACATATTGAGACGAATCAAACGAGATCCCACATGAATATATTTTTTCTTATCCATACATCACAAATGATAGTCAAAGTGCAATTTGTGAATCATGCCTAATGTCAAAGTGCAATTTGTGAATCATGCCTAATGTCAAAGTGTAACCAATAAAAGGAAACAGAGTGAGTATTCTCTTGGTGGGATTGTGCATAAACAATGAAAATTGATGGTGGTGAGATGTGCATCACAAGACAGAATGGGTAGTTTTGAGTTAGTAGTTAGTTTTGTTAAGATGTTCTAGGAGCAATATCATGTTAGTGGCATAGGTGAATTACGTGGGTTCTCCCACTACCTGCTTTTCCTAGTTTCGAGCCTTGTGTTAACATTTTTGCTTCCAGGAAGTGTAAAAAAGAAATTTAGCTAATTCTTAGTCCATTTAACTATGCTGATAATATATCTGATTCATAATTACCTTGAAATTATCACAATGCTGTGCTTCATATGCCTCTTGTGCTCTCAATATAGGTATATCAAGACCCGCCAGGGGACATCGAGGGTCATCAGCACCTGTATATTTGCTGAGTTATTTGATTTAATGAAAAAACTAAAATGTCAAAGAGATAAAAGTAAAACCAAATCTTGACACAACGACGGCATAAACACTAGAGAAGTCAATTTTAATGAGAACACACGAAAGGATATGTTAAAATAGATCTGACAACGTCAAACAAAGACCAGTTCCACTTTGTTTGATCGATAAATGGATGATGCAAGCTAGTAAATGTTCAAAATTGTGAGCAGTGGGCCAATTGGTTGAACCTCCCAACCATGGTGTAAAGTAATGGCTGAGAAATCTAGAAGACATATATACATGGTACCACCAGATACTGCATGAAGTCAACAAGGTTAGCAATGACTTCATATATATCGAAGATGAATCGGCAACTTCAGTAATAATTTTAGATTTTAACACATCAAGTATTCCAGGATAGGTTGCACTAATAATAATCCTCCTGTATGAGTCTATCCTATTCCTACCACTGGATTGTCCATTAGCCGTGCTCATTTGGACTGAATTATTGTAAATTAATTTCAGTCCAGTGCAGCTCAGCTAAGAGATTTCAGTTCGTTTCGGTCCAAACTGTTCAGTCCAAAAGAACAGGGCCTTAGTCCACCCACAGGCCACAAACACTCTTCTTCAATGGCTACACAAAGTCCTACTTAGGCTCTTTTGGACCGGATTAATTGAAATATATTTTACTTCGGTTCAGTTCAGCTCCACTAATTTCAGTTCATTTCAGTTCTTCTTTTCACACAATTTCGTCTCATTTCATTTCAGTTCAGACCAGTCCAAAACAACAGAGCCTTAATGATAGAACAATTCTATCAAAGTCGCTGAAAACAAGCGAAATGGAAACACTGAACAAGGATTTCATCTCATACTCTATACTGCTTATCCAGATCTGACCTTTAGTAGATTTATTAGTAGGTAGCTTTACAGTTTACAGTTACTTAGTGGACTTAACTGAAGTTGAAGAGTCATACCATTCAAAATTAGCAAAGGACGAGGAGCTATTGCCGGAATTGAGTAAGGTGCATCAAACTCTGACGCTAGACCAGGAGCAATCCTATCCCAAACCTGCTTGAAACAGAAACAAAATTATGATATGGGTCAACATCAGCTAGTAAGTGTCAAACCTAAGATACATCATCTCCAAGCTTGAATGATTTTCAGAGAGATTAGGATGTTTAACTTGTGCCCCTCATTTGACATTTTAAACCAGTACCAGAAAATTGCACGAAGCGCATATTGCCATATTGGTCAATGGACATACAGCGAATGATAACACTAACATCAACAGACCTTCTCTACAACTTCTTTATCTATGTCACTCTTGCCCAAATCAACACAGGCTTCTGCAATTGCGAATCTTGTATGTATTAGAAAATTTTCTCAAGTACAACTATATTATTACTACTGGTTTTTACATTTTTCACTATTCACCTTCAAATACAGCCTTGATACTGTCCACACGACCATGCCATTGATCGTTGTCAATGGCCCATCGAAACCCCTACAAGCATGACAAAACCATTCAGCTTTTGGCAAGTCAGCACTAAAATCAAGTTTACTTCCACTAAAATGTAAATGCACCTGAACTCCTATGATAGGTGCAACCACAGCATAGCGTGTATCAGCAAAGGCAGCAAACCATGCATGCATTCCTGCATTCCATGACGATCTGTAAACTGAATTTAAGTGCACGGGAGTATTATAGTCCAGATATTTATATTTAACAAACCTCCAAGTGACTCGCCAGTGATTCCAATTCTTGCCGGATCGATATCATTCCTCTCACCAGTAAGATAATCAGCGAGCTTTATCAGATCCCATACCTGCAGAGTTTCGGCTCTTAAGCTTCTATCACAACACATTAAAACATATTGGACCCAACAGGGTTTTCTTCTTTATCCATCTACCATTCCACAGCAGTACCCCCCGCCACCTCTCAAAAGAAAAAAAAGGGAAAAAAGAGAATAAAAAAAGAACAAGAAAAGGTGGTAGGTAACAGCTAAACAAGTTCAAAATTGAGTTACCCCATTTAGATTTATAAATTGATTTCATAGTAACATCAGAACACCAATAAAGCTTCAATGTTGAAAGTTAAACCTCAGTCGCTTTTCCTTTATTCCACCAGAAGTTATATCCCAGCCCTCATTGTCCTCTTTTCTTAGGGAAGAGTATAGGAAGGATGAGATTACCGTATCGTATATGAATGGGATAGTGTCACCCTTTTTCCACGATGATACAAGTGCCTGCAATTCATTAATCAAAGAGCATTTTTTAACCGATAATCAGTAATCTTCTGATAGAGAAGCCTTATTCATGTTACTCGAGCAATACAAGTTGTAGTCATCCATAAGAAAATGCCGAACTACAGAGAATAAAAAGGCCAACTAAAGCTTCTTGGTAAAGAAATACCTCTCTATACGTTGTGAGACTATCTGCGCGTTCACCATGATAACGGGAATCAATAGCAACAGCAATATAGCCGCGTGAGGCGTAGGCCTGGAGCATATGAGATTAGTTGTGAGGTTGACGTTCAACAATGCAAGATTAGAATCCACAAGTTGAAAGCAGTAGCCACCTCAAGCAAAGGCCGTAACCATTCTTTACACTTGTGTGTGCTGTGCAGGAAAACAATAGCTGGCCTCTTTGACTCACCACTTTGCTTCATGCTCACAATCAAAACTGGTAATCTTCCTTGCTCAGAGGCCTACGCAAGATCATGAAGCACAAGTCAGTCACCTCATGTCATGGTCCTGGAAGTTGACAAGTGCCAAATAGAGACATGTCCCGGGAGTTACTGAAGTGAGCATCAATGACGACACAGATGAAGTTTGTCAATACAACCATCACAGCTTCTCTCAATAAACATATGAAAGGCTTATCCGTAATATCGCAGCAAAGGCAATCTAAACTGTGCAGCAGTGTACTATCCTAAGCCCATCCCAACATCTACTATTATCATTAAAAAGTGTGGGTAAGATAGGCAATCCACCACGTGGAACACTCCCTACTTCCGAACGCATTCTATCTGTGTCATTATCATACAACAATACTAGCAGTGTCAATATAAAGTTTCAAAAACACAGTATAGTATGAATACATTTATCCACCACTTTCTACATTCTCATCGGTAATCTTATATATATACACACAAGATGATAATCATATTATGGGGTTTCAATGGAAATCAATCATATGAGTGGAATGGTTTATTATTCCCTTCTTTTTACTCACATCTTTCTACACCAAACCGACACCACTATTATATCAATATTTGATTATGACTCGCCAAATCTTGGAGACACAATAACTCAGAGCATCACACAAGCCACTAACTAGTTTATATAGAATAATATGACAGCGAAGAAGATAGGAAAACTTTTTTTTTGGGGGGGGGGGGGGGGGGATAGAAGAAACTCTTCATTGCATGGATTATCCACAATTGTGTTTGTGTGGCACGATTTGCCTTGCAGCAAGCCTCCGGAAGAATCCTACTATGGTAAATGAAGTTCCAACTCAACTCGTTTTCTACTTCTTACACTTCCCCAACATTTCCGAGCAATTCAAGTTCATCAAGATAATTATAAGCATGTATGTTTGCATGTAATATAAAAGTGAGATATGATAACTTCATTGCTAAATGAACCAATCCTATATTTTCATTGTGATCAGTGATGGTTGATATAAAATGTTCCGTTGATATAAAATGTTCTACGGAAGTGCATTGGAGTGTTTAACCATGTGCACAAAGTCAAATGATTGCAACAAATGAAAAAAGCTCATATAAGGAACAGACCCCCACCCCCACCCCCCCAAAATACACACAAAAAACACGCACAGAGACAAGATACCTCAGTATACAAGTAAAGGTTTTCTTCTACAAGTAGATCCTTGAGATCATCGATATCTGCTTTCGGACATGATTCCATTGCCTGGCAAATAAAACAGGAATTAAATTAAGTCAGCATCAAGGAATGTGCTAGACAGAACCAAGAAATATAAGCAGACAACACTTGCTTCCAAGTTCATATATAGAGGACAATGAGAAATCAAACCTCGCGGAAACTTGGTGGCGGTGGCGGATTCTCTTGGTACATTGGGTTTGTCACAGGATTTGAAAGTTCCACTCTCAAAGGAACTACAAAAAAGACGAAAAAACATATCAATCTTGCACCCGAACTCCAAGTCCCTATCTTGACCATAAATCGCCGTCATGAATTCTTAGACGCGACATGCCACCAACAACATTAGTTGTTTGTACAGTGTGGCTTGCTTAATAGCTAGCATAAACAGGGTTACTAAAAAGAATTACTAAGGTCAAAATGGCATTACTATTAATGCTACATGGTATTAGTGACAAACACAAATGGGGTTATGGACAACGTATTTACGGAGTTATTCACAATGTCGTACCTTCATCTAAACGTGTGGCACTGTGGCACATCATATAGAAGACAAACTGAAGGATTATTACCATATCATTACAAAAAAATACTACTATCTTGAGGGTTGCCTAATCAATATCGGATATATACATATATCCATCGCCTCATTTTTTTGGCAGTACATTCCATGAAAATGGCAGTACATTTCATATGTATGGTAGTATATTCTAATATATATGGTAGTACATTTTTTAATGAAAGATTATATGCCAAACACAAATTATATAGTTATATAGCTTTGAAAATATCGATTTTTATATACAACGTTTCTCTTGGAATGTATAGCCATTTTCATGGAATGTACAGCCAGTTTCATGTAATGTACTGCCAAAAAAGTGAGCTGATGGATATATGCATATATCCGATATTGATTAGGCATTCCTCCTACTATCTTCCTAACAGACTAATAATTGTATTACTCCGTCGTCTCTTCTCATTCATTCCAAATGCAATGCATAAACCAAAACAACCTTAGAAAAATGTGACAACTTACATCACCTATCTAATTTTTATAATAACTCATGGATAAACCAAAACTATCTTCGAAAAATGTGACACAATTTTTCCGAACATCTCGATTATAGCCCCATCCGATTATCATTCCGGCATAATGAACTATCAATCTTCATCAACAGATACTAACACACTGATTTAACAGACACTTAGCCATTTTCAATTTTTACAATCCAATTCAGAGCAAGTCAAATGCTGTAACTACTCGTTATCCAAAAATCCAAATTTCAACTACCGCAAGTAATATAACCTAATCTTAACAATATATAAACTTCAATCAATTAGAACTACAAAAAAAATGATCAATCAGACCTTCACATCGACGACTGCGAAGGAGTTGGATGAAATCCGCACGAAGTTTGTTCGGATCAACTACTGCATCTTCCATTTTGAGTTTGTTCTTCTTCTCCGACTGAGTTGACTCAACTCGACTGCTGGCGAGTGTCGACTCGGTGGTTAACTCGGTGTGTATCGGTGGATTCGGGAGAGGGACTATATTATTATTGGGAGAGAAGAGAGGCACGTCTTTACCGCACGTGTAGAGTAGCGAAGGGAGAGCTCGCACGTGTGGTAATGGCTTATCCAGGAGATAATAGGTTTATAGGCATACATTTTTGGATTCTGATTCTTCAACAAGATTGCATGAATTAGATCGAGTGAGCTACTACATTTGTGTTGTTACTTGTTAGTTGTTACTTGATAAGTTGATACATTACTCAATGCTTGTTCGGTTAAATCGATTTACATGAAAATTGAAATTGTATCTCTTCTTTTTTGTCGACCAACTTATATTTTAAATAGTATTAGAATTTTTTTTTTGAAGAATTTTGTCCATTGTTTTGTAAAAGGTTCCTACGCTCTCAAACACTTCTACTTTCATAAATTAAGCTAGGTATATGTAATATTGTAAATTTGTGCATGTGAGCTAAATTAGTTGGTAAAGTTTTATGAAAGTGATAAAGACTTGCGAGAATCCTGTATACATCATTGCACTCTGTCGCTTCCTAAACACCCAAAAAGTTTGTATATGCGGCTATAATTGCTCAACAAACTAAATTCAATTACACTTAGTAATCATTGTTATTTAAAGAATGGTTTGCCTCGACATTGTTATTTTAAAAAAAAATCCATTTAAAATTGGTGCAACAGGTGGTGGTTGTGGTGCGATTAACTGGCTAGCAGTGATGCTGGTTGTGGTGCAACTAACCGGCTAGCAATGGTGGTCGTTAGGGATGGCAATGGGTCTTGGACCCGACCAAGACCCAGACCCATAGACCCATTTATAAGGGTCTGGGTCTAACTTTTTTAGGGTCTGGGTCTAGAGGTTATCAGACGGGTCTGGGTCTGGGTCCAACAATATCAGACCCAGATCCTACCCACAGACCCATTTACATTAAAAAATTCAAAAATAAAATAAATTTGTAATTTGTTGTTCTATTTTAAGACATGTTATAATGTAAGTTTAAACATTTTTATGATTTCTCGAGGTATATTATGTTAATTGTTTCGATATAAGCCTTAACCATGGTCATACAAACCTATAAAATACGCAAAATAAATTTATTTAGATTAAAAAATACTATTAAAATTGAAATTCAAAAGGACCCAGTAAGGACCCTAGACCCATCAGACGATCTGGGTCGGGTCTGGAAGAAATTAATGGGTCTGGATCTGGTCAGACCCGACCCAGACCCTACCCATTCCTAGTGTTCGTGGTGCGACTAGGTTGATAGAGTTCGGGATGGTGGCTCAGTAGGGTTGATAGTGGCTCACTAGGGTTGCCGTTGGTGGGGATTGTGATCATTGGGTAGTGCAATGGGAAGTTAATTATTGTTCGATGAGTTAAATTTGTTAACCACCCGAATACTTTTGTCGAGTTATACACACTCTTTCCGCTTTGTTTTTGTGTAATACGTTTGTTTGCAAGTATTGTAAAACTGAGAAAGTATATACTAAAAAAGACATGAAGGCGAATGAGACTCCTCCTCCTGTCCTCCATAATAGGAATAGATGATGCCTCTCATAGGCAATTTTTTGGGTTTGAGACTCTCAAATTCCCAGAAGTTGCTCTAGCAAGTGTTTGCCTCTTTAAGGACTAGGGTGATGTGTGAAGCGGGTATGAAAGATTGAAGGAGGGGTAGGAGAAGGGAGAGGCAATATTGTCTTAAGATTTTATTTTCTTTTTCTATTTTTTCTTTTTCTAATATGTATTTAAAAAGATTATTCATGATCAAAAATATAGATTGGAGACCAAAAAAATAAATAGAACTAGTAAACTATGGATAAGAGAAAGAAAACACAAGAGAAGTTACGGAAAAAACGTGTTAAATGCACCAAATTTAGCCTAAGGTATCCTTATCTCTCACAAATCCAAATTGCATGCTACAATTAGGGTATGTCCTGTATCGGATCCTAGTTTTTCGGTTACCCGCTTTTAAGTTAAAAGTTCAGCACAATAGCGGACCCAGAAAAACCGGATACTTATATAGTTATATCACGACATATAAATGTCCAAGCCACAAGCAGGATTTGCATGGAAATCTGACAGTCTTCTAGAGATCTTGCAAAATCAATCAATCATACTAACATTAGAAGTTAAAGAACATGTTACTGGATCAAGAGACAGTATTATCGAACAGATCCCCTAAAACTTTATAATAACAAAGTGGGATCAGTGGGACTAATTTTTATTACTCAATAATCAACAGTTATTAACAACGAGCACTCTTAACAAACCACCAGTAGGCAGTAGCTCAGTCATTACTCAGAAAAACATCATAGAATTGAACTACTGTTTTGCCATTTCAATCTAGTAAATAGTACTAAATAGCTTTCTCAATTTTGGGTTTTAACATGCCATTTTCAATAGGAAGCCCGATGTGCTGGGAAAAACCGTTAGTGGAACCAAAAGCAACTCCACCTGTTCTTGCTGATGGTTTATGGTTAGCAACCGGAATGAGTGGCTTTACCATGCCATTACTCAGGTGGCCATCTGTGAAAGCCTCGGTCTTTATGGATTGTCCTTCACTTCCTGCTTCATTTCTCGGTAATGATGAACACATTGTTTCTGCATATCATAGGGGGGGACATAAGCTTTCTTAAATTAGGTAATAGTGAGAAGTTTCCTCTTATCTAAAACAAGCAAGAAGATAAAGGGTATTGCATTCTATCTTATACCAGTTCATACAAACAGGAAATGCAATCATCAATATGTAAAGATCAGCTCATGCTGTTAGATCGGAATATGTTCTGTAATCTGTACTATAAAACCTTGAAGATTTAACAACATACGCTGCAGAGTATTGCTCTCAGATGTTAATATCTTGATTGCACACCTGAGGTAGGTAGATTATTGAAGTAAAGGTCGAAAATGAAGCGGAAGCTGGTCAAAGTTACGACAACTCAGCAGCAACTTTGCTGTTAAAAAGAAGATCTTTACCTTTAATGCTACCACAAGTTATCAGTCGGTTGAGAAAATCACGGAATTGGGTCAATACCACCCTTTCTTGTTCAACAAATCTTTCTGTCACCTTCGGCTCACCGGAGGTCTCAGGAGCTCTGTTTTGGTCATCGATAGTTGGTCCTCGTGAACCCTCTTCCATTAGTACTGCTTCCTGTTCGTAACACATCAGTGCCATTGTTCCCGGAGAAGCCGGCCTTCCATCTAGTGCATCACTTCCATCCAACCCAGAACTGCCTGGAAAATTTATACCCGGTCGCTCATCAGTTGACTCGTATTGTTGAGCACCTTTCTCGATTTGCGAATCCGATTGATCATTCACCTTCTCTTTCAATTTAAAACAACCATGAGTTCTAGCTTCATCCTTCTCTTGACTGTCTATATTGCTCTTCTCATCTGAAGATGTTTGAGATGCAACATTAAACAGGTTAGTAAAAGCAACAAAAGATTAGTTAATGTCAGTGAAAGTCTTGTTATTCAAGAAAGAGTTGGTGTTATAAGAGACCGTCTAACTTTAATTTAAAATTAGGCAACAGCCCAAGCCCAATAGAAAGAAGAGAATGAAGCACATTTTGAATAAAGTGATGGGGGTAAGTTAGTCTATTTCTAATATAAAGTTAAACCGCCTCTTTCAATAACTTTTGTTCCAGAAAAGATATCAGTTCAAAGTTTTGCATATCAGCCAAATTGATACACATTCACATTCACTTTCAGACTATGAAGCACATTTTGAATAAAGTGATGGGGGGAAGTTATTCTAATTATAATATAAAGTTAGACCGCCTCTTTCAATAACTTTTGTTCAAGAAAAGATATCAGTTCAAAATTTTGCATATCAGCCAAATTGATACACATTCACTTTCAGACTATGAGCTGCGGTAACTCAATAGTTTTGTTGCCATCTGTGACAAATAATAGATTGAAATAAATAAGCTTGACTTATGAATCAAAAGGCTAGTATCTCAGTCAGAGGCTCGGAGCTGTTGTTAAACTGCTTTTCCGGGCCAAATCTTTTTCCTTTGACGTGAATTCCTAATAGCTACTTGCAGCCTCTTAAATCTCAATTAGACTAAATTGAAAAGGATGTTCACAACTCAAAAAATGTACTATATATCACCACATCCATATCTGAAAACTGAAATGAACTCGGTTTATCACTTATATATAGCGATCAAGATACTTTTTATGAAATTTCTTTCAGTATATTGAGGTGGACCTAGCAGGTGATTGATTTACTTTGTAGTTTGTATGCAAATTAACATTATCATTCCTAAAGCAGTTCAATCTTCACACTCACCATTTGATTGCATTAAGAAAGATCTGTCATGATCGTCAAATAAATATACCAAAATCGTAATTTAAAAGTAAACTTTCAGTGACCCAACGTCCAATGTACTGAAAAGTTACCTACAAAAGTCTTTGCTGCTTCCTTTGAAACTATCACCAAAAGAGAGCAAAGTTCTTTCACGTCCTGCGGTTGAATGACCCCAGCAAGCGGAGACCTTTAGTCTCAAGCATCAATAAGCATTCAGTGGTTAGTTCTTTACAACACAGCTGAAAAGGCAAAATTAACAATGTATAGGGCATTGCTGCAACAGCACAATCGCATCAGTAATACCTATATCTGACTTTTGAGACAGCTTGTTTATTGGCACCATGAGGGGCAGTCTTAGATGGAAGAGATGAAGTGGAAGGTTTCACATGATTTCCCTGAAAGAAGGGCAAGAAATTACTCTCAAGCAGGACAAGCAGATATAGCAACATGTAGAATATATTTACAAGAAAGGATCGGTAATACCAGTTGAAATGCAATAAAAATGCTTATTTGGTAGAATAATGGCACACTTAAGCATACTAACGTTCAGCTCATCAATCTCATGCGTGAAAACAAAGATATGACTGAAAAACTCTGATGATTCAGGGAAAACACATAAAAGGCATGGCTATTAATCCCTCGTATAGTCGTATTACTAAAAAGAATTGTATGATTTCAAAACAAGCAGATAAGTTTCGGAAATTACTTATCAAATACAAGCACGGTAAGAATACCTGATTGTACTGTGCATTATGGTAAAAGGGCTGATTACTGTAAATGTCGCTGAAGAGTTCCTGATGTTTCCTTTTCCTTGACCCCGGAGAGTTTCCATAACCAGAGGACCCAACGGCACCATTGATGGCTGCATTTGCTGCTTGATAAATCATGTTATTGTAGTTACTGCCATGGAAGAGGGCACGTCTCTCTTCGCTTCCCTCAAAATTCTTGCAATCAACACATTTACAGTTATCTGAACACAGAATATTTGCTTGGAAGCACTCGCAATACTTCTTGAGGCACCCTGATCTTTTACAATTGCATCCCTTGTTATGTTTTCCTACCAGTTGTGAAGGCCCCGTTTCTTGCTGCATTCCATGCAACAACTTAAGTCCAAAGTCCTCAACAAATTTGTCAAATAATGCATAACAAAATGACACAGCCATGTCTTTTGGACAATTCCGACATGTGATGGCCCTTTTAGTTAACAGAAGGATGTGTTTCCACCCTTTAAAGCAAATGACCATGTTTAACAGAAAAGGCAGGCTTGGCAGCTAATTCATGCAGCCTTAAACCCTGATTGGCAGACAGGTTTCACCATGATGCTAAGGAAAAAACAAAGAAGGAAGCAAAAGTAGACGATGCAAACAACAGAAAGGATAACTAATAAAAAATCAAACAGCCATAATGCCTACGCCTCTTAAGAGAATTTGCATCCTCTACCAATGAGTTAATGCAGTATATCACAAAAGACAATCGTATCACTAAATATTAATCATGAGCAAACATTTACAGTTTAAGTTTGAGACCATCTCTTTAAAAGCTAAACATTGAAAATAGCTATTCTTGATGTCGAACTTGGCAGCAGATGCAAAAGATTTTTTTTTAAATAAGGCCAATTAGCAGACAGCAGCGTTAACCACAAATAATTCAAGGTTCACCAGAAAATATATGAATTAACTCCAGAAGGAATACATATAATCATATATCTGGAAAAAAAAATAAGATAATGAAGATCCATCTACGATAAAACCCATTCAAAAACATATTCTCACATTGGATGCCAAAAACTATATAAACAGAAGAAAATGGTCCATACAAGAATCCTTTGACATTATCTCAGCATACATACCTTACTTATTCGGGGTCCATGGGGGCTATTTGCAATCTTTGGCCTGAATGCATTGGGGTTGCGCTCCAGAGTTGCTCCAATAGCTTCTTGCCTGGCAGCCTCATGCTCCACATTATTGTGACAATTTATGCAGTTGCAACCATCACAATATATCCCAGAGGCAAAGCACTCACAGTACCTGAATAGTATTTTAGTGTCTGCAAGACTTTCATAATCCTCAAAAAAACATACAAGCTAAACCCACAATTCATGTGCCACTGAAAAGAAAAAAGTAGGAGAAACGAAAATAAAGGAAGTGAGTCATAAATCTCACTAATTTCATCTAGAAAAGTAAGCAGCAAACATAGACCATGCACCATGAGTCCATGACATCCAAGGTTCCCTTGGTCAAGTTCCCACATAATTTTCACAGACAATAAATTCTATCAAACAACATCATACTCTAAAAAAAATTGTTTTTAACACTTCTATAATGTATTCGACATAGCTTCAAACCAGACCTTTAAGCCCATTTGGTAGGTGGTGATAAATAATAGTAACTGTATGATACTTATATATCTGTGCACTAATCGCATCCTAATTTGTTCATCCACAAATACGTCATTTTCTCCATAAATTTCTAATACCATCCATTACCACTTTAAAGATGATATTGAGTACTAGTAGAAATTAGTGAAGCGCAAACACATGCTTGAGAATGAAGTTCCATCACTATGGGCATTGGCATGAGATGTTCTATACAAAAATTACATATAAATCTATTATCCATAAGTCTTACCTTAAATTATTACCTACTATCAAATGAGTCGCCAATCATAACCAGTATCCCAATGGCGCTTGAGAGAATCGAGTCGGAGACTTGCCCAAGCACATTCAATTTTGAAAAGGAACTTGAAAATATCAACTTGAATGGCATCACATTCCACCAAGTAAAATTGGTAGAAGTCTCACTCCAATACATGGCACCCATTGCAAAGTTTCGCAAGCTCTTCCAAGGTCTTCATAGAATTTCTGCCTTACTAAACGGCTAAACACTTCGTAAGTTGACGGATACATGCATGAAATCATGCAAAAGGAGAGACGAACACTTATATAACCACGCAATTTTTGAATCTACACACCCTAACGAGGAGGCATAAGTTGTTATTCCGTGTCATTCCATATATTCTCCATCTCTGGATGATGGCTCACCGAGGATTGACCCAATCACTTAAAGTGTCCAGTATAACTCCTTTAATTAGTCACCAAGGGTTACAAAAAACTCATGAGGTGATTCACATGCCCATTTGTCTCTAAAAATGATCTCTCAATCGAAGAATTTTGTTTGGACCCAAATGCCTCCCTCAAATGGTTTCCTCAAAAGAAACACCTCCTTGTCGTAGAGATTCTAACACAAATGAATATCTTACATTGAGAAAAAAAGATCATTTTCCAAATTGTGGTGCCTGACTTATACCATGTGTCCATAGCTGAAATTACATTGCTATCACATGCGCAAGCTACTTTTTTCACAATGTTCCTCCTCAAAGGGCGTTATTTATCCCACGTAATTGCTCACTTGCTCCACAAGTGAACTATTTGAGGCTATCAAATACTTTTTTAGTGTTTCCACTCAAAATGGCTGTCCTCGTTACAACATGCATGCCAAATATAGAGTGCACCCACAGCCACAATACTAACTCGTGACCGGCACCCATGGCATCATTGAATTAAAGGCCGTGACACCTTAGAGATAGAAAAGGTATGAGTGGGTGGGGTAAGGTTAATCAGAATGGACCGAGAGCTAGATCTACATTCGTAAGAACTAAGAACAGTCCTGAAATCTCACAATGCGCACTCGTGAAACTCGTGTTTTCACTTTAACGTCAAGGCGAGCCCCAGTTAACATGATGACGTCGCCCCCTTTTCTTACAGGCAATGAATTGCCAGGTACAAAAAGGGGAAAAGATCAGCCACCAGAAAAGAAAGGCATGTCAACAAACACAACAACGTTTTCCTCATATGAGGAATCCCAACCAGAGTAATGAAGAGCATAGTATGCACAGAACAGCAGTCAGTATGTGTTGCTAAAGCATAGTTATTTTCACTTGGACTATTAGTGAGCATCAAAGATCCACGAATAAATGTGCATCTTGAAGCATGAAGTGAAGTCTACTGTCTACATGCAAAAACAGCAGCCTAAATTGCAGGAAACATCTCAAGTTAAATATGAGGATGGTTTACTGATCATCACTTACAGCTTCATGCACCGAGAATTCTTGCAATTGCATTGTTTTTTCTTCTTTGGAGTGCCTTCTTTGACTTGACTAACTATAGCTTGCGGTTGGGTACTAGGTGACTCTGGTTTTCTATAAAATAAGTAGAGAAGATAAGTAAGAAAGGATTAGAAAGCAAAACAGCTGATTTGAGTATTATATATGGAAAAGAAGCAATAATATAATACAACTCAGTTGTGCATACTATTGTTATCAACGACAGCTCAAGTGCACAGTTTTAACTTAAAGCTATGTTAATATGAGATTATTATGAAAATACAAATGTAATGATAATCAAATATGAAAATGAGGACTCGTAAAAGTGAGTCAGTAATTTTTACAATTGAATAGTTAAGTGTTTTACTTCCTCACATTTCCTTTAAGATAATACACAAACCTTATACAAATGATCAAATAATCGAAATGTATACTAATTCTGAAACAAAAAGTCATGAATGTTAAATGCATTTCAACGAAAACAGTTTACTTCTTAGTAGGGATGCACATGAATTAATACACTCTTTGACAACTACGGAACGAGTTCAGTAACTTCAAAACTCCTATATAGAGCAAAGAACAGAATTACAGAACACACAGAAAACTTCAAAGCTTATCTAATAATATGCCAAGCTTGACCAATGTGGAGTTCTGTTCATCGTTCTGAAATTAAGAATGTAATTTGTAACGTATGACTATAAATTCTTTGACTAAAAATTTGGGAGCCTTCTAGAAGCTAATTTTGTGTAATTTTATATGTTGACAATTGACATTATGAAGATCACGATTTTAACCATGATCTCTATTTAAACCACTTCCAGCGTTTTTTTCCAAATACCTCTTGACTAAAACATTAGCTGAATTCTACCTATTTTTAAGAAAATAAAGATATCATAACTCTTTTGGAATGTGTTATATTCATGATCAAGCTCAAATTTGTTCTTTAAAACAAACAAACTTGAAGGCTAGAGCATCCAAAGTTGATCTCGACTCAGCTTGCCTATACTTGAGCTTCTAAATTTACGCTTGACAGAAATAGGTTTTACTAAATTTACACATTTGCTTCTAGATGCACCAAATTGATACTCAGCAACATTTATTATCTCCAATCCCAAACCTCAAATAAGGACTCAGGTTCCGTTTGGTTGGCACAACATCATTTTCACGGAGTGAAAAACATTAGTTTCCCTAATGATTGAAATTAGTTTTCCATGGAGCGGAAATCATTTTCCTAGGAGTGAAAACATTAGTTTTCCTAACGAGTGAAATTAGTTTTCCAATGGCTCTAATCTTTTGAACCGGACTGAACTGAACTGTAATTGTGACACAAAAGGAGAGTAGATGAACTTATTTGAAATATTTTTCAATTAATCCAGCCTAAAAGACAGGACCGTATCCGTGTTCCTTACCTTCGTGTATTCTTTCTCTCGTCTATCCTCCCATTTCTTTTCAACTATTTCTTTTTCCTCGAGCAAAACTAATCTATAATTGAGTTTTCATGGAAAATCGTTTTTCGCGAAAAAATGATTTTTCCACCAACCAACCGGAGCCTAAATTAAATTCACCCCTCCTTCCCCCCCAAACACACAAGTGCCGTGCAATAACAGCTAATTTAACACATAAGAAAACATTTCAATGACAACAATAAAAAACCTAATCTCCCAAACTCACAAAAACAATTCAAAATCATCAAATTCAAGAATCACACCACAGAATCAAGAAATTATCATGTAACTGAAACTTACACTACCGCCGCCAATGCCGGCCTAGGTACAGGATGCACAGCTCGCTGAACCGGCTGAACCGACAATTGCTGAGCTGGCAATTGCCGAACCGGCGATTTCAGAACCGGAGCTAATAAATCCGGCGTAAAATCCAATTGCCGAGCTAATCTCTTCGGCGCAATTTCCGATGAAGAAGACGATGTCGCCGCCACCTCCGCCGCCACTTCTCCTCTCTCCATACCAAATTTCTCAATTTCCAAACCAAAAATCACAAAAAAAAACTCAAAAAAAGGAATAAATCCAAAAAACTCTCAGATTTTCACTATCTGATTACCGATTGAATGAAAACCGATATCAAGTTAATACCGCCGGAGATGAACGCAGAGGTGTGAAACGACGTCGTATTGACGCCGGTGATTTCGCCGGAGAAAGAGAGAGAGAGGGAGCTTCAGTGGGAATTTCTTGAGTGTGTGTGTTTTGTATCCCTGACCTTTTGAATTTCAATTTCGGTGATTTTGGACGGTTAGATCAAGAGTTTTGAGATCTAACGGTGTAGCTTGAAAGATGAAATCAACGGTGGAGATTAAGGAGAATTTAAGATGATGAGTTTGTAGCCGTTGGATTTAATATTTTTTCCGGGAAAGTGACGTCATGGTAGTTGATTTTTTTTATTTTTTTGAAAGTTTGAGGAGGGGATTAAAATAAAAGAAAAATGTTACAAATTTGGCGCTAAATGTGCTGAAGTTATTGTACACGTGGGGGTATTTGATTAGTGGGTATCGAATAAAACCGATAGAAAATCTGTTTGTGCGTTTTAATTTATTTATTTTTTTAATTATGAATACTTGAATTTTCAAATATGAGGAACGACGTCGTTATGAATGCATTTTTTTTATTGACTCGTGCGAGTAAATGAGTTCTATGGTGATGGGGTCAACAAATTTTGTCGTTGACTGAAAAAGCCAACTGGAGGTGAAGGAGCCATAAGAGTTTAAATTAGAAAAGGGGCGGTGAGACATGGTAGGTCTCTTTTCTCTAAAATGATGTTTTTTCGGATTTGTAAGGGGGTTCGAATTCTGCTCTTTCTCTAACGATTTTATAGTATCGAATTTATATTTCCAAATACTTAATAGAGTAGTTAATCAGGTTGACTTTTTCACGAGCATCTGTATAACTCGATGTTATACGACTATATGTGGTAAGAAGAAAAAGGAAAAAGAGTCGGTAAGTGGCTCGAGCGTTCAAGTTACCAATTTCTTATAGTATTTCTAAGTTTCTTCTCGTGTTCGACTAATTAAGTGGGTGTATTTGACATTCGTTTCACCAAACTTGTTTATTACGTGATAACAAACTCATATTGTGTAACTTTAACCTAGAATATATTTGCATTGTTAGGCAATAGGCCCTTTGAGAACAATAGTTAATAGTACAGAGCTTAGACAGTTACGAGAACTAAAGAGAAAGTTCAAGTGTTTACAAAATTTAGTGAGAGATCGATTTCATCATGCGCTGGAGACTGCATCTTTTAGGTACCCTGGTTAAAGCGGCCCGGATCCTCGCTGTGTGTCTCGATCATTATCTCATAACCTCTTGAAATTCCTTTGTACAAAGTTGATGTTATTCTCCTGTTTGTCAATTTTTCATGTTTGTGCTCGATTGTTACCTTATCTGAACTGAATGTATTTGCACTTATTGTTACTTGTTGAAACTTATTTGAATTTATTGGCACTTATTACTCTATTTTCGCTGGAGTCGATACATAATTTTAGTGTTTCGAATACTTCAATTTGTTTTCTAACGGGTTCGTCATTCTTTTCAAACCCGTTAAATTTCCCTCAACTGGAATATCTCACTAAAGAAACGTCATTCTTTTCAAATCCGTTAAATCATGGCGGAAAGAATTAAGGGCATCATTTTTCAAACCACTCCCAAATACTCCATTAACCAATGATCAAACACTTGTTCAAAAAAAAACTACTCGCAAGCTCTCTTTCTTTCTTTATTTTGGAAAAGGAAAATAGGTCTAATGATTTTTTATCCGAAGATACTCATTGAAGTTTATTTGTACTAAAAATCTTTACTTATCTCTAGATGAAAGGTTGATAAATGGCATTAAGCCTTTACACAAAACAAAGGCTTGCGACGAAGAAGAATTTCACTATAGATGAGCACAAATGAGGATACATCTTAATTGGTGATGATATGTTGAGTAGCCCACAAAATTTATATGTGTTTCATCCTCCAAACATTTGTTGATGTGAGATCTCATGTGGCTATAATACTCTTCCTTATGTGCGAGCCCATCTTCAACTTATATTACAAGTTGTGTTAGTCACAAATTTATCCACAATTGTTCCAGTGGGGCTTTCTTTCTACACTTCCAACTTGAGGTTATATAGTTGGGTAATCACGATATTGTCGGGCTACATGCTCTAATTTTTTTTCCAAATTTTATTTAAAAACATTCTTCATGAGCCTATACACACAAGTCCAGGGGTGCTAATCAAGCGAGACAGTTCCTGAGCTACTCGAGCTCAATTCGGTCAAAGATCGATCAACACTCGACTAGAGTTAGATTGGATCGAACTCGAGGTCGATTCGAGACACCAATAAGGCCGAGTCGAGATACACAAAACTCGACTCGAAGACTCGCGGGAAACTCGAATGATATAATAGAGGGTTAAAATATACAATTTTTATATAAAATCCATCTTATAGGTGTAAAGCGGATTGGAATCCTCGCAAATAGCTCGAGATTGACTCGAGTCAAACTCGACTCGAGCTTGTTCAAGTTGCATAGGTCAAAACTCGATTCGAAAATCGACTTGATTGTGACTAACTCGAATCGAGTTGGACTCGAGATCTTAAGAGTCGAGTCGAATTATGCAAAACTCGATTCGGCTCGCCTCGTTATCATCCCTATACAAGTCTGCATTGGGTGCGAGTTATACATAAAACCAATCGGTAATAGGTAATGTAGCCCACCAAACTTACATATGTGTCAATATTCCTCTCATTTATCGACGCGAGATCACATGGGTTTCCTACTTCATCAATCAAAAAGATCGGAGACATTGAGGGGAGAAGACTTGTAACCTGTAAGTATTGCATAAATCATTAAACCCTTGATGCTCTCCGACTTCCATGCATTAGTAAAGAACTAATTAAGGTTTCCTTAATGTTATCGATGACGAAAAAAGATGGATTACAATTGATATTATCAGTGATTATATCAGCCGTATATGGGAACGAAGTCTCTTTCATATTTGGGCTTGTGCTGTCAGTCACTTCTTTCTTTCTTTCTTTGAATTTCCTGAATAAGGTTTTTGTTTAACAAGTCCAATTTGACCTTAAAACTAAATAGATCTGTTGGATGTTTGTGTAAGTCAACTTTAGCTTATTATTATCCCAGGTTGATCATAATAGTGATTATATCAGCCATATCACTATATAAGCTAATTAAGAAAAGGAACTTTTTAGTTTGTACCTTGTAAAAAAAACTTATATGACTAATGTAAGCTTAGGTTTATTATATTTCGTGTACTTCTCACTTTCAAAAAGAGTTTCAAATTTAATTATGTATAAATTATATTAAGGACTAATCAAGTCCACATATAAGGTTTGGAAATAAGGTGAAATTAGAGATGACCGAGTCTATTAAGTAAATTGATTAAGTAGTAGTCTTAGTACTAATACATGCATTGGCAAATTTGGGTTTATGTTTTTATAATCCCATGTATTACTCTACTACTTAATCAATTTACTTAATTAAGAGAAAGAACTTTTTGGGTTTTAAAAACATGGGATTTATATAATGGGGAACAAATGAGGGAAAAGGAGTGTGGAAATAAGAAAGAAGGAGTGCAAATAGCAAATTTGACTTGGTCAAGGCCGGAAATTTGTGGTCAACGCCGGAAAAGAGTGATAAGGTGTGTTCTCGCAAAAAAAAAATTTAAAAGGTTGTTTCTCGCAAAAAAATATTTAAAAGGTTGTTTCTCGCAAAAAAATGTATTTAAAAGGTTGTTTCTCGCAAAAAAAAAATTAAAAGGTTGTTTCTCGCAAAAAAGTGTATTTAAAAGGTTGTTTCTTGCAAATTGCCCTTAAATTAAACCTAAATAAACCTTTGATAACCATTTTTCTAAATGTAACTGCAATATATTGAGTTTTGATGCAAACATATAGAGAGGACAAAAAATACAAAGTCTGTGATCTTATCCACCTAAAAACTCATCTTTTTTTTAAAGAAATTTTTTTCGGAAGCGAATAATCATATTAGGACATAAACATGCGTTCCTATTATCATATAGGTGATTAATTTATGGGCCGAAAAAATGAGTGAAGAGTGATAACCACCATTTTTTGGTGTAAAAATTCTTATTTTACATTTTAGTAACCAAGGTTATATTTTTGCTCATTACACATTTGATAAGCTCCAAATAAGCGAAATTTATACTATAGTAGAGTTTCAAGTGAGAAAATGAGCAAAAAAAAATGACCTTAACCATAAGATACCGATTGAATGTGGAATGAATGAACTCGTGCAAAAGAGCGACAACTCTGAAAACAAGAAAAACTACATTGCAAACTAATCACTGCATCACCATGCCAAACAATATCATCTCTTAGAATGCTCGCCGTCTGGACGGCGGAGGATCATGAAAAGTAATGAAACGATCATGAGAACGAAATAACAGCTCTATTTGCTCATCAACGCCTCTAGAGTCTAGAGTGATAACGTTGTAATTGAAAATATTGAGACGATTCAACAAGTTTTATAAAAACCCTACAGATGCAGCTACACAAAATAAAGTCTGCATATATATTGTAAGATAAATTTTAAGGTCATATATATATACCGACAATTTCTACAACGCAAAAGTTAGGTATTAAAAACCTGAGCTACAGGCTGTAATTATTGGAGAACAGTGACATTGCAATACTACAAGATAGGAGTACGTACAAGTTACAAGTTGCAACCTTTTTACTTTTTAGGACAAACCCTTCTTCCCTATCTCCTTGGTCCGGGATTAAAAGTCATGTATGAAATTTTTAAAACATAGTATGAAAGATTGTCACCTTTTTTTAATACAATGTTTAGTGTTAGTTTAAGACTTTGAGTGATTAGGTTTATCTTTAGTAGTTATCATGAGTCTAATCATCAATACACATTTTTTGGGAGTATTATAATCTTTAGGGCAATATAAATGAGAGAATTAGAATTGCCTCAAGTTCTGTTTCTATTCAATTTTTATATTAAAACTAATAACATGTAAGCAAGTAATTTGAAAACAAAATCAGTTGTTGAGGTCAACGGTTCAGGGCATTTATGTAATTTAATATTAAGTTTAAGTTAAATTAAGTAAATGAGAACAGTAATGGAAACGAAGAGAGTGTTATACATTGAATAACCTAATTTTATTTCAGCATACTTTTTGTTGAAAAAATTAGCACATATTTCATTTAATAAACATGTGATGTATATTAGCGTGGTTATGACGGATGTTGGGGCGGGTATGGAGGGTGTGAGACGAGCGCGGTGACCCATGCAGGTGATGGGGGATAGGTTTTCGTGTGTACCCATTGCCACAGGAATGGGGATGAGATTTTCCCCGTCATCATTGGTGATGGGTCAGGGATAGGGATTTTAGACAGGTATAAGTATGAAGGGACCATCCTCCGCATCTGTCCTTCTCCATGGACATCCATACTCCTTTTACAGTTTTATGCAAAACTTAGGGCCTGTTCAGTTCAGCTCCAATCAGTTCAGTTCAGTTCAGCTCCAATCAGTTCAGTTCAGTTCAGCTCCAATCAGTTCAGTTCAGTTCCAATCAGTTCAGTTCAGTTCAGTTCCAATCAGCTCCATTCTTTTATAACCATTTTGTTAAATATTATTATGTTGGTCTAATTTATTTTACTAATTGATTTTATTATTTTATTATTATTATTATATTATTATTATTATTATTTATTTTTATATCATTATTATTAAGTATTATTATTATTATTTGTATACTATTTTTTATTATAGCTTTATTCATTATTATTACTAGTATAATTATGGAGGAACATGGTTTAGGTTAAAAACACAAATAAACCCGCGTTTTCAGCCCATAATCCAATCAAATCACGTTAAAACGATTTATGATATAATTTTGCACGGTCCGACCCAATTATTATTTTATTACTAAATATTAATATATAATTAAATCTAATAATTAAAATCGTAATATTAATTTAATTCTAAGATATTATTGTTATTATATAATCATTATCAGGTATTAATATATTAATACAAAGACTATAAAATAATTCTTATTAATTATCATTATAATTATTAATCATTATTATTGTTAATTTATCATTATTAATATTATTTATTTATAATTATCATTTAAAAATATCCAAAATACCATTATTATTATTCATTAATAATTATTCATTATTATTACCCATCATCATAATTATTATTTAATATTCATATTATTATTGTTTAAATATTATATATATATTTATTAAATTCAATTTAATTTAATTCAATTCAATTCAATTCAATTCAGTTCAGTTCATTTCAATTCAGTTCAGTTTAGTTTAGTTCAGTTCAGTTCAGCGCCAATCAGTTCAGTTCAGTTCAGCACCAATCAGTTCAGTTCAGTTCAGCACCAATCAGTTCAGTTCAGTTCAGTTCAGTTCAGCTGTTTTTAGTAAATCTAAACAGGCCCTTAATAGGTCTAGTAAGTAATAACTAAGGTTAGTTTAGCCTTTTCTTTTCACTATATATATATATATATATATATATATATATATATAGGATCAGGTAAAAACCAAGTAAATGGGGTATATAGGACTTATAAAGGGGTATGCGTGCTTTCATTAATCACCTTTTTGTAAATACTGACAAATTTGATGTTTGAAGCACGCGTACCTCACTACCTCTTTAATCGTAATATGTACCCCTTTTGTTCTAATCAGCACTGTTAGTTTTCAGCAAAGTTTATATATATATATATTAAAAACGGGCCAAACGTAACAAGAGTTGCAATCTGCCACGTGTAACCATCCCTCTTTCAATAACTATTTGTTCTCATTCATATATTAAAAAAGGTTGTTAGTGCCAATGGTTCGAACTTGCAACCTCGAGTATGGGAAGAGAACTCCAACCAGTCCTCTACCACAACATTACTGTTACTTTTTTCAAATTCAATGATGATATATGGATAAAAATCAATAGTTATATTGAGAATTTTGACATCTATGTTTTTTTTTAAAGATATTTTTCATATTTGTTATGATTAGCTCTAATATATTATAAAGTACGAAATCCGGAATTATCGCCTAATAATAGTTTTATTTAAACCCTAACGCAGAAGAAAGGGACAAAGAACGTGGGATGCTTCATAAGGTGGGTCCCCAAGAATGTTATAAATCTACAAAGTAGTAACACAAATAAAAACAATTCACCCGCAAAATATAAATTTAGAAAGAAGATTACGTTTACTAGTTACTAGCTGGTGCTAGGTTTGTTTTTAACTATTCTAAGATGCGTTTCTAACAGAAAGGTTTTACGTTTGATCAATTTTTATCAGCATTTATTAGTTGAAGATGTTCGATCATATTTATATATTAAGTTAAAAATAAAATTAAATAAGCTTAATCAGGTGTAAGAATATAGTTTAGATAAGTTAAGATGATGGGAATGAGATTCTAAAAGTACAATATATCCGTACTAGTTACTTGTTATGGTTGTAAAAGATTGTGTCACATCATCTTAAGATAAAATGTTATCAAGGAGTATTTCTTTCTAACTTCCTCCTATCACAAATGTTAGAAGAAGAGCGAGTATATCTATTTTCATTTGATATACACTAGGGTTTACAACATTTGTCAAAGCACAACTTTGACCACTAGTATCTTTTATTGTAAATTATTTTAAATTATACATATAAAAAACACCTTTACAATATATTCATGGAGACGAATTTAGCAGCATATTATAATTAAACATTTGCTTAATAAAAAACAATGGATCAAATTGTATGTGAATGATGCTTAAAACCCTAATGTAGCAAAAAGGGAAAGCGGTGGAGTATTATCTACTCTAAATTTGTAACTGATCATATTATTATTACCTCCCAATGGGCAGTATATCACAAAATGTCCCTGTTTCAGAGTTAGGAATTCTGGATTATATATTCATTTAGGTCATTTCCTAAATTTCTTTTTCTTTAGAAACTGTTCGTGGAGTAACATTTAGCTTTTCTTGATTGACTACAGAGAAAGTAGCTAAAATGGTAGGGTTTATTCTTGTGGGGCAACGCTCCCATTATTTATACTGTATATGAGCAATTATGATTTATGTATATCATGCATGGTCCATAATTCATTTGAAAATAAACCTATTAAATATTAAATGGTGCATTCTGGTTGCAAAAGTTCATAGTATTTCACAAATAAGTTGTAATATTCCATTTCAGGACGGAGTCTGAATGTGTATATCTTTACCCTTCTTTCCTACTTTCAGGAGACATTTTATTATGTAGCCGAGTCAAATTAACTTTATGAAAGATTTTAGTTTAATAGTCATTTAATTTCTAATTAATTCAAAAACAATTTATAAAGAATAGACAATCCATACAACATTATTTATGTATAAAAGTAATATGTTGCCTGAGACAACTTGAGTCCACTCGATTCAACTCGTCTAAAGTGTGAATTGGACTAGATCAGAACACCCAACTTCACCCATCTTCAAATAGACCAACTCGGTTAATTAGCATGACTAAATTCAAAGTTAGCTATTGGTTTTAAAATGACCTTCCACGTCTAAACTAGTTACTTCATGATCAGGTAACGGATTTGATCCCTCGAATCAGCTTGCTTGCATAATTTTGCCCACAGAATCCTTTCTTTTTAAGTATATTGATCGATTTATTAATTACTACGATCATAGGAATATATGTGAAATAACTATACATATTAGTGTATGTAATGTAGGGGATCCACTTATTGTATTATTATATGAAAGGAGTGCTATAATATATGAACTAAATTATTGTACCTTGACTATTAAATTGCGAGAAAAGACCTTTAAATTCGACCACTTTGCGAGAAAGGACCTTAAGAAATTTTTTGCATGTAAACACCTTAAACAAAAAAAGTTTACTAGGAGGGACTAAATTCATACTTACAACCCAATTAAACACTAATTGAATATTAATAAAAAATTGTATCTAATTAAAACTAATTATACCTAATTTAGATTGCAAATAGCAAAGAAATCCCTTCTCGCAAATTTTTCGGGAGGAGATAGAAGGTGGAAGAGGTGATAATAAGGTGGAGGATTTGGATTATGTTTTAATTAGTAGATTTGGTTGCATATATAAAATTTCTAGATTACAAATAGCAAAAAAAATTCCTCCTCGCAAATTTTTTTTTGTTTAAGGTGTTTAAATGCCAAAAAAATTTCTTAAATTCCTTTCTCGCAAAGTGGTCAAATTTAAAGGTCATTTCTCGCAATTTTCTCTTATTATATTGATATATAGTAAGCCTCATTAGTTATATATACTCTATATACATGTTTGCCTGTTTATACATATTAGGGTAATTTGGTAATTAGACTCTTAGTAGGCTTGTAAAGATAGATTTTCATATTAGTAGGCTGTTGATGGCGCCACGACGAAGGACTGTTGCGGTGTCGGTATGGCGGCAGTAGCCTGCCAGAGACCAGCCGTCGTGGTCGGAAATCCCAGACCACCGCCGAGAGAAAGGGAATTTCTCTCGTGAGCAGCATCAAACGCGTGGAGGAGAGGCGGCATACGCGGCCTGTGCAGCGGTGTAGCAGGGCTGCCGGTGACTGGTTGCCTGGCGGTTGCGATAGCAGCGGCCGGCTGTGATGGTGGTGGCCGGAAATCTGACATCACAGCAAGGTCTTGAACCAAATCAAAGAAAGGTAAAAAACGGCGGAAGAGAGAGGAGGGGAAAAAAATTAATTCTTTAACCTAGGCTCTTCATACCATGTACGAGTATTCGAATAATTGGCTAACCTGTTTAGGTTTTCTGGCACTGTTATATATATAGAGTTATGAAAATTTATCTTTACAAGCCTACTAAGAGTCTAATTACCAAATTACCTTAATAATACAGTTTATTTCAATTTGATGTTTAATAATACTATTCTTTTTTACTTTCTGATTCTGGCAATGTATCATTACTATTTTACTTCAAGTTATCTCAGTTCTCAGTTCTCACATCCCCTATTCTATTTTTTAAAGCTAACAAATTACTCATATTTCCTTACTTTATCCCACACAACTCTACCTCCTCCCTCCTTACTCGAAGATCGGTATCTACACCGTTGAAATATAAAATGGAGGAATTTATCTTCTACAAATTATTCAAAAAGGCTGCCTAATTTTAATGTTAAAATTAGACAGCTCCGGCCCAAATATATTTACAAGGCCCAAAAAATTTAAGTTAGCTATCATCTCCTATTCTCCTCCAATACGTCATCTTCCTTATTTTCAGTCAAACTGGTGCCAAAAGAAATTAAATTAGTGCCAAAAGAAATTAAACTAGTGCTAAAATATATAAAATGGCCACAAAATAAATTAAATTGGTGCCAAAAGAAATTAAACTGGTGCCAAAAGAAAGTAAATTGACGCAGAAAGCGTCGGTTTGGGAAGGAGAGAGTGAATGGGCTATTGAGCCTACCTATTTTATTACTATTTTATTAGGCTTTGGCCTACCTAATTATAATGCGGTCTCTTGCAAGACAAGTTGTTTATCTTCAAGGGACAATAGTATTATATATATACCTTAACACATAAACAAATACACTCAAAAGATTTATATAATTACACATAAACGCACACACTCAAAAGATTTATAGAATTTTTCTGTAGAAGGTCTTGCGTGCATCAATTGTATAATAACTGTATTGTGCATCAGCTCTGAATTAACATATTTATCTCATTGAATTGGATTTACCCTTGGAAAATCAGTGCAGAATAATTTATTGTGCGCCCAATGCATTCCATACTTTTTCCATGTTCTAAGACTACATAATTTTTATTTTATTTTTTTCACTCAAAACAGTAAAGTAATTAATTACAGAATATTGTAAAATTACTTTAATTATTATTTGCACTTTCGATTCTTTAAAAGATCTTCTCATTTAGTTTTTTATGCAACTTTTAATTCACACACATAAATATGTTATCTTTAATTATATATTTAAAATAGTATAATGAAAATTTACGCTTTTAATACATGTGAGACAAGTCAAAACAAGATTTTATATCATCCTAGTATGTTTTCAACAGATAAATTGTCAAAAAGATCTCAAAGGAACGCAGGTTTCTAGATAACAAGCTAAACATACTTCAGAAAGCATAAACAATTACTCTATTACTTGTCGATTAGTTGTTACGATACACAAAATTTGAAGCATATGAAAGTGTAAGAAGCCAAGAAGGGTCATGGAATGGGCTCACAACTCTTTGATCCATTTCTTTTGATTGATGGTAGGTTGCATGGTTTGTCCCTTCTTAATGCATGGAATACTTATCTAGACTCCTCACGTATGTTCAACATCATGTTCAACATCATGTTGTTTTAATTTGGTCGGATTAGAAAACTTTGAAGCCCTATTCAATTTAATTACCTTAAGTAATATTTTGCCAAAATAAGAATTAGGCCCCGTTTAGTTCACCTTATTTTTACTGAACTGAACTTATTTTTACTGAATTGAACTTATTTTTGCTGAACCGAACTTTTTACTGAACAGAACCTATTTTTGCTGAACTGAACTTATTTTTACTGATTCATGTTGTTTTTTCTTGTTTGCACTACTGATTTTTACTGAACTGAACTTATTTTTGCTGAACTGAACTTATTTTTACTGAACTGAATTTATTTTTGCCGAACTGAACTTATTTTTACAGAATTGAACTTATTTTTACGAAATATTATTATTTTAAGTTGAACTGAACAGGGCCTTAGTTTAGTAAAATTAAATCTCTAATTCTCTACAAATCAGAAAAAATAATAGGAATCAATAAATAATATAACATCAGTTCATGTCAGTAAAATAGGTTTAAGTATTGAACTTTGTGCGGGTAAAAATAAATTCAATTAAGTAAATCGGTATATACAAAAAATGCACGGGTTCATTCTCTTCAACTTATTAGCATTTATCAAAAGTTATTAGTACTTAACAAAATTTATATAAACTAAGATGAACTTATTAGAACTACTTATTCAAACTTAATTTGTGAGAGGGTCAAACCTTATTAATACTTATCTGATCTAATTTGAATTTATTGGTAATTATATAAACTTATTTTCTAATAAATATTGAAAAGAAGTTAAAGAGAATGGGCCCTATGTTATTATGTAAAGTATGTTGTAACTAAAAGCATGTGCTTCATATTTGGAACTAAGGATTTGTTCTCTTCGACTGAAAACAGTTGAACTCAACTGAAAATATTAAGGGGAGAACGGCCCTAAATACTACAGTGCTATTTATAAGTTATAACCCAAAACATACCTGAGATTAATTGATAAAGTAATTTTTGAATTAATGGATAAAGCCCTTTCTTATTCCATGTAAATAATGGATCTGATGCAGCATTTTGAGGAAGAAGGTAATGTTGTTAGGCTTAGCAACGACATCTTACCACATCTGGACTCTGGAGTGACATCCAGCTGACATTTTATCACATAATACAGTGGCTCAAAGGGATTTAAATGGATGTAAATTTGATGAAAACTCAGATTAGGTTTAGTGGTAATGTTCTTGAGAAGCTAAGAGTTGGAGCAACTGCCAGCAGCTGGTCAACGCTTCTGATTGGGGGTCAAATGACTGAATCATTAGGGCCACTTTAGGAGGAACTTGGAGATTTCTTCTTTGTTCCCCATTTAAGATTGTTTGGATCTTCCAATTTCATCATGTTAGAATACCAAATGGAATCTTTCCGTGCTGGTTCCAACAATTTTTTTTCTTGGTTCTTATATTTTTGGCTTCAAATTTACTACTTTTCTCACAAAAGATCTTCAGTGGTGTCATGGTGGTGGCGTTGTCGTCTGGCACCACGCGATAACGTGGTCGTCGTGTATTTAATGGTGGTGTGAAGGATAGATGTAGTCATGTAAGGAGTACAAATAGACAAGTAATAAGCATAATGCAACGATTTCACCCAAAAAAAATGAATGTTATTTTATAACACACAAAAAAATTTACAATAACTTTGTCCTAACTTATAGTTTTCATATTATCAATTTCTGATACTTAAAAGATGTCAATGGTCATAGTTGTTATTGGTAGAGGTAAAATACAAAGTATTAGCTCACACAAATTTCAAGCTGTTATAAAACTTATAACCAATTATAACAAATATGGAACGGTCAGAACGAATACGCCGCTTTTATAGATAGTTAATTAAAAACGGTTTGTCAACAAACCCGTGAGAGTCGGGTATCCCCAATTATGTACCAGGTTATAAACTTATGAGGTACTCCCTCCGTTTATTTTTTAATATGCACCTAAGGCTTTGCACTGGAACCAAGGAAAAAGTGCAAAAGTAAGAGAGGAGGTTAGTAAAAGTAAGGAAAAAGTGAAAAAGGTAGAGAGAAGGAAAGAAAAAGTAGGAGAGAAGTGTAATAATTAGGTCCGACAACCTTCCATTTATGGCAAAAGATAGAAAGGTACCAATAAAAAAAAACATCCCAAAATGAAGAATTTATATGCATATTAAAAAAAACGGAGGGAATACTATATAAACATATGCATAAAATGATGCATGACAAGGAAATATGAGGAATTATAATTATGCACATAAATGCTGTAAATAAAAAAAGGTGTATAGTAAATGATAGTTGAGGAAATAGGGGAGAGAGAAAGAGGAGTAGTAGCTAGAGTATAGCTGTCTGATGACATATATAATGGGATAGAGGAGTATTTGACAGGTCAGTGGCCCTTTTGGGTCTCCTCTCTTTCCTTTTCCTTTTGGTGTCCCTTGCCCTGCCCTGCCCTGCCCCGCAATATTATTTTGCAGGTACGGGTCAGATGGTTCACTTTCTTCTTGGTATTGTCCAGTGCCCAACTGCCCACCTAGCTCCATTCTATTTTTTTTTCTTTTTTTTATTTATTTGTTTGGGTTCTTTTGTCCCTTTGCTCAATCAAAATGCTAGCCTACCCTATATTTCTCATACTTATAAATTTCTACTGTGTTGTGGTACTATCAGTTTCTCATATTCATAAACTTATGAATGTGTCACTGTACTTAACAGTTGATCTATTTAGGCTATGTTATTCTTAATTGAAAAAACTGAATTGAATTGAATTGAAATTCCTTATATAAATAAAGCTGAACTGAAATAATGTTGGTAATCAGGTTGGATTGGATGCGAAGGAATTTGGAATCGACTGATGAAACAATAAGACTGGATTCATAGTTATGAACCAATTGGTTGTTTGCCCGCTTTCTTTTTCATTTGTAAATTCAAATAGGTTAAGACGGGTAGATTAGATAGGAGTTATCTATAAACATAAGCTATCAGTTTATATCCACCAACTGTCAAACTGAAAACTTGCAAATAAATGGGTGAGTCAAAATTTTTAAAAACAATCATAATATCATAAAGAAAACCTTATCAAATTATGAAAAGGAATAGGTTGAGACTCACCACCTTGTTGGCTCAACACACGTTGTGTGTCTCGTGCAAGTATTAGTTCGTGGAGGAAAAAAATCGAAGAAAAGAAAACAGGAAATTGGAGAAAGGCAACATGCAGTTTTTGAGTTGAGGAGAGAGAAAGGCGAGATTAGTTAATGAGAAGGCGAGATGTAGTAATTGAGTTGAGAAGAGAGAAAGGAGATATTAGCAAGAAGAGGTTATTGAAATGTTTTTTCTTATAGAATAATCAACATTAATTATGCTAAACTTGATCCCCATGTCTTCACCTTGATGCTTCTTGATCTATATCTTCTTTGATAACATTAATTGAAATGATTGATGTTGAAAAAAAATTGAAAAAAAAATGATAGTATGTGTCTTAATCCTTTTTAATAACTCATTCTTATTACATTACAATGTGTGATCTCTTATGGTAGGCATATAGCGCGACATTTTGCAACCCGCCATGTTACACACTGACATGACGCCACTATACGACCATATACATGTCAAGTTTTTGGTTGCAAGTAAAGCTCATGTGACACTTTTAAAAAAATACCGATTCAAAAAAATTAGCAAAGATATTTGAATCCAAGCTCAAACAATTGCAAAATCAAAGGTTTAACATTAAGCCACATCCACAATTGTTTTATATTCTCTTTTTAACTATATTATTCGATCCTCCTATTTTATCTATCTAAATATATTAAAAAGATGGGCAAGTGTGGTATCTCGTCACGTGTCACCATCCATTTTCTTAATATAATGTTATTCATGTCATTCTCTTATATTATAAGAAGAGGACAAACATTGTTAATGTGAATATTCGAACGCGCAACCTCAAAATTGGAAGGAAAGCTATCTCCATCACTCTGTTACACCATTATTGATCATTTCGTTAGAATTTATGATGATATAGGTTTTTTTTATGGAAACCAAAAGTTAAGCTAAAGTTTACTATATCCATGGTACGAATGAAATGACTTTTTTCTTTTCTTTTCAATGACATATTTTTACCAAGTGACATTAGTAGTCTTTAACTACTAGATTGTACTATAAAATTCGGGAGCATCCCTCAAGTCTAAATACTAAATAGTTTCGGTTAAAACTTTATATATTGAATTCTTTTCCACATGCATACAATTTAAAATCTAAAGGATTGCGTTCAATTACAGAATAAATAATCCAATTTTAGCACAATCAACCTAAATACTTTCAAAATTAGTGTACCTGATTATTGCTTGACCAAATTCTATCCTTAATTTTGATTGGATCGTAATAATTTTTGATAAAATTCATTGGACATGTACAAATAGGCCCATATGGAGGAGAGTCTGACCATACATAGACTGGGTTCCATATAAAACCAATTGGTGATAAGTGGAGTAACCCATTATATGTATGACATTCTCCCTCTCCTTCATGATGTGGGAAAAAGTGGACATTTCTCCTTAACACTCTCCTTCACTTGCGCCAATCTTCAACTTGCAACATGGAATGGACACAATCATCAATATTGGGCCTTTTTTTGGACTTCCAACATCAGATCAAATAAATCCTACTTGGAGCAATCACAATATTTTTGGGCTATCTATTTCAAACAATTCTTCAAATCCTTTCGAGCAACAATTGTGCCCACCTTATTTGAGTCTGAAAATAAAACATGATCGTCCACTTTGATATCATGATAAACTTCATTAAGCCTGTACTGTACATATAAGTCTACACGGAGGAGAATCCGACTACACATAAACCCAGATGGAATTCCATCTTAAAACCATTCTCCTTTATCATGTAGGATCACAAGTAGACATATTTCCTTAACAAATTTTTAAATGACAATTTAAATTTGACTTTACTTTCAAACAAGAAGTAATTGAATTCAATCTCAAACTATAAATAAGAATATAATTCACTTAATTTAATAAAGAAAAATAACTATTAGATTATGTAAAATAATTCTAAGCATAGTAGCAGCCAACAACTACCTCGAAAAAAATGTGAATACCTTATATTTCCTCCGTTTCAAAAAAATAACTACACTTTTCATTTTAATAAGTTTCAAATTAATGATACTTCTCTTTTTTCCTTTTTTTGGTAACTTTTTTCTCTATCACATATCTTACCCCACAATCTCTCACACAAACAAAAAGTGCCTAGGAGTTCGCAAAAGAAGAAGTGTAATATTTTTTTGAAACAAAAGAAGTAGTATTAACCAAAACTATTATCATCATCAACTCATTTCCCCTCAGATCTTCAACTCATTTGATCCGATCCAACACATTTACCACCCAACACACTGTCGGCATCTTCTAATTTACTGAGGACTGGGATCAGGGAACACTTTGTTAGAACCAAATTACATGCATGGCATAGAGTAAAATCTTAGTTTTTACTGAAAATCGTGGTTTATGTCTTCGTGTTCAGTTATTCTAATCGTTGTAGATTAACCATATCATTTTCGTAAAGATGTAGATTGAGCATTATAGGTACATTTTCTTCCCCTTAACTTATTTAAACCATTTTTTTGGACTTGATTAGACTTAACCAGTCCTAATTTATTTGACCTTCTTTTACATCTATGTCATGTTCAGTTCACTTTAAAATAATAATATTCAGTAAAAATAAGTTCAGTTCAATAAAAATCAGTAGTGCAAAGAGAAAAAACAACATGAATCAGTTAAAATAAGTTCAGCTTAATAGAATTAAGTCCGGTTAAGTAAAAATAAGTTTAGTTTAATAGAAATAAGTTATGTTCAGTAAAAATTGTAGGAATATTGGAATAATTGGCTAACCTGTTTTGGTTGCCTGACACTATTATATATATATAGAGGTATGAAAACCTGTCTTTACAGAAACAAAAGTCTAATTACCAAATTACCCTAATACACCCCTCAATCTTTACGAGGAGGAATCACGGATAGATTGGAACGATGTTTACAAAACAACTCAGAAGAAAGACCCTTAGTAAAAAATATCAGCAACCTGAAACTGTGTCGGAACGTGCTTGACCTGAAGTCCACCTTTAGCAACCATTTCACAAACAAAATGATAATCAACATCAATGTGCTTACTACGATCGTGATGAACAGGATTGGCAGTAAGATACATAGCAGAAACATTGTCACAATAGAGAATGGTTGGCCGTCTATGAAAATACCCTAAATCAGCCAACATTTGACGTATCCAAATTATTTCGGCCGTAGTGCAGGCAATAGCACGATACTCAGCTTCAGCAGAAGACTTCGAAACAGTAGGTTGCTTCTTAGAGCGCCAGGAGATCAAATTCTTCCCTAGGAAGACAGCATAGCCAGTAGTAGAACGCCGAGTGTCAGGACACCCGACCAAATCAGCATCAGAATTGGCAACAGTCACAGTAGGAGAGCCAGTAATATGAAGAAACAGCCCATAATCAGAAGTGCCCTGCAGATACTTGAAAATTCTTTTCACAGCATGAAGGTGAGTAGTACGAGGCCCATGCATAAATTGAGAAACCGAATTATCAGCATAGGCAATATCAGGACGAGTCATAGTCAAATATTGTAATGCACCAACCATACTACGATAATCTGTGGGATCAGCAAGAAGTTCACCATCTAAGAGAGAAAGAGTGACACGAGAGACAACAGGAATACGTACGAGTTTGACAGTATGAAGATGAAATTTCTGAAGAAGATCAACTACATATTTGTTTTGTGACCAAAGCAAACCCTGAGGAGTACGTAAAAACTGAATGCCTAAGAAATAATGCAAATCACCAAAATCCTTCATAGCAAACTGGGCAGAGAGAACACTGATAAATTTCTGAAGCAAAGAGGAACTACTACCTGTAAGCACAATATCATCAACATATAGCAAGAGAATGATAATATGACCACTGTGTTTGAGAGTGAACATGGAGGTGTCACAACTGCTGCACTTGAAATCAATAGAAAGAAGAAAGTTGCTGAAACGAGAGAACCAAGATCGAGGAGCTTGCTTCAAACCATAAATGGATTTTCGTAACCGACAAACATGATATGGTTGAGAAGGATGTTCAAAACCAGGAGGTTGACGCATATAGACTTCCTCATTGAGGAAACCATGAAGGAAAGCATTTTTAACATCGAGTTGACGAATAGGCCATTTAAAAGTAGCAGCAAGAGTTAAAACTAAGAGAACAGTAGTACGATTAATGACAGGACTAAACGTTTCAAAGTAGTCAATACCTGCCTGCTGATGATTACCAAAAACAACAAGTCTGGCCTAAAACCGGTCCACAGAACCGTCAGAATTATATTTAATCTTATACACTCACTTACAACCAAGAGCGTTTCTATTGTGCTTGCGAGGCACAAGTTCCCATGTATCATTCTTAATTAATGCTTCATACTCGTCACGCATAGCTTGTTGCCAACGGGAATCTTTAGATGATTGTTTAAAATTAGACTGTTCAGACTCAACAACATCGATTTTCAAATCCAATAAATTCCTAGTTGAAATGATTTCGTCTTTTAAACGAGTGTCATGGTATGAACATTAGTAGGATCGACACACTTAGACGACTGTCTAGGACGCCTAGGGGGAGAGACAATAGGATACGGGGAAGACTCAAGACTAGACAGGGATGAGGTGGAAGCATCACACACATCATGGGTGATGACGTGTGAGGGGGAAGGGGGCAGCCGGCCTCCCGCGGGCGCAGGAGGATGTTGCGGGCTGGCAGCAGCTTGTGGCGTAGATGCACAAGCCCCCGCGGGCGCGGGCAGACGAAGCTATGGCTCGCTGCTGCTGGGAGGTCTCCCTGCGGGCGCGCTTAGAGCCTGCGGGCAGGCAGCATGTGGCTGCGTATGCTCGCGGGAACCTGCGGGCGCAGGGAAGGGAAGGTGCGGGCTGCTGCTGGACAGCCGTGACTCGGGCTCGCATGCATTCTATGAGTAGGTAGCGAGTTGCTTCATGTGCTCCCGTAATGCTGCGAGCTCGGGGGATGGAAGACTCGAGGACACAGTCCTTGGGTCACTAGACAAAGAAAGACTCGGAAACCAAACCAAGGGGTCAAGGGGCTCGTCCAAAGACGAACCAATGGGTGAGCTAGACACAAGGGAACGATATGGAAAATCCGTTCACTAAACAAAACATGACGACTTGTGTAAACTTTGACAGAAACAGGATCAAGACATCGATAACCCTTGTAATTTGACGCATAGCCAATAAAAACGCATTGAATCGACTTAGCCTGTAATTTATTGATTTTAGGATCTAAAAACAACGGAAAACAGGCACACCCAAAACATTTCAAAAACTCATATGAGGGGGGACGGTGGAAAAGCTTAGCAAACGGGGATGAACCCTGCAAAACCGAACTGGGAAGACGATTAATCGTATACACATCCGTATAACACGCATCGACCTAATATCGAGTTGGCAACTCAGATTGAATAAGCATAATGGTTCGATGTTTCCTTTCTACAACACCATTCTGCGCTTGAGTCCGAGCACAAGACTTTCGAAAATAAATTCCCGAATCACAGAAATGTTGTAGTAAGGGAGTGTTATCAAACTCTCGTCCACCATCACTTTGGAAAAATTTGATTTTTGAATTAAACAAATTCTCAACAAGTTTCTGAAAAGTTAAGAAGGTCGAATAAACATCAGATTTCAGTTTAAGTGGATATAGCCATGAAAAACGCGAATAATCATCAACAAAAACCACATAATACTGAAAAAATTGATTCGATTTAACTGGCGATTGCCAAAGATCACTATGTATCAAATATAAGGGATAGGGAGCATGATGTGTCACAGACTCAAAGGGCAAGCGATGTATCTTTCCTACTTTGCAATGAACACAATCGTCATGAAACTTAGAATTACATGAAATCAATTTTTGTGAACGTAAACTTCCTATAACTCTAGCAGAAGTATGACCAAGGCGAGTATGCCAAACATCTCTAGACTCCATGGTGGCTATGAGAGCAGGGACAGACGACTCAGGGCAGACTCGGGAACACTCTGAACAAACACGGGAAGACAACTCTGACTCTAGAATGTGAGGCTGAAGAGGGTAGACACCATTCCTACTGATTCCCCGCAATAGAACCGCCCCCGTGGTCTTGTCCTTAACACAAACAGAAGACTCGTCAAAACAAACTATGCAAGAATTATCCTGACATAACTTTTGAACAGACATCAGATTATGTTTTGACCGGGGAACATGACACACCTTCGTGAGGCGAAGGGTGCGACTAGGGGAAGACAGAGTCAAATTACCAAGTTTATTAATGGGAAGTTTAGTGCCATCACCAACAACAATAGAACTCGAACCAGTGTAAGGAAGAACATTAGATAGCATACCATCCTGTGAGGTCATATGAGATGCGGCTCCAGAATCTGGATACCAGACGGAGTCATTCATTTCACCACTGACAGACAGTGCAGCTAGGGCACGTGTGACACTATCAGGAGAGGAAGGCACAAAGCTATGATTTAAACGCTGAGGACAATAGGCTGCTTGGTGACCTGGATACCAACAAAGACCACAAGTATCTGAAGAAGGAGTGTTGGCTAAATTGCCGTTAGATGGATTACTTCCTGCAGAAGACAAATCATTAGCAATATAATTGGCAAAAGAATAATCAACATACGAAAACATCATGAAAATTACCCATACCATTAGCGCGGCCTGCATGACCACGACCACCCTGTCCTCCATTGCCGCGGCCTCCAATGTTACCACGACCACCCTTGTTACCATTATTGTTGTTGCGATTCTTGTTCTTACCACCCCCTTGACATTTAGAACTTGAACCACCCGAAGAAGACGGTTGTGAACCTGAAGAGCCAGACTGAACAATGACTAAGGCTTGATGAGCAGTAGGTGTATCATCGTATGCACGCTTAGCCTTAATACGTTGTTCATGCTGAAGTAGCTTGGGGCAAAGATCATCAAAAGTCAAAGTCGTTTGAAATTGTAACAAGGTAGTAACAAGGGCATCATAATCACGATCTTGATCCAAGGCAGTCAAGGTATACTGAACGAGGTCATACTGAGAGACAGGACACTGAATAGCAGCTAAGGAATCAACAATAATCTTAATTTCACGTAAAAACGCTTCCATAGTCTATTATTCAGGTTTCTTCATATGACTCAGCCGCCCTTTCAATTCCATAGACCTAGCCATACTAGCATGTAAAAACATCAACTTTAACCTATTCCAAATCTCCACAGAAGTGTGTAATTCATGCACATCAAGCATAACATCACATGATAACGTAGCATACAACCACATTTTTATTTGTTGATCAAGACGTAAATACTCGTAAAATTGCGGATTAGGAACCGAATTACCAACATGATCAACACTAGTAGGAGAAGGTATAGAGACGGTAACTTCAACTATGCCAAGTAACTGATGGGTTAATAAAAAACACATAATTTGAGTTTTCCAAACAAGAAAATCCTCAGGTGTTGTCAATTTAATCGTAACAAATCTCGTGATGTCGTGATTAGTGAATTGATGTGCAATAGGTGTCAAAGGAACATACGGAGGATCGTGAATGTTCATGAGAGTCGCTAGAGGAGGACCACTAAGAGAAGAACCATAAGGCAGCGACTTTGAAGGTGGTGTAAAACCGGGCGGAACCCTAGAAGAAGGGCGAACAGAGGATGGGCTGCCGCTGAACAGTGACGGCGAACCACCCAGATAGGCCGTCGACGGCGGCAGAGACTGCCACAACGTTGAAGCCACGCCGAAAAAATGAGCAGACCCGCCAGGTTCCTGCGCTGTAGAAACGAGGACTGCCTCGTCATGGGTCCTGCGGGAGACGCACGCACAGCCGTGGTAGGGCTGACAAGGGAGTGCTGAAGGGAAGCGGTGGTCTGGTCAGCGGCGTAATGGCCGGTGGGGAAGGCAGCAGACATAACTGCTGGCCGGAAAACACTAACAGGGAGTTAGGGTTTTGAATAAAAACGAAACGAGAGAGCGGAAGAGAGAGAGAAATAAAATTCTTCTAAAACCTAGAAGTGGATACCATCAGATTCGAATTTGTGAAGGGAATGAATGGAAGACTGCCTTTAAGACAAAGGAGGGATTGTATGAGTGGCTTGTTATGCCCTTTGGATTATCCAATGCTCTAAGTACTTTCATGCGCCTAATGAATCAAACTATGAAGCCTTTTTTGGGCAGATTTGTAGTTGTTTACTTTGAAAATATATTAGTCTATAGTATGAATGAATTTGAGCATGCAAAACACTTAGAGAAAGTGTTTAGTGTGTTGAGGGCCAAATGCTTGTATGGTCATTTGGAAAAATGTCACTTCTTTTCTAGTCAAGTTGTGTTTCTAGGTTTCATTATCCCCAAAGAAGGGGTCAAGGCTGATGAGAATAAGGTCGAAGCAATCAAGGAGTGGTCTACTCCTACCTCAATACAGCAAGTTCGAAGCTTTCATGGACTAGCTTCCTTTTATAGGAGGTTTGTTCGAAATTTCAGTGCTATTATAACTCCAATTACAGAAATCACAAAGTTAAAGAAGTTTGAGTGGAGTGAACAAGCCAACAAGGCGTTTGAGGAGGTAAAAGCTCAATTGATTAGTGCTCCTATTTTAGCTTTATCTAACTTTAATGAAGTTTTTGAAGTTGAATGTGATGCATCTAGCGTGGGAATTGGAGATGTTTTATCTCAAAATGGAAGGCCTTTGGCCTACTTTAGTGAGAAGTTGAATGAGGAAAAGAGGAAGTATTCGACCTACGATAAATAATTCTATGCTTTGGTTCGTGCTTTGGACCATTGGAGACATTACCTCATTGCTAAGGAGTTCATTCTCCATTCTGATCATGAGGCTCTTAAGTACCTTCAAAGCCAACAGAAATTGCAACCTTGACATGCTAAGTGAGTGGAATACCTTCAAACATTCCACTTTACTATCAAGCATAAAGCTGGGAAGATGAACAAAGGTGTTGATGCCTTATCTAGGAGGTACCTATTGCTTTCTACCTTAAGTCCTAAGGTGATGGGACTTGAGTTATTGAAAGAATGCTATGTAGAGGACAGAGATTTTGGTGTGTTGTTTGAGAAGTGCCATAATCGTCCAGGTGGAGAGTATTACCTCTTAAAGGGATTTCTTTTTAAGGGAAATCGCCTATGTATTCCAAGGCACAGTATGAGAGTGTCCTTAGTCAAGGAGTTTCATGAAGGTGGACTTGCTGGCCACTTTGGGATCGAAAAGACTGTTATGCTTGTGAGTGAGTACTTCTTTTGGCCTAGATTGGCAAGAGATGTGGATTTTATGATTAAGAGGTTCTTGATTTGCCAAAAGGCTAAGGGTCATCTACTACCCCAAGGGTTGTTTACCTCTTCCTCTTCCTCAAGCACCATGGGAGGATATAAGCTTAGATTTCATCACAGGATTACCTAGAACCCAACGCCAAAAGGATTCAATCATGGTGGTGGTTGATAGGTTTTCCAAGATGGCACACTTTGTGGCGTGCCACACTACTAATGATGTTGTTTCTTGTGCTAACTTGTATTTCAGGGACATTGTTAGATTGCATGGAGTGCCAAAGACGATGGTTAGTGATCGAGACCCTAAGTTCCTAAGTCAATTCTGGCTTACACTTTGGAAGAAGATGGGGACAAAGCTCAAGTTCAGTACCTCTAGCCATCCTCAAACTGACGGCCAAACAGAGGTCACCAATAGGACCCTAGGAACCCTAATTCGAGCCCTAGCTACAAAAAGCCCTAAACAATGGGAGGAGATGCTACCTTATGCTGAGTTTGCCTACAATCGAGTTCCTAGCAAGGCTACTGGCCTTAGTCCATTCTTTGTGGTCTATGGTCAAAACCCTTGCACCCCTATTGACCTAGCCCCTTTCCTTACCACCACAAAATATAACCATGAAGCCGAAAATAGAGTGAAGGAGATCCAAAAGCTACATGAGTATGTGAGAGGCAAGATTAAGAAAGCTAATGAGAGAACCAAGGAGAGGATTGATAAGAAAAATGGAGATGTCCAATTCAAAGAAGGTGACATGGTTTGGATTCATCTAAGGAAGGAACGTTTCCCTTCTAAACGAAAGTCCAAGCTTAGCCCTATAGCTGATGGTCCATTCAGAGTGATTGTGAAGGTCAACAACAATGCCTACAAGATCGAATTGCCAGGAGATTATGGAGTTTCAGCCACATTCAATGTTGCTGATTTGAGTCCTTTCTATGATGAAGATGAAGAGCTACCAAGTTTGAGGTCAAACTCCTCCAAAGAAGGAGAGGATGATGGAGGTCCATCTAGATCCATTGATCCCAAGACTAAGAACATGGTTGCTTGTGTGTTAAGGGATGTTCTGAATTCCCTTAAGCCCTTTGAGTCCTTTAAGTTCTTTGAAAGTGTCCTTAGCTTAGTTAATTAATTATTGACTAAGTTACTATCTTTTAATGCTTTATTAGGGAGTCTAGTTAATAAAATATACTCTTAGTTAATTTAATGTCATATTAGATTAACTAGAAAAGTATTAGTTGAGTTGTAATTTCATTTCTATTAATTAGAGAGTCCATTAGGGTTGCATGATGGAAAGATGGACGAGTGAAGACTTAAAATGCAAGCAAAATGGCGCCTAACTCAAGAGAAGATCAACTAAGAGTAAAGATAGGAAGGAACATCTATCTTTTACACAAAATGGGCGGCCAAGCATATGAATCAAGCAAAAGGAATCATTTTCCCTCCAAAATCTATCTTAGGCGCCTAACTCTATCATTTAGGGTTTGGCTTCCTACTTTGAAGGGATAAGTGAGTACATCAAGGAAAATGATAAGAGAGGATCGTACAAAATGGTGGAGCAAAGCAAGGGTTCGAACTTCAACCTAGTTAGGATAGGTTTTAGGTTAATTAGTTTTAATTATTTTAATTTCAGTATTTATTTTCCTAGAGAGTCAAGGACATGTATTTAAAGGTCACATTTCATTTCAATAAAATCATTGGACGTTTATACATTTGAAACTTTCGAGTTTTACTTTGCTTTGATTAATTCCTAATTAATCTAGGCGCCTATGCTAGCTTGATTTTGAGCTTGAATCAAGTGGTGTTCTTAGGAACCTTATTTTGACTTAGTGGTGCATCTGTATCTAAGTTGAATTAAGTAAAGCTTAACTATCATTCATTGAACCTTAATTGAACCTATTCTGCCTAGCATATAGCATATAGCCTAATTGAACGGCTCTCGGACTTTTTCAGGGTCCTTATTGTTATTGAAGGATGCATACATGCATTCCAATTTATACGAGTATTTGTCAATTATTAGTTTTTTAGAGCATCTACAATGGTTGTGCATAAGGACTAGCTTGCAAATATAAAAATACTCCAAGCTAGTAGCTGACCATTGGACATTGTAGCTTATTTGAGCTAGGTAGCAAAAACAAGCTACTAGCTCAATTGAGATCAAAGAGGAAAGAGCAATAAATGCTCATGATTTAAAGAATAAAAATTGATGTTAGTAGGGAACATTTAGCTATATACATTGTTGCTTACCAATGGAGGAAATGGTAATATAGCTAGAACTTGTGAGGTGGCATTGCTAGCAACATAGAAAGTAGCTAGACCATTGTAGATGCTCTAAGTCTCCATTTTGAAGCTCGGTTTTAGGCTTTGAAAATTTACTGTCCAGTCCTCTTATAAATTGTATGATCAACAAAGTCCCTAATTGGTTAAGATAATGAGGGGACGATCAACTTTGTACTAGAGATAAGACATTTGAGAAATCGAGATGTGATATGAATTTTTATAGAAGATTTTTTTTCCGTGAATATCATTCAAAAAAGTTTCAGATGTGATTGAAGGAGGCAATCATGTCACTTGGTTCTTGGTTAGATATATGTCAGATTTACTCAATTTAGGTCATATGTTGAGTTCGGGCATGTTTTAGGTCTATAAAATTGGGTCAAGTAGTTTTGGATGTCGGATATGTTAAGGGTATGCTATCGGTCAATTGGTATCTTTTGGGTAAACGGCTAAACGCTATTGAGTCGACTAGCTCAGGTTTGTTTTTAGGCATTAAGTTGAAGTCATTAATAATCACAAATAACATACAAGAGATATAAAGTGAATAATAAAATTAAATTTGGTTCACATTAGTGGGGGCCGGTATAGTTCATGTGGATTCAGGTGGGTGAAGTTTAGATTTGCTTATTTCGAGCCAGGTTATTTTGATTGTCGGTCAACTTTGAGTTGCCATCTTCGAGACTCGAGTTTGGTCATTCAGATGCGCGTCGTATGACAGGTGGACTAGCTGGGTAATTTTTAATCATACTAGCTAAGGCCCTGTTCATCCTGCTTATTTTCATTTCAGTTTAGTTCATTGCTACTCTCATATTTCATAACTTCTTTTAGTTCGATTTAGTTTAAATATTTTAGTTTTTCAGTTTAATTTAGTTCAAGCCATCTATGCCGAACAGAACGGGCCCTAAGCTCTCTTCGGCATAAATGAGCTGAACTGAACTGAGGTGAACTGAACTGAATTGAACAGAGATGAAATGAATTGAATTAGCTGGATCAAATTGTAATTAATAATAAATAACAACTAAACAATAAAAAAATCTTAATATTAAATTAAAAATTACTATTATAATAATAAGTAATAATAATAATAATTAATGACTAACGATAATGATATTTTTCTATTAATTGATATTTATAAATAAATAAATAATACAGTAGTAGTAATAATAACTAATTAATAATAATAATTAAAAATAAGTAATTGTTATAAAATAATAATATATCAATAGTCGGTGAAAATTATATAATAAAAATAATGGCTAAGAGGAGTAATTAATATTACTATTACAATAATAAAAATTAATGATTATAATTATAATGATAATAATGATAGTAATCATAATAAGTATAAAGTTTTATCAATATTATTATTATTATTATTAATAATGATACTGATGATAATAATAATAGTAATAACGGTAAACTGATTAGATCAACAATAATAATAATATTCACGAAAATGGTTAAATAATAAATGAAACTGAGCTGAACTGGACTAAACTGAATTGAATTGAATCGGACAGAGCTTATTGAACTGAAAATAAGTTAGATAACACTTGGACCCTATAAGATAGATTCTTCTTTTACCATTCTTAAGAACAAAGAAAAAAGAAAAAAGAAAAAAGAATGTTGTTTATAGCGATAAAAGTCACGTATAAAGTGAGTGTTTTGCAACTGCTTAACAAAAATCACTAACATTAACATGTTTCACGAATCTCATAGTCAAAAATAGAAAATCTTAGAGGCATGGTCCAACTTTTAGCGTGTACGCATCATTAATATAAAAATCAGAGATTAAATTAAACAAGGTCACAGAAAGGTACATAGGGTTGAGATTCCTAACTACAAGATGGAGTATTTGATTAAAACTTCTAAAAGAAAAGAAGCTCCAAAAAAGAGGCATCAAAATTCGGAGTATGTGAAAAATGTTAATATTATGATGCAACAAAATTGCCAAAACACCAATCTGTTTGGGCAAATATCGTTATTGTTTGCAAGAAACAAACAAACAGATGTGTCCCACTTGCTGGCCTACATGATTGTGCAACTATGTAGGCTATGCTATGCCTCGTGTTTTACTTTACCTCTAAATAACTATTCGTAACAATTTCACTTTTTGCCTAAGTCATATTTGGTGATTTACCAAAAAAATCGGTTATATAGATTTTGTTAGATTCGTCTCAATTCTTAATATATAAATTTTTAATAATTTTAATTATAGATAACTAATAATATTAAATTTCAATAATAATAATTAAAATCAAACTATTACAATTTATAACTGAAAGATAGCAAAATACTATTTCCCTTATACAACTTCCCCCCTCTATAATTGAATTTTTTAAAAGTTCTCAATGTGCCGTTGTTTGAATTACAATTCTCACTCTACCATCTCGCTAATTTATGTTTTTGTTTTAAACCATCTCACTAATTGAATAAGATGTGAGTTAACCAATATCTTATTTCGCTTAGCAAATTTGATTAATTATAACCAGGCCAATCCTTTATAAAACAGTCAGAAGAAATATTTAAAACAAAAATTAAATATGTTGCCTTTGTATAGTAATTGATTTGATTAGATGGTTAATTTTTTTTAAATTTTTTAGAGGATGGTTAAGCTCATTTCAGGTACACTTTAATGAGCAGGTTTAGGAGTTAACAGAGAGCATGAAAGAATCCAAAGAGTATTGAGCTCATAATTAACTAAATAAGATAACCTAAAAGTTTGTAGGCTATTCACCAAAAAAAGAAAGTTTTCGGCTAAGTTTAGTTCCTTATTTTAAGACCGCTCAATATTAGGCGTATGGTTTGTAAATCCTATCTTTTAGGCAAGTAGTTTATCTTGTGTAAAGTTATTATTTTGGTAATTATCTTTTAGGCCCCGTTTGGTTCACAAGGTGGTATGTGTTTGGAATCAGGAATCAAACCAGAGTGGTATGGGATTGGAACTTGATTCCTAATACCATGTGTTTTGTTCAGTTTTGGAATGAAAATGATACCTTACTAGTTATTTGGTTTAAAACATTTTAAAATCAAGAATCAAATAAAATAACATTTCACATATATCACGAATATTTCCCCCCCTCTACTTTCTATATTATCTTATAATATTTACTTATGTAAGGGTGAATTTTGGGTATATTTTTTCAAGACCAACAAATTACGAATGATGCTACAAAATAATATTATAAATTCGCACAAGCTTAGAAAATAAAAGAAAATAAAATTAAAAAAACTTTTGCAAGATATATCATATGCATTCAATGGTTGGTGATCAACAAAATGAGAAAAAATCATATAAATATGGTTCTTGGTGATTAGAAAATTGAGAAAAATAAATTATATAAATATGGTTCTTAATGATTAGCAAATTGATAAAAATACATATTTATATATGAATACACTTGTGTGTGTGGCAAATTGAGAAGAAAAAAAGATCATCATATGAATGTAGTTTGTGAAGGAAATTTCGAAAAATAAACTAGATAGGACATGGAAAATAATCATAGCCTACACACTTTCGTTAGTCATTGTGTTTCTTAAAAAATAATGACTAACACGTAAATGAAAAAAAAAATCACACAAACCCAAATTTAATGAAAAGAAAAAAAAATTGCAAAATTATATGAGTACAAGAAAAAAAATCTCTACTATCAAAACTATTTTAATTAACTCATATTAGAGAAAAGATTTTTTTTTACATGTTGAGTCTTTATGGTACATCATGAAAGAACGTTGAAGAAGCTTATTAACTGCAATATTTGTTAGTATTTCTTGTTAATTGATACCTAGGGGGGTGGAATGAGCTATACCCACCTCCCCCAAGGGTTTCTAAACCCCATACCTCATGGGTTTGAGGTATGGGTTTTAAAATCATAAAATCTCCAACCAAACACATGGTATGGGTTTAGCTCATTTCAAACCTATACCTAATACCTGAATTATGTGAACCAAACGCCCCCTTAGGAGTTTATTATTATTATTATTTAGGGTTGTATATAATCCTGATTCATTATTCAATCAAGGCTAAGTCGTTTACTCCTAAACACTCTTCAACTCTTAACATGGTTATTTCAGGCTCAATGATATCAAATTAAGAATTGGAGGGTGAGTGTGTTATGACTGGTGGTCATCTTATTAATCTTACCCCCACTTTGGCTTTACATGGAAAGAGTCCTTATGAGTGTTTGTATGGTGTTCCTCCTTCTTATGATAGCATTCGAGTGCTTAGTTGTCTCTGTTATGCTACTAATCGTCCACTTCTAAAGGACAAGTTTGACTCCAAGTCTAGGCGTTGTGTGTTTGTTGGATACCCATTTGGCAAACATGGTTGACGTTTGTTTGATTTGGAGACCCGTGAATTTTTTGTGAGTCGTGATGTGGAATTATTTGAGAATATTTTTCCGTACTTTGATATGTTTAGTGATGTTGCCCGGACACAATGGGATGTCTACATTTCCCAACCTTCGATTTGGGATGATGATTTCGATGATGGTTTGTATGGTTTGAATGGTTTGTGTGATGTTTTGTGTGATGAGCGTGGTGACAGCGCTGCTGTTAATGAAGCACCCTCAGCCTCATAGCACGCGTCCGCAGCACGTGACACGGTCATTGCACGTGCCAAATTAATAACCTAACTTAACCTAATATAGGGTAAGAAAGGGTCGAATCCGGGAGAAAGCAATGATTAATCAAGGTTTGAATGAGATTTAGCAAGCTAAGCCTATTTTTGGGGGGTTTTGAGATTAATGATCAACTAAGAAATTAGGAACTAAGTAACTAGCAATTAGACTAAGTGATTTGAATTAAACTATATAAAGAGGACACTAGGGATTAGGGATTCACGAGCTAACATTTAGTTAACCAAATCGCCAAGCCAAGGGGATTAATTAGGGTCGATTAGGGGACTAAGTTACTCAAATGCTTCCTAATTACTCTCTCTAGCTAATTAGGAGGACCTAATCAACCAATTTTATATATTCTCATGGTAAAATTAATCAACCAAGTATTTCCACAACTCATAGTGATTCGATTGATCTAGGTCCTAGGAAGTCAACACCTATTCTCATAGTGAAGTCAACCTATTGACTAGGTTAAGGTCAATCTAGGCTTCATGTCTCAATCCTTCACCTAAGATACTCAAATCTAATTTAAATGGTGATCAATCAATCAAACATAGCAATTAATTTAAAGTAGACAACCTAATTTTACCTAGGTCTAACCCCCCTAGCTTGACTTTCAAGGTCAACTCATGATTAGCAAGGTCATCCCCTTCTCTTAACTAGTAAACTACTCACTAGCCATGAAAAGTATGAAATAAAAAGCTTGAATCAACAATGGCGATCCAACAATGGCGACCCAACAATGGTGAAATCATATTAAATAAGCTAATCATCAACTACTTACTACTAATCTATCTAAATCAAGGTAAAACAAGTATAAAAGAAAATAAAGAGAAGAAATTGAAGAAATACACAAAGATGGATGGAAATCAAATGCAAAACTCCATTAAAATAGCTTCAATCTTCAACTTTAAACTTTTAGATCTAGTTTCTCTCTCTAAACATTCAACTTTTCTCTCTACTCTCTCTCTAATTAAAGCTAATTAAATTTTGGAATTAAAACTAAGTTCATTCATTATTACAAAAAGAGTTTTTATACCCCAAGTAGTACGGGTAAATAAGTAAAAACGGCAAATACGAAGACGCACGACGGCAAAGTGGAGCGACACGCTCCAGAACACATGGAGCGGGTGCTCCATGCTCGCTCCATCCCCGCTCCAAGCCTCTGCTTCCCTGCTTCAATTTATGGGCTTCGGAGCGGTCGCTCCTTGGCAAATGGAGCAACCGCTCCCCTGTTCTTGACCATTTCATCACCCCTAAGCAAGCAAGACTTGAAACGAGGTAAGATAAGGGGGAGGGGGATGCACATACTCTAAAAACTAATGCAAAACATGAAAACTTTAGGGATGTCAATGGGGCGGGCCGGGGCGGGGCGGGGCAGGGCGGATGTTGGCATTCCTATCCCCATCCCTCCCCCATCACCCATGGCGGGGGGAAATCTTATCCCCATACCCGCCTCACCCCCGTCTCATCCCCGCCCCATCCCAATGTCGGTTTACTAAATTTTTTGAGCCTAGAGAAACAAATGGTAAAAACTTTTGAAAAAAGATAAATTAAATTAAAAAATAAATTCCCTCAATACACGGGGATAAAGCGGGGCGGGCGGGGTTGGAGCGAGCGGGGATGGGGCGGGGCCAATCTAACATCCACACCCGCCCCATCACCCATGGTATTGGTGGGTACTGTTTTCATCCCCATTCCCGCCCCATCACCCATGGTGGGTACTGTTTATATCCCCATCCCCGCCCCATCACCCGTGAAACCTTCCCCCATCCCCGCCTAACTGGGGCGGATGCGGGGCAGGTCTACACGAAACCCGTCCCACTGACATCCTAGCTATATTGAATTAAAGTAATTTACTTTAGTCATGTTATTGATAGACATTATATATCTAATTCAACTATTGAGTGGAATAAAACAAACCTGACCTTAATTGACTTAATTAAAAAATTAATCCTCCCTCACAAAAGAAACTAAAAAATTAATCCAATTGTATACACATCCAACCCAAATGACCTCTTTTAGCCCGAGAATAAGCTTACAGAGAAATACCCGACCCGGCTATATCGCAAGGTAATTTTGAAAGATAGGTGGATTTTCGCTTTTTTTCCCACCTTCCTTGCTAAAGATGTCGGCTCGGCCCCACTGAGAGTTGGGATAAAAGTGATTCGTTTATATGGATGGGATTACTTCAAGGGGATTAGAAGAGCCAAAGCTAATGATTTTAATAGTTACAACTTACATCAAATTAATTAGGAAAAATTGACAAGAACAGTCCAAACTATTGACCATCTTCTATAAACAGTCCAAACTATTGATAATCCATGAACAGTCCAAACTATTACCCCAATCTTCCATAAACAGGCCAAGTGACCTGTTAACCTGTTGTAACAGGTTAACTAGTCACACGTGATATGCACGTGACTTTTTAAACTTCTGAAATTTTTTTATTTTTTTTTATTTTATAAATCTGCTGCCACCTCTCTCTCACACACACCAACATCCCCCTCTTCTGTTCAGTTGTTGCCACCACCCTCAAGCATCACCACCGCAACTCCCCCTTCACCACCGCCCACCACCGGCGCAAAAATCATCCCAATAATCCTCTCCCTCTCCGTCATCCTTCTCCTCCGCTTTGCCATCCTCAAACTCTCTGAACTCACCCTCCAATCATGGCAACTCCTCTTAATCTTCCTCTTCACCGTCGCCGTCATCTCCGATAAAACCACCGGAAAGTCTAAAGGCTATGAATTTGTTACCTTCAAGCATGTTGATGGTTCTCTTTTAGCGCTTCTTCATCTCAGCAACAAGATTAATGGCCGAATACGAGGATTAAGCGACGAGGAAGATCTAAAATTAAAGTCTGGGAATTGAAAGGCTGGGTTGCTTTGTGGATGGCTAGTTGTGCGGTGGCGGCGGTGGGCTTATCCAGGCAAGCCGGAGGTGCTTCGCCGACGATTGGTGGCGAGCTGATTGTTGATGGGGTGGGTTTGTGCGTGAGTGCTGTGGGTGGGGGAGAGGTACAGTGCTGTGGGTGCGTGAGTGCGACTTGGGGGGCTGTGGGATTTGGTGTTGGCGGCCGTCTGTCGGTGGAGAAACCGGCGGTTGCCGGTTGTTCAGAGTTTCGGCGAGGAATGAGGGAGAAATGGGGTGTGTGGTGGTGGTGGTTTGGGTGTGGGAATGGGTGGGGGTGGCTGGCAGGGCTGGGGTGGGGAGGGATTTTTGTTTTTGTTTTTTAAGTTAATTAAAAAGGTTATTAAAACCAAAAAGAAAAAGAGAAATAAAAAAAAAGTTTTACCTGTTGTAGCAGGTTAACAGGTCACTTGGCCTGTTTATGGAAGATTGGGGTAATAGTTTGGACTGTTCATGGATTATCAATAGTTTGGACTGTTTATAGAAGATGGTCAATAGTTTGGACTGTTCTTGTCAATTTTTCCAATTAATTAAATATCAGAGTATTGCTTCGCCTAAGTGATTAGATGATTTTAAAAGTACATAAGTGATTTTCAAAAGTACAAAGCTATTACATACCTTAACGAAAAAGGCATATGCATTTATAAAAGTACTTGAATACCTGGGCTCTATTCTTTTGGATTGAAAGGAAATGAAATGAACTAAAATTGAAATTGAGACAGAAGGAATTGAGCTGAATTGTCTGAACTAAAAATCAATAAAACTGAGCCGAATTGTAGTGAACTGAATTAGAATGTTTTTTAATTAATCCGGTTCAAAAAAACCGTGGCTTGATGTACCTTGATAGAGCATTACATTACAGTGTAGAAAATAATTTAATGGTTTACTGATCGCTCCTCTTTCACAGTCGCTATTTATACCCAACTCATCACACTTATTTTATTTTCTTTTGTTTTAAATTCTTTTCACTTTTCAATCATAAGATAAAGAGAGCATTGAAATTTGTATTATTTTTAGAAGAATTAAATTATGTCGTATGATTGATAAATTGTTATTATCATATAGTGTATATATCTCAAAATAATATCTTATCTCGTGTTTATATAGTCAAAATTCTATTAAAAAAAACATTTATCGTTCCAAATTTATTTTGCACAAAATATAGGGCACATAAGTTGATGGAACATAGTTGGCTAGTGAGGACCCTGAGTCCCTGATCTTCATTTTCCAAAGAGAATGGATGGTCCTTGTCTCCTTGATGTCCTTCTCCTTTATCAAACTACCAATATTGCAAGGGGGTATTCTAGGTTTTTTTTCAGATTTTTTTTCTTCTAATTAAAGTGGCACAACCTAGAGGTCCTAAACAAGAAAATTGGAATAAAAGAATGTAGAGGATCATGAACTTTAAAGAGCAGGTAATTTAATTTAAGAGTTCATTTTATATATCTCTATTATATAAGAAAAGAGCGGCTGGACACAAAAAAAAAGTCAAAAATATCTTAAGTGCTTTGCTAATTTGATAATTAATCATTTCACTATTTTAATTTTTACGTCTTTGCACGCATCGCGTGCATTTGATGCTATTGCAACTTATATACCACGAACTAGGGGTGTTCAAGCCGGGTAACCGGAAAAGCAGGTAATTACTTAGGCGGTCCATCACCCAGCCCGGAAAAGCCGGGTATCCGGTTACCGAGTACCCGATTTTTTCGAGTCGGGACCCGTGTACCCATACGGGAGATAATTTAGCCACCGTAGCTCTATGACTTGCTAGTTATCTTTGCTTACTTTAGAATACCATAACCTGCCAATATTTACTACATTATGTTTCTGCAAGTTTGTGAATGCTGCAACATATCCAAATTTTCTCTTAATCTCATGCTTCATGTTTCTGCAAGTTTGTCATTGTAAGTACGGCCAGATGTTCGATTTTTCTTTTCTGCAAAAAATGTAGATGATCCATAAGAACTTAATAAGTAATCAGCCATGGCTAATGAGTAGTTTAGATTAATCAATATAAAACCTCCACTAAACAACCATAAAAAGTAATCTGCAATGAGTATTTTTTTGAGCGGAATCTGCAATGAGTTTAGATGGGCTATAACTAATGCAACACAAAAAACTTGCTATAAATGAGTAGCAGACAACTAAACATTAGCTAAGCATACAAGTAGTACGCAAATAAATTTTTAAAAAATATATAATAAAATCTAACCGGGTCAACCCACTAACTCTAAAGTGAGGACCGTCACCCAGTCTACCAATTCTATGAGAGTGTTTGGCAAATGACTTTTAGCTGGCTTTTTCATTGGCTTCTGGCTTTTGGCTTCTATTTCTGGTCAAACAGCCAAAAAAAGTGTTTGGTAACTGACTTTTGCAGTGGCTGAAAAGCCGTGGTTGTCTTTTGGCTTTTGCTTTCATATTGTACTAAACAACCAATAATAACAGTCAATTTTACCAAACATTTTTTTTAACAGCCGGTCAAACAAGCCACTAAAAACAGCCGGTCAAACCAGTCCGCATATAAAGCCACCAGCTAATTACCAAACACCCCCTATATTTTAATAGGTCGGGTACCCAGCCCGTTCAAAACAAGAAAATGAGAAAAACCCGGGTCATGGGGACGGGATTTTAAACAACTTTTCATAATTTTTCGAATATTTGGAACTTTTCAAGAAGTGCTCTTAGCTATTTTGATTTTTTCTAAAAAAAAAACTTTCTCTTAACTTCTTTGATTTTTTTCCCTAAAATTTCTGGACATTACAAACTTTTCTGTTTTTCTTTTTAAATTTTCCCAACTTTATTTATTTTCTGATAAATAAGTAAAATAAGTTTAACAAAATAGGCCCTAAATCCTACCCATTGGATTTGAAGTTATGACTATTTGTTTTGATGGAAAAACTTATGATAGCCTTTTGAAATCATTGTAGTACTATATATAAGTTTTTTTAAATATAAATTCATAGCTTTCAAACTATAAGTTATTAAGTGGACGATTTTTCTACATATCGGAAGTGCTCTCTTTATTTCTTTTATAAGGCCTGAAAATATTCAAAATTTAACTTTGGGAGTTACTTACTCCTAGCTCATACTATATCAAGAAAAATAGTACTATCTTTAATAAACGCAACAATTTGACTTTTACGTTTGTCAATATAAAGTTTTGACCACTAACATCAGGAATTAATAGTATATATTTTGATAAAAAAAAAAAAAAGATGATATTAAAAAAAACATTGAGACAAAACATAAACTTTGTCCACCAAATGTTCTTCCTGGTTACTGTAGCTCCAAATACTAAGAACAAGAGGAGAGATAGTGTGAAAGTCAGCCATTTTTGTTTATGCAAATAGGAGAGAAAATATGGTTATGAGATTGTTTGGAATTGTATGGGTCCAGCAAGTGGGATACGACCCTATTCTTCCTAACTTAATTTTAATTTAGTTCAGTTTAATTTTGTTCAATTCAGATCTGTTCAGTTCTGGTCTTGACAATACTTTTACCCGCACATTTCAGTATTTCTTTTAATTATTTTCAATTTTTTTCGGTCGAACAGAACATGTGAATAATGTAAAACTCAAGATTTGTTGTGCTTTTCAGAAAACGAAAACGATATTATAAAAAAAAAATACCGATGTTAAAGTTCATTGGACCCCTTTCATTCCCAAGCTCATTGAACTCAACTTTGATGGATCCTCCACTCAAGATTCACCAATCGCAAGCATCGTCCTTCGAAACTCAACCGATGAAATACTGGTGGTCAGGCTTACAACTCATTGCACTTAGTACGTAACCCAAACCAACCCACACAAAAACGGTATGAGGTTTTATTGAACCAATCGAAAGTGGACTTTGGGCCAAACAACCCAAACCACGCCACATAAAACGGTTTGGTGTGATGCAGTTTGTGGTTTTCCCCCATAATTTATCTCAAAACGTATTTTCTAACTTGAAATTGTTGTTTTAGTTTATCGACTACAAGCTCACTAATAAAAACACATAAATGAGATACAAAAATGCTAGATTATACAAAAAGTTTACACTATTAAATTAAAGGTAAAAAATTGTTTTACGTCGAATACATATATGATATACTATGACGTAATAAACTAAATATACTAATACATAATCATGAATTCAACGGTTCACGGTGCTGTTTGGATTAAAAAAAATAGTAAACTAACCTCAAACCGCAAACTGCCATTTAGTCAAAAGTACGACCCAACCCATTTTTTCGAGCCCATAAACCAACCCAAATTTGCGCAAAAACGGTTTGGGTTGCGGTTTTATGCGGTCCAGCCCAAGTTCTGCTCGGCCCTAACTGCACTGAGAATTAGACTCATAGAAGCATGACAATTGCACATCTCCGATCTAATCATCGAAGATGATAATCTCATTGTCATTAACATCTTAAAAGGCATAAAAAATACCCAATGGCGTATTCAGGCACTCATTAACAACACTAAACAACTACTTTCAACATTCACATTTGCGACAATAACATACATGTTCAGATAGGCCAACAGAGTAGCAGACTATCTTTCAAAACAAGGGCATCTTCATATTAAAAAATCACATGAGTTCACTTTCCAAGCATACAAACATTTATTGGATTTTTTTTGGAGCACCGTGCACCGGGTTAGGGTATAGCGGCGACAGCCGGCAACGCCCAGCCTCCTGTCCAGCCATCAATCGTGCTCTCTCTCTCTCTCTTCTTTCCTCCTTACACAAAAATTCCGACAATCCTCATCGATACCCAACCGACGAAAGTTCCAGCGCTCACTCTCTCCTCTTTATTAAAACTTCGGGGAACCTCCAACAACGCCGGGCAACGTCGATGAGCAATTTGGCCCATATGTTTTTTTCGAATTTTTGGATGATGTTCTATCAGATCTGGTTTTAATGCTCTTCCAGGTCATTCATTTTGTTCTTTTAAAATACTTATTATGCTGTTTTGGTTATTCTTGTACGTTCTTTTGGTTATTCCTGTATGTTCTTTCCAATTGACACCTATTTTTTACTTTTTAATATTCCTTTAAATAACGTTTAGTGGTCTTTTGATGTAAAAAAGTGTTTTGTTCTTTGAATTCGTATTTTGTTCTTCATAATATTTCAAGGAAATGTTCTTTCAAATTAACAGTTTTTTTAAAAAAATTGTAAGGAATGTTTTTTGAGATTTTGTATTTTGTTCTTTTGTAAGAAAGTGATTTTGTTCTTTGAAATTTCGAATTTTGTTATTTTTGTTAATGTTCTTTTAAAATTGTCAGAGTGTTTTTATGTATGTTCTTTGAAATTTCCTATTCTATTTTTCATATGAAACTATGTTGTTCTTTGAAGTTTTGTATTTTGTTCTTTCAAAAAAGTATGTTGTTCTTTTGAAATTTCGGTTTTTGTTCTTTTTGTTTCAAGTAAATGTTTTTTTTCATTTTTTGTTATTCAATGTTCACTATATGTTGTTTGTAATGCTGTTAAGGTTCGAAGTTGCATTTTGTTGTGCTCCGTGTTGATGTATCGGGGATGACGTCAGGCCGAAATAGCGCCGTCATCGCGAAACACATTGCTCCATGCTCCCAGGAGCACAAAAAAGGAACTAAACATTCATGATACATGCTTGAAAAAGGGTTATTTAATCCTCTTCTTTGTACCTTTTAAATAAGGTATTGAAGTTAAATCTAATGTCACAAAGGGGACATGATTACATAAGAGTAAAATGAGTAATAATTTCTGAGGAAATATTGATTCATGACATGCACTTTCGTTTTCCCCTAATTAGTAGCAGTAGCAAATGGCCTTTAGTTTCTGACTGGCTATTATTGATTGAAAACAAAAAAAGAAAAAGAATTAAATGAATACTGTAGATGATATTCTCATGCCAAGTGTCCGATTGGAGAACAGGTCTGACAGTTAGGGGGGCCCTTATTCTTTTAAGGATGACACCGTTTTATATCATCACTATTATTGCGACAGACTGTGCATGGTGCATTACAGAATCATACTTCTTCCCCCCACTTTATTTACTAGTTTCCAGCAAACCGAGTCAATAACTCGGTTTATATTAACCAGGTCTTGCCTCAACCTAAGTTGGTTTAGGTGTAGCGCAAATTAGATGGTGCACACCATGCTCATGCTGTTCCCTGCACCAAATACTGCCATTTTGTAAATTTGAGGGAGATAAAATTTTGGGGTTCTTTTAAAAAGTGGGCCAGCTGATTATTTTTTACTTTTCTCATCATTTTTCTTTCATCATTTGCTTACATAATTGCTTATTGTTCATTTTACATTATTTCTCATTTATTTTCAATAACTATTTTTCTTTCTCTCTCATTTTTTTCTGTTCTTCATTTATTTGCAAGATTTAGTGTGCCCAAAAATGTAATAGGTGAACATATATGTTTAGACAATGTACAGGTTGATACAATTAGTGAACATATGAATTATGGTATTGTACACATGTGTAAAGCGAGTGAACGTTGATAATTGTACAATAACTTATATTTAAATGTACAAAAGATCATATATGAGTGTACATATGTCAAATAATTGAGACTTTGATATATATGATGGATATTTACAAGATAGGGAATACAAGGATATTGTTAACCCAAAAGGAACATTGATTAACTATACAAAAGTATTCTAAATTTCTAGAACATATATGTAATGTAATTGCAAGATAGAGAATGCAAGCATATGTTTTTATTAACTCAAAAGGAACTATGATTCTAATTAGTCAGTAGATATACAAAAGTAGTCTAAATTTATAGGAATTGTTGGATACATAGTATCAATGTTAATTACAAAAACTAACATTGTGAAATGCTGTTAGAGGAACTTGATTTCATCTATGATTCTTGGCATTTTTCATTCCCCCCGCTTTTTTGGTAGTTTCCGCAACCCATGTTCCACGCTTGTTGACTTTGCTCATGAGAATGTCAATGCAGTATTGTATCCTGACATGTTTGATCCTATCAAACTGAGCGCAAAATAAGTAAAGATAGTGTTGTTATTAATTTTTTAGACATAATGAACATATATACATTTGTGTTGTACATAAAACAAGTATTCAGTGTACATATTACTAATTCTTCAGAGGCTGGGGCTTTCTTTTTCCCACGCTTGGGCCTGGACACAAGCTCTGGAATTCTTTATGAGAGTATGTACATATTATTAGATATAATGATCATGTAAGGATTTGTGGCGTACATATTCAATAACATTGACATTGTAAAAATGAACAACACATATGGTTATATAGATAATGAACATATAAGCATATGTATTGTACAACAGGAATATACACTTTGAGCTGTGAGACTATCATTGTACATATTATTTTTATTAATGAACAACCATGAAACTAACAATGTACAAATAAACAAATCAAGGTAAAAGTACTCACTTGGCCTCAGTGTTAGGAATTGCTTCATTCTCAGTTATGGGACTATCATTGTACATATCGAATTTATTAACGAACAACTAGGTAATCAACAATGTACAACTTTCTCAAGCACATCTATCCAATGTATGAATTCATAGAAACAACCAACAACCATCTAATGTACATTCTTATTCCGTTTATGAACAACCATACTAACAACAGTGTACAAATAAATAATGTATGAATCCATACCAACAACCATCAAATGTACTCTAATTCTATTAATGTATAACTTCCTCAAGCATATCCATAACACCCAACAACCACCAGTGTACATTCTAATTCTATTAATGTACAACTTTCTAAAACATATCCATCAAATATATGGATTTAGTTGTTCCAACAACATCCAACCATGTGTACAACCATATTCAGTTATTGTATAATAACACCCAACAACCACCAATATACATTCTAATTCTATTAATGTACAACATATTAAACAATAACAATTAAATCTAGTTGTTTGCATGTTCATAAAAGTACAAGATAACAATTCTAAATACCAGTTATTGTACAACAACGAATCTTCAAAGTACATCACTCGTCTAATAATGAACAATTATTTTATTAAAAATACCTTTTGTGGGGATGAAGAGCATTTTTGGAGTTCTTGCATTTTTTATTTGATTGAAAAGGACGCCTAGTGAGATTTCTCCTTCAGATCTTGGAACGCAAAAGAGACAACAATTTACTAAACATATGTAAAATGGGATGATTTTTTGAACATGAAAATGAAGAGGAGACTTACTCTATGTGTGTTAGAAGTGGATCTAGGTGAAGCATTTTGAGGGGCTTTGGGCAAGGTAGCTTCTTTGGTTGCCTTGGTTTCTTCTTTCCTCGCGACTTTAATTCATCTCTAACATCCATAATTGTAAAAAAAATGATGCTAGAATTCGAATATACGGTGTTCAATGAGAAATTTCCAAAAATTTGGGAAATTTTCGTGAAGGGGAGTAACCGGAATTGGGGTTTTGAGTTTTTAGAGTTTTGGTAATGGAGGTTTAGAGTTTTTGGAGAGAGAAATTAGAGAGAGAAAGAGAAATGATGGAGTATGGGAAAGTGGGGAGAGAAATGGCTGTCCACTTTGCATTTAATGTTCAACAGTAACTTGTCACATCAGTTTTTTTTTTTGAATTTTGCGTGTACACTAGCATACACTCAATGTACACTGAGCAGCGCGCCCAACTTAAAAGGACCGTTTTGTTTTACTTTTTCTGCGTTTTGGACAAGGAGCACCATGCTCATTGTGCTCCTTGGTGTATAATCTACTAATTGTAGGTGTAGTAGTTGCACACTTTGTCTCTATACTGATAGTTTATGATTAATTATAAAGACAATTCCTGACTTTTGGAAATGAAATTTGTCAAGACTTCTCTATATGATAGGGTTTCTTCTTACACCTATATAGTACTTCCTCCGTTTTTAGTACTCGCACCATTTCTATATTCACACTATTCACACATGTCCACTTAAATTAATATTGTGACTTATATGTAAGAAGAAAATATAGTCTTGTGGGATCTTGTTAGATTCGTCTCAATGTATAGATTATTAAAATCTAATTTGCATAATTTTTTATTGTGTATAATAAAAGATATCTAACATCTAAATTGTGCATTGGGTTGAGTAAACTGGTTCAATGGTGCGAGTATTAAAAACGGAGGAAGTATATGAATTCCATCAGTCTCAGAAATGATACATAGGAAAAATCCTTTAGATATGTTGGTAATAATAGGCTGATTGTTTCGCTCCTCTAGCTTTCAAAAGGCTAAGATAAAGGATTTATGAGATTAATTTCTTGAACTTGAAAGAAAGTAGAGTACTTGGTTTGTTCCAATAGCTAAAACGTATATATATATATATCATGCCTGAATCTAATCGGGGTTTGTGGTGATGGAGGAAGTGGATTGGAAAAGCAGGGATTCAATAGTTGTAAGATATCCGATGAAACTACCATTGAATTGACCTCTCATTCAAAGAAAACGAGAATCTATTTGTATTATATGAAATATCTGATCCGCATAAGAGCCATGATTGAGAATAGTTTGATTGTCTCTGTCTCTTCGAGGAGCGTACCTAGAGAAAATTGGATTCGGCTAGACAATGTGTGGTTGCTAAACAAGGATCAATTTTTAGCAAGTTACAAAACGTGTTGTCAAAATTCAATTTGATTTTAATAGATTATACCAGTTGAAGCAATATTCTAATCAATCTAAAGATTATTTGGATCCGAATAGTAATGCAGATTCTGAACACGTTAGCCTTTTCCTACAAGAGTCCTTTAATTTGGAGTTTAAAAATGGATGTAATAAATCTTCATACCTAAAGTTAAATGTTAACTTTGAAAACGAGTAGAGGAAAGAGATTTGAATCCAATACCATAAGCGTTAGTATTCTCCAGAGTTTTATTTTCAAAGTTGTTGTAGTGTTTACTAAAAAGCTAATCTAACAAAATAAAAATGTAATCATGAAATGAAAAAATAGAAACTATGTATTTTGAATAAATTTTATGTAGTAGAATTGTTATTCAATGGTAAAGGATCTTGTTGAGTATGCCTTGAACTATCAGTTAGTTCGTATAACCAAGTACGGGGGTGTTGTTAGTTTTTCGAGTTGTACAAGGTTTAATTAAATCTTATGTTTTGTTTTGGGGGTTTAAAACCCATTCTGTTTAGGTTAACTTTTAAGAGGGTTTTATATAAACCCTTAGAGTTAAACCTTAGCCGTTTTCAAAAAAACATTCTAGTGATTAGTGTTGTCTAACACATCTGTATTATGTTTCTCCCCCTGATAAAACTGCTCTCCTTTTCTAGTCTGGTGGACGTAGCTAGCACATTGTTAGTAAACCACGTTAAATATGTGTATTCTTTATTGTCTATTATATTCTATTATCTCTGTCGCCTCAATCCGTGACAACAGATCTCATCCCCATAATGCTAGACCAATTCAACCAAATAAGATGAGTAGAATTTAGGAAACCTCATGTCTCAGCCATTTATGTGTTTATTGACAAAAGTGGAATAGATTTTGGTGATAGAAACGTTTCAAGTTTGGGAATTAATCTTAATTACTATCAAATTCTAGTAGGTTTTCGTGCTTTATAGATTAGGACACGTCCCGCTACTGAGTTCATGGTTAATTAACTCGGAGCAAATGATGTGGGCGAGTAGCAGCTGAGGCACGAACGAGTCAAACTGGTAGACTCGGTCTTGGGCAAAGCAAAAAGCAGCTACTTATGGGTTTCTGAGGTACGATAAACTTTTGTGGTCTCCATTCGATACTTTTTTCCCTTCCTTTTGTTAAATGTTTTTTCTTTTATTTGGGAGGGGGGAGTAACCTTGTAGAGAAGGAAAGGTAAAAAAGGAAGGTTTTCTTAGAATAGTAAGGGGATCGACTTATATTGAATTGAACCCATAGCCCGTAGGCTACGTCTTTAAAAGGGGAGAATTAGGGAAATCTCATTTTTAGGAACCGCATCGAGTGACTTGCGATATTATGAATTTTAAGTAATCAAGTAATCCTCCCTTTGACTACACCAATTATTGCTCGATAAGTTTATCATGTAAGCGGTAATGTTAAAAAAAAGGATACAGTTTGGTTGAATCCAACACCTAACCCTTAGTCTTCCAAACTAAGTGAATGAATTAACCCAACCCCCAACTTTGCCTTTTACTTTTAGAAAAATGAATCTTAAAATTAAAGAGCAAGCTTTTAGTTCAAGATGTATTCTAGTAGGATAGTAGAAAATGATGTATTTTCTATAATTTAATTAGTGTAATATTCTTTTTTCAAAGTAAAAACAACAAAATTTTAAGCAATCAATATATATTGTTCTTGAAAACTCATTACAAAGAAAGGTCGACTGATGAAGTCAATTGGTTTGAAGCTTTGAAAAACACTTGTACTACGTCCATTCCATAAATATTATTAAAGATTCATCTGATGTATATTCAATTAATATTCACTTTTGTTTTTTTTTGCTTAAACACAATTAAAAATATATACGTTTAAATTTATGCATTGGAAAACGTGAAAGTACTTCTATATGTTGCAATTAATATGAAATAGAGTAAGTATTAGTTAGTTTGTAGGCTGATTGTGTGTTGTCTGTTTGGTTGTTTGTTGGATTGATGTATTCTTGTGTTCTACGCTGTAATAGCTTTTTATTTTAATGATAAGTGTTTACATGTTTACCATAAAAAAAAATACATATGTATTATTATTATTCACTGTAATAATTTAGTGTCAAATTGATAATTTTTGACAACATAGTTCAGTAAGTAGTTTCTAAATATTACTTAAGACACCAATTTTAAATACAAACAACAACTGTTAAGGATATGTATCAATAACCGTGGCAAAGGTCGTATACTGAGAGAAAGAAAAAAAAAATTACACTTATTACAGTAGTTTATGGTTGCTCGGTATGTAAGGTGGTGAGCTTTTTATTATCTTATTAAAAACATAGCTACAAGCGTATTTTTTAGAAAATGACTAGTAAAGTTAGTATAAAAGAACGTATTAGAGATTCTTGATCTACTAGAAAGGTTTGTTTATGAACACTCAACATATAAACTTAATAATTATATTATGAGTACGATAATTATGTCATTAACCCATTACCCATTTATGAAAATATACGTACTATATAGAAAAGTACAAAGGTTTGTAGTATATGAAAATCTGTCCTCTTGTAAAGTAAATCATTTTGCCAAATATTAGTGGACCATCCTCCTTGAATTCAAGCAACTTGATTATAGTTCTCCTTTTTTTCCCTTGTCAATGAAATGACAAAATCATCCCTTTAATCTCTACTTTTCTATGTTGGACACACTGAGTACTTCACCAATTACCAATTTATAAATAAAAAATAATGGGTTTAGGCTGATTTAAGTGGTGAGCATTTCCATCTTCTCAAACATTGTTTAGTGTTCAATTCCCTAGCATAATCTCTTACACTTCTTAGTATATTAAGTATCACTTAAGTTTACCTTACTGAAGGATATATATGTTTTGGTTTTAGATCCGCGCTAAGGGGCTTATTGAGTTGTCTTCCTTAGCTTGAAACAAATGTTGAGTCCTATGCAAAGGTTTACGTAGATGCACCCTCACTTATAAACGTACCCTAGAGGTCTTGACTAAAAGATTCCTGATTGCCCTTCTATTTCTCTTGAGCTTCAACCCTCAATAATGCCAACTTAGTAACGTGCGTTTTCAAAGTATCACTAGGGACCTAGCTCAATTGATCATCAGCCCCATGAGGTACCACCAATACTTTTGCGTTCTTCGTTCTTGAAATCATACCAAATACACAACCTCTTATGTTCCTTAATTAGCATATTATGAGACACTTAAGTTTTCCTTGATCAAGAATATTCAATCTCGCATAGTTGTTCGGATGTATTGTGTAGGGGAAAACTTGTGTTTCTTCACTTGATACCTAGTGAACTCGTGGTTCACGTTCTTTCATACATTCCTCCCCTTTAACTTCAAATTGATCTAATCTCAAACCACATATAAGCATACCTAGACAGTTTCGTATCAGCTATCTTCTAGGATTTCTCATCATCAACATTATTAGTTCATGACAAAGCAATATAATAAATATAGTATCCTCTAAAAAAACAATAAAGATAACAGTGACCCACCAAATTTAACTATGTTGTCAATTATAACTTCGTGGTATGAGACCAGCATCCATATCAATTAAAGTTTCTATATTCAATTCCCGTCAATCAATTAAAAAGTAAGTAAAAATCATGTTTAGATTGTAAGAGGTATGATATAGATGACTTTGATCCTAAATCCTGGCTAGTGGACTAGTGGGTACTATTTTCAAATTATTACTAGTTAACCTAATTGAATTCCTTTAACCTAAAGATATTAGACAAGGGTGGAGTTGAAATTTCATAACTTACGCTCCAATCTCCATTTGTTTTGACGGTAAACAATTTTCATAGAAAAGCATTTTCCAAGTAAAATAATTATCAATGGAAAATATGATTGTAAAATACATTTTACTTTGTTTGTTTAATGATGGAAAACCTAGGGGAGAAAGGAAATACAAGTAAAAAAGAGTGGAATGATGGAAGGAGTGAATAAGGAGAAGTAAGGAGGATGATAAAAAATGTGGCATACCTTGTTTAGAAAAGGAAAAAGGATTGTCTGTTTTAAGAGAGCAATTTTCCAGTCTTGAGAAAATAGTTTTTCCCCCTTAACAAAACAAACAAAGAAACATAAAAAGACGGTGGAAAATCATTTTCCGGAAAGATATTTTCCTCCAAAACAAACAGAACCTTAATCGTAGATTCGTGTTCATCTAGTAAAATAATTAAGTTCCTTTTTATAATTGGGTTAAGCTATATATCTGGAAATAAAACTAATATACAAGATTACAAGATGATATTTGCACGAACCTAAAAGTCCATGAATGTAAAAATGCTGCCCTTATTGCGAACAATAGGTTAGGACGGAGTATATTGCGTGCCTTTATATATGGGTCACATTTTAATTTTAGCTTTAATGCTTTATCATTATGTAACCAACTTTCTTCGAGCACATAAAGATAAAAGAGTCTTCGTTGACTTTTTAATAAAGGTACTATAGGAGAATTTCAATTCTAACCTACAGTACTATATTTGCAAAAAATGATCTAATATTAATTTAATTCGGTAAGTTTTGTGTGCGGCTTGTCGCATGATTAACAAATTGTGTGGCGTACACATAATAACTATTTTAGAGGGGGTTATCAACTATTTTAGAGGGGGTTATTGACTATTTAGGGGGCGTTACTAAGTATTTGAGGGGGTTACTAATGATTGGGGGGTTACTTACTGTTTTAAGGGTTACTAACTTTTTGGAAAGATGTTAGTATGTTACTGACTTTTTGGACAGGGGTTATTGATTATTTTGGAGGGGAGTTACTGACTACTAAAGGAAAAGGATTACCGACTGTTTTGGTTGAGTTTGGAGAGTGAAAAAGTAATGGATGTGTCAATAAATAGACCCGCCACACTATTAGTTAATGGTGTACCGGGCCTCATATAAGACTTTGTGTAATTTAAAAGAAGGAAATTAAAAATTGAGCCAAATTTTGAGATAGGCTAATTATTATTTTTTGTATATCTATATAACCTTTTTTATTAACCATGGTAAAACTTCGATCATGGACTTTACTAATGAATAAAGATAAATGTTATATACTGTATTATTTTTTGGTGTATAAAGAACACAAAGATGAGATGAGAATCAATCTAAAACATCTTAGAGCCGGGAGGGAAGTTGTAACCAGTGGAGCTACTCTTACAAATGTACGTTAACTATTATAAATGAGATGTTTATATAATTTTAACTACTCAACTTGTTTTTAATAGGGATATTTATATATTTAATTGAGATACCTTCTTTTCTTTTTCATATATGGTAGATTGATCCACCTAATTAGTACACCTCACTATTATTTTTTGTCTCCTTATTCCTACCTTTTTCACTTATTTTTACAATCAATCTCTTCACATTCTTTACTTCTCCCTTAGTTCGCATGAAAAAGCAAGCATTCCCGCCAAAAAAGGAGAAAGTAATATAGACAATTAATTAAATATATTATTGAACAATATTGGTATTGTTAATGGCGTATCATTCCCTTGTAACCTACACATTGTCGTCAATAATGTCAGTATGTGGGGGGGGGGGTGTTAACCCTCCATTATTCTCAGTTTCTCGTTTCGGCTAAGTTCAATTAGCATGATCTTGTTTAAGATATAAAACAATATTATGATGTTAGTAGCTAATCTTATTTTTGAAGTATCTGCATGGATCTAATTTCATTAGGTTGTTAGATCATCTCATAGCTTTTTTGTGATGAAGGAAGAATATATTCTAAACCAAGAAGTACTAACAAAAGAGAGAATCAGCAAGGTTTGTTTTTCTCTTTTTAAAAAGAAGCGTAATAAAAAAAATCATCTTTAATTCATGCTAATCACTACTTGTAATTATTTAATCTAGTTGTAGCATTGTATTATGGTAATACTTTTTATAAAAATTGGTAAGGAGATGGACACTGTACTTCAATCCTTGCGGTTTTTTGGACTTCTTAAGGAAGAAAAGGTGAGGAAACCGCTATCTCCAATTCCCCAAGCACGCGATTGAGAGAATTCGACCTTTTACTTGTCAATTGCTTTTGTTTTAAAAAAATTTATGAAAGGTTTCTATACACCAATTTTTAGTTAACACGGTTTATATGCAAGAGATCAACATGTCAATTTACTCTGTATCATTTTATATAAATTGCACTAGAAGATTAATACACCTGGGGCGTTGGTACCATAGAATGTTTACCTGCAAATGTAAGATGATTATTAGTTACCTTGAATTCACAAATCAATTTTGTTTATGACAGTTACTTCTAAGAAAAGTGTGTTATTCATCCTTATGGGTTTTTTAGAATATGATTTATAGATATTTCTAGATGTAGACCGTGTTTTGCACAACTTTTTCTTAATAGTTTTTCCGTAGCTTTTAGGTAACTTTTAACTTTTTAAAAATTATGTAAATGTTCGACAAGATAGCTTTTTAAGGTAGTTTTAAGGTAGCTTTTATCCAAAGTTAATATTTGTAGCTTTTGAGTAGTTTTGCTATGTTCTCTTGACATATTCTACTATTTTCGTAAAATGTATTATAAATTAAAATTTTGTCTACAATTACTTTACCGAACTCTAATTATTTAATCAACTAGTTCTATAGTTAAAAGCTAATTAACAGTTACCTCCACAGCTAAAAACTAAAAGAGGCTAAACACTAAAAGCTAACAACTAATTCCACAATAATGTTTATTGCCAAAAAGCTACTTTATTTAATAGTATTTCATCTACTTCGCTCGTTATACAAAAATCTTCTTATTTTCTGTTTCCAAGTTTCTTGGAATTCTTAATACTTTTGTCGTATTCCTAAATGATATATATCCCCTCCTTTTTCACTCAATATTATCGCCGTTTGTTGGCTCTATTTTATTTTATACTCTCTCATAACCACAATCTTTCTCAGATTTAAAAAATAAAAAGGACTCACTTGCATACCTATTTCTCCTTCTTGCCTCAAATTCTGTTGCTAAAGCAAATACTTAAAGGGATGGAAGAAGTATGTGTCTATTAACTACTTAATTTGATCAATTTTTTTATTCAATCCATATATTTGAAAAAAAAATGATTCCATGTTAATAATAAAAACCAATGTCTTGAAGATATAGCTCGAAAATAAAATCTAATACTATCTTATATGTATATGTATATATAAAAAATTGTGGTATGTGTTATTTTAAATGCAATCTAGACACTAACATGTACATTAACTAAGGCTCTTTTTAGTTTACTTAAAACAAGAAATTCTATTCAACAAGAAATTCTATTCAACAAGATTAGATTCATATTAGTAACAATAAGTTAGTTCAATAAAAATTAATAGTGCAAAGAAGAAAAATACTACATACATATAAGCTAGTTTAGTTCATCTAAGATATATAAGTTTAGTTCAATAAAATTAAGTTTAGTAAAAATAATTATTGTATAGCGAAATTAAGGTGAACCAAAAAGGGTCTAGTATTTGAACAATCAAAATTTGCAAGTCTGAACCTAGCTTAAAGCTTCAAGCGAAACAAAAAACGTGGGAGTAATTAGCATATGTTCTCTTCGCCTTAAACTTTTTTAACATTTGATTAGGTCTAATTCAGGCTGATCAAGTCCAATTGGGTGTGAAGATAAGGTCTAATTAGGGCTGATCAGGTCCAATAAGAATTATTAGGTCTAAAGTGGTCTTAAGATTCAGTTTAGAGAAGTGTAGGTGAAGAAAACACACCCCAAATGGTAAAAGAGCAATACTATTTGGAGCATCATATTCTCCATCAGCCAAACATATTAAGAAGAGACATTTTGGTAAATCTACTTGACATGGGCCCATATCACTTATTCATCCTATAAGTTTGGTGAAGAACAGAGGATTCATTTTGCATTTTTCAAAAGTAAAATCTTTCACCTGATTCGATCCGCGATTTCTGACCATAAATAAAATTGTATTTTATGGAAACATATGCTTTATGATTTTGTTTTCTTCTTAAATTTTCTCATATAAATACATTTCATTCAACTCTAAATATTTCTATCATATATTTTATTATATTTTTTTTGTAAAATTTATCATATAAATGTAGTTCATGTCACACCAACTATTTCTATCATAAATATAGTTCATGTAAGACTACATGCATGATACATGTATATATATGTATATATATGCTATGTATTTTTTTTCTTCTAAAAATAAACCAAATATGAAAACAATAACAATAGGCACAAAAAAGAGGTGAAACCCACATACGTACATCATTACCACATTTGTAATCAAGAGTTCCAAATTACTATGCACTAAGCACATGCAATAGTGCCAACCTTACCTTGTTACAATTCCCCCACTTTTTTGTTTATCAAAATATAGTAATTTTTATTTTTACCCCGCTTACATCCAAGTCTTGTATTATTTATATTTTCATTCAATTCTTCAAATAAAAGGTTAAAATTTATCGACCTCAATACTATATTTATATACTTCGCTTAGTACTTTTTTATTTTATAAAGTACTTAGGAGTACTTAGGCTCTACCAAAAAGTTGCCAACTTTTTTTTACCCCAATGAAAACAGTAAAAACTCATCATACAATGTAATAATCCCCAATTCCCCACCACATTTAAAAGCCCCAGGTTTTAGGGTTAGAATTCACTTGCCACGAATTTAGGGTTTTTTTACCTTAAATATCTAGGGTTGGTGGGACAAACCAACCCAATTTTTTTCTTATAACTTATCCCATCACCATAAACTTACGTGCATCTCACGCTCCAATCATATCCCAGATTTGTGGGGATGTGAGGCATCTAATGCCAAAACTCTGACAAGATGGCGCGTGCATCCCACTTTTTAGGGTTTTCCTATTTCTTCTCCTCTCATAATAAAAGTAATGAAAAATATTAATATTATTATTTTATGACAATAAATGGATTGTGATAAGAACGCACTACCTAAGCTAGCACAGTAATAGCCAGATATATAGGGAGAGATGCCTTTCTTTTCTTACCCTTTTCTTTTCTCTTTCTAAAACTTTCTCTCTCTAAAACATGTATGGTATGATGCATAAAACATGACATGTCTTATCGTAGAAGTAGTAAAAAAAATTCTACTACCACAATCTAAAATCTAACCCTTTTTTCTTTTACTTCAATTTTGCTTACTTTCAACATTATTCATAAATTTTACTTAAATCTATTTATGCATTATATACATTATGAAAAATAGATATAAATAGATTCGTTTTATTATTATTTTCAAAATATAAATTTAGTACAATGTTTACGATTTAAAGATAAGCATTAACAAACACGCATAATAGAAATAGTAAAAATAAACACGGAGTGGTACATAATTTAGTTCCTTTGACATAATTCCCAACAACTATATCAATATTATTAAAATGTTTTCAGATTTATGTCAATGCATATTTTCGGTATATATACTCTTTATTGATAATAAGTAAGTGCCTGTTCATTTCAACTAATCTGATTTAATTTTATATTATCTGAATTTATTAGACACTTATTTATAAGAGGGTGAAACGTTATTTTTGCTGAACTAAACTTATTTAAAATATTTTTTTTTCTGATAAAGACTTAAAATAAGTTAAAAAGAACGGGAACTTATAATTGACAAAATTCGTGAATGATTAAAATTTCGTATTAGTAAGCGTAAAACTTGATATATGTAATAATTTTTTTTAATATTTTAAAAAATATAAAAATGTGAAAAAAGGAGGGTTAGATGGGGACATAGAGATGTGTGTTGTTCAATACAACAAAACCACCTTTCAAGGACAAACAACATCAACTAGATAAAATAAAAATAAGAAAAAAAAGGATAGAAGGCTCTTTCTTTCTTTTCTTTATAATTTCTCTCTCATCCCATCCCTCTCTCATTTTCAGTCTCTCCATTTTCTCTCACTTCACTTTCTCTCTCCTCCCCCTCCTCCCTCCCTTTGAAGAATCGAAACCTCATCTCTTTCACCTCTCTAAAACCCACTTAAATTTATCAACAAAGTTAGGGTTTTTAACATTTTATCCTTCAAATTCATGTCATAAACTTGAGAATCTACCATTAAAGTTATCATCTTTGTGTTGCTGATGAAGTCTTCTCTCTCTTGATGGGAGTTTCAAACGGTGCCGTTTCAGATCCAACTCAACCCGACCCACTTGATTTTCCCCCATTTCTGAGCTTACCCAGGTCACTTTTCTCTCTCCTCTTCAACAATTACTTTTATTTTAATACTGGGTTTTTCTTTTTTAGTTCTTATGATTATTGTTAGCTGAGTTTATTTAGCTCAACTTTTTTTCTTTTTTTTTCTTCAATAACTTTTTTTGATTGAAGATTATTGGATTGTGTTTGATTGTTAATTTGAATTAAGGGTGGCTATTTTATAATCGTACCTTAGTTTTTGCGCTCCTTTGATTAATGAAATGCTTACATTTTTTTCTAAAAAAATATATGATTGAGGATAATTACAACTTTACTAATTCTATTTAGTTTGGTAGCTTACTATATATATTTCTTTGCGCTGAAACTTTTCTTTCTTTTTTCTGATATCTAATATTAGTAAATTAAATTGCTTGTAATAATTTTAGTAGAGGTGCTGATTATTATTTCATGGAATTTTGAACATTCTGAATGAAACCCTAGATTTTATTTTTTCTGGGTATTTGGGTTTTAACCCTAATTTATTGATTATCTATTATTAAAGTTGATGCCTTTCTCTGACTTGTGAGCCTGAAACTTTGTGGTGTGAACTGGGTTTTTGGGGTGTTCTCAATTTTGGAAAATCCAATGGGTTTTATATTTTATGTGCAAAATGAGTTCTTTTCCTTTTAAAGAAAACCCTAATCACTTTCTCAAATCAAATTCATATGGAATTTTATTTCATTTTGTGGTTTGTCAACTACTCATTCTATGTAATAATTATCATCAAATCGCGCCGCCGGTTTCTTTCAATTAACTTGTAGTTGTTATCATCTATGGTATCAAGTGAGATCTAGGGTTTGCTTCTCTTTATTGAATTTAGTTGATTGGTGTTCATCATCTACTTCTTCAATTGTTTTGAATCAATAATTCTTAATTGAATCCTTTCATCCACAAGTTTGTCCTTCGACGCTCAAGTGTCAAATCACAAATGCTATGCAATGGTCAAGCCACTAAGTGAGGGAGGGGCCACCATTTTTGTTTCATTTTCAAACTCTTGGTTATGGCTTTTGTTTGATAGTTCAATTTTGACACATTATCTTGTTAGCTTTTGCCTTCATAGTGACTTGTTCTTTTCTTCCCTAGTTATATGTCATTCATCAATTTGATTTTGAGATATATGGTAGATTGCTTTTCTTAAGATTTCATGTGATGCTTATTGATATCTTAGAATGATAACCAATTTGAACATAGAGTTTTATTCTTTGAGTTAAATGTTCATGTGGTTCTTTGATACATCATGGATCCTTTTACTTTTTTAAGGGAAATTATGTAATATTGTTGTGATGTCCTAGATTGTGAGAACCATTTCGCGCCTATAGAAATTTATCTTGTATCTTCAAGTTAAGGATTTGATAGTTTATGAGTCAATCGTATGCTTCATTCCCCATGAGTTCTAATGATGGCACAAGATTTTATTTTGATTCTGAAAAAAAGGGAAGAGTGAGAACAGTTATTTTCCACCACTTTTTGCTTGATAATCTAATCTTCTTTACTTAATAATCATTTAATTTACTATAAAAACTTTTGGACTCTACACTTTCTTGACATAGATGCTTAACAATTCAGAATCAATTATTACCATATAAGATCATGTAGATGTTTTGTTTTACCAAACTAGGTTTAATATATAGTTTGAAACTAGTATATGCTGCTGTTTGCTGATAATCTTCTTGACTGCTGGCTTTATAGAAATAGAATCATTGTAGTTTACTTCAAGTGCTTTCTTAATGATCGAACCTATATGTCATAGGCTTTCTATTCTTATTTGGGTTTAGGGATCTTATCAGGAAAGTTCTGAAGATTTATTAAACATGGCAAGTGCTGATGTGGAGTTAAATCAGCAAAGAAGTGATTCTAGTCTTGTTTCTAAGTCTACACAGCCTCATGGTTCAATGGATGCGGTACCTCTGAACAACAATTTTAGTGAGAAACACAACGATTTTACAGTAAAGTGCAACCACTTCTCCATACGGTAAGATTCAAGCCTCTTCTTTAGCCATCTTATGGCGTTCACCAGCAGTTTTATCCAGTGAAAAGAAGCTAAGTTTGCAAAGATTTCTCTTGCCCTATCAAATATACTACTTCTGCGGAAGGCTACAGAAGTTTTTGCTTAGGATCTTTTATGCATTGCAGCTTGAAATCCGCAAAATTTTCTGATGCCTTTTCCTGCATGTAACTGATGTCGGGTGGAAAGTGATGAAACCAATGATGACAAGTTATAAATTTATTCCTTTGAAGTTCATCTTTTCATTTCTTTACAAAGATTTTATTTGTTTTCTAGCACACATAGGCTCATTTACATTTGTACTCTACATTGTCTGTATCTAGCTGTATATTGATTTAAGACTTTCAACTGTTGTTATCTACAGCGGTTACGTTTCAGAAGTCCGCAAAAGGGATCCGAAGCTTTGCTATCCATTTTCTTTGAAGGACTCCACTGATCCACAGTCTATTGAGCTGCCTCCTATGGTGGTGCCCAAGTTCAGGTGGTGGCGGTGCATTAGTTGTGTCCCAGAAGCTAGCGTTCCTTGTAGTGCCGTTTATAAAGAAGCTCAAAATCCTGATCAATATGCAGATGCTCCGTTGCCTCTTGTAGGGCAATCTTCATTAGTTGTGGTCGATGTTCCTAGAGTACGAAATGCTGAAGCGAGTACCTCTAGTGATTCAAATGACAACAAAAACTACTCTCCATTGAATGTTCTTGCTGATCCAAAAGGGAAAGGAAAAGAAAAGGTTCATGTTGAAGATATGCCCTCACCATCCGGAGGTTTGTCCTACCCTAAAAATATTTTCTATTTTCTTCTTTATTTTATACAAGCTTCTATGACCATACTATTACCCTACTGTGGCTTCTAGTTTTAGAGTCAAATTGTCGAAAATCCTTTCAGGCTGACTGTAAAGAGAAAGCTTTTCAAAGACTCAGTAACTTGATGTATTTGCTACATAAGCTTTGCATTTACAAAGGAAAGAACACAGGGACTTAATGAATTATACTATTTTTTCTGCAGCCTTGAAAAGCGACTTTTTGAAGGATTCAATTCAAGGAATTTTGCAGCAAACTACTGGCAAAATTGAAGTTAGCCTAGCTGCTGGTAACCAAGGTAGTGAACATTAAACAATGCATTCTTTGATAGTTCATATGAGGCAGTAGTAGCTGTTCTCCTTCTCCTTTTCCTCTTGTCATTTGAGATGGTAGTACCAATGACGCTATTATGTTTTGCAGCAGCTGAACTTGGATCAAATGGAAATGGAATCATCAGAGCTCTTCGACAGGACAGCAGAGTAGATGATGTTGAAGCAGAACCTGCTCAAGAATATGTGAGTCGTAATGAGGAATATGCAAATGAAAAATGTCGAGTAAATCCTCAGGCTTCTTCAGAGGATCGACGTGCAGATTCACCAGCCAAGGGTATAGAAGCCGAGGTAGCTGTGCTTTTTAATGGACATAGCGATGACAGAAAAAACCGTCTAATAAACTTGCCTGATTTGAATGAGTGTAGTGGAGAACCTCTTTATGATGACTTTGATGATGCCATGATTACAAATAGTAATAATGATGTATTTTCTGAAGATGATGACGATTATTTGGGGGCAGAGTGCCGAAAAGTTCCTAAGGTAAGGTTTTTGAGTGAATTATTGGGATTAAAAGAAACCCAAATGTCTACTAAAGGGAAAAAGAAAAACCCTTCAGTGACTAGCTCTCTGGATGAGAATGTTAAGCGAAAAAGGGTGGGCTCTCTGGATGAGGGATCAAAATCCACGGAGATTAGGGCTTTAGATAGTGGTACCAAGAAGACAACCGGAACTACTGAGAGTTCTCATACTGTATCAGATTCTGAAACTGATTCAGATGATGTATCAATGGAGATAATCTCTAAGGCTTTGGCAAAAAGGCGGTGCAAGTCTAAAATTCCTTTACTTGAGAAGAGGAATAAGAAAAGTAAATTCGACAATGGTAGTCCTTCTTCAATGGCTCAGCAGAAGATCATGCCCAGATCAGCAGTTCATGGAAAGGGTAAAATATCTGAGAATCTGCCGCGGAGATCATATCCAGATCAGCTAATTGAGAGAAGCTCAGTTTTGACCAAGAAGAGAGGCAAGGTCCTTTATGCAGGAAAAGAGGTAGCTTCTTTTATTCCCTGCAAGAACCGTGTTCCCAGAGACTTCGCAATTGTCCAAAAAGATGAAAATGCCGAGAGAAGTCCTGTTCAAAATGCTAAAAAAGCTTCTGAAAATGGTCTTCATTTTCCCAGAAGCTATGTCATTAAGAGGAACTGTCAGGTGCGTGCTCCTTCAGGGGAAGACACGCTCAGTCTTCCATCATCTCAGGCAGAACCGATGATTGTTGATGGCAGCAATGTTCGAAAATATCAAGGAGACAGAAACCATGTTGCGGAGACTAGTGTAAATTTCAGGACTACTTCCGTTGATACAACTTTCACTGGAAACCCATTTGATGGAAACGGAGAAAGAAATATTGGTCCAAAGACTTGTTCAAAGGAGCAGAAAGCTGGATTTCCTGAAGTTGACATGGGCAGTCCTCTGGTACAGGACATGCATCTGCAGGTTTGCATGTCTTCTTCTTTACCACTGACTTTTCTGCAATTTTATCAGCTGCTTATCACATGAAAAACTAATCATTTATGAAATATATGCCATGAATATTGAATTTGGAAGTGCAATTTATCTATGGTATGAAATGAAGGAAATTACTGCTTTAAATCTTTTGGTTGTGGAACTTATCATATTTGTTAAATTTTTATTGGGTAAGAAGGCAGGTAACAAGTATCAAGTTTTCCAGCTAATTCTTAACCTGTAACAATTTCAACTGATCGTCCTCTGTTGTGAAATTTGGCTATAGCTTCAAGAAATTTGATGACAAGCTTATTCCTGCGCCCTCATAAATGCATAGATGTTGATATAAATGTTTTTGAACTTTTAGATGACGAACTCCGCTGTGAATCCGAAGGAATTGACCAATCAAGTTCGAAGGCGCATACATGATATTGACATTAACAGTATCCCAATAGATGAGAAAGTAACAGAACAAGGCCCTGCAGACGACATACCTATGGATATAGTGGAGCTAATGGCTAAGAATCAATATGAGAGGCATCTGGGTGACCCGAAAGAGACCCATAATGACCCAGCACTACCTCCTATATCTAGTAGATATATCAGGGATCACAGAAGCAATACTTCTTATGGAGAATGCTGGCACAAATTCGGGCAACCCCATTTCCTTGGCATGCAAAGACCACCATCTAATGATCCTAGAAACTGTATGGTTAACGGAAATTTCGGACACTTCTCTGACTTCAATCACAATCCTCTGAACGTAGCCAACTGTCTTTCAAGAGAGAACCCAGTATCTGTAAGATTTTCTTCTCCTCCACAAGGCCAAGAGCATAGTGCTTCTTACCCTCCTCCATGTGGTTTTCCTCTAAGCAATTGGAATGGGAATATTAATATGGCAGCAGCACAAAGATACCCTCCGAGTTTTCTTCAAGCAGTGGAGTCATATAGACTTGGAGCTTGTCCAAGACAGAATACTACAGACGAGTCTCGTGCATGGCCTTCTGCGGTTGCAAGCCGCATGCCTTTGGGTATTACAAACCCGCAGATGATCTCTCAAAGCTCTAATGCTCTGAATAAGGGGAAAATACAGCACCAGACCTCTGGTAGCATTTTGAACTTTCACTCATCTGCTACTGCCAGCCTTGGGAAGCAGCAGAACCTGAATTTCTCCAATGCTTACAATGTTGGAGGACATCCAGAAAGTTCTTCAGGATCAGTTGATATGTATACCAATGATGCCATTTCTGCTATGCATTTACTAAGCTTAATGCAAAATGCAGCAAAAATGCAAAATGCAACCTTGTCCTTGGGCCCGCAAAAGGTAATGGGGTCTACTAGCTCAAGGCATCCCTTCATTGAGAACAACAGTAGAAGTTCGATCGTACAAGATAACTCTCCTCATCCATGCTATCCTACTGCCATACCTACAGCACGTCCTTTCGCTTCGTCATTTCAGAGTAATGGTGCAAACATTGGAAGGAATAGTAATAACACCGGATTTGTGGGGCCCATTCCATTGACATTGCGAGGCCAAAGGAACATAGAGAGCTCCCATTTTTCCTTTCAAAGTGGAGACTACCGGCCTCAAAGACGGCAAATGGGTTCTTTTTTGGAGAAGGGAAAGGATATCTCTGTCACTTCACATCCATCCTATGTCAACCCTTTGCAGAGTATGAAGAATGCTGCACCTAAATTCTTGTGTGGAGGAGGAGTAAGACGTGATGAGAGGACCATTTTGCCCACCCCTGAGATAGGAATATGCAAATTAAACCAGAATCCAAGCGAGTTCAATGACCTGAAAGAGTTGTCTCGATTTATGATCGGGCCAGATGACCTGAGACCAAGGGGAATGGCCCGTGAAAGATCAGCTCGGCCCAGAGCAGACGGCAAGAGGCAAGACGTCAGGTTAAACAAGCCTATCCCGTCTGGTAAAGAGCGTGAAAGGCAGAGGAAATCTTGAGCATTAGCACATTTTGAAGGACAGACTCAGTGGAACATTGAGGCTTTTGATTATAAATAAAAGAGTGGAGTAGTTCCATTACAAAAATTTCTGTAAGGAGAAATTTTTAGCACACAGTTGTTTTTTTGTTGAATTACTTAGCTTTTTTTCATTTGTAGGGTAGCCTGGGGAAAGAGGGGTGGGTTGGGTTGTAATTTACTGTTTGTATTACAATGTTTGTTGTAACTTTTGAATAAAACTGAGGATGTAGTAACTTTATGTTACAGGTATACTAGATTTCCTTTGAGAACAATGGTCATGTATTTGCCTAGTTTTTGTTCAATATTAGATGGTTTGCAAAGGAGAGAATAGATCCTTCAATAGACTTTTTTTAATGATAATTGAGACGGTTCTGGAGATTTTCTGGTCATCTTTTGGATGAACCTTGTAGAGGCTTATACAAGGTTTGATTTGTCTGGGTTACAATTTTTTTCGAGAGAAGATACCAAGAAGGGTAAGCAACACAAGGGTAAGATTGCGTACATTTGATTCCTCGTTACCTCGCCTTGTGGCGGGGTAGTAGGGTAATGTTTTTGGAAGATTCCAAGAAGAACTGATGCATGATCTATTCCTTCAACTGCAAATCCGGGAAAAAAAGTTTGTCCTAGAGAGAATACCAAAACATGCCAAATTGAATTCCAAATCCTTTAATCAATACCTCTCGAGGAAGAGGGCTCCGAAGAGACAAAGGTATCACGAAATTGCCTCTATGAGCAATTAGCCTAGCGCACTCAATAACACCTATTTTTCTCCGAATACCAACATAGAATATCCGAGGTCAATGAACGCTTAACGAGAGTGAGAGTCTTTTGCATTCAAACGGAAAAAGGGTATCACGCACCATATGCTCATTCTGCGCCATCCGATTCCCACAAAAGATCACTAACCATGACATTTTATGATCCCGACACACAATTGTTCATACTGAGGTTGAGGTAGATATGTCACTATGGTAATCCTACGATGGGGTCTTTAAACGTCAATCAACACATGCAGTATGGTCGTGAACAGAATTAGATCGTGTTTTTAGGGCACTAAAAGTCCGATCGGTCAATATTGACAATTATTAGCCAGATTGCAATTCATGATATTGTGCAATTACATAACCTACATATTAAACCGAATCACACTAGAATTGCTCTAACAATCGCAACCTAAATACTATAAGGAATCATGGTGTATGTATGAACATGGCTCGGTCAATATGTTACTGAGCTGAGCCGAACTTAATCGAGCTTGAGATCAACTAGGCTTACTTAGGCCCTATTCTTTTGATCTGCAATGAACTTATGTTAATTTTAGTTCAGTTCAATTCAGTACAGTTCAGTTCAGTTAATTTCAGTTTAAGTCAAGTTGAGTTCATTTCAGTTAGTTCTACTAACTTATGTTTAACACTTTTATTATCATTTTATATTATTATTATCGTTACAATTATTATCATTGTTAAGTATTATTATTATTATTATTATCATTATTATTATTATTATTAGTAGTAGTAGTAGTAGTAGTAGATATTATAATTATTATTATTATTAGGAGAAATTGGATCAAATAGCACAAACTATACGTTTGTTGCAAAAAACAGCACCAACAAAAAAAGGTGCACAAAAAATACGAACTTTTTCTAATTGGTGCCAAAAACGACATAAGTGGGTTTTTCGCCTGAGATTCCCTATTTCCGGTGAATCTTTAGTATTCGAGAATAATAATTATTATTACGCGAAAAAACCCACTTATGATCCTATTATTATTATTGTTATTATTATTATTGTTATTATTATTATTATTATAATAAAAAAGGACAAAAATCATACAATCTACAAGAAATTAGTGGGCAACCGAGATACAATCTGGGCACCCACTCCTCTAGCTATAGCAAACCCTATCCTAGTAAAAATATGGGCAGCAGCACGCGCCCCTATATCCTGTGTCCTCGAGAAGTTCTGAACCCGCTTCAACAACGCAATAGCCACCTTATCAAATTCCCCAAGAGAAGAAAAAGAAAAGGGAAGGAAGCCATACTCAATAGCTCGACAACAAGCTTCATACTTGACTCGCTTCCGATGTGCCGCATCAGCAACAACATGTCCAGGAGCAAAGTCAGACAGCCCAGACTGGGTCAAGGGAGAAGACCTTGTCAAGTCGACACACAGATCATGATCACGATCCCAAGAATAACGAAGCACATCTACTGGCCCCGTCGTTCCCCCAGACAACCCAATGTCAACCACCTATCTTACCGAAATCCCAAATAGATAGAAAATATCAACAAGGGTATCCCGAACTACATTATGTCGGTGTTTAATACCCACAATATCAGCACACGACACCGCATGATCACCGAAAATATCCCTAGCAAAAACCCTATTGCAAGCAGAGCACGACATCGAAGTAGAGAACAAAGGAACACCCAACCGGTAACACAACACACTCCGATCATGTTTAGCCTATCTCGGCTTATATATTCAACATTTACGAAAAACAGTTGTAATTTAGTTCAGTTCAGTCCAATTCCGTTCGATTCAGTTCAAATTAGTTAGATCTTTGTGGGCAAAGAAACAAGGCCTTACACGCCTAATCCCATCATACTACCTCTGTTCCATAATAATTACAACATTGAGAACTTTTGCACTATTCACTAAGCCGCCTTTGACCTTTTATTATGATTTATAGATAATGACAAAATAGTCATGAGGGATCTTGTTAGATTCGTCTCGACATATACCTAATTAATATCCACTTTTTGTATTTTTTTATTAAACAAAATTAAAAATATAAATGTTTAAAGTTGTATATTAGAAGACGTGAACGTTCCCAATATTGCAATTAAAATGGGACCGAGGAAGTACCAATTATAATACCTATAGGAAAAAGCGTTCATTCGGAAGCCCACATTTCCTTGTTGTAATTGTTTCTCTGACTGTAGTTTTTTTTTTTTTTTTTGAAAAGTTTCTCTGACTGTAGTTTGTAGAGTTATTGGGTATTTTGTTCGATTATCTTTATTGTAGTACTTTTTTATGGGTGTGGGGCAGACTGGCAGTTTAGAAATTTACAGCACTGTATAATTCTCCCTCAAATGTTTCACCATTCTTTCATGTGCGCATCACCAAAACTAGCATCTCCTCTCTCCTTGTCTTGGGTATCGCATCACTTTATCGCTATTTTATAGCATTAAATTATATAAATATGGAGTAATGAATTAATAGATAGAATATTACGTATTATTTAAGGAAAAGTAACTAAAATAATTAGAGGCATTTATCTAATAATTATTTTAATCTCTCCTAAACTTTTTTTGTATCTTATTTAAAAAATATAAAATTATTCCAATCTACAAAAGCACAGTCTTAACTTTACTCAGACCTGGCAACACTTGACCCATCCCTAAATAGACCTGATAAAAATGGGTCATGAACACGAAATCCGAAAATAACCGAACCCGGAAAAAACTGGGTCAAACCCGTTTGACCGAAAACCGACCCGGCCGATGGCTTTTCTAGGTTTATAATTGAATTTACACCATTTTTGTCTTCAACTAGGGCAAAATAAAAGGTATATCACATCTTTGTACCTTAATTTTGCATTATACTTGTGATATCAGTCATTTTAGTCGGTATTATATGCGTATATCTATTGCATACAATAAACATCTATTTATATAGATACAGAATAAATAGAAAATTTCATGCCAAAAATGGAAACTAAAAAGGCGGCCTTGACCGCCCGCTCGACCCGAAACCGAATTCTCTGGGTCATGGTCAAAGGTTTATCAACCCGTTACTGAAATTGACCAGAACCCGAAACTACCCGACCTAAAACTGACGTAACCGACCGTTTTGCCAAATTTAACTTTACTACTTAGATTAAAAAAAACTTTACTACTTAAAGTAACAACGTTACTTGAAAAATTGTATAAATGATAAATGGTTTCTTTGACATAAGTAGTGAGACAGCCTCATATTAAGAGTATTCCACTTGGAAATTTGCCATTGACCTAAAGTGTTTATAGGGAACAAAGTGTTAATTACCCTTACAAAATCTAACAAATTAAAAGATAATTAAGGTTAAAAAAACCGCTAATATATACTCTCTCCATTTGTTTTAAATTGTTACGATTTGCTTTTGGGGATAACCAAGAAATTTTATGAAATATATGTAATGATGGTTTGGGGAATAGATAAAGTTATTTGGGGAATAGATAAAGTATCAGAGTTAAGATTGTAAAAGTAAAAAGTGTGGGTGATTAAGTATTTAATGGGAAAAGGAAAGGACAAGTGAGTCCCAAAAGTATGGAAAATTGAAATATAAAGATGTAAAAGTTTACTAAAAATAGTTAAAGTGAAAATGTAACAATTAAAAAAAACGTTCAGAAAAGGAAAGTGTAACAATTAAAAACAAACGGATGTAGTACTTTATTATGTTTTTTTGACGTGTAGAGATAGACAAAAAGCAATGATATATAGACCATAGTTGTTAAAATCCCGATTCAACTACAGTCATCCGATTCTATCTACGATTCTATACGATTCTAGTAATTACTTATAACTAAAGAGGACTTTAAAATTATAAATCAAAATAAATCGTGGAAACAAAGGTGTTAATCAATATATGAAGTCATTTATTGCCTATTTATAGTGTAAACATATATTTTCTTTAATTATTATCTTTTTAACTTGTAATATGAGCATATTCTAATGGAATTGACTATAATATCTTGACTATACGTGTTTGTAGAATCGTACGATTCTACGATCCGATCTTACGGTTCGATTCCAAGAGCCCCTTCCGATTCAAAGTAGAATCTCGATTCTAATATAATAACATTGATATAGACGGATGTCAACCTAAATTTTGAGTATCATTCCTATAAGCCTTACTAAGATAGATTACCTCATCCTATGCTAAATATAGGAAACTTAAATACGTGTTTCCTATACTAAGGGTCTGTTTAAATTTACTGAAAGCAACTGAATTGAACTGAATTGATTGGAGTTGAAGTGAACTGAACTGAACTGATTGGAGCTGAACTGAATTGAACTGATTGGAGCTGAACTGAATTGAACTGATTGGAGCTGAACTAAACTGATTGGAGCTGAACTGAATTGAACTGAACTAACTGAATTAAATTTAATTGAATTTAATTGAATTTAATTGAATTTAATAAATAATATTTAAATAATAATAATATGAATATTAAATAATAATTATGATGATAGGTAATAATAATGAATAATTATTAATGAATAATAATAATTGTATTCTGGATATTTTTAAATGATAACTATAAATAAATAATATTAATAATCATAAAATAATAATAATGATTAATGATTATAATGATAATTAATAAAAATTATTTTATAGTCTTCGTATTAATATATTAATACCTGATGATGATTATATAATAACAATAATATCTAAGAATTAAATTAATATTAATATTTTAATAATTAGATTTAATTATATATTAATATTTAGTAATAAAATAATAATTAGGTTGGACCGTGCAAAGTTACGTCATAAACCGTTTTGACGTGATTTGATTAGATTATGGGCTGAAAACGCGGGTTTATTTGTCTTTTTAACCTAAACCATGTTCCTCCCTAATAATAATAGTAATAATAATGAATAAAGCTGTAATAAACAAAATAATATATAGATAATAATAATACTTAATAATAATAATATAAAAATAAATAATAATAATAATAAGAGCAATTAGTAAAATAAATTAGACCAACATAATAGAGTATTTAACAAAATGGTTATAAAATAATGGAGTTGAACTGAACTGAACTGATTGGAGCTGAACTGAACTGATTAGAGCTGAACTGAACTGAAATTAAGCTAAAATGAACATGTCCTAAGACACACTCCATTTTGCAAATAAGGTATATCTTGTCTAGGCAAAATTATGGAAATGATACCCTTTTCCTACTAAATGGATAATGTCTGCTACCAATTGGAACTTTTCTTATCTTTTAATTTTTTAAAATAAAATCGAAAATTTACCGCAACTTTAACACAATTGTAATCATTGTCACATTCTTTTCATCTTACTTTTGGTCCTTAACAGAAAAAAAATAAGTTCAGCGATGATCAAATTAATTCATAAGTTTAGATAAGTAAAAATTAAATTGAAAACAAACCATAAAAAATTTACAGTAACTTTTTTCAATGTAATAAAGACATGTTCATTTGAACTAGATTTTTAAAGAAAACTTTGCTCTCAAAAAAATTTCCCTTAATAATTCAGTTATAATGTCCTTAATCCTACTTTTTAATTATTTATTTAACAAGACAGCTTATACAGTATCTCTCTGATCAACCAGATTGCAGAACCATGATGGCATGAAACAGTGCGCCATGGAGCAACTCTTCAATCATCCTTCTGAATTTTGTATATTCCTTCTATCATTGAAGGGGAAAAAAACAAAATCTTTTACAGTTGACACTTTTATCTAGGTTATTGTTTTCAAGTTATCTTTACTTATTTTGCTACTATTATTATTTCCTTCATTTTAAAAATAAATGATACATTTTATTTCACGCTTAGCAAAGAAGCGGTTTAAAGGTGTAAACGAGTAAATTATTCGATGAAATTTTAATACAAGTAAGAATGAGACTTTATATTACTTGTATCAAAATTTCATCGAAAAATTCAATCGTTTACACCCTTAAATAGCTTCCTTGATAAACGTGAAAAATAAAGTGTATTACTTATTTTGAAACGGAGGAAGTATATAATATTTGCTTAACTAAATTGAAGTAATTTAAGAACAAATAATAAGTTGAAAAGGGTTGGGCCTTGATGGTGAATTAAGTTGTTTAATTTGGGCAGATTCATAATATAATGAGCTCATTTTTTATTTGTATAACGGAAAAAGATTAAGGTTCCCTACTTTCAGCTTATTTTCAACATTTATTATTAAAAAATTCAGATAAGTTTAATTAGATAAGCCTAATAAGTTTAAATAAGTTTAAATAAGTTCAAATAAGATAAGATAAGTAAAACTATTCAAAATTAAGGTTTGTCTATCTCACATATAAGGTTTGAACAAGTATTGATAAGATTTAATAACTTCAGATAAACAAAAATAAGTTAGAAAAAAGGAGGTAAAAATAGTTAAAACTTTGAACCTAGCATAACTGCATAAGGGATTGAGAACGAGGCCTTTTTGGAAAAAATATATTTTACTCGTTCTTTTATGCAACAATTTGACTCATTTATATGTTGAACTTTTTTTTAATAGGTAAGTTGATAAAATCGTATTGTAGCCAAATTAACAATTTACAACCTAGTGCACTTTCCCTAACCAAACCATCTACGATGGACCTTTCAGAAGCATAGTTAACTATGATTATTGATTGTGATTTGTTGGATCTTCTAAGAATCGCCTAAATATATGTTTATAAGATACCAACTTTTTAATGTTTACAAGATGTCATGAAATCGCAAGCTATGTTTGCTTGCCGAAAAATATTTTCCATATGACAAAATATTTTTTAGTCAATTACAAAGTTGTATATAAATGCTTCCACTGTTCTTTTTACTTGTAAGAATTTAACTTTTACGCTTCCCAATGTGTAAATTCAACACTTAGTGCATACTCTCTTCATCTAAATCTAGCTGAACAGATTGGACCGCAATTGAACTAAACTGATTGGAGTTGAACTAAATTAAATTAAATTAAATATATAAATAATTATTAAACACTAAATTATCATATAATGATTATGAATATTAAATAATAATTATATTGATAAGTAATACTCCCTCCGTCCCATATTAGTTGCAACACTTTCTATATATGGTTGTCCCATATTAGTTGCAACACTTCTATTTTAAGCATGGACCAACCAATATTTTATTATATATCATCCAACTAATATGCCCCACTCATTCATTGATTTGTGTGAAAAACATTAAAATACTATTCCCCTACTATATCAACTTCTTATAAGTACTACGCATCACTTTCTATTACATCAACTTTTACAATAAATTAATATAACTTACATCCTACTCTATTAACTTCCTAAAACTATGTGCACAAGCTATTGTTGCAACTAATATGGGACGGAGGTAGTAATATTTAATAATTTATAATAATAATTAATGAATAATGATAATAGTAGTTTAGATGTTATTAAATGATAGCTATAAATAAATAAATAATAGTATGATAAATAATAGGAGTAATATTTAATGACAATAACAATAATTAATAATAATTAATTACTATTACTAGTATTAATATATTAAAACTCAATGATGCTTATATAATAACAACAATGTCTAAGAAGTAAACTAATATTAATATTACTATTATAAGAAGAATTAATAATATATAATCACGGCCATTCCTCTTAGTACTTGTACCCAAAAAGATTTGATGGTCTGGGCTTTCTCAAAAACGGGTATTTACACTGTCAAAACGGCTTACATGTTAGGAAAGGGCTGCAATTTTGACAACTTCCACAGAACTTGGCTTGATATTTGGAGTATGGAGGTTTCACCAAAGGTACGACATTTCTTGTGGCGCATGGCAACGCACTCCCTGCCCGTGAAGTCTCTCCTTTATGCGCGTCATATTGCTATGGATGCTGCTTGTCCGTGGTGTGAGACGCAGGCTGAGAGTATTTGGCACGCTATGTTCGAATGCCAGAGAGTGCAAGGTTTATGGGAAAGTTGTGGATGTGCCGAAATGGTTCAACATGAGGGGGTTAACTCAGTGCTGGAATTGTTGGTAAAGTGGAAGGACATCGACCCCGCGATCGTGGCGAAGGGCTGCTTTCTCATGTGGTGTTTGTGGTCCGACCGGAATCTCAAAGTTTTTGAAAACAATTTGGCCCGTGTGAACCGCTTGATGAAAGAGCAAGGTGAATATGCTAAGCGTATCTACCATAACCCACTTGTACATCAAAGTCCAAGCTCTTCGAATTGGCACGCGCCACCTCAAGGGACCTTCAAGATCAATGTGGATGCTTCCCTTTGTAGCGAAGGTTGGGTAGGAGTGGGCGCTGTAGCCCGTGATCACGAAGGCAAGGTGGTGTTTGCGGCAACACGTCGAGTCAAAGCTCGTTGGCCAGCATTGGTGGCGGAAGGCAAAGCTTTGCTGTTTGGTGTGCGTTTGGGGCGCCTCTATGGACTTGAGAATGTGATCTTCGAAACCGACTGTCAAGTTTTGGTTTCCCGCCTCTCGAAGGAAATGTCTTACTACTCTGATCTAGACTCTATTTTAGTTGATACCCTGTCTTTATGCTCTTTCTTTCATTATGTTAGTTTTACGCATGTTAGGAGGGATGGCAACGATGTAGCCCATCACCTCGCTAAGCTAGTGCCGTTTGGGTTAGAACAACGGTGGGAGAATCACTGCCCCGTTGAGATCGCCCCGTATGTACGCATGGACAATTCGTCTGATTCTTAATACAGACGGCTCGTCTTTCAAAAAAAATAAAATATAATAGCCATTTGAAATAAGAATAATAATAACAGGGTCGGACAATATAAACCATTTTGGTGCGATATGATTGGTTTACGGGCTAAAAATTGTGGGTTGATTGTGCTTTTGACCAAACTACGATTTGCGGTTTTTGGTTGGTCTATAAGATCTATAAACCAATGCAAAATGTACCACAAAAACGCAAAAGTATATTTAATATCCAATATAATGACGATTTTGTACCTTAAATAGTAGTAATATTATTAAAAACTTTATAATTTTTTCAATATCTTCTATCTTTTTGTAGCTTGTTTGTATGAGATAATAGTAAATCTACTCAGTAAAATAAAACAACAAATAAAAATTAGAATACACGTAGTAAGAGAAAATATGGTTAAACTGAAAAACGCATCAACCCAAACCATGCTTCGCCCTAATAAGCTGAAATAGTTAAATAATGAGTAGAGATATGATAAAAAAAAATATAGGAAATTCTATATGGTGACCCTCTGTTTTTGCAAATTTTTTATAGTAGACGCTTTTATTTTGGACTCCTTTTGGTAACCCTCAACTTATTATTTTTATTTTCTATAACCTTTTTTTATTAAAAATATTATTTTTTTAATTACAAACCTGTTTTAATAAGAGTAATTATTAATATAAATTAGACTAACAATAACAATAATATTTAAAAAAATGGTTAAATAATGAAGGGAGCTAAACTGAACTGATTTAAGCTGAAATGGACTAAAGTGAATATAAGCTGGAGAGAACAAGTCCTTAATATCTTCAATTAAGTAAAATTATAAATTTACTTTTCTACAAGTACCCATTGAATTGAATCTAATGAGATCCCACGTAATTTTGTCCAAAGTTATACAAAACAGGGTAAATGAAATTATAGATAGTACAAAATTAAAATGTTGCAAGTAAAAAAATAGAGGAAATATGACAAATTTTTAGTTTCGACATGAAAAACTAGAGAGAAGATGAAGAAATGCAAATAAAAGGGGCAGGTGATGGGAGTGAGGATCCTCTCCAGTGATTTACCTAAATTACACCAAGGGTTGGGGGTGATTTGGAGATTCCGGCCCAAGTTTATCCTCTCCCCATAGTGTAAATAAAAGTAATGGACATCCATTGCAATGGAGAAGATCCTGACTCGGGTGATGAGAGGCTGTAAAAAGGAAAGGGGCCAAAGGTGTTATTCCTCCCTTTTAAGAAGGAAAACGTCTTTCACTCTTGAACTAGTTACCACTGGTTGAAAAACTAATTTCCATTCTTTGAAAAGAAAATAAATAAAAAAATTGAAAAACTATTTTTTCAAAATATGCACGCAATGTATGCAAATGTATTTAAGAAATATTATTAGTGAAATACTTAATAATCTAATCAGTGAAGCACTTAAAGTGTTTTTTTTTTCTTCTTTTTTTGATGTCCCCTCATACAATTATTTGGTAAGATATGATCCTTTCATCTTTAACGCAGGTAATTACCAATGCATAAATAAAAATATTGAAAAAAAATGTGCTCAACAGATTATTAAAATTTATAGTATGGAATACAAATAATATCTTATTGGAGTTACTGATGATGCATAAATTCTTCACCATGCGACACATTACACTTAGAATTAACCGTAAGTTACCATTTGAAACATGTTAGAAAAAAAAGACATAACAATGAAATATGTCGTGAGATAGGTCATTTGGTAAAAACATCTCTTCGAATCTTAAAATGTTTAAGAATCGGTTTTTATCCTATTTTTAAAGCTCTTTAGAGCCTGTTCTCCCTACCTTATTTTCAGTTCAGTGCAGTTCAGCTCAGTTCAATTCAATTCAGTTCAGCTCAGTTCAGCTCAAAAGTTTAGATGTCTTATATGCCGAAGAGAATAGACCTTAGACTGTATACACCAAAAGAATTCAACCAGTAATCATACATAGACAGACCGACTAGTAGTACATTGGGATATAGCGGTACGCCAAATCTTTTTTAAAAAATTGAAAAAAGAGAAAAAGAGACCGGTTGTGCTAAAAACACAATTTCTTAAGATGAAAAACCGATCGATAAAATAATTTTTTATTTCTCTATTGACGGGTTAAATAATAAATACTAGTAAATATCCACGGGTAATGGTAGTGTTGTTCCTACTTCCTACATAGCCTGCACAACAGTTGCGGTTAACGCTAAAACAGTAAAATTTAACCCAAAAAACGAACCAAGGTTAGGACTTAGGTGGTAGGCTTGTTAATGGAATATCAGGAGAAAAAAAGTCATAAATATTCTTTTCCTACTTTGGTTCAATCACCTACCGGCATTAGTACTAAAATAACTCCGCTCACACAATTTTTCTAAAAATAAACACAATGTTAAGGGTCGTTATTTCAACTTATTTTCAGATCTTATCAGATAAAATGAGTTCAAATATGTTAAAGATAAGTTACAAATAAGGTTCAAACAAGTGTCAATAAGTTCTAATAAGTTTAGATAAGAAAAAATGAGTTGGAATAAGGAATTATAAGTTGAAAAAACAGATCCTAAGCTTGTATTTTCATGCATGTCCTTGAAAGAAAATACAAAAGTCTTACATGATAGTTTTTCTCATTTTAAATAAACAAACAAAAGTCATGCAGGTTATCATACAGAATATGGGTCTAGAGTCTCCAACCAATAAAACCTATGTTTAATATGTTAGTTATACAACCAACTCGGCTAGGCAAAACTACTAGTTCTGTGCAAAACAATTTTTATTTTGAATCATGGGGGAGGCCATGGCCATTGCCTGTCCCCTTTGATTCCACCCCGATCCTTCACCCAAGTGTATTATTTTGCTCATTTGAAAACTCTCTTATATTGTGATCTTAGCTCATTTAGAATTTCACAAATAATTAATGAGCAAAAATTAACCTCGAGAGTCGGATACTCATCCGACACCCTAATATATGATAAAAGAATTATAGCATCTCATGAAAAAAAAAATTGATATTAAGTTGAAAACTAGAAGTGCTAATACACTTACGGAATACGAGGGTACATTATACAAAAATATTAAAAAACTCATACTACGTATCTCCCTTATCCTTTTCTCCTATTGACGGTTTGTCTAACTTGTAAATAACTTACTAGCGCCTTAACATGTAAGAGACTCTTGACCATTAATTCTTTTACTTACCTTCTTAACGAGAAGAAAAGGTATATATGTGAATTTCTAGTGACAACTAATAAACCATGATGCATAATAATTATATAAAACACGCCCGATCCATTTCTCACAAGCCTTTTATTTATTATTATCTAATAAATGAGATTTGGGGAGATAATACCAAGTACAAAAATTATTTTTTCCTTTGAAATGTAACATAAACAATATCCATAATATGTAGAAAATGTTACATATATATCATGAAATTAAAGAATCTCTAAAACTTTGAAAACCTACAAACCCTAGCTTCAGAATACAGAAAACCTGGCTTGCATAAATAACCTTCAGATGGACTACAATGTCTATCTTCTGAGCAAATACACAACCCTTCCAAAGCACATCCATCCTCTTTTTCTTTCTCTTTTCCATACAATATTTCATCTGACCATTCACTAGAAAAGATGCCTTGAGGGTCAAGTTGCTTCTTTGCATCCATAAATTTACTCCAATTTGGGTATTTCTTAGGCACACCTAAGAATGCCAAATTTCGATTTTTAGCCCAATGTGGCTTAGCTCCATGCTTGAAAAATGCCATTTGCTCAATCTCTTCAACCACATCTTGGTTCAATCTCGGAATGTTTGGATCACTTGCGCGAAAATAATTGAAATCAACAACAATTGAATCCTCGGATTGTCCTAGATATGCATCCGATGCCTTGATAAAACGGACTAAAAAGCCGTTGTATATATCAATGCCACACAGTTTTTGTGGACTAATTAGGTCTCTTAGTGTCTTCACATCTTTAATGAAATCGCGAAACTTTGAAGGAGAGAAAATCGCGGTGGACTCGTAGAAGGAGAGGCCGTTGATTCTAGGGTCCCAACCACAAGTAAGGTCTATTCTTATAGGAGAAGAGTATAAACATGAACCAGATGTTTGCATCTTGGCTTGAGTGCCTATAACTGGAAAACTTGTGAAGAGTAATTTGTTGTTTTTCAATCCATTTGCTATGAGTTTCTTGTATGCCATGAATGTTGTTGCCATTGAGCATTTGCCTTTCTCATCTTTACTACTTTCAAATTTTTTCTCTACATGCATGTAACACAAAATTTGGAACAACATAAGTATCATCTGTCTCAATTATAGTAAGAAAATCAAGTTGGATGCAAAATCTAAGGGAACGTTCAACATTGACGTCAGTTTCTAGTTTGTGATTTTGATATTTTAAAACCTATAAAATATGTTGTACAACGAACTTATAACTAGTCATGATTATACTAAGTCTGTCATTTTCATATATTTAATTTTTAGTTTTCCAAAAACTAACAATCAAAGAAAACAGTGTAGAATAGTCAATATGTGAGGAATCATTACTAATTTTGACCGCTAAACCCAAACATGCCTCATGAATATCGATTTTTATCACTTAGCCACGTTGTTGCTTAGTAAAAATCAGCCAAAACAATTTCAATTGTAAAATTTAGATGGAGATAACAGGGCCCAGAAAGAGTTCAAGCTAGTTGGGCATGGGCCAGCCAGCATGAGGGTCGGATCGGCATGTCACAAGTTACGGTCGATCCGACACAAGCTTGATAGCTTGGCGGTTGGCTGACAAGGTCGTAGGCTGTTTAGGGGTACCATTTTCAACATGAGAACGACGGGCCAATTTCTTTGTTGGCTCGATCTTTTTTTAACCAAAAACGTAAAAAACTAGCTTTTTAAAGCGTGGCCCTTTGTAATGAGGCACAATCTTTTGAAAGTTTGGTATGAGCATGATACCGCAAAAACTTTTTTTGATTCGATCCAAATTCGACCCAATACGAACTAGGCTCACTGTTCTAACGTATGGGCAAGCTCAGCACGTTTCTTGCTCAGCTAGTCAGTTCTAGTTTGAAGCATATTGAGACTTATTAATTTTCTATTACTACAAATTTTCCCTTCATAAACACGTTGCTTCGTTACAAAAGCATGCAACTTTATTTGTTCTTACTTTTTGGTCCAACCTACCCACCCCCCACCACTCAAGTAAGTAAACTAGGGCTCAATGAAAAGGGGCAAAACAGTAGTACGTATAACTTTTTTTAAAAAGTGTCGAAACTTCAACAGTTATAGTAGTAGCTTTGAAGATATTTGCTTGCTTCTCTATTTTACTGGATAAAACGTACTGAGTGATACGTTTTATTATAATGTTAGACCGTGTATTATAATGTCTCAGCCAGCAGCCCCCTTCATGATTAACTTTTTTCCGCTAAATATGAACATTTTCCACAAACAAAAAGTTAAAAATGGATAATAAAATGGAAACATTAGGTCAATAATTTCGAGACAATCTATTTTTAGTCGATAATTACAAGGGTGAGCAGAAAAGTTGGGTATCCGATTCCAGACCCAGAACCGGTTGGAACCTGTGGTTCCGAAATTGGAACTGGAACTGTCGGGACTGGGTCTGGGTATCAAATATTAGGAACCGGTTAGAACTGGGTCCAATTCCGAATATTGAAATTATAGACTCAGTACCCACTGGGTACCCGGTTCAACCGTTTCCAAGACTGAATTTTTTTGAGATGAATGCATATATAATGTATGCTTATGACTTGAAGGTTTTTAAGACTAACTTATCAGTGGAAATATCAAATTATGTTATATATGATGCTTATATTTAGCTAAACAAGAAAAATATAGCTTTTGAATGCAACTGGGTAGCGGATACCCGGTAATGGAACCGGCCAAATAGACCAAATAACAATCACTTTTGCGGAATTGGGTACCCGGTCAAGGAACCGGTCCCGGTTGGTTCCGGTTCCAATTCCAAAAAGAACCGGAACCGGAACCGGTCCAACCGGTTCCGGTTCCAGGTTCTAGGTACCTGGTCCAACCGGTTCCGAGCAATATGATCGGGTACCGGGTTGTGCTCACCCCTAGATAATTATACTATCTGGTCGATAATCATTGCCCTAAACTTATGATTAGCTTTGTAACATGTAGGTCTAGAGTTGTTAGTTAACTATACAAAATAGAGTTGGATTTCTTAATATAATGATAAGAGTAGTTAGTTACACAAAGAACCTATAACAATAATTTTTTCCTTTTTATTATTTTATTTGTTCTCATTTGTGTTGTAGAAGTCATCCTAGCCCTTGAACATAGTGTGTGTGACTAAGATTAACCAAACTCTATTCTATAGAGTTAACTAACAACTCTAGAGGATCCCATCCGGGTAGAGCAAAGTGTTGCAAGAATTATGGAACGGCTTATGCATGCATTTGTAAGCGATAATAAAGCAAAACTACTTCTAACAACACGAAGGAGCTAGCCCTTAGTCCTTAGGCCCTAGGTCTTTTCCCCAACGAAGGACTAACTTAACAGTAGATTCAAACAACTTAGGGCCTGTTTAGCTTTATTGAAAACAACTGAATTGAACTGAACGGAACTGAACTGATTGGAGCAGAACTGAATTGATTGGAGCTGAACTGAACTGAATTGAATTGAATTGAATTAAATTAAATTGAATTTAATAAATATATAAATAATATTTAAACAATAATAATATGAATATTAAATAATAATTATGATGATTGATAATAATAATGAATAATTATTAATGAATAATAATTGTATGTTGGATATTTTTAAATGATAATTATAAATAAAAAATATTAATAATCATAAATTAATAATAATAATAATAATGATTAATGATTATAATGATAATTAATAACATTTATTTTATAGTCTTTGTATTAATATATTAATACCTGATGATGATTATATAATAACACTAATATCTAATAATTAAATTAATATTACTATTTTAATAATTAGATTTAATTATATATTAATATTTAGTAATAAAAAAATTATGATTGGGGCGGACCATGCAAAATTACATCATAAACCGTTTTGACGTGATTTGATTGGATTATGGGATGAAAACGTGGGTTTATTTGTGCTTTTAACCTAAACCATGTTCCTTCCTAATGATAATAGTATTAATAATGAATAAAGCTATAATAAAAAAATAATATATACAGATAATAATAATAATACTTAATAATAATGATATGAAAATAAATAATAATAATAAGAGAAATTAGATCAACATAATAATATTTAACAAAATGGTTATAACTGAACTGAACTAATTAGAGCTGAGCTGAGCTGAACTGAACTAAACTAAACTAATATTAAGCTGAAATGAACAGGCCCTTAGCTTACTCATTATTATAATTTATACCGACTGAATTTAAAAAGGGAGTTAGAAAATTACCCATTGATCTTGTTGCTGCAGATACTAAAACAGATTGTGACTGAAATCCAAGAAAATCATTGATTCCATTTCCAGATGTATTAAGAGGAACTCTATTATCATATCTGTACACGGCCGTGTGCTTTGATGGATACCACGTTATATCTCCAAATTCATATTTTTGGGCATGGTTTATATACTGGTCTTCAATTTCATCATCATTTGTAAAATTATACGTTATGCTTCTCTTAAATGCTGGCTCCAGCGACAACTTTACCTAATCATCATAATTAACCATAATTGATAATAGACTTCCCACACGTATAGGAACAAACTTTAAAGTACTTTTAACACTTTTGAGTTGCCATTTTTTATATCATCTTTCATTGTTTAATTTGGTGGGTCTAAATCTATCTTATTTTACAACTATGAGGTTATTGCTTATTTTGGTCTTATGGTGAAATCAACGAAGTTTTAGTTTATTATGGGTTGAAATCATGAATTATAAAGCACGAACTTTGATATGTGAGATGTTCCTGTTTTCATTCTAAGTTTTCTTCTCCAAATTCTTAGGACTTCATGTGTTGATGAAACGCGAAAATGACTGAGACTGTAGGTTTTTCTTATTTGAAAGGGTTTTTAATTTTTAATTTCCAACTTTACATAAGGAATGACGTGACGATGATCATGCATCATGCAACTATTGTTTGGTGAAGAATTGAAGATTATAACACATTTCATATTATGACGAATAATAGTATGACTAGAAAATTGAACAAATATCTAATGTTATGAGCATGCTATGATGAATTGATGATGATTCTACAACTACAATTGAAAAGGACTTTACTTCTTGACTCATCTAGAACTACTAAAACAACTATCTAATTTATGCATTATTTTCCTTTCTGATTGCACAATATTTATGTTTTCTTTTATCACAAAGGACAATAATAAAGACGGTATTTAATTTTAGACCTTAACTACTGTTCCTACGAGACCTTAACAACTAAATTAGTTGCATACACTATCGACATAATATATGTAATCTTCTCTATAATAACATTGGTGGTTTTTTCAGAAGTGTCAAGCAACAAACAGTCATCTAATTAATTACTTAGAATTAGGAGAAAGATGAAGTGCACAATAATTTCAAGTTACACAATAAGTAATTCCAAAAAACAAGCATGTTATATGAAATAGTAAAGAATTTCACATGCCTTAGAGATGACTCCAAGAACACCCAAAGACACCTTAGCAGCCTTAAAGAGAGGGTCATTACCCTCTAATCTAAGGACTTTAGCATACATTTCAGACTCCTTCCCAGGAACCACAAGGCTAATACCAACAACATAATCATGGACCGCTCCGCCCTTCCCCCACCACGAGCTCCCATGAGCTCCGGTGCTTATGAGGCCCGCGACAGTCACCCCTTCCCAGTAGGGTGCCGCGACTAAGCTCAATGCGGCACCCTCTACCTTGTTGATCAAGTCTCTCAGACTAACCCCTGCATCAACTGTTACCACCATGTTTTTCACATCAATTTCGATCCCGGAATTGTATAGTTCAGTGCTTATTAGCAGTGTCTTGTTTGTTTGACTACTTGGACATGCCAGTTTTGGTATGGTGTGTGAAAATTTGGTCACCACTTTTACCTGTTACACATCACTACATCAGATCACAAGTTATTCAAAAGAAACAGGCAGTAAAATCAATAGTTAACCCGCTTTTTTACCTAACTTAATACTGTAGTAGACTACCCATTAAAAAATATACACATTAATTAAGTGGAATACAACCTATCAATAAATAATTTTTTTTAGTGTTAATGCTTAGTGGATTTTTTGTCAATGAACGGAATTATTTTTTTTCTTGAAATGCTGAAATTAATTTCATTAAATTGAACTTACTTTTACAAGATTATCTTTGTTTTATTTTCTTTAATACAGTTTTAAAAATTTTAATTAAAATAATTTTTAAATATCTCTATTCTATAAGTGAAGAGTAGGGGACATCAAAAATCAATATTTATCTTTTTTTAATTCCTAATTAAATGGAACAACTTTCTCCATAATTAATTGTTTTCACATTTTAAATTTTGAAAAAAATATTTAAAACACCCTAAACAAACTTATATATTTATGCACAATTTTACATGATTTTGCACACATTGCGTGCATATATGACTAATATATTAGTATTGTGACGTCAATGCACAAGGTCATTTCTCTCTATAAAAAAGAATTTCCCCTGTAAAAAGCTACTTAAGCTATCAATAAAATTTGATAACACCGCCAAAAAAAATTGAGCAAGGTGTTTACGTGTAACATACTCCCTCTATTACTTGACATCGTATAACTTTAACTGTTAATATTTCTAGTTATAAATAAGCAAAATTATAAATTATTAATATTTAAAAAAGATATATATATTGAGAGATTTGAGACACACGTATTATGTTTTTACGAACGAATCTTAGTATATAGTTAAATAGTGTAATAGTATAAAGTGTGTAGATTAACTTCTGATTTTATCAATTTTTTAAATTTTATGCATAAAAAATATTTAAATAGTAAATAATAGCACCCAATTTGTTGGATCAATATATTTTGATAAATTATAAATAGGATATTAGAAAAATGATCTTATTATAATACCTTTACATTATTTTTTTTTGTTTTTGCCTACAAAAAAAATTAGGTGATTTCATTACAAAAAAAACAAAATTCTAGACTAACCTAGGATTATTAAAGCAAAAGGTTTCTATCATATCCAAAAAATAATAGCAAATGGTCGAATAGTATGTACCTTGAGATTATTCTTGGTAGCATTAGCGACCGCTAGTCTAAGCTGTTCTTCTGTAGTTGGGTAGCTAATTGTAGGAGAGATGCAAGCTTTTCTGTCACCCCATACACCATAGCCATTGTTGAGGGTGCATAAATTACCCTTACAATTTACAGGGTTTGGTGGGGGTTTGGCATGGAGGTTTTGTGAGAAGAGAGAGATAATTAGGGAGCAAATAATTGTGATTAAGGTAAGAAAGTGAAAAAGATTATTTCCCATTTTGACTTTTTGAGAGGAAGCTTGTTTTGATGTTGATGTTGATGATGATGTTAGAGAGACTAAAATTTTGTTTGTGGGAGACAAGAATGAATATTTATATTACTATGAAATTGGTGGGACCATTAGTGGAGAATTTATACAATTTTCTTCTTAAAATAAGGGATTTTTTTGTTTTTTTTGAAGGAGGGATTTTTGGGGTTTTAGTATATTGTTAGTTGAGGTGATAAAGAGAAGATTGCTTTGCCTTTTGGCATAATGATTTTTTGACTTGTAGCAAAAGGTCATCTTATGCTAGCTATTGAAACAAGGATGAGATTGAAGAAGATGTAAGTTAAAGTTTGGAGAGGTAGCCTTATTAAATAATCTCATGAGATTGAATAAATAAGGATTGAGCATGGATCAAATATTTGAAATGGAAAATAATAATATTAGTATTTGATATGAAAGTTTTGCTCCTTTTTATTGGATGCATGTGTTACTTTTTTCTCTGTCCATCCTCTTTTATTCTCTTATTTCCACTTAGCAAAATTTCAGATCAATTATGGCAATTGTGACACTTTTTAATTGTTGAAATGGGTAAACTTTCAAATTGGGATATGGGAAAGAAACTTTCAAAGTTTGGGATAATTTATAGGTAAAGCAAATTTGAGATTGATAGGAAATTAGTTTACTTTTTAAAGAATAAATAAATTTGAAATCTAAAAAAATGGACACCTAATACGTTTACCTTATTTTAATTTAGATGATTTGACATAAATAGAAATAAATCATCCTTAAAAGATAAATATCAAGTGCTACTTCATCTAACTTAATAATATGAAGAGGGTACAACCCTTGTTTTCTCATTGGAGATGAATTGTACACCAACTTAATTAAAGGTGATATTTTACACCAAGTTGTGCTCTCATTCTCTTCCTATGTGTGTATATGAGCATTTAAGATAAGAGACTTATTAGTTATTACCCACCTACAAGAGGTGAGTAGCATTTCAAAAAGTTAAGAGACTTATTAAAGAAAAAAAAATTAGACCCGAACATAAAATAGAAATAATGTCATGTTATGTAGTCTTGTTTTTATTATTGTTTGATAATAAAATATTATAATTTACATTATTATTAGATATTAATCATATTAATATCATAATTATCAAAATAACATAATTCAATGGTTATTATCATTATCAAATTTTTTATTTTGTATTTATTAATAGGCAAAATTGCGAGAAACTACCTTTTACAACATTTTTTTTGCGAAAAACTACCTTTAAAATTTTTTTTGCGAAAAATTACCTTTTATCAAAAAAAAATTGTGAGAAACTACCAATTGACGTGAGCTGTTAGTTTGACTTGGTTTGACCGTTAGTAGTCTCACGTGCAATAACCCATTTTGCCTCCAATTCTTTTTCATTTTCCCTCCTTTTGCTTTTCACCTTCTCCCCCTTTACAAACCCTATTCCTTCTACATTTCAATGAAGCAGCCCAATTGTTTTTCATTTTAACATGTAAATAAAAATCCCCTCTTTAATTCAATTATTTTTCAACTATTTAAATTGGAGTAAAACTATTATTTTTCATAATCTCAGTTTTTCCTCTAAGAAGAATACAATACATCTCCATCTTTACTAATAAAAAAACACAATCTCGAAAAGAATTGTGCTAGCAGTTATGGTGAATATGTTTGTTCCAAGTGAAAAAAATAATAATAAGCAAGACAACTTGGCCCCTCCTCATCACAACTTCCGTTGTGCAAAAAATAGTAATCATATGGGTTATTGCACGTGAGACTACTAACGGTCAAACCAAGTCAAACTAACATCTCACGTCAATTGGTAGTTTCTCACAATTTTTTTTTGATAAAAGGTAGTTTTTCGCAAAAAAAAATTTAAAAGGTAGTTTCTCGCAAAAAAGTTGTTGTAAAAGGTAGTTTCTCGCAATTTTGCCTTAATAATATTAATTTTAGCAATATAATATAAAAACCCCTCTACTTTTGGATAGAGAAATCCTAATTAAGAAGCTATAAAAAGTAGTTTGCGTAAATAAACATCGTTTCGTTGTTTGAATTCTATATAAATTATCTATCTATCTGTTACTATATTCGAACAAAGCCCATAAACAATACATGTCACTTTTTCGTTAAATATTTTACCGCTTAAGACATTTGTTATTTTTGTTTCTTAATAAAGAATATGCTAGTTGATTGTTACTATATTATGAAATTTTGATTGATACATATCTCAAAGACTTAGTTGATTGTAAAATATCGAAAACAGGAATAAAGATTAAAAAAAATTATTCCTTTATCACAACTATAAACCTATATTTTATAAATAATTGTGTACATTAATTATGTACAACGTACTCATGTAGAAGATTAGTATGTGAAAAAGCGTTTTACGAATTGCAATTTGCTACGTGACGCCTGTCATATGTGGACATGTCGTCACTATCCATATTACATAAATCTGACACTGTTTTTCACATTATTATCCAAAAAAACATAAAATGAGATTTGATCTATTGACCTAGACTTTTTTGTATCACAACCTTCTTCACCAGTTTCGTGCCACCTTCTTTTTTGTTATTGTAAATTTGTTTTCAAAAAATACTTTCAATAAGTAGACCATTAGCCACCAATTATACACCTTATATTTTGGGCTTAGCCCCCACTCCTATGACATAACTAATGTTAACAAAGTATAGCAAAAAAACACAAAAATTAAAATTCATATTCATGAATATATTAACACTTTGTTATTCAACTTTTCTTTTACATCAGATTATTCAACTTTTTATAGTTCAATCTTTAGTAACACTAAGTTTTTTTTCAACTCTCTTTACTTATTCTTACATAAAGATTTCCAAGAAGATAAAATAAAAATAATTAATACATGTATATTTTGATTATAAATTGTCTGAGTACAAATTATTCCTTTCACAAACCTTATTCAACAAATAGAAAATTTTATTTCATGCGCATAAAATTTAAAATTTATAGAATTACGTAAAATTATAGAATTAACTATAAGTTATAGGCCTATAGCTTAATCAAGTCACATACTTTTAGAAATAGTATTTTTGATTGTTGTCTTGTTGTTTGATGGTTAATTTTCATTTTAATTATATATATATAAGGTGAACAAATAATAAGCAACTAAATTTAATATCAAACTATAGCATAAATTGATAGTTCAATAATTTAACTAAAAATTATATTAAATTATTTGAAATTACGCTAATCATCACACGGGACAACAACTAATGGTAAGTAAAAATACATAAAACTGATTCCAAATACCTTGTTTGACTAATAACTAGTTTTTTTGACCCAGGCGATGCCCTGGGAAAATTTTTGTATTATCTTTCGTATATTGTTTTCCTTTTTTTATATAAAGTATAGAGATAGGATAAGGTAGAAATAAGGGAAGAATTGGAATGAACAAACAAATTACAAATTGAAAAGGGATTGTAATAAGAGTTTTTTTTCTTTAATATAAATTGTAAAAATAAAATAACGTAGAATATTTAATGTGAAATTAGATTGAATAACTAAAGCATACACGCATTAGAGAAAAAGTTTGAGGAGCTTATTTTTCTCATAACAAAAATTAAGGTGATGGGATACATAACTTAAAAGCAAAAGTAGATCACAAAAAGAGGTGTAGCCTAGTGGAAAAGTCTTAGAATTCTACTTGATAGGTCACACGTTCAAATCTTGTTGTCTACATTTTGTAGGCATTTTCATATTCTGCGCAATAAATAACATGGAGTGACACGTGTCAGATGACAATACTTGCTTACGCGTTTTAATATATATATATAGATAGATGGTAATATAATGAGAATAAATCTTTATCCGTATCCTTACTCTATACAAAAAGGGATCGGAGTTTAGAGTCTTTAGACAAAGGGAAGTTGAGTTTTGCAGTAGTTTTTAAAATTTTGATTTTTCTCTTTTATTTTCCTTATTTACATATTATATATCTTCTCATTTATATTTTTGCATAATTCTCCTTTTATATTTATATTTACATATTGCCCATGTTTAAGTGCTTGTTCCCCCTTACCTTATCTTGCTCATATTATATTTTACTTACTTTCAAGAGCAACATAGAGGCCTTGCTGTTAAAGACATTTAACCTTGTAGTAATTTTGATGATTCTCAATTCTTCCTTCCTTTTCACTTTATTTGTAGGTGAGAACTTGTATATAGTGGGAAAAAAAAGATGATATACAAATTAAATAATTAAATATGATGTATTTAAAAAAAATTGAAAAAACACCTCGTCTAATAGAATGTGACCTTTCATGTTTGGTTGGATGGTGTAATTATATGTCAGTTTTGTTTCTAATCCTTTTCCACATTAAATAATTTGTTCTTTTCAACTTATTTTTACTTAACAGAACTTATTACAACATATTTAAACCTTATTGTGAAAGGGAAAACCTTATTTTTACTTATTTTAGTGAACTGAACTTATGTTAACTTATCTAAAGTTATTTTTTCTGATAAATATATTGAAAATATGTTAAAAAAGAACGAGCATTAAGATAACTTTTTTTTGGTAGAATAAAAAACTTAGGAGACCCTTCTGTCAAGGGTAAAAGCCTTAAAATAACATATTGGGCTTTGAACTCTCCTTTCCTCTATTTATTCCCGATAAACAAACAGCCCGTAATATCTTATTCTTGCTTTACCTTTACCTAGAAGCACATGGCATTCTTTGAGAGATTGGAGCAAGTTATAGAAGTATTGATTTAACACCAGAAAAGGGGAAATGTGAAACACAACACAAGTTGATAAGGCATAGCAAGTTCCTACTTTGGGCCCATTACTTTTGGAATTGGTTTGAAACCTTCGTTAGATCCGATCCATACATTAATTGAATTTGGGTCTACCACCTTATGGCTTACTACATCAAGAGCTTAATATTGTTGGAGGACATTGATTCTTCGGTAACTCATCAACATCATCCTCAAATCACTAATCAATCCAAGTAGGTCATTTAATCTTCATTATATTTTTGTTAGACGGCTCTAATAGTAATATAGCGGCCTTGGGCTTAGTCACAACTCATAACTTTTGACTAAATTTAGCTGAAGTGAACTGAAAGTAATAGTAAAAATGTTAGGATAAAAGTATTGTCAAGAGCTGAACTGAAATGACCTGAACTGAACGAAATGAAAAGAAGCTGAAGAGAACAGGCCCAAATTATCTGATTTCTCACGTGCGCATCTGGCCGTAGAAAATGAATTGTGCCTTATTATCGAACCCCAAATTCAAACTACATCCGAAAATTATGGGAAAAATTGCTTCTTATAATGAAATCTTTTGACGATTCGCAAATAATAAATCAACCTTTTGATTATTCCTGGATAAAGCAACCTTTATACCTCATTTATTTTGAGTAAATCGAAATCGGTTGCAACCTTAAAAATGGGTAAAATGGCACATGTGTCACCTAATAATTGATTTCAATAAATAATTTTTTTAAAAAAAAAACATAAACCCCCCACCCCCACCCCACAACACCGTCTTCCCCATCCACAGAAGCCGCCGGTGAAGGGTAGGGAAAAGGAGAGCTGCAGCGGCGGTGGTTCACCTACTGGCGTTGAGGTTGTGTAGGCGGTGGGCATGGAGAGCGAAGGCGACAGAGAGAAAAGACGACTTGCGTGTGGTCGTTGGGGTTACGGGCGGAGAAACAAGAGGATCAGAGGAGGTCAGTTGGGTGGTGTCAGGCGGTGGTGCTGGCTGCGTTTATGTGGTGGCTGCGAAGGGGATAGAGGTAGTGCGGGTGGTGTGAAGACAGAGCAGGGGCTGCGAGTGGGCGGTGTTTTCCGGCGAGCATAAAGGACGATTTTTTTTTGAAATAAGCTCTATAATACTCTTTCTGTGTCTTTTTGTTTGTCCTACTTTGGCCACGAGAAGAATGAGGGCGGATTGGATGCCTCAAATAGCTGAAGGAAAAGGGATGGTTTTGGCTGCCAGGCTGGGTAGAAAATTCGAGTTACATGATGTGATTTTAGAGTTTGATTGCCATATGATAATTACTCGGCTAACTAAGGCGAAGTTCTGTCTTTCCGACCTAGATAATATTTTTGAGGATGTAATGTTTCATAGTTCTAGTTTTGATCACTTTGTTTTGCTCATGTAGGAAGGGATGGGAATATTGTTGCCCATAACTTAGCTAGGCTAGTGTCGTTCGGTATTGAACAATATTCAGAGCGTCATTGCCCTTCGGAGGTGACTCCTTATGTATTAATGGACTCGTTGTCCCTTGTTTAATGATATTGCACTTGCCTTTCAAACAAAAAAAAAGTCTCACCTAATTGGTCAGAGTATGACAAACAAAAAGAAACGGATCTATTGCCAAAATGGCAATAAGTAGTATATAAAGTTGATGTTATTTTTGGTACAAGTAGAACACATACATCGATTGTTAATTGATTTGGTTAGACATGGAGTACTATCTAAGAATAGGACTATGGCTGTTTAAGGTCCTTAGCCCCTCATTAGCAATTAAAGTTAAACAAAAAAACTACTAGTTAGGTATACTAGCAATAGGCACTAGGCAAGTAGGCAGTACCACTTCCCAGTTCCCATCCGGTGATTCATAGAGTTCAAATTTTTTTGGAAACTAATTATAGCTTGTGTAAAAAAACAAAAAATTATAATAAACATAGACATTGTCAAAAACTGTCATTGAATTACAAGCCTTTTTTGCATTGACTTCGGATTTCTACTTTTATTTTTGCACTACATAATCAACAACTATATCGAGTATGGTCGTATAGGCAAACAACCACATAAACAGCTGGTTAAACCAGCTAAGTAAAACAATTAACAAGCGCCAACAACAACTAATAATTGTGAAACATGCACACTGATATGTCAGCCAAACAAAGTGGGTGTCAACAATTGCATATAAGATGTTTTGAAATCTTCACCCTTTAGATGACAAAATGTGACCACTCTCATATTGCCAAACTTCCTTTCATAGCATGAAACAGAAAGTGCAAGTATTTGTAAAAGTTGAGTTATTTCCTAGAAATTTACCCAAAACGAAGTGGGCAATTAATCCCACTTTCCTAGTGAGCAAATAGGTACAAAGGATGCAAAATTGGCAGACAAAAGTAGACCAGAGCTTAGTTTGAGCTTTCAGAAATTGCCCAATTTTGAGCCTTGAAGGAATCTTGATGGAGCTCTCTTAAATTTGTAGGCCTTTGAACTGTTATTATCATCTTTTTGGCTTTATGTCACCCAATATCTGACATATGCTCACTACAGTAGTTTCCAGTACATGATCTTTTTCCTTTGATTAACCCCCATACTCAACCCCACAACATGTGATCATTTTAATCTTATGTTTTAATGTTATGGTGGTTGAAATGACTCCACCCTAGTGATTTTGATGGTGGTATTGGACTACTGGTGGTGGGCCGATAACGATGGTGGTTATAGTTGTGAATTGTGATGTGATATGGTTCATATCCGATCACAATCATCCTACATTATTCTTTGTTTTGTTCGTAGTCGTTTATAATTTTTAGTTATTTAAAATTTCAAGAACAAGTTTTAAGAGAGTTGCATGAGTTATTTTTTGGCATCTTTGAAAATTCAATGGCGAAACTCCAGAATTTTCAAATTAAAGTGAGTGCAATATATTAAATTGTCAAAAATATACTGTATATAATATTTTCGGCAGGGTCGATGCTTCCTTCAAGCTCGATTTGCCACTGTGGAATATACTTCCTTTGTAAAGTTCTTCCTACTTTTTTTTAAAAAGTTTTTTCCTACTTTTCATTTTATCAGTTTTCTAGATATCTTCTTACTTGTTTATTCTTTGGATAAGTTTTTTATTCACTTTCTACCCTATTTTACCCTACTTATTAGACCCACGTCCCACATAATTCTGCAATCGCTTGCAACTATATTCTTTCTACCATTTAAATATTAAAAAAAAAAACTCACTTTTACATTATCACTATCATTCTTGTCTTAGTTTTAAAAGACTAACAGAGAAGAAATAGGATATTTTCAGAACTAATGCAAGAAAAGTAAACAAATAGTGATACGAGAATATAAATTTTTGTAATTTGAGTTGTGTCCAAATTCCAACTATTGCGTGTGTTTATTGTCGATCAAGATTTATAGGTGGCTTGACATAGAATATTTTCCGAGTTACAAAACTCTAACAAATCAAAAGCACGAATCACTAATGCGACCTACAATATAGTAGTTTGAATAGGGACAAACACAATATGTCAATAGACTGACATTAGCCTCTACTCTCATTCTTTTACATGCATGACGAATACTTTTCATAGTTTGCTCATCTAGGATTTGAATAGACAAGTGCAAGTTCCATGCATGGGTCTCGTCTCTCTACTCGACTCTATATCTTTTGTTTGCCTGCTCCCTCTGGTTCTAGTCATTCTCCCGCCTTTGTTTCTCTTGATTTCCGATAATGAATTTTGACTGTATTTTTCACTTATTGTGTACTTCATCTGTTTTTATTTAATAAAGATATTTATATTTTCAATGCAGATTTTTTATCGTGAATATTTCTAATTACTCTTGAGTAAAAATTATGAAAAGTTATTATTAAAAAATTACACATTAAGATGAATCAAACAAGATTTCACCTAACTATGTTTTTCCTTATGTACCACCTCTGTTTCTTTTTGTTTGTCATACTCTGACCAAAAAGCTCTCACATATTCGGTCAAAGTAGGACAAATAAACAAAAAAGGAGGGAGTATATATAACATAGGATGGTCAAAGAGTAAAATGTGAATAGTGATAAAAGTCAAATATGCCTATTGAATAAAAACGGAGGGAATATTTGTTAAAATTTACTTTTACGAAAGTTCTTTGATAGAACTCGAGCTAAATAATTGTCATATACTTCTATATGAAGATATTGAACATATTGAATATCTAAGATAAATTAGTTTAAATATCTAAGATATTGAAGATCAAAGTTTTTCAAATTTGATCACAAAAGTTATACTCCTATATGAAGAACAAAGAGTAGCAATGGGGGTATACAATATTTAGAGAAGTATGCAATATCAATTTTGTATTAGCCCAATTTCGACCATAAAATTGTAACATTGCAAGAAGTTATGTCTCCAAGTTGTTGGATCAGAAAAGTGCTCATAGGTCTATTCTTCTTAATTTATTTTTGCTTACTTTAAACTATCAGAACTTATTTTTGTTTATATGAATTTGTTAGAATTATTGAAATGTATTCAAACTTTATTTGTAAAAGGGTCAAACTTTATTTTGTTTTGAATTGAATTTATCTGAATTTTTTTTTTAATAAGGATCGAAAATAAATTGAAAAGAACGGAGCCTAATTTAATATGCCTTAGTCACACAGATTGTGAAATACAACTTCCAATATCTTTGCCAATAAATTAACTGTCACATTTTCCTGCCAATATCTACATCTGTTTTGTTTTTTATATTACATCAGTCAAACAACATTTCTCTTTCCATATATATTTTGAAACTTTGATTGTTACAAATGTTTGAAGGCTTGCGATAGATCAAATTATTGTGTTTTTCTGGGATTGACCATTTCGATCTCTATGAATATCTTATGATTAAGGACTTTAAGGGCCTGTTCTCCCCAGCTTATTTTCAGTTCAGTTCAATTCAATTCAGTTCAGTTCAGTTCAGTTCAGCTCTAGGCAATACTTTTACTTTCACATATAGGGCTGTACAAAATTCGTTTTTTACCTGATATTAGACCGGTCGGGACCTGAATTTGGACCGGATCGGACCGAAAATTCAGGTTCGGTCTTCGGTCCGCAAAATATTGAGATTCCGGGTTTCAGGTCCAGTCTGGTCCAAGACCTGAAAAAACCGAGTCGAACCTAAAGACCTGAAATAAACCATTTTTTTAAAATTTTTAAAATTTTTATGAAGAATTTAATGATTGTAATTTTGCATTGCATTAATAAATTTAAGATAGTTTTCGTTTAAAGGTATTATACATATAAATCTGAAAAATCACTTAAGAATTCATTAAATATAAAAACTTTAATACACATTTGCAAGATGGAATATGATTAGTGCTTTTGTGTCTAAATCAAAATCTACGATATTAGATAGATATGGGTAATATGTTAATATTCATGAAATATGTCGAAAATTTCGGAAAAGAAAATAAAAGTTTTTACGAAAATTTATGGAAAACACAAAATAGGTCCAAATAGGTCCAGACCTAGACCAGACCTGCTTTTTCAGGTCTGGACCTGAACCGGACCTAAATTTTCTGGTCCGGTCCTCGGTCCACCAAAATCGAAGATTCCGGTCTACAGGTCCAACCGGTTCTGGACCTGTACACAGCCTTACTCACATATCACTATTCAGTTCAGTTCAGTTCAGCTGTTTTATGCCGAAGAGAACATGCCCTAATTATAGTAGTTCTTTTAAGTATTACTTGAAGTTTTAAATGAGGCTTTTGCTAGAGGTAAAAAAAATGTTGCATATAAAAATTTAGAATACATCAAGTATACATATATTTTGGTAAGGTAGAATAATCATCCATCTAAAAAACAACTTTTAACTCAAAAAGTATTGTAGTACTCTTTAACTTAGAAGTGATCTCTCTTAAACAAAATGTAATATCTTCTCTTCTCTAATTTCTCATATCAATATTATCGTGTATCTGATACACTCACTAAATACATAACATATATTGCTTAGCTAAAGTTGTTCTTTATCGAATCTCATACATCATTATCAATATGCACCCATAAAACTTTGAGCATCAAACTCGAGTGAGGATCTTCTTTAGTGATTTACCCATATTACACCAAGAATTGGGGTGATTTGGAGATTCCATCTCAAGTTTATGCTCTCCCCATAGTGTAAGTAAATGTAATGAACATTCATTACAATGAAGAGGATCCTGACTCATCAAACTCACCAAGAAGCATACTTTGATACTCCCGTCCCGGCCCCCTAATTTCCTTATGTAGATATGCATGCTAAATTCAAACATAAACTAGAACATTGTTCACTATACAAGCACTTGGAGCAACAGAAAATTCAACATCATATACTTATTATAATCAGAATCGAAACTATATAACACAAATCAACAATATATCATCAATCCAAATGTATACACCTATGATAATCTTAACATAAATACATTACATAAAATCATAAAATCATAAAATCATAAAATCATAACACATCTTCACTTAAATCAACCCTCCCATATTCTTGTAAAACCTTAAGAAGCTGACCACCTTTCCTCTTCCCCCTAACACTACACTCCCCATGTTGCATAGCCAAAACAACCGCACGAGCCACCTCTTCCGGTGGCGCAACCTCCCACACTTTATCCTCTCCATCACCACCGCTATACACGGCCGTAAGCACACTAATAGCATACTCCCTCCCACGTCCCTCCATCCGTCCCATAGTCGCCACCAACATAGGCACCGCAAGCGCATGTGCCCTCACCTCGGCCGCCCCTTCGGACACCGTACACATAAGCTCAAGCGCCGCCAACGCCCGTTCCGCCACCGCCCCATCAAGGTCAGGCAAAACATCCAACACCCTCCCCGGAGCACCGCACGCCACCGCCATACGGCGGTTGCCCTCAGCTAGACAAAGCGCCAATAATATCTTGGTAGCGGGTTTCGATAAGGTGGGTTTGTTCATGAAATGGATGACTTCATCGACCACCGCCGCCGGAACCACCACGTCGGCGCCACTTTCCGGGACGGCGTCGGAAGGTGGGTTTGGAAGGAGGGATTGTTCAAGCATGTGGAGGGTGGTAATCCGGTCTGATTCTGAACCGGAAGTGAAGTGGAGTTCAGCTGTGTGGAACAACTCGATCAAGTTAGAGTGGTTGGGTGGTGGTGGTGGTGGTGGGGGGTGAGGGAAAGTGGGTGGGAAACGCCATTGAGTGAAGCTTTGAGAAGTGGAGGAAGATGAAGATGAAGATTCGGAGAGTTTGGTGGTAGTAGGGTGGTGGTGTAAAGAAATGGTTTTTGAGGAAGAAAGAGGTGGTGGTGGGAGAGGGAGAGAGGGTGGAAAGTGGGGTGGAGAAGAGTGGGGAGTGGTGGGGCTGAGTGGGGATTGTGTGCAATGGCGGAAAAAAGCACAGGAAAAGAGGGAAGAAGATGATGAAGATGATGATGAAGATGAAGATGAAGATGAGTGTTTCTTGTGGTGGTGAGGATGAGTTGTTTTCATGGTGGTATAGAGAGAAAGAGATAGAAGGAGATGGTGTAATGGGAATTATGGGAAATGGGGGGAGAGGAATATGAGGAGAAACTATACAAGAAAGAAGAGGGGAGGAGTACGGAAGGAGTGGGGGAGAATTGCAGGAGATGATGCAGGGGAAGTGTCAGTAATTCAGTATCAGTCTGGTTTCCATAATGTGAGAGTTGGGATTGGTGTTTGATTTCTATGTTTTTTTAAAAACTAAGAGGAATTTGGGGTGAAACTATGAATAGGTAAAACTCTTATTATGGGAGGTGCTCATTTCCATAAAATGTTTAAATATGTTGAAGAGAACATGTTTTTATTCTTATTATGTGGGTATTTGGCAGTTGGCTAATGGTTTTCATGGTGGCTGGTTTGACGGACTAATTTTTATGGCTTGTTGGACCGGCTATATAATTATAGATTTTTTTTGGGTTGTGTGACCACCTACAAAAGCTAAACTAATTCCCTTTATATTGTTAATATCAACAAATTTTCTTAAAAGAAATCAAATCGCTAACTCAACCCTCAACTGTGTTCTTTTGAAACTTTTTTTTAGTTTCTTTTGTAACTGTCTTGTGAAAAGGATGGGAGAATTGAGATTGACCATGCTTGTTGATTCAATTAGTGTCTTTCGAAAGTTAATTGAGGGCTTGTTCGTGATTGTTTTTTGTTTTCTCTTTTCTGTTTTCTGTTTTTTTAATAAAAAAATCAAAAACAAAAAACCAGACATAGTAGTTTCCACTTTTCTGTTGTCAGTTTTAAAAATTATCATGATTTTTATAGGTTTGACCGATTATTGATTTATTACATGACATATATCATGACTTTGAAAAACAAATAACCAAAAAACAGAAAACTACAGTGATATCAAACGAGCCCTAACGATTTTGTTTAATTAAACGCTAGAGGGTCGACAAAGTAAAAGTTATTTTTCAAAACAATGGCAGAGTTGAAGGTATATATTGGGAAAAATATTGTTTTTGAGCATCTTACTGATAAGTTAAAAAAAAACCATTCACTCCCTTGTAGTTATGTTTGTCCTCTGACTCATCAAAATGGTCCAATCATACATCCAATATGGCCTGATCATATTTGGCCCCAAAAACCTAATTTAGTTTTAATCCAGTCCAAAACCAGTTTGATCGGATCTCTCCAGTCCAAATGACTCCTATTTGAGGCCAAATCTACAATCATTAAGATAATATTGCTCTCGAGAAAAGTGAATATGATTACACATAGTACGCATCTTCTTTATTTTTTAGTAGTCCAAACTCTGCTCGGGTCTTAATAGGTCATGCACTTTAGAGTAAGGGGGAGAGTAGGAGAAATCCCTACCTTCAAAGTGCCTCTAGTGGGGATTAAACCCCCCAACCTTGAAGTTAGAAGGGTGCTCTCCTTACCACTATTTTTTATATATATAAACGTTCCGCTAATTTTAATATATATAGAATTATACGAATTACATTAAAATGTAGTCCTAGTTTCTTTGTCCGACATCAACGACGAGCTTCAATTTGATTGAGATGACATTTAGAGGATTGGCCATTGGCAGCGGAGAAGAAATTCAAGCATAACAATACTTCAAATAAACTCTATAAAGCCAACTAATCAATCTTGGTGTCAAAATTATGAAGGTGGTTTTAACTACAATTTGGTTGAAGAATGTGAGTAACCTCTTAAAATGTGAAAATACCCTTAAAATACTTCTAGATTTACAACCAAGATAAGCTATCTTAAAACAAATATGCTACAAAATTTGTTAAAAGTTACAAGTGTTAACATTCTTGAAAGAAAATGCAAAATGAAAAAGTACGAAACAAGGGAATCATCTCCACTTATCTCTCAATTCTTTTCGCTCGGAGAAGATCCAGGTGACAAATATTGCTGCCACAAGCGCGACAATGGTTAAGAGAAGTAATGCATAGCTGAAGTCTTCTGTCAAGGAGTCGTAAGTTCTTGAGGGAGCAAGATGGGTTAAAAACAGATCTGCTCCATATGCAAAGACGAGGGTAGTTGACTCAAGCTTGGCAGGTACGGAAAGAATGCCTCTTAGACCTTCCACTTTAAGGGCATGTGTGACGTAAGACTGCAAAACAAGATGCAGAGGAAAACCGACACATTACTATATGACTAGCAAGGGTTCGACGAACTAAATCATAACTTCCAGCAAACTCGTTGCTGTTTAACCAGATTTTAGAAGACTTCAAAAGAGAGCTTATTTAAGAGGCTCCTGCACTGCAATCAAAACCTCGTAGTTTACAGAGTTCCAACATCAAACAGACATGTCAAAGAAAATACTCCTTCTGTTCACAAACAGTCGCTCACTTTCCTTTTTGGGCCGTTTCACAAAGATTTACTCACTTTAGTTTTAACCTGTACGGGTAACAGAACCCACCACTTATCCTCCCCATCAACTCTCGCATGCATTACTTTTTCTCACTCCACTATTACTAGAGGTATTTTGTTTTCTTCCAACAATTTTCCTATGGTCTCTTGGTTTTAGTGAAGAGATGAGTGAGTATATTACACTGATATGGAGGGAGTTTAAGCTCTTTGCCATTTTATTGTATCCTTCATTCTCCCTAGTCCCTTCCCTCAAAATTCCCTTATCCCCACATATTGTAAAGGGGTTTTAAGCTTCATGCTTCCATGAGTTAAACTATATAACCGGAAATAAGAAAAGACCAAATAATAAATAAACTGATAGTGGCAGACATGCAATTGAACATACCTGTGGATTGATCGGCAACGAATCTGTAAGAGGTATGATTCCATCTTCTAATTCAAGTGGGGTCGGCTTCAAAGACCGACGAGGATCCAGAAAACGCTTGTCAAGAGCCAAAACCTACGATTGATATAGCACAGAGTTAATATAATTAGCCAAGCAGCAGTTGTCAAAAGGAGTCTTGATATACGCATCAAACCCAGCCGAACCTGATCCCCAATAGTTCCAATAAGAAGCTGTTTTGATGTTATTCCTTTTGCGGTCAATGTTACAGATATTGTCTTCACAGAATGAGTGAAAAAATAAGTTTGTGACTTGGTCATTATTTCAGGTCTTGAGTAAGAAGAAATTGGTAAGGTAAGATTATGGTTTCCAATAATAAGCTTCCAAATATTCTTGTTGTCCTGCAGATAGCAAGAGCATCAAGGAAAATATAAATGAATGGTGTGAATTGAAATTGTGAGTACAAAATGAAATTGGAAAAGTTCAAAATTTACCGCTCTGGATTGATCATAGATCTCAATCACTGACATCTCATACCGGTTGGCCCTGAGATTAAAATAGTGGTAGACAACCCAATTCTCACTAAAAACCTTCAGTAAGGAGAGGGCAAAAAAGAAAGGCACGTAAGAAGAGGGGACTTTTGCAATTACTTGAAGAAATATTTTATAAAAAAAAGACGTAGAAAACAACTTACTGCACGAACAGGACCCTGTGAACCATGATGCATCACACGATGTAATATCCGACCAGTCACTGTATCTATAAGGTACACAACCAACCATGACTCATCTGGAGTCACTGATCCAATTTCACCCGCAGCTTTAGGAGCAACAGTAGCAACAAATAACAGATTCTTGGAAATATACTTGTACATCACATTTCGATCTGCCATTACTTTAGCTTGAGTGTGTACCACCTAAAGAATAGTAAACATATTTTCAGAATCCACACCAGATGATTAACACAAATACACCACAAAGAACAAAAACGATTGATGTTCACACCACAGCCAACCCCCCCTGCCTAAGAATAAATCAAATTTGATGCAGCCATCAGTTCTTGTATTATGTTATACATCAATCAGACCAGTTCCCTATTCAAGGTACATATAGTTGGCACATACATGCACATGTACCAACTAACAGGGCAGCCTAGAGTCTAGAGACTCTAGACAGCTTAATGTCATACTCCCTCCGTCCCCCAAAAGATTTCCCATTTTCCCATTTTTGTTTGTCCCACTTACATTTTCCATTTCCTTATTTGGATCTACCAACTATAAGTATTTTTTTTTCCTTACAAAAAGTACTTGACTCCACTCTCTCTCTCTCTTAATAAACAATTCTAAAAAATACCCACTACCTTACTTTTCCATTATAAATTGGAAATTTAGGCCCAACACCAACCTCGCTCTTTAAACTTTGTGCCCAAAAGAAATGGGAAATGCTTTGGGGGACGGAAAGAGTATTATATACTTCGTTTTTTTAAGAGAGTGTTGACTTCTAAATAAACATTATGCTTCACGATCTGGGACCCAGATACCCACATGGCCATATGCACAAGAAATAAAAGGATTTGCATTTTTTATTCCAAGTATTCTCGTAACTTTATATAACTAAATCCATCATCGACAATTTTGACAAAAGAATGGATGTAATGGGACTAATATGTCCTAACGCGGCAAGTCACCATCATGTAACTGATGCTGTGGCAAATCAGCATTACAAAGGACAACACGGCGAGAAGGGGTAATTTTTCTTGCAGCATTTAGCGATGGGGTTATGTGAAATAGCAACTCCAAAATCCATGACAAATTAAACAATTCTGTAATGCACGGCTGAGTTTTAATTCCATACCAACTAACAAAATAGTGTGAATACTTAAACGAAGTCCAGTTATTCTGCTTCTTCGCACTACAATAATAAGTAGCTCCCTTCACACTATGTCAGCTCTATGGTAATTCTCAACTTGCAAAAGACTAAAACCAGCATCCAAAAACACAGTAATGAAAAGGTAACTCTATTATCATTTTAGCCATTCAATTAGACTATCTATGCAAGCCAGCCAAACAAACTTTAAGCAAAGGCAGACAAAGCTGAAAACAAACATACCTCACTTGCTTTCCTAGAAGCAGTTGCAATGATCTTTTCCGAGTCCAAAGGAAGTACAATTGACCACAGGTCCCTTGAGCTGAAGCAAAATTCATCAGCAAGCTCACCGTTGCAATTACTCTTTAATGCATGTCCTCTCAATATGTTATTTTCGGCGTCAACAGAGTACCAGTAGACATTAGAAAAGTCTTTTTCAAAGATGGCAGCAGCTTCAGGAGTCTTAGGGTATAAATGCACATTACTAGCTGCATCTACTATTAGATGAAGACGCTTTTCTGTTGAATCCGCAAGTGGCAATGGAATGACATCGACAATAGAATGGGTTAGTCCCAGAGAGTTAAGCTCCTTCCCCAAGTAGGTGTCAACAATTGATAGAATGCCAGGTGCATCAATTCCATTTCCACAGCGGCCAACAACAAGAACAGCTGGATTTTCATTCATAGCGTGATGATGAGGAACCTGCCACTGGTACAGGTTAAGAGGTACAGGGTTTGCACATGTTTCAGACTTCCGCAAGTCAGGCAGAAAAACAGACCAAACAACTCGTCCATCTCCAGTATGCAACGCATAAACTTTCCCTGCTTTAGTCAGCACTATTAGCAACTTCCTAAAGCCATTATGATCTCGGGTCAATTTGCTCTTCTGGGAACTTTTTAACCTCAGTGCTTGGATGGCAGCCATATCTTCAGGGCTTGCGAGCATCAGAGTCCCTTTAAGTTTCAACAGGTGTCCCTATATCATGAAATTCAATCAACAAAACAGAACAGGTGGGGACAAGTAGACAGTTCTAACATAAATTTGACTGCAACAAGAATTGTGAAACAGATATTTGCAAGGAAGCAACAGAGTCTGCTGGCATATTAGTAGGTGAGAGTTCGAGACAACTATATTGCTTGTTTGTCTCTCGAGGTCCACCTTCATAAGAAATATTGAATGGCTTCATTCGTACAGGCTTATTTTGGGGAAATAAAGAAACTGGGATATCTATCAGAGATCCCATCGTTCATAATGCATAAATGACTAGGACAGGAAGTAAATTACTCTCCTGAAAACAGTGTATATTCTAGTTTACTTTTCACAAAGATTAAGGGGGTGTTTGGTTTGGGGTAATCAAGAAAGCAAAAGGGTTTCAAAAGCATCCATTCCCTTTGTGTGTGTTTGTTTGGTGTTTTGTTCATTCCCTTGGTCCACTTTTCTTATTAGAGTTACCCCCAAACCATTGTTCCCCCAATTCCCCTGAACTCCCCTTCCCCCAGAATTGCCAATTCCCTTGTTTTGGTTGTGAAGGCAGCCACTGGTTCACCCTCCAATAGAGTCCACAACTCCACATCCCTGCCACCGCCTCCACAGCACCGGCCACCACCCCAAACCACCCAACATCAGTAACCAGCCCACCATGACCATGAACAATCCTTAGAAGGTGCACCAAGGTACACCATACGCTACAACTACTTAGTTTTGCTATCTTAACAAAAAAAAAATCAGCTTTCGCGTGAGTTTAGTTGAGGAGAGAGAGAAAAGAATAACTACTTAATCTAAGGAGAGGAAATAGGAAAGCAAAAAAGGAGATTAGTTAATCAACAAAAAAAAAAAAATCCAAATCTTAACGTGTATCTTCAATCCTTTTTTTCTCTTTGCTAATCAAAAAGTTCCTAACATTCTATTTTTGCTTCTAAAATATCAAAAACTCTTCCAAATAACGTGTACATTTTCAATCTTTTTTTTGGTTTTCAATGATCAAAAAAATTTCACCTGTAACGTTGTTTAATTTGCTTTTTATAAAAAAAAAAACATAAATAATCATCAATTAGATAAAGTACTTAATCTTATTTGTTTGACTAAGAACCATTTTAACTTCAACCTTTTTCTATATAAAAAAAAGTATCCATTGTTTTTTTTGAACCTTCGACAATACAAAAAAATCAACTCTATTGTTATTTTTACCTTTTTCCTTCTACTGATTTATAATCAATCAAAATGTTATTTCAAATATTAACTTTGTAAATGAACATGGTGACAAAGAAAGTTCAAATGCTAAATATGTCGATTTCGATGACAAGGAACATCAATTTGTTCTTGAAAACGCCGAAACTGATCAAACTACTATATGGTTACATGTAATGTTGCTTTCAATAGGTACTCTTTTAAAATGTCAGTTAGCATTATGTATAAGAGCATGTACCTATTGGACACAACATTACATGTAGTTTGATTAGTTTCAGCATTTTCAAAAACAAATTGATCTTCCTCGTCATTGAAATCAACATATTTAGCATTTGTAACTTCTTTATCATCATGTTAGTCTACAAAGTTAACATTTGAAATAACATTTTTAATTCATTATAAATCTATAAAAAGAAAAAAAAAACAATCGAGGTGATTTTATTTGTGTGTTGCTGAAGGTTAAAGAAAGCAACAATGGATGCTTGTTTTTTTTAGAAAAAGGTTGAAGTTAAAATGTTTTTAGTCAAACAAAAAAGATTAAGTACTTTATCTGATTGCCGATTATTTTAAAAAGCAAAATAAATAACGTCAAAGGTCAAATTTTTTATTGTTGAAAACCAAAAAAATTTTTTTGAAGATGTACACGTTATTTGGAAGTTTTTTTATTTTTGAAAAGCAAAAAAATATTGAAGATGAACACGTTATGTGGAATAATTTTATATTTTTAGAAAACAAACAAAATTAAAGATACACGTTGACATTTGGAAGATTTTTTTTTTCAATTTAATAGATCTTTGCTTTCCTATTTTCTGCCCTTAGATTAAGTAGTTACTGTTTTCTCTCTCCACAACTAACTCATGTGAAAGCTAATACTTTTTTTTTTTTTTGTTAAGATAGCAAAACTAAGTAGTTTTACTGGTGCACCTTCTAATTTACAAACCATGACCTTCTGCTGCCGATCACCAACTATGGGACCAGTTGCTCTCTAAGTCTCAAATCCAAAATTATTAAAAGAGAGGGGAGAGCATAAGTGGTGGTTGTTAATAAAATTCATCAGTCACCACCAGATTCGCCTCTAGTGGTGGCCAAAGATGAATATTCCAATAAAGATGGGGTCTCTAACTCCCTCTAATTCCACTAGTTGAGGGTCACAGTGGCGCTGGCAGATGGTTGAGGGTGAGTGACCTATAGACGGTGAGCAACGGAGATGATAATAGCATGAAAATGATGTGCGTGAGAGAGATAGTGATTGAGGAGAGAGAAGTGATGAGAGGGTGGGGCATAGTGGTGGCTGGATTTACAAAAACAATTGACACCTAAACCAACAAGTTTACCAAGTTCCCTTTCTTGACCCCTTTCTCCTTATTTCCCTTTCTTGATTTCTTTACCTTTCTCTCATATGAATCAAACGACCCCTAAAAGAAGTTGATATCAACCTATAGCAATAGCTTTTTGTGGAAAAATGCAGAGACTTAAAGAGGATTGCTTCTTCAATCACTTTTGAAGCATCCCTACAAGGGAGGGCAATATCATGAAATAGTAGCTTTTTCCCCCACCGCTTTTGTTTAATGGGTGGGGGGTATACGACAGAATTGGCGAATTAAAAAGAGGTTCAAACCCCTCAAACCTCCACATACGGGTTGCTATAAAATGAATGAACTTCATAACACAATATATGTGATTCCCTTCTTATCCAGTCATAATTCAATGAGTAAAAAAAACTCCCATCAACTCATTCATGGAGATCCTTTTATGTCTTTCCACTCAACCTACCACTATCATCCTGATTAAATCAGAACTCCTTGACTCCCAAATGGATTTCCCCATAGCCGGGAAGTAGGCACAAAGGTGCTGCCTGTGCTGGTATCATGACAAAAGAACTTGAAAGACATACTTAAACAGGGCTCCAAACAGTGAAAGTTGCTCAATTAAGGATGACTGGGTCAGGGTTAACTGTTTAGGTAAATCAAATGTTAAAATGGATCATTTGAGTGACAAAGGGGTGTCCATAAACTGATTCATTCACTAATCACCACAAAACGTCAGCACAACACGCTAAAGCTAATGCAGAGTTATAAAAGCAATCCAAAAGCAATGAAAGAACAAATCACTGACTTTTATGCCACAACTAGCCCTCAATGCATGGTTATAAATCTACATTAAAATGCATACCTTCAGCCACTCAAGAAGACCCTCCTCTACTTTGGCAACTGATACACCTTTCTTTTCCAAGGGTAGCTCTGATGTCGTTACATCTACAATTGAAGCAAGCCCATCTTCTCTCCTCCAAACAATATCGCCTTGTTGCAATAATAATAAGGAGTGATCTTCCATAACAACCAGCGCTCTAAATCCATAAGACCTATCGGTACGGATATAATTATTTATGAAAACCTTCTGAACAAGCCCCTGATTATGATCAATTTCAATGCTTTCTTTCAGGAGATTTGTACTATAGTCATGACCAAGCTTCATTGTGAAATGAATTTTACTACCCACTTGTTGAACGATTCCAAAAGCTTGTTGCTCCTCTGCAAATGAAAGGGCATCACTTACAGCTGCAAAATCCTCAATTTTTTCCACAACCTCAAGCTTGCTTTTGTCATTCACTCTCATAAATACTACATATGAGCTGAACTTTATAGCGAACATCCCTTCCAGTTTTACAGGTAATATGGCTGCTCTTCCAGAAAAATCAGGAATGATATCATGAATATTCGCCTTCTGGAAACTGATTTTCCCATCCTTTAAGCTTATTAAAGCAAGTAATGTGCGATGAGCATCCAGAGCTACTAACATGTCACTGGAAACAAGAGATATTTCCCCCGAGAAGCCACCAGGAAAGTCTACAACATCTTGCTTGACCATCTCACCACTTTTGACATTGATTTCATAAACATGTAATTTAGAGGAGTCTGAAAATCCTACAGCGTACATGACATCACCACTAACGGGCTTTATTAACTGTTGAAGCTCCACACTGGCCAAAAAAGCACAAGAAACAGTTACAAATAGGTATTTTTCGACAGTTGGTTTTGAAAGAAAAAGGTAAACTTCAATAACCTTTCTAGTTCTATACTCCATAAACCTGCTCCATCTACACTTGAAACTGCATGGAGCAAACCATTACTATAAACAAGAATTAGATTATCACGCTCCGCCTTCAAATCAATCTGCACAAGAATACCCAGTGGAAGTTAATAGATGGAGAGATGATAAGTCATGTGCACGAGTACTATATTATCCAGGCAGTTAAGACGAAAAGACAAGTTGAAAAGCATTTAACAAATAAAAACAATTACTAATTAGAGAGCCGAGTTTGTCCTAGCAGTACCCGATATAAGGTGAGAAACATTGATGCTACAAGTAATTCATATCTCTATTATACTGTATTAACAAGTTTAGTGGCACGTGCAAGAGGCACAGGAATTTTTTGTCTAAAATATTAAAAATAATAATATTTTTATCATTCTAAGTTCAAATAAAAGTTTTTGAGGCTTATAAAACTCATTAAGTCACACGGTTAACTCCTTACACTTACCGAGGCACGTAATTTGAATGATAAGTTACTCTAAGATAACTATCAATTTTTTTAGAGGGCAAAGTAGACAGTATATAGTAAATTGGGATGTAGAGAGTATATAGTAAATAAAAAATTGAAGACATGTAACATGTAAGTAGTGATATAACAATTTAGTAAGTTTATACTGAATACATACAAATATAAAATATAAAATAGTAAATACATTATCCAATTTGGCGTAAAGAAGGGTGTGACTCTCCTAATTAGCATAAAATATCTCTCTATATAAAGAAATGTTTATATAGACGTCAAATTTGTTACATGTAATAATATAGTAAGGCCTCTTAAGTTCACCTCCTTCTTGAGGAACTGCACTTGGAAGTAGACTTATTTTTATTGATTTGAACTTTCTTTTGTTATACTAAATTTATTTTTACTCAAATGAAATTAACTGATTAGAGAGCCGAGTTTGTTCTAGGGGTACCAGATTTAAGGTGAGAAGCTCCAATGCCACAAGTTATCATATCTATCATATATTAATAGCTGGGACTGGGATCCTCAAGAAAGGAAATCAAGAAGAAACAAACACAATAAGCAGCTACACCAAACAGAGGAAGTAATATTTTTGACGATATACAATGAAGAAATGTGGGACCAACCATTGTCATCAACGATGAATCTGAGGGTTTCTTGCCAGCAAGGAACGATTCCCACACCATCTGCCCATCAGGAAGGTTCCAAGCTCTAATGGTGTTTCCCTTGGAGGAGAGTGTAATGACATCTGGGAAAAAATTAAAACCAAATACGTAATAAGTTCGACATCAGTAACACAATAAAATCACATTTCAATATCTTTTTCTTTTAGGGTGTTGCATTATTGCAACACCTTAAGACTCTTGTAGTCCATCTTGATGTGAATACTTAAATCATAATGCATCCATATTAGTTAGTGTAATCCTATGTTACTTCAACACCCTCATTTACCTCAAAACTTACGCGTCGTTTCGTGTTACTTCGTTTTCAAATAAAAAGTCGACCTTTTTCTGCAAAATGACCGAATCCAACACTTCAACACTAATCCGTGTCTAAGTAACATAGGTGAAATCCCAGAATTCCCCTCTCAATCAGATATCTCCAAAGTACCCCAGAAAGTGGAATGTTTGTCCCCTCTCTAGGATGTGCCTTTGATCCCTTAACAATCTACACGGTTGCACTATTTGCTACATAAAAATACGAATCAGATTCTACATAGGAATTGAAGCTCTCAGACACAAAAGCACAAGTTTTTCCTCCGAATTCATAGATTTCAACTGTTAAGTCTGGAGTAAACATTAACAGCACATCACATGTACATTCTCCTTTACAGATTCTTTCCACAAAATCATCTCATTCAATCTCACCACTACACAGCTCCTACTTCTAATACGATACATAGTCAACATCATAAAACACAAATTCCAACTGATAATCTAGGAAAATTATTGCAAACAAGCTCAATATATTCAATTACGACGCGAAATACTCACATTTTCCAAGTGCAATATCAATGTGATCAATACGATCGTTCTCCCCAAACACATGCCTCCAAACTTGCAACAAAATAAACAATCAAAATTAGAATAATCTCATCCTGATATATCACAATTCAACCAATTAAAAGAATAAAAAGAACAATTCAAAACTTACAAATCTCGCCTCGACGAAGATCGAGAGAAGCGACGACATTCTCTTCAGTGGAAACCACAAGCCTCTTCCTTCCAGCCTTCTGTGTGTGGAAAATAGCTTGCTTTACTTTTCCTAAGTATTGTTGATGCCTGCGATCAATTTCATATACAATCATATAATAAATTTTAGTGAATCAAACATATGATATGAAGTGATAATGCAGTGAATTGGATTGAGAAAGTGAGAGAGACGATACCAATCTGTGAGGCCAACTTGATCTTCGTATAGAGATAAAACGAGGAAAGAAGAAGAAAGGAAGAGTAAGAAGAGAAGAGAAACCCTAATCGCCATAGCCATGGCGATTAAGCTAAGACGTTGAAACCTCTGAAAGAGAGAGAGGAAATAGAGTAGAGATCTGATTGGGGTTCAACACTTTAGAGAAAGAGAGACTTTGCAACTCTTTTTATTTAAGCTAAGAAGTGGGAAGTGTTGGGAAACTTATACTAATCCTAGAGATAAATTTCATCAATTGGAAGTTGAGATTTGAGGTGATTATGAGTGGTCCGACTCGTTGGCCCGGTGCGGAATGGTTACCGTTTTACGGGTTTTTGATATTTTAAATTGTTTGATATTTTGGAAGAAAGTTGAATCTCGCCTCAGATTGTTAGTTGTTAGCTGTTAGATGTTAGTTGTTAGAGGTTAGCTGTTAAAACAAGTAATGTATGATAAAGGTAGACATCAAATTAAAATTTTTGACAAAATCGGACTACACTTTGTCGAGGTATTCCAAAAGTTACCTTTATCCCAAAAATTATTTTCTTTACTTTTTCTGAAAGCTTTTTTATCACAAAAAGGTATTTTTATCACTAATTTTTCAACTAACGCTTCTTATTATTGTAAGAGTTTGGTAGTAGTAAACCCTCAACTAAAATTTATAGTCGAACACACTAAATTGGGAATTTACAACAAATTATGTGCTACTATTTCCTTGTAAAATTATATGTATTGCTTATTAGCTTAATTGGGAACATGCTCTTGTTTGGATGGGTAAAATGATTTTTTTATACCAATTAGACCTTTTTTTAGTTTATTTCCTGATTTAGTAAGTGCTCATCCAAATTTTTTATTCATTACATGTTATTTTGTTTATTAATCTTTTTCTACTGAATAAAGTTGATTTTAGCTCATCAATTCTATATATTTTCCTCATATCATTGAAATTAGTATTTTCTTAAACATGAGTTGGTATTTACTATAATTATTAATTTTCCGAGCTGAGTAAACTCATAATCCTAGAGGATCTTCTAAAAACAACGAGTACAAAATATAGCATAAACTAGCATAAATTGGATTCTATTTCCCCACATCAAACAATTTGATGGAAAAAGTAAACTAATCTTAGTCTTTGAAGATATATGGGAAGACGTTGCCCCTCTTACAAAAGGATAAAAAAAGACTTCTAGTCTCTCCTAGTCAAAATTGACAAAAACTGCAATAACTGAAACCTTGTTTTCTTTCAAAAGTCAGATGAACAGTTCTAGTACAAAGCAACCTAGAAGTTAGCTATCCCCACTTTGTCGATAAAAACCGATAAAATTCTCACGTCAATAACCAATAAATTAGATATCAATAACCAACACATTTATCATCAACCAAACAAGTTTATGGGAAAATAGCTGCAACATAATTCCTTCTATTACGCTAGGACAAATTTGAGCTCCCAAAGTTTTAGGCGACCTTGGCCCACAAAAGTCCTATCATATAAATCAAGTACTAATGGTTCTTAACTCATGCATCCTGGAGTTGTCCTTATAGATTTAAAGGGCGACACTCTTGCAACTGGAACAACCCCCTAATTGCGGAAGCTATGGCTTTACAAAATGACATTATCTGTGCCAAATATATGCAAATCAAGATACTCATTATAGATTGCAACAACTTGGTTCTTATTAACTCTGTCAAAGGCATCTTTCGCACACGTGGAATATTCAAACTGTGGTAACTGACATCAACAACCTACTATATAATTTCAAGTTTATTGTTATAATCATACATATTTGTAGAGAAGCAAATCAATTTGCGAACCAAATCTTTAAACAGGGCCATCACATCAATTATACCGTCGATGTCTAGACAGAGCCGAAATCAATTAAACTGGTCACGTTAAATAACTTAAGAATGACCTTGAGAGAAGGATACCTGAATTCCCCTCATTGTATCAATAAAAATACTAACAATGCCAAAGAAATCAATGTTGTACAATCTATCTTCTTCATTTTTTAGCCAATTTCTAAAACTAGAAATATAAAATACCTTATTATACAAGTGGATTCAACAAAAGTAGTATAGTGATAGCTCCATTCACAATTAATAAATGAACTATAACTACTACGGAAAGGAATGATTTACATGTCAATATCACAAGGGAGATAACTATTGAAGTAAATGAATAAACAAGTTGACATTGAGAACTTAAAAAACCTCTTTATCTTTAAAAATATATTGGCTGTTTTATAATTATTTTATTCTTCTAAACTTATTTAAATTAAACTTATTATATAATTGGACCTGATTATCTCCAATCATTTCTTTCTTTCGATCTTGATTAAACCCGACAATTCCTAATTATCAGACCTAAAATCTTATTTTAGATAAAAATACACACCCTTACTTATTACAGTCACGAGAACTTGGACTTCTTTATATTTCAATCATATTAATTCAACTGACAAAAAAAATCACAATATTTGTTGGTTAATCATCATAAAAATCGGTTAAAAATAGTGACACAATAAACGAGTAAAGCGACTGCTATACCAAGACGAACCTAGCCGGTTATGTTTCTCTCAACATTAATGAAAATTGCATCTCTGAAGATTCCCCGGGGTTTGGGCGCTTAGCACATGAATGTGAAAAATCCCTCTTTTCAGATTTTCCACTTTCTCTCTCCTCTTTTTCATGGTAATAGAGATCTTGAACACTTCCACCTTTCTCTCCCCATCATTTCCATTCCATAGCTATATTCAAAGTTCAAAGTTCAAACTTCTTTTCTTAAAGTAGAAAGATAGGGATGCTCAATGCTCAGTGTATTTTGGCAGAAAGCTGGAGAATTTAAGCACATTTAGTGGTAATTGTGGTTTAATTTCTGCTCTAATTTGATGCTCAAGTTGAAATCTTTGAATTTCCTGCTCATTTAAGTATCTGGGTATTGCTTAGTTTTTGATGGAATTCATTATATTTTGAGTATCTGTTAATGGGTTTTTAGCTTTTAGCTTTTAGCTGTTTACTCTCGATCTGTTGCTTAGATTTTTACCTTTTTTGAGCTAGATCTTTATGGTATGGTATTGGATGATTAGGGGTGTAGTTCAAATAGAACAAACTGGCACTTTATGCTCTTAAAGCTGGGAAAATGGGGTTTAAGCATAGTTGATAGATTATAGTGTTTTTGAGAAATGCTGGAAGAAAGTGTTTGAATGTAAAATTGTGGATTAATTGCAACATTGAGCTTGTAGTTATATTGATACAGTCTGAAAAGCAAGTGTTGAGTGTTGAAAGTTCCGAAAATCGGATGTTCTTTGAGAGATTGTTGCCTGTTTGTTGAAGGTAGCTAGAGTTTGTTCAAATGGCTTCTATTAGAAGAACACTTTCTCCTGTTCCACGTCCAGGTTCGAGATCGAATGGGGAAGCCTGCTCAGTGGCGTCCCCGTTATCCAAATCATCTTCGGTTGCGCAGAACCCTTTACAGCCTAGTGGATTATCATATTCATCTTTCAATTGGTTGGAGTATGGATTGTATAGAGTGCATAACTTTATCCTTGGGTTGTTTTCACATAGATCATCGCGTGCCCTAGATAGATCGAAACCAAAATGGCATATCTGGAAGAGGGCTCTCCTAAATTACACAGTCTGTTTTTTGGTTGGGATATTTATTGGATTGACTCCTTTTGGATCCACAAATGTTCCGGGAAGAATCATGCCCCAACATCAGACTCTCTTCTTTGACATGGTCCCATCTGTAGTTAAATATCCGCCTTTCAGCGTGAGGAATGTTTCCGCTGCAGATGATACCCACTTGGAAGATCATGTTTCTGTAGGTGAGAGGCAGGATATTGACAATACTACCTCACAAGAACTACAACAAGGATTAAAAGAGCAGATGGAAAGGATATCCGGTGAAACACTTGCTGTTAAACCAGTAATTGAGGATCCACCATTGGAAGTTCGCAAGCTCTTGATAGTTGTCACCCCTACTTATACTCGGCCATTTCAAGCTTACTATCTTAATCGGTTGGCACAAACATTAAAGCTTGTCCCATCACCTATATTGTGGATTGTAGTTGAGATGAACTCTCAATCAGCAGAAACAGTAGAGATTTTGAGGAAGACTGGACTTATGTACAGACATCTGGTTTGTAATAAGAACATAACAGATATGAAGGACAGAAAAGTTCACCAGAGGAATGTCGCCTTGGCACACATTGAAACGCACCACCTTGACGGAATTGTCTATTTTGCAGATGATTCCAATGTTTACTCTGTCGATCTTTTTACACAATTGAGGCAGATAAGGTAGATACCTCTTACATTATTGTCTTTTGTGGTTTATGTTCAATTTCTTATTAAAAGCATCCAAGGTTGATTGTTTAGAACATGTTTTCCGTGATTTCAAAAAAAGCAAAAGACTTATATGTTCTCCTTGCATCTGTTAATAAAGGTGATAATACTGATGACGCATTGCATCTTCTCATATGTTTTACCTCTTTATTTTCTTTTGAAATTTGCAGTTTGTTACCATGGTCACATAAAAAGAATGATGCGTGCCTCGTCATCATTTCATAATTACCCTCATTTCTAGTTCCGACCCATTTTCACCCTTAGCTATATAGTATCTTTTGCTCTTGGCTCTTAGAGCTTCGATTAATGAATAAAAGGGAAACAACTCACATCTCTTGCTATAGGAATCGGTTATCAATCTCTCCCCATCGCCAACGCTTAGTAGATATAATTACTGTCGGAGGTCAAAATTATAAATGCAATGCATAATTGTCTTACTCTCCCGCTTTATGGCAGGATAATATATTAGTCTAGGACTCTAGGTGAAAGGTTCTATTCACAGCAATGACTACACTCAAGTGATGAGCCTTTTGCCTATTGTTTTTTCCTGCTGTAAAGATACACAGCCTTACTTAAGAAGGTTAAGCACATACCAAATTTGGACTTTCCTTTGATTAAGCTGTCTTCATTTCCCTGTTATCCTGAAGGAAGGTTGCAACTGTGTCTATCGAGTTCCTTTAAGTTCGGTTGAAAGTAAAATTGAGTTATGCGTGCCCATTATGTGCAATATTGATATTCTTGGATGTCCGATGGTCGTCTTTTGAGTTCTAATTCGAGGCTTTGAGTTGATTAGAAGTTAGAGTCTCCTTCATTATTTGTCCAGGACTTTTTCTTGCTTACAGTTTAAGACTCCAAAGGCGAATAGCTTGACAGAAAGGACCCCTGCTATACATCTAAGGTGCTGCACAGTAAACCTATTAGGCAGCAGAAAATCTTTGTGCTATGTGCCTTGCGTTTGTAGAAATACCTACCCGAATCTCTAGAAAGTGAATCTGGAGATCTAGGAAGCTACTGAGTTACTGACCTCTAAGAATATATAATTCAAAGAATCAGACGCGTCACAGGGAGCTTCAAATTATAAGTGACTTTGGACACTTAATCGTACTCGTGACCAAAAGGCCCCTTGGCGGTTTCACTTCATCAAACACAATTATAATACTCAAGGATGGGAACCACTGCTTTGGTAAGACAAAAGTAATTATCCATGAAATTTATCTTGCATTCTACAATTTCTTCAATTTAAAAAACAAGCGTTCAAGACTCAAAAGCAAAAGGCAACATCAGCTAGGGGATGTCAAGGTTCAGTACCCTGATGTATGATGTATCTACAGTTAGATATTGATTACTGACCCCGCTCTAAAATCTAACTAGGATGATCCCAAATATTGGGTCCTTTCTGTCAAGCTATTCGCCTTTGAAGTCTTGAACTGTAAACAAAAAAAAAAAGCCTTAGACAAATAATGAAAGAGGCTCTAATTTCTAATCAACTCAAAGCCTCGAATCATGCAAGTTTTTTCTATGTCAAAGTTTTGATATGTGTGCTTGATGCCTGCCTGATGGCTGAGTGCTGACTACTTGGCATCTATCATCTCAACATGTATCCAGTATCAGTAGCTAAGTTTATACCGTTTAAGTTTTTATTTACTGCGGTAAGTTTTTTTTTCACACGTTACATTTATAGTTTGGTCAATGGAGGCATCACAATAGAAGAGGTGTAACACTAGCTAGTTATTGTTAGTGCTATGGAAATAAGTAAGTAAATAGTTGATGAACAAAATATATTAGCTCCGTTTTGGCGGTTGGTGGACCCAGTGCTTTACTACCTTATGCCTATCCATCCAAGTGGTCGTGTTTTGTGATAATTCTGATGGTGCTACGGGGCTAAATAAAACCATTTTGTATTGCTACTTCAGTGAAGCAGAGAGTACATGGGGAGATTTGGTTTTCCAGTGTTTGCACTTGTTTGGTAAATATGAATGTCATTCTCTAGTCATGGGCCTCCTTGGCTTCTTAAGGAACTATATGAATAGTGATTAAAGCTTTCATTGAGTACCCTCTTGGTCAAGTAAAAAGCTTTTCTCCGTAGATTAGAGCTCTAACAGCTAGATCTTTAGATAAAGAGGTTCTCTCCTTGACAGTTAATCTCGCGTTAGCAAGGGGACTTTTTCTTTGAATCAATAAGAATATTTTAGATGATACTATTTATAATTGCTATAAGAATGTTATAGATGATGCACTCAATTGCTAAACTTATTTTTTACTCCAATACTGCCTTGCTTCTAATGCCTTTTGATGCCTGGTATATGATCCCAGGAGATTTGGTACTTGGAAATTGGCCACACTTTCAGTGACTCGGGGTGCAAAATTTCTTGATGGTCCTGTATGTAATGGGAGTGAGATTTTTGGTTGGAGAACACGTGAAATGACTCGAAGATTCCATGCTGATATTTCTGGTTTTGCTTTCAATAGTACCATACTATGGGATCCAAAGAGATGGCAACGCCGTACCCTCGAGCCTATTCGGCAGCTTGACACTGTGAAAGAGAGATTCGTGGTTAGTTTCTTAATATTTTTTTGCAAATCTTCTCTTGGCAAAGTATGCCATTGTCATCCCTTAGAGCTGGAAAGAATAAAAACTACTCTCAAAGTTGTTCAACTTAAATTTATGCTTGCAAGAAAACTACGTGCATGTTTGGCTCAACTCATGGGAAGGAAAGGGAATGGTAGCAATAATTGTTACTGTTGTTGGGTGTTGGATACCTTTATGAAAAGAAAACACTTGTAAGTGTGGGAGGAGGGTATTCTAATGCGTTAACATAGGGTTGCGGGTAATGTAATGCCTCAACATAGGGTGTAGGAGGGTAATATTGGGCAGATACAGTTGCCCTGAAACAAGAGACGATTCCCCCCCCCCCTTTCCCAATAGCAAACATGTAATTTTTCCAACACTGATATATCTCATACCAAACATACTATTAATATTGATCTCAACTATGATGATTTCGTACGCAGACTCCAATATATATGTCTTTGTTCAAATGGGCATATCTTTTGAATATATAAGCAATCTACAAATCTGTAGTCCCATGTATCTCCTCTCACTACGATAGCTCCTTAATGAGCGTCTTTTCTGTTATGATGGAAGGGACGAAATTCAGATATTTTAATCACGAGCAATAGGTAATCATCTAGGAATATGGAAAGAAAACTTAAGGATGTTTTGTTACTTCTTTTAGAGAGGTGGATGCATCTGGCATTTAGAGTGTGAACTTTCTTGTTGAAAAGAACTTACATCTTTTCACCAATTATGTACCTTCAGGCGAGTACATTTATTGAGCAAGTTGTGGAAGATGAAAGTCAAATGGAAGGGTTGCTGGGGAATTGCTCAAGTATCATGGTTTGGTGCTTTCCCCTTGAATCATCTTCCTCCTCATATCCTCACCAGTGGTTTATGAACAGGAATGAGGAGAAGCACCTTCCAATCGAAGTTGTCTGATCAATCTGAAGTGAGAAGGTACAGAAACTCCTCTACATTCTCTGCTTATTTGTAATTTGCTCAACATTAGAAAACATAAGGTGATGATCTAGGAAACAAAGACAAATGGTTTTCTGAATGCTTCATATACTATAGTAACTAAACAGATATTATTGCCTTACTTTCTTTCTAAACTTGAACTGGGTTGTTTTTAGCCCGAGACCCCTATGCTCGTTTCCCTTTTGCAATAACTCCAAATCCGCAATGCTTAGCAGTTGGAAGTTTGGAACCATGGATTTTTTCGTAAGATAGCCCAGTTGCCAGCTGGATACTTAGACACGTACCCATCTCCAATACTGAGTACCGAGTCTGAGTAACAAAGCGTGTAACCGCCTTTTGCCCCACTATCTACTAGTTTAAAAAAAAGTTTGACTAGCCCTCACTGGAAGACACTATGTGTTGGAGGGAGTACGGGAATTATTCAGCATGGAATATGAGAAATTTCTGAACTCAGCATTTTAGGTTTTTGTTGAGTGTTGGGCACAATTTACCCTTGAAATGCATGAGAAACTAATGATGCTTCGGTATCCCGTCTTTTTTTTCTTCTCTTAAATACATAGTGTTTTTCAATTTTCATGCCCTTAATAACTGTGATCTTTATTGAAATGCAGAAACAAAACTTGCTTAATAGCATAAAATACTTTGCAAATTATCTTCGGCTGCAACGATTAAGACTTCTTATGCTGTGACCATGTGATCAGGACAGCAACTGCAGGTTATACTAAGATTTACGCCCCCTATAAGAAGAAGAGGGAGTGAATCTAGGACTCGTAATTTTCCTAGTTGAGGCTAGGATTGATTCTGTACAGGTCTTTGGCCCTTATTTAGTTGGATGACTTACCATATAAGTATTGATTTTGTCTTAGAAAAGATGCAAAATTGCATTGAAAATTCTATGGTAGGATTGTTTAAATTAGGTTCATGATTGAGAAAATTAATGGCGTTCTTTTTGGCGATTCTTTTGGTAGTCTCAGGCTCTTGGAAAACGGAAACTGTAACTTATGAATCCAATTGTGAAGAATGTATCGGTGCCTACAGCTTTGTATCTTCTATGTGTGCCATTGATATGAAATGAAAGTTGTCTGTGTCACACTTCAGTTTTTTCTGATCCGATTCTTTTACTGATGGACAGAATAAACATCAAACTTGCAAAATCAGTAAGAACTGTGGGAATAGTTTACTAGGTGGTCCACTTAGACTTGTCAAATTGACTAATTTAAGAAAACCCAATTAACATTTGATCGAACCGCAAATGGAGATTGATTGGCTCAAACCCGATCTGCTAGAATAGCACTGAAGAAAACCCGACTGAATTTAATCAAACCTGAAAATGGAGATTGACCAGCTCAATCCCAACCTGCTAGAATAGCATCTCTCTCGAGAACCTAACCGTACATGAGAAGAAATCGGCCAAATCCAAGTGAAAATCTCGAAAGCCAGCTAAAAGCGGGTAATAAAAAGAAGTAGAAGTTCAGATACTTGACTGACCTGTTTGACATGAATTATTCATCTCTATTAAGTAAAATGGAGAAGAGAGCTACCAGATTAAATTATGTTAAACTTACTCGTGCATATAAGAATAACTTAACCCCTGCAATTCCTTTAGGCTCATACTAGTAATTTTAGAAAGAAAAGGCATCCAAAAGTTAGTGATGGGGCACACTTTGTTTCAAATGGTATGAGTGCATTTCACTTCATTCTCTTCTTTAAATCATAAACTGATATATACACAACCTTCCTTCTGCTACTTCCACAGTGCCGACATTTTGCCCATGATAGACCTCATTCTCCTTGCATTTCTCCATGGTACCTTCATTTCTTGCATGCTTCTTGTAGTCATTTTCGCCATTTTCATTGTCCTCTTGCTCGCGTTTCTAATCTCTCTCTTCCTTGTCGCCTTAGTAGACGTGTATGAAACCTTCTTGCTGTTATCTCCCTACCTTGAAGCACTGAAGGCTAATTTCATGCTGGGCATAGTTTTGGCAATCTGTAATATACTACATTATGCAGTTTTTCTTGCTTTGGCCTTCAAACCATGGGTTCGACGTGTGTTTCTGCGGCGTAAATTAATGGCATCAAAATAAGCATTGTAAGAAGTGTTTGTGTTTTGTGCGCAAAGAGAAACATGCACATTGATGAGATGAATGTAAGTATATTGATGATCGAGGGGCGACTTCTCACATTTTTTTATGGTGATGGTAGCTCTGTTGTTTAAAGGTCGGATTCACGAGGGCAG